>OY282530.1:16684398-17884398 GCA_958296335.1 Urtica urens | reverse complement strand
GAATGGTCAAAGTCTCACTTCAGAACAAATGTCAAGTGTGACATGTTACTTAACAATCTTTGTGAGAGCTTCAATTTTGCAATTTTGCCAGCAAGAGATAAGGCTATAGTAACTTTGCTTGAAAAAGTTGGATTTTGGATAATGTGTAGATTTGCTAAGAAGAGGGTGGAGGTTGCAAGCTGGAAACATCCTGTTGGTAAAAGAATTTTAGACCTTGTTGAGAAACAAAAAAAGGTTTCAAAGTTTTGTCAATCAACATTAGCCGGGAATGGAAAATTTCAAGTTACATTTCTAGGAGTCGAGCAATTTGTTGTTGACTTGAAGGCCAAGGTGTGCACTTGTCGGAGTTTTCAATTAAGTGGAATACCGTGTGGCCATGCACTATCTTGCATTCAAGTCTCGGGTTTAGAGGTGTTGGACTTTGTTGACGCTTGGTACAAAAAAGAAGCTCACAGTGCATCATACAGTTGTGTTGTTGAACCTATGACAACACCGGATAAGTGGCCTCAAGCTGGACTTCATCCTATACTTCCACCGGCTGAGCAAACGTTACCGGGAAGGCCAAAGAAAAAGAGAAACAAACGCAATGACGAGCCAGCACCACCCGCAGGTTATGGAGATTCAAAACATTCAAGAAAAGGACAACTTAATCGATGTGTTAACTGCAACCAACCAGGCCACAAGAGATCTACTTGTCCTAATCCTGCTTTAATTAAAGAGGTTCATAAGTGCTTAACATGTAATTTTGTTTAAACAGGTTCCTGATCCTATTTTTGACATTTCTCATTTTCAGACCGTGACAAAGAAGAAAACAGGAAGACCTTTATCGACAAATCCGACACCTGAGACAGTCAAAAGAAGAGTTAGGAAACAAAAACAAAAAACTATTTAACTGTCTGTAATTTTATTTGCAGATTTTGTCGAGAATATAGTCTGTTTTGTTTGCAGATTGTCGAGAATATAGACTGTTTTGAATATGTTATGTTTAGAACCCCTGCAATTGTTTTGAATATGTTTTGAATATGTTTTGAATATGTTATGTTTAGAACCCCTGCAATTGTTTAGTCTGTTTTGAAATGTTTTTGTTTTAGTCTGTTTTTGTTTAGTTTGTTTTGAAATGTTTTTGTTTTAGTCTGTTTATGTTTAGTTTGTTTTGAAATGTTTTGTTTTAGTCTGTTTATGTTTGGTCTGTTTTGATTTGGGTTGTTTTGATTTGGTTTGTTTTAGTCTGTTGAGGCTGTTTTTGTTTAGTCTGTTTTGATTTGGGTTGTTTTAGTCTGTTTTGATTTGGGTTGTTTTAGTCTGTTTTGATTTGGTCTGTTTTTAGTCTGTTTTGATTTTGTTGTAGTCTAATGTGGTTTTGGTCTGTTTTGATTTTGTTGTTTGGTCTGTTTTAGCTTTGGTCTTTTCTCAGAAGCAACAATAAAGAAAGAGGTCACAAATCAATAAACTTACAAACTCAAACACAAATTTCAGAACCTTCCATTCAAACTCAAACACCGGTTTCAGAACCTTTCATTGAAACAAACACCAAATTCAGAACCTTACATTCAAACTCAAACACCAACTTCAGAACCTTACAAATTGTTCAACTTACACCTACTGTCGAAACCTTACTCAACAGAATTCAGAACCTTACACGAGAGAATTTAACCTTACAAAACAGAATTCGCTACCTTACACCTAAATTTCAGTACACCATCATAATACATATTTGAAAGATACAAGTTGTTACAATGCCTAACATGAAAGGAACAATAAATTCTCTGTACTTGCACCTTTTCCCTACGCTGTTGTTCATCTCCTCCAACACGTTGATTCTTCTAATCAATCCAAGAATTATTACTATAGACCTTGCACACATCTCAGGATCAGTCCACAAAAAAGCTCTGCAACCTCCATGAGCCTAAAAACACAACAAAAACAACTTCAGCTAACCTGTTCACATTTACCTCATATTTACCAAATCTGTACTTCTGATTTTTTTGCAGCATTTGAACCTCCTCCCGGGATTGATATTCGTCCAAGATGTCTTCTCGACGAGAGGTTCGCCACAATAACAAAAATCTTTCCCAAACCTACGGTGTTCATCCGATGAATGTGACGATGACATTATCGCAAAACTATGAAAACGGATAAAACATTTCCATTTTTAGGGTTACAGAGATCAAAACAACTTTATATTCATAATCCAACCAACTTTATTTACCTGTGGTCGAACTCGCGAGCCTTGTCAACCTCGAATCGATTTTCTGAGCGTTAGGTCACGACCACCGTCGAAGATGACCGAAATTTGGGGATTCTTGAAACCTAATTTCTCAACCTCGTGGCCCCAAATGAACCTAATAACAATGTACTACGTGGAAGCTGATTAGGCAAAAACTAATGGGTAACAGTGCCACCTCAGCAATTGTAGTGATGGTGATAACAGACTCAAGTTTAGGTATTTTGGCTGTTTAAAAAAAACTTTAGGTAGTTAAGTGTATACATTTTGAAACTTTAGGTAGTTTAGCCGCCATTTCCTCTAAAAGAAAAGGGAAAACGTATGCGTGTTCGCTACAAAGTTACGGAGGTTGATACATATTGCATTTATAAAACGTCGATTATAAACGTAACCTGAAAGGTATTTTTATTCGTTGTGCAATGTTTCTATAATCAACTAAAGTATATACTTTTGGATCAGCAGATTTGTAAGTTAAGGTCAGTAAACAAGTCCTATTTTGTTGGAAATAAATTTTTGAGTGAATTGTGGTCCTTAAATTTATCGAGTTTATCTCAAATAAAAATTATATTTTGAGGGGACATTCCAAAAATTAGTTATATAAACAAATTTTCATGGACAAAAATTAATTTGAAAGAACCATAAATATATATAAATTAATCGAGATCTAACGAAAAAACTCTTGGTTAACTCACAAATAAATTATCCATTTTATTCATTCATTTATTGGCAACATTTTTTGCCAATCATCTAGTCGTAACATAAGTTAATGACTAAAATGTAATTAAAATTGAAATTAGTTGTCATTTTGTGTAGAGGTAGAAAGTTAAAGATTTAAATGAGCAATTAGACAAAAAAACTATCTCTTATATTCTCACTTTAATCAGACTGTCAAACCATCAAAAAGAAAGAAAGAGGGACACGTTAAAAAATAGGGTATTTTAAGTATATATACATATAAACGTTTGTTAATTTTAAAATACTCAATATTTTATAAATATTGTGCAAATACTTAACTAAAACTATTTAAGAAAATATTTGGACCATTTTAACCGAAAATAAGATACCCGCTCAAATCATAATAATAACAAAATAAAAATTAGACTTAAATGAACCGATTTGTCAATGCGTAAAACGATGAATATAATTATCAACTTTTAATTAATGTTTTGAATCCAAGAAATAAATGAAAGTGAAATTACGGCTGAAAATACGGATTGTAAAAAATTACATGTAAACAAACTGAAACTGAATTAATGAAATAACTCATTCGTAACTAGACCCCATGTAAATTGTTTACTACAATTTTGTTAATTAGTTGTAAAATAAAACGAAAAATTAAAAAATTGAAAAACTCACCGAATTTGTGTGTGAAAAACATTTATTGTTGGATAATTCCATCCGACCAATAAGAAGAATAATCGATGATAATAATTATGATTTTATGTATAGATAACAAAAAAAATATCCGTTATGTAAACAAAAGACAGACAATTGTTTACTGGTCAACTAATACATAAAAACTAAACTTACCAGATTCGAAAGTGAAAATACTTCAACGTTAAATAAATCCATCCAATATGATGAATAAAAGATGCAGAAAATTAATATATACGTTGAGATAATTTAAAAGTATGTATTCGATAAACACAACCCGCAATAAAGATAAAAGAAATTGTTATGAAAAAAGATGAAGAAAAATAATTTGGATGGGATATTATCAATTGGTCACTGCCAACAAAATAAAACAATAAATTGTATTACTTAAATGGCGAAAAAAAAAGAACAAACCGTGGAGTGTTAGTTACCACAATTAAAGGAAACAAATTACACTGATGTATTTCTACTTTAGTAAAAAAAAAACCCGAAAATTAGTAAAACAATAATAATCCAATTAATAACAGAAAATCTTAAAATATAAAATAATTACAACGAATAAAGAGTCATTTATCCTCTAAAATTATTTGAATTTCAAACCCATATAATATAAACCGGGAAAAAAAATTCCAGAAAAATTTAAGGGTAATTTGGACCCATAATTCGTGTAAACAAGTCTAGGTGGGTATTTACACGTTGTTCACAAAACATTGGATATTTTGAAAACACTAAAAATATAAGTGGGTAAAGAACTAATATTGTATAAAAATAAGTTAAAAAATAAGAAGAAGATAGAGAGAAAGAGAGAGAAATAAAAAACGAACATGACTGAGAAATAGAGAGCTCGCCGGTGAACAAAGTTGTGTCATCGCTCCGACTGAAATTCATCGGAGCAAATTTCAATGTTGGGAAAGATTAAATTCAGCTTGGGTTGCTCTCATCCTCGACGAGGTAAATAAATTAATCAAAACCCCCCATTTTTTTTGGATATATGGTTTTTAGTCTGAGAATAGACATTTTTTTATAGTTGATTTCGTGGTTTATAGCATGTTTGAGCATCTTGAGATTTATAGCATGATTGATGTTCAAGTATATGTTCGGTCCGAATTCGAAAAATGAAAATTGATTTGGACGTGATACTAAAACAGACTCATAAATCCGGTTAGACTTGTGATTATTTAATATTTTTTTTTCTTGGACAGTAGATATTATGGGCTTTTTAAACCCTACAAAAATATAAAATTTCGTCCACTATTGAATGAGTCATGAATTATTGAACTTTTAGTGTTTTAAAAGAGAAAAACTGGTAATATGATACATGGTTTGTGATGTTAAGAGATTTTTATGTTAGTTGCCAAATTCATAACTTCTCTAAAAATAACTCGTTCTTACAGATTCTGACTTATTTATGGAATTAAAATATTTGTATTTAAATATATGAATATGAAGTTATGTCGTGTTCTTTAAGGTGTTGAATATGAAATGCTCGGGTTTTGTTTTCGTAGGGCCGAAATGTGATCAATGTTTATCTCGAGTTTTGTTTGTCCGAGCAGGATTTTGTGACGTTGTTTTTGTGTGATTAGAACATGATTTTGTTACTAAAAAACTGCTGAGTCTTGGATTGGTCTAGGAAATTGATTTATATGTTCAATTTTTTTTTGTCTGGATGTGAGTTGATATGGTTTTTTTGAAATGGATAATCTCGTTAATAATCAGACACTACGGTAAAATTTTACAAGAAGATCGAATAGAGGTCAAAGCCTCGTACACATAAATATAAGTCTGATTAACTAATGAGAAGCAGAAGACAGTATAATCGGAACAAAGGAGGCGAGGTGCTAATTGTAGACTAGACATAAGCCAACAAGAGCACTCTTGGATCCCTTCAAAAGAGATTTTCTGCAAATTTTAAACGTGTATATAGGATCGCCAACCCAAAATCGGTCAGTAAGACCAATCAGAGACCCGACAGAATTATCTTCTAACTATAATTTTTTTTTGATAAAGAAGCCCAAATCTGTCTAACTCTTACTCTGAAATAAACCTTACTAAAGCATAATACCGACGAAAATTGCAACAAACTAACCAAGACAACTAAATCAAACCGCTGTCAAAACCTAAATACCGACATCAAAATAAACTAAATAACTAAAAACCCCACCCTTCCTTTCGGTACCTCAATCTCACCGAGCTCCTACCTAATCAAATTGTATCCGAAGAACTGTAATCGAACCGCACCTCCCCCGCCTCGCACCGAAGACGTGTTCATATATCCAGATCGTGCTTCATCTGCTTCTCTCGCTCCAAATCTGATTTGTACCTCCACAAAAGGAGATCCGCTGACAACAGAGTATCGGCATCAGGGGCTCTATCGTCGATCCTGTACTACAAATTTTGGTCGGCGAGCTGAGCGTCTGGGAGAGAGCCCACACGCGCATAGCGACCTAGCAGCGGTAAACGAGAAAGTCCCTGCCCCGCTGTAGTCGTCCTCTCTTTATTCTTCTCTGCTTTCTGCACCTGAGATTCATGGGCGCTTCATCGGAGAAGCATCAAGATCGAGAATGGATAGCCACTACGAACTAACGATTCTCTTATACACCAACGTTGTCCTACGCATATAATAAACTTAGTAGTTCAATCTGGTTCATCTAGTTATGACCCATCAATAAATAAAATTAGAACTTACATTAATTGTATAAATAGTTCAACAAGTAGAGTAGACAAACTTAAAAGACATTTTAGGCACAACGAATTAGAAGAGCGCACCTTTCATTTAGATAACAAAATTAGGTGGAATTCAACTTTTTTAATGTTAACCAACTTTTTTTAATGTTTTTGTAGCTTATATCAGCAACGAACTAGCCGAGAACTCTCTTATTTATTATGACATTAGGATGGCTGAGTTGTTTGTTTCATTTTTAGACATTTTTTATATAAAGAAACTTGTTATTTATGTGCAGTTTACACTCCTACTTCTTTTCTTGGTTTGCATATTATGACTGCCATTGCGGTTCATTTAGACAAATATAGACATGAACCAATTTTTTCATGAATGGAATCAAAATTTCTAAAGTACTGGGGGCTGGGAAGGTACCTTTGTTATACGGTTTTGCAGTAATTCTAAGTTGTAGGTGTAAAGTAATAGGACTAAAAAAAATTCTCAAGTGTATGAGACGTTATTTTGTCGATCAAGATTACTATGCACTTGATTTTTCCATAATCGTGAAAGGCTTTTATGCTCTTTTCAGGGTCTACCAAGCGAAACTCTTCCTGCAATACCGGACGCAGCCGACTCAGTCATTGACGCATGAGCCACGACGCCATCAATTCCAGAATGTTTCAGTCAACGCTCCAACGTATAGTCCATCTCCTCGGTCACAACAAGAGGCCGGGTCAAGTCAGCCGGTGGGAATGGACACACACTAGCATCCTGAGATAATGGAGTACAACAAAAATGAGTGGGTCAAACCAGACGACGAAGGGTTAGATCTACTGACGTGGTGGAGACAAAACTCAAGAAGATTTCCGATGTTAGCAACCATGGCGCAAGACATCCTCACCATTCATGTTTCAACGATGTCATCAGAGGCGCTTTCAGCAGTGCGGGGCGGATCATTGACGAAAGAAGATGTAGTTTGCGTCCGGAGATGGTGGAAGTATTAACGTGCAGAAAAGATTGGCTTCTACATAGGCACCGAGGACAAGAAACGTTTAAGGTGTTTGATTTTATCGATGATTTTGATTATAACTTTTTTTACATCAACCTTAATACTTAGATATTAGTTAACATTATCGCGAAGGGATATTCCGGCCCTTGTTCGAGATAATTTTTCAAACATCAATATATGCAAGTGTTACTTTTTTCGTTTTTATTTTCACCTATTTTTATAAAATATTACAAATACATCCTAAACCAATATTATTTAAAAACCAACATTATATAAAATAAATTATAACGTATGTTTTGGTTGTTAGATGTTCGGCAGAGATCCAATGATACGAAAATTGTGAGTATGTTTAGAGAAGTATGAATAATGATAACTCGCGTAAGAGCCAAGGATCAGAGCCGTAGATTAAACTTGTGAAGTCGCGACCTTATTTTTCTTTATCCGCAAACTCGTTTCTTTTTGTTTTGTTCATTTATTAAACTTGTCAAAAGACTTTTTGTGACACATTCACCGTTTTCTAGGCTCTCTTCATGCCAGTGAAATTTTGGTATTTAAGTTTAATACTCGTAGGATCGACTTACACTTGATATTTATTATTACTATAACTACGTACACTTGCGTGACAATGTATTTTAGAATAATTGTCCTATGTAATTATATTAAACGTTGCACTTTTTGTTTGTCCAATCTTTTTGTATTATTTGAACATAACCATTAACCATTTAAGATGATGTAGAATTGCTCTAACTAAAACAAATGAAACGTTACAATTGTAAAATATCAAATTTTTTGCAAATGTTAAAAAAATATCCATTCAGTCCTATGTGAAAATTTTTATGCGAGATGCAATTTCAATTATGTCTTTTTTTATTTTCCCATTAAATTAATTGATTAATCCAGTTTTTAAATATTAACACAAATTAACCTAAAATTCTGGATTTTTCGTGTTTAATTTTCAATTATCATATTAGAAACCGTTATTTAATGGATTTAATATCTTTTTGAAATACTCAACTTGCGTTAAACTGTTAATTAATGGGTTTAATGTCTTTTTGAAATAGTCAACTTGCGTTAAACTGGTTTCAAGTTTCAATTGAAGTATATTCGTCCATATAAAATACTAGTTCATTTGCGTTAATTTATTTTACAGAGACATCGAATCATTCAAATCATATCCCCTGATTTCATGGATTTGAAATAATTAATTAATGGCTTTGATTAATATTTGAATTTGTCAACTGAATAATTAACGATTTTTTGTTCATTTCATTAAATAAATATATTTCATTAATGATTGGATTTTTTTAGTAATTATCATTTAATACTAATCCGGATTGCAGATTAAGTTGAAGTAGATTCGTCCATCTGCAATATTGGTTAATTTCCGTTAATTTTTCGTTAAACTGATATTAATTTGCATTAATGTATTCAACGTCAGGATTGCTCTAACTATTCTTTCATTCATTTTCGTTAATTACCGTTATTTTCTGATTAAATTAATTAATTAATCCATTTTTTAAATATTAACGCAAATTAACCTAAACTTTCGGATTTTTGTGTTTAATTTTCAATTATCAGATTTGAAACCGTTAATTAATGGATTTAATATCTTTTTGAAATAGTCAACTTGCGTTAAACTGTTGATTAATGGATTTAATATATTTTTAAAATAGTTAACTTGCGTTAAACCGGTTTCAAGTTTCAATTGAAATATATTCGCCCATATATAATACTAGTTAATTTGCGTTAATTTATATTTACAGAGACATCGATCATTCAAATCATATCTCCTGATTCCATTGATTTGAAATAGTTAATTAATGTATTTGATTAATATTTGAATTAGTCACTGAATAATTAACGATTTTTTGTTGATCTCATTAAATAAATATATTTCATTAATGACTGGATTTTTTTTAGTATTATGATTTAATACTAATCTGGATTGCAGATTATAGTTGAAGTAGATTCATCCATTTGTAATATTGGTTAACTTCCGTTAATTTTTCGTTAAACTGATATTAATTTGTGTTAATTTGTCAGGATTTCTCTTACTATTCTTTCATTCATTTTCCAATTAAATTAATTAATTAATACAATTTTTAAATATTAACGCAAATTAACCTAAAATTCCGGATTTTCGTCTTTAATTTTCAATTATCAAATTTGAAACCTTATTTAATGAATTTAATATCTTTTTTGAAATACTCAACTTGCGTTAAACTGTTAATTAATGAATTTAATATCTTTTTGAAATAGTCAACTTGCATTAAACGGGTTTCAAGTTTCAACTGAAGTATATTTGTCCATATAAAATGCTAGTTAGTTTGCGTTAATTTATTTTTAGAGACAGTGAATCATTCAAATCATATCCCCTGATTTGATGGATTTGAAATAGTTAATTACTGGATTTGATTAATATTTATATTAGTCAACAGAATAATTAACGATTTTTTGTGGATTTCATTTAATAAATATATTTCATTAATGACTGGATTTTTTTTATTAATTATCATTTAATACTATTCCGGAATGCAGATTACAGTTGAAGTAGATTCGTCCATGTGTAATATTGGTCAATTTATGTTAATTTTCGTCCATCTGTAAATATATTTCAAAACGTTAATTTACATTAATTTTACTGTATAACCATAGAGAGAGAATGATTGTAGAGAGAGAGAGAGAAATCGGTGGTAGAGAGAGAATAGAGTAGGAGTGTTGAAAATGGTTTGGAGTTTAAGAGCATTAATTTAGTATATAACAACTCACCCAAATGAAAAAAAATGTTATATTTTCATTAATTTTACTGCTTAACAATAGCAATTAAAATCTTACATCGTTCTTCTCTTTAGCAGTGGTTTTGCTCCCACTCTCGGAACCTTTTGTTCTCGTCATTTTTGTTTCTACAAAAGAGATAAATACATAAATAGAAAGGAAGGAGGGTTTCGTTTTGCAGAGAGATAAATCGTTGATGGGATTCGGTTTTCAGAAATAGAAAGGAAGGAAGGAGTGTTCGTGTTCTTCGTCGTGGTCGTGTTCGTTTCGGATCGCTGAGAAAAATGGTTGAGGATGATCGCAGAGAGAGAGAGAGAGAGAGAGAGAGAGAGAGAGAGAGAGAGAGAGAGAGAGAGAGAGAGAGAGAGAGAGAGAGAGAGAGAAATTCGTGGTTAGAGATAATAGAGTAGGAGTGTTGAAAAGGGTTTGGAGTTTAAGAGGATTAATTTAGTATATAACAACTCACACAAATTTCTCCCGCCAACATTTAAAACTCCATTAATTTTGTATTTATTTACAAAATATTCGGTCATTAAATGGAGAGAGAATGTGAGTATATCCATCAATCTAAAAAACCGGCTATTTTGTAGTTAATTTTTAGAATTTATTATTTCATATTTAATAGCCCTTATAAATCGAAAAATGGTATAGTAGTCCAGAAATTCCCGTTAATTTTTCTATTTGGGTATTAACCAAAACGTTTAATAAGTTGGATATTTTACAAACTCAATACTATAGAATGGTATATAGCTCTTTATCCCTTTTAAATAGTTGATTATACTATTATGTCCTTGGTTATTTTGATTTATTTATTTTGAATTGATTTAAAAATTAATTCAAAAATTTGAAAATTATAAATTGATTTTCAAAATTGAATGAGTAAAGTGATTACGTTGACTAAATAATCTGGATAATTTACGAAAATTATTTTAAAAGAATTGGTCATCCCGTTTATTTTGGTTAATTTTTTGTTTTATTTGAAGAGAGAGACTAATAATTGATTATATTTACTATTTGTGAATTATATATAGTCGTATATATATATATATATATGTTTATGATTATTTTGGGAAATTCTAATTATGATGATTTCTACTTGAAATTTAAAAGGGAAACGATTATTTTATAAAATTCAATCTCTTTTAGATTTTAAAAATCACGTTAATTCTAGTTTATTTCATGCGTAAAAATTACGTTAGATGTATGGGGAGTTTATATTAGAGAGTGGATAATAAGTTGGATTTTGAGACTACACTATATTAACTGTTCGTTTATCACTTCCACACTGATCATTGGTATGGACAAAAACTAGATGACTCAAAAGCAGGAAAAAAAAGATTAAAAAAAAAGGAAACGTGATTCCCTTTTTGCCTTAAATTTGTATTCCGAGGCCAGCCAGCTCGAAATAAGCATAATTTTCTACAAAATGTCTGTTAGATAATCAGTAAATTACAGCAGAATAGCCAAAAAGTATGAATTTCATATTTTGATTTTGTATTTTATCTTAAAGTTCTGTTTGTGGGATGTTATAATAGTATATGTATGGATGTGAACACAAAAACTTAGTGCTACTCGTGGGACATAAAAAAATACATAATTAAAATAAAGTTGTCGAAGTGCTTGATTGATCGCCATCATCTTTTCTCCAACCAGTAAGACTCTTTCTTTCTCATGATAACCACCCAAGAGAGTTCCAAGTCTCACCAAATCCTGGAAGAAGGTAAATATGTTTTACATTTTCATTCTTCTCATCCATCTTTCTTCACTTGAGCTGATCTTCTCATCTGAATATACCCGGCCAAACAAGTACTTCATAAACTGTGGATCGGAATCGAACACCAACTCCGGCAATGGAAGAATCTTTGTAGGCGACTCGAATCCAAGCCTATCATTTTCGACCGGAAATAGCGAAGCCGTGGAAGACAAAAACCCTTCACCCAACTCACAGCTTTTATACAAAACGGCAAGAGTTTACAAGCGCCGAGATTCCTACGAGCTGGAAGTCGAAAAACCCGGCACGTACATAGTACGCCTTCACTTCTTTCCCTTCTCGTCGCCTTCGATCAATCTCTCCGACGCAGTTTTCAACGTCTCGGCTTCCGGGTTTTCCCTGCTCTCCAATTTCTCTTTTAAAAACGGCTCTTTGGCTTTACAGGTTGAGGAATTTCTTCTCCCGGTCTCAGAAGGGACGTTCAGTTTGTACTTCGTCCCTGCCCAAAACTCGTCTTTCGCTTTCGTCAACGCCATAGAAGTCTTTCCCGCCCCGGAAAGGTTCATCCCGAGCTCTGCTTCTCGTGTCGCTTCTTCCGGAAGGAACGCCACTTTCACCGGATTGTTGGAATTGGTTCTACGGCCGGTGCATCGGATCAACGTCGGGGGTAAAACGATCACACCGGAGAACGACACGCTGTGGAGGACATGGATAGAAGACGATGCTTTTCTGCTGCGCTCTAGAACTTTGTCTATCGGCGACGAGAGATTTAATGCTGGCAAGCTCGTTTACGATCCCAAACGGGTGACGAAATACACTGCTCCCGATTACGTCTACAACACTGCGAGGATCTTGAGTTCTGTGACGAATTACTCGAAAATGGGTTGGGATATTCGAGTGAGCGAGGCGGTTTCACGTCACCTTGTTCGTCTCCACTTCTGCGACGTTGTGAGTCATGCCATTGATAGCTTCAATTTCAGTCTATCGATCTTCGACAGTTTTAGAACGAGCATCGATCCGTACGGGGAAACGAGGAACATTGCGTCTCCGTTTTACTTTGATTTTGTTGTTGATTCAGGGGGTTCTCGGTCCATCAACGTGAGCATTGATCTGGAGCCTCAGAATGCTCAAAATCCGATCGCGTTCTTGAACGGTCTCGAAGTTTTTGAGATATGGAACGTTTCCGGTTTGATTCCTCCACTAAGGCCTAAGAAGAAGAAGAATAAGCATCATCAGTGGATATTGATCTCTGTGGTAGTCGGATCAGTTGTCGCGTGTTTGATCGCTGTAGGTTTATTGATTGCAGCTTTCTTGTTTCACAAGAATAAGACACCAAAGCCTCGAATGAGTCGTTTCAGCTTCGGTGTCTTTGCCTCTGGAGGGACAAGTTCAAACGAGAAATCGTCTGGAAGAACATCCGGGTTTCCATCGAGCTTGAATCTTAGCCTCAAGATACCATTCGCTGATATCGAGAAAGCGACTCAAAACTTCGACGAGGAGTTGCTCCTCGGAGAAGGAGGGTTCGGAAGAGTTTACCGAGGCCTTCTCAAAGGCGCCAAAGTAGCGGTGAAGCGAGGCAAGCCGAGGAGCGGACAAGGGATAGAGGAATTCCAGACTGAAATCATGGTTCTGTCTCGGATCCAACACCGGCGCCTCTTGTCCCTGATCGGCTACTGCGACGAGATGTCGGAGATGATTCTCGTCTACGAGTTCATGGAAAAAGGAACGCTTCGAGAGCACTTATACGGGTCGTCTTCTTCGGGCGGGCTTTCGTGGGAGAAGAGGCTCGAGATTTGCATCGGTGCGGCTGAGGGGCTCGAGTATTTGCACACGGGTCTCCCCGAGGTTGTTCTTCACCACGACGTCAAGTCGACCAACATCTTGCTCGACGAAAGTTTCGCCGCCAAAGTCGCTGATTTCGGTCTCTCCATGCTCGGGAATTTCGACCCCAACGACAAGCAGTTGGAATTCGTTAAAGGTATTAACCTATATATTTTTAGTAATACTCTTAGGGCTAATATTAACCATATAAACTACTTTTATTTTAGATATAGCACACGGTTATATAAATTCTAGTTGCTCGAACAATTTTTTCGTAGATCAATTTAGTCCAATATGATTTCCCGCTTATTTCATTAGAAAAAAGGGGAAAACCTGTACAAGAAGTTCAAAATAAATGTGCCACGTAAGGCCGTTGGCTATTTACAACAAATTTGTAAAATGTTGGCTAAAACCAAATTTCATGTGTTTGAGTTGTTTAATTATTCAACTTTTTGTTATTCGTATCCTATTTATGCAAGATTATTTTAGGGTAATTTTTCTATATACCTAATTAAACTATAGTTAATTTGGATATACGCAAAGTTTTGTAAACAAATCATAAATACTCAGAGAGATTCGTTTACAGACGAAAATGCCCAATTTTCTTAAAAATTTAAATAAATATAAAGGGTAACTTGGATAAAATAAATTAACTGTAATTAAATAACAGTGGCTATTTACGATTTATTTACAAAACGTTGGGTATATCCAAATTGTCTATGTTTGAAGTGGGTATAGAGCCAATATTTTGATTATTTTATTCTTTGCTTCTTTTATTTTTATTCGAATTATATGTGCTGACTTTGTGTAATTTTTCTGCATTCCTAAATCTTCAATAGGAAGTTTCGGGTATTTCGACCCAGAATACACTACATCGTCGATATACACAGAGAAGTCCGACGTGTACTCCTTCGGGGTCGTGCTTTACGAGGTCCTCTGCGCGAGGCCGGCGATCTTGGAGGACAACGTGAACTTAGCTAAGTGGGCGATGGATCGGAGGAGGAACGGGACAATCAAGGAGATCGTGGATCGGTCTCTGGTTGGGGAAATAGAGGGGAGTTCGTTGAGGGTGTTTGGGGACATAGCCGAGAAGTGTTTGAGAGAGAGAGGTGTCGATAGGCCTTCGATGAAAGACGTAGTGTATGATCTGAACTACGCTTTGAAGCTTCAGAGAGGGACAACTCGTCGTGAGCCTTTTGACGAGGATACCGCCACGAATTTTGCATTTCCGTACACCTTCGCGGGCCTCAAAGAAGAAGAGTCTAAACTAAACGCTTGATGGTGTTTCATCTGATTTATGATTTGTAAGTTGATCTATTTGTTACCTTGATTTGATTCTCAACTTGTCCCTGTAATTCACATGTTGTCTTTGTCACAGATTTGTGATGATATAGTTTATTTTACTTCTTGTATATTTCGCTATATTTGTATGTAAAGTGGTCAAGGGCTTTTTTTTAGGCAGCTCTTTTCGCCATGTGACAATTGGGTGATGATAAATTTCAAACTTTGTTATCTAGTAGCTTAGCTGAGAGGTTATAACGAGCTTTATTACAAGTCCGTTTATGAAGGTTATAATATAACATACGATTCGACCTCTTCATTTTGAGGCACCCAAGAGTAAATAACAAATAGCTGAAATAATTATCATTGTCAAGCTACAATAAACAGAAACAAACAAGAATAATAATAAAAAAAAGATCCTAGCGCTGAAACAAAAAAAAAAAAAATACATATCAGTTTTTTTTTTTTTTTTTTGTAGGAATCTATCAGTTCTTACAAGTCGTTTAGTTTAGTTTTGTAAATTAAAATTATTAAATAAATTGTAGTAAATATTGACTCCGTTCCGTTTGGTAACACTTTTAAATGTTAAATTTAACTTTTTATAAAAACAAAAATGTCTTTTTGGTGTTTTGGCAAAAACAACACTTAAAACAAGTTTCAAAACGATTTTAAAAAGACAACAGAAAAACAATTTTTTTATAATCTAAAAATCCTAGCTTTTGGAAGAGAAATTTCATTTTGTAGACCCAAAAACATTAAAAATATCCAGATTAGACCCTTCTTGTTAAAAATATCTAAAACTGGACTTTTGACCCAAAATCGGACAAAAATACCCTTCAACTCATATATAGGGTTTATGTAGAGAATGTCTCCATTTTAATCTCATTTTGAACTTCCAATTCCCTAAAAAACTCTCCAAATCCGTTGGAATCACTACAGAGCACCGTCATAATGGGTATGTTAATTCACTTATTGTATTTAAATCATTTTAGTAGTCGTTTTTGGTGTTAGAATCGTTTTCGGATCGAAAGAAAAAAGTTCGTAAAAAATCTGGGAAAAAAATTTACGATAGACTTGATGAATTCCATCGCACTCCATCGCCGGCCATCGTAACCCATCGCACTGTATCGTCCTCCATCGTAACTAATCGTCCAAAAGACGATAAGTTACGATGGAGGACGATACAGTGCGATGGGTTACGATGGCCGGCGATGGAGTGCGATGGAATACGATGCAGGACGCTGAGATTTCGAAATTTTGATTTTTTGACAAGTTTCAGGAGTTTTTTTTGACGATTTTGAATAGTTGCTGACAATTTTGGGTGATGTTTTTCAGTTTTCGTTAGTGTTGGTGGAAAATGGGTGAGATTGAGCGATAGATGGGATTTTACTAAAGCTCGTACATATACGGTGGATGTTACAAAAGATACGACATATCATGAGTTGGTCGATATGATTTACGATATTTCCAAGATCGATAGGATGACGTATGACTTGAAAGTTGAAGTCCCGTACACTTTACCTAATGTTGTGTTGGCGCCTGCAATCTTGGAAACTGATAATGATGTCGCATATTATATGAAACACGAGTACTGGAGTAAATATCCTATTTGCGTGAGCTTTGAACCGAAACGAATCATGTCACCAATTGTTAGCAATGTGGATCCAAAGCGAAAAGGAAAACAAGTGTTGAAGGTTCAACGCAATGAGAGCAGAAGACAATATCATCCTCTCGCAATTGAAGTCTCTCAAAGTAATCCGAAACCAAACGATGAACGATTTGCACACGACGATGATGAAACGTATAGACGTGATAGAGATCCGTTTGACGTCGATTTTGAAGATTTTGAAGACGTCGAAGAAAACAAAGATCACGGCGACAATGATGATATTGAAGACGTTGAAGAAGAATTCGAAGAGTTTGCAAATGATGAAGACTATGCTGATTTAGTTGAGAATTTCGAAGTTCCTTCGGGCGACTACCATCCCGAAGTTAATCCTTGTAAAGGATCTTCGGGGACTTATACTTGGAAAGATCCTGAATTCACGCAACAACAAGTAGTTAAAGAGATTGAATATCGTGAAAAACCAAGTCAATCATCTACAGGTAATATATCTTAATTGTTTACGTTGTTAAATATCGTGAACTTAATCGTTGATCGTTTAATAGGTAGCTCCGAAGACTTATACCTTGGAAAACAGTTTGAGAACAAATCGGAAATGAAGACACAAGTTCACTTGTTCGCCATGAGAAATAATTTCGAGTTTCGAGTTAAATCATCTTCGACAAAAAGGTGGTATGTTCTTTGCAAAGATGAGACTTGTACGTGGAAACTCCGGAGCGTCGTACAGTGGTCAGGAATGTGGGAGATTGTGACTTTTGAAAAAGCTCACTCTTGCTCGCGCGTTATCCGACCCGAAGGTCAACGAGGACCGGCCCCTTGGGTTATTGGACACGTGTTTAAAGACAAATATTCTATCAACTCAATGGCTGATTATTCAGCGCACAACGTTAGGGAAGAAGTGAAGACAAGATGGGGTTTGGACATATCTTATTTGAAGGCGTGGAGGTCAAAGGAAGTAGCTACTGGACTCGTTCGAGGTACACCTGAACAATCGTATCAGAAATTACCTTCGTGGTTGTACATGTTAAAACAAAAAAATCCCGGCACGGTTACTGAATTTGTGAGAGACGGTGACAAATTCAAGTATGCTTTTTTTGCCATTGGAGCGTGTCTTAAAGGATTTAAGTATTGTCGACCTGTCATATCTTTGGATGGATCATTTTTGAAGACTAAATATGGGGGACAATTGCTTGTCGCTATTGCATTGGATGCGAACTCGCATTTGTATCCAATCGCTTTTGGCGTTGTCGACAGTGAGTGTCATGAATCATGGACGTGGTTTTTGTTGAAGTTGAAAGAAGTTATTGGTGAAGACGTACCAGATTTGGCATTCATATCCGATCGACATATTAGTATCAGTCATGGTGTCGAAGTTGCCTTTCCAGGAAGACCGCATGGTTATTGCTACCATCATATGCAGCTCAACGTCCAACACAAGTTTAAGACAGATCACTGTCGCGGTGAATTGTATGAAGCGGCGTATTCTTTCAATAAGACTTCCTTCGAAGCTCATTTTAGGCAACTGAGGCGAAAAGATGTTGAGATGGCAAAATATCTTGAAGATATCGGATTCGATCGATGGGCACGACCGTTCTTTCCTGGAAAAAGGTGAATTTCATTTGCTTTTAATAGAATATTCATTACGTTAAAGTGTTAATTATTATGTTTTACAGGTATGACATTATGACGAGTAATAACGCCGAAAGTTTTAATGCTAAAACAAGACATGCAAGGTCGTTTCCGATAACAACGCTCCTGGAGTACATAAGATTCACGCTGCAAAATTGGTTCTTCAAACGAGAGGACATTGCGAACAAATTAAACACAGAACTTACACCGAGGTGGCAAGCAGACTTTGAGAATATGAACAACAAAGCAAAATTCGTGCACGTGTATGGACTTGGTTTGTACGAATGTCACGTTAAAGACGGCGGTGGTGAATACGACGTAGACTTGCAAGCAAATACTTGCACTTGTGGAATTCCTCAACTCTTAGGTATCCCTTGCGAACATTCTATTGCATCAGCTCAACATCGTTCGGTGGACGTTTACTCTTTGTGCAGTCCTTTCTACGTCAAGAAAACGTGGATCGAAATGTATAAAGACGCCATCTATCCAGTTGGGAATGAAGAACAATGGGACGTTCCGGACG
This sequence comes from Urtica urens, assembly GCA_958296335.1. NCBI lineage: Eukaryota > Viridiplantae > Streptophyta > Magnoliopsida > Rosales > Urticaceae > Urtica > Urtica urens. The sequence continues at coordinate 17,865,768 of OY282530.1, read as the reverse complement.
AAATTAAGAACATGAAAGTATTGGTTCCAGTAGAGAAGAAACAGGCCGGTCGTCCAAGGAAAAGTAAGCAAGGAAGGAGAAGGATAAACAGATATCCATCTCAAGGTGAAAAAATTGTTGTAAAGTGAAAATGCGGGAAATGTGGTGGCCTAGGTCATAATAGAAAGACGTGCACGTGGCGAGAATAGAGTGTGAGTTATTTTTGTTTGTTATGTTTACGTGTTGTTAACGATGTTTTTATGTTTTTTGACAAGTTAAAGTAGTACTTTTTTGACAAGTTTAATATAAATCTTTCGACACTTTCAAAGTTCTTTTTGTTTGTTACGTTTATTGATTGATAACTGAAAGGAGGAATAAAAAAGAGATCGTTTATAATTTGAAAGGAAATACCTAAAAAACGCCTGCAAAACATAAAGAAAATCATAAATGTGAAGGTGTGCCCAACACCCATTCAGATGTCAAGTGTCATCTCACATATATTTTCAAGTACCCAAATCGAATTCAAAGATTTGGTTTATGGTGAACACAACGATCTATTTACTTTCAAAGTTCTTTTTGAGCATATGAACGATCGCGTCGATATGCTGCAATAACAAAAGAAATAATGACATATTGAACGTTAAAGACATATAACGTTAATAAATAATATAAAGACATATAAAGACATACCTCGTCAGTCATCCACTCCCCTGAGTTCGTGATCGAGGCGAAGAACTTCGGTGATGCGGTGCACGTTGATAGTCGAACGTTATCCTTGTATCGACCAAGGTACTTTCCCGTCTTCACCCACATCATAACCTCAGCGTATTCCTTCTGAATCGGCGCCTTCAGCGGGTCGAATTTTGACGATCCTCGGGTGTACTTTGGCTTGCACGGATCGGTGAAGGAATCCCAATGCGTCGACCGCTGGGGGGGTGGGCTCCTGGGAGACGTGGGTCGGTCGCCCCTCTTGCGCTTCGCATTCGCCTTCTCCTTTGCGGGGCCTTTCTTTTTCTCGTCTTTCGCCGTCGCCTTCTTCTCTGGCGTCGCCTTCTTCTCTGGCGACGCCTTCTTCTTTGGCGTCGCCTTCGTCTCTGCCGTGGCCTTCTCCGCTATAGGAGTCTCGTCCTCTGGAACAGACGGAGCATTCTCCTGTGCCGGAGACTTCTCATCTTCCGGCGCCTTCCCATCTTCCGGAGCCTTCTCATCTTCAGAATTCCTCATAAATGTTTTGAATAGGTCGGCGTTATCCGGGATCTCCGGTGATGGACTCCGACTGCTGATAGGCGTAAAAGGCGAAGGAGGCCTACTGGAAGGTGGTGGAGGAGGAGGATGTTGAGCAGCCTCGGCATTCTGCTCTCGAGCAGCAGCAGCAGCCGCAGCCTCGGCCTTCTGCGTATAAGGACCACGGGCTTGCGTGGTAGGAATAGGTCCACCAGGCATCCCGGTAACCTCTCCGAAAATGTAGTTCAGACGCTCCCATTGACGGATCTGCAAAAAGTCTTAGTTAAGCATATTAAATAAATTAATAAACAAAATAAACGACCTTATTACCTGATCATGGCGTATTCTCTCAATTCGATCTTGAACGCGCTCAGATCGCCTGTTCAATGCGTTCACGCCACGCCCGACGGTGGCGATGCTTTGGAGGATGAACCCAATTCCTTGGCGAAGGTCTTGCCACATGGCACCCGTGATAACGATGGGTTCATCTGAACGAGGCGGAGATTGAGGAGGAGCCGGAGATTGAGGAGGAGGCGGAGGACGACGAGGACGAGCTTGAGATTCTTTCGTCGGACGACCTTCCCGAGGAGTATCGGAGATGTACTCGGCATCCTCGTCATCATCGTCGTCGACGTCGTGACCCAGCACATCTCTTTCTTCTGCGGCAGAACCGACGATGTTAATTTCTTCGTCGATGTCCTTCGGCTCTGCTGCGTCCTCTCCTTCGATGTCTATCGGATATAGACATTTTCGGGTCTGCTCCTCAAGGGTCTGAAAGAAACCCTTTTCCCCCGGCCGCGGTCGCAGCATTTGAAGGACTCCTAACTGCAAAACATAATAACAATGTTAACACATTTAATCGTAAAAGAACTTTATTAATTAACGATAAAACTTACCGATTTTTTTTTTCAGGATCTTCTCAACGTCCTTGCTAAGAACGACGATAGTTCCTGACCACGAATGCATTCTCGGCATTCGATTTCCTACTCCGTTTCCGAAGGCGTGCCCAACCTCCGGGATAGCCTCGTACGCCCAATACTGAAAGGCATGAAGATTGCCAGTCAGCGTGTACTTCGCCTCTTTTTGGAGGACGTCGGGCTTCTTCTTCAGCTTGTCCTCGAGGCTCTCTCGGTGGCGCTTCAAATCCACTGAGAGGGATAGAAACGTCTCCCCCCCAGCTCATGTTCCCCCATGGCAGGCTGTAGAAGAAGGGGAGATCTTCGACCCACTGGAAGATCGGTTGCCACTTTGGAGGTATGGTTTTGTTTCCCGGTTGTCCGAACAAGTAACCGAGAACGAAGACGCACAAACCTAGTTTGTAGACGTCATCCGGAGATTTGCACACCGTCCAATTGCTGACGAGTATGCTGAATTTGATATTGGCAGACTCATTGAGATACTCGTCAATGAGCCTGCGAGAAGAGCGTGCGTCCTTCTCCTCTTTGCTCGGACCATCTTTGTAGTCTAGCCCCGAGATTAGGGCATACTCGAGGCGTCCGAACCTCACTCTCTTTCCTCCTAAGCCGAATTGGATCTCTCCGGCTTTGATTGACTCGACTTTCCTCTCCAACAGAGAGTGGACGAGGACGGGAGCGAAGTTCAAATCAGAGGTGATGAAGAATTGCTCGAACACCGTCCCTCGGAGTTGCTCGATCAATTTCATCTCCTCGAAGCGCTGCTTCACATCTTTTAGGACCCGGGATCCACCATACGTGATTCTCCCCGGGAAAGTGTCTTGAACAAGGAATTTCAAGTGATCCTGCACAAAAAAACAACAAAAAACATCAAAAAACAAATTTTTTCAAAAAAAAATTCAAAACAATCGCATCTTATCGTCCACTATCGCATCTTATCGTCCTCTATCGTCCATATCGTACTCTATCGTAATTCATCGTCCCCTATCGTACGCTATCGCCCGGGTATCGTTTGAAGTCTATCGTACACCATCGTCCAAGTCATCGTACTGTATCGTAACCTATCGTAGCCTATCGTACTCTATCGTACCCTATCGTCCGGACGATGGCATTCATCGTGTTCGTCGTTTCCGGAAACCTAAAATCTCTAAACTAGCTCAAATCTTCTCAAATCAATCCGTTTTAACTTCCTCTATAGTCGAAAACACTATCTAAACTACATGCAATAGATTTAAGTAAGAAAAAACAAGAACTCTAACCTTTTTTTGAGATTTTCTCTTTTGTGAGGTCTCTTGAGTTATCGGGTCCTCCCCACCACCGGTTAAGAAGTTATCCGAGCTTGATGACATTGTATGATGTTGATAACGTCGGTGTGATTGTTTAGGGACGTTGAGTTGGATTGTTTGAATTTTTTTTTAAGAATGTGAAGAGGAAGAGCCGGCCGAGTGAAAGAAGAAGAGAAGAGGAAGTGAAGGAAAGAGAGGGAAAAAGAGAGGGAAAGGAAGAGAGAGAAGGGAATATGAACTTAAGGGGTATTTTTTTCCGATTTTGGGTCAAAAGTCCATTTTTAGATATTATTAACATGAAGGGTCTAATGTGGATATTTTTAATGTTTTTAGGTCTATAAAATGAAATTTCTCTTTTGGAATTAGAAACTCGGCAACTTTTCTGTTTTACCCTCCTAAACCATTGAAATATTTATATGTAAAGGAAATATAGAAGATAATAGAGGAGAGATTAAAAAAAAGGGGGGAGACAAAAAAGCTACAAGTGTCCACAAACAAAAAAAAATTCCAATGAGATTGCACAAACCAATTTTTTTTAATGATATCTTTTTTTTTTATCATAGTTTTATGATTTTATTTATTGTCTCACAAGTGTTTCGAATAATGATATCTTTTTTTTTTATCATAATTTATGGTTTTATTTGTTGTCTCACAATCCTTTTCTTATGATATTTTTTTTATCATAGTATTTGAATATTTATGATTTTTTATGATAAAATGTACTAATGAATTAGTTAATTTCAAAAATTAAAATAAGTTGTTGAGAAGTTTAGCCTCATGAAATGAGTATGGAAGTTAAATTAATGATATTTGAATTAACTTATTAACGTACTTGATTCTTACTGTATGTTTGAAATTTATTAATTAAATAAGATAATTCTAGCTGGTATATATGTCGTTTATGAATTTCAGGTGTTCGGTTTGTCTATATTTTAAGAAAAATTTTGCCCAAATTTATGTAAATTTTAAAGTATTTAAGTGAATAAAACAATCCTTTAATCCCGAATAGTTATTTAAATCTCACACTTTCTTAGATCAAATATCCAATATGGTCGTTGAGCCAGTACATATCTCAGTTCGGAACCTCGAGCGCTTCGGTTTCGCAGCACACACCGGACCAGCCACACTGACACCCAGACGAGCATTCGCCTATAGCACCTCTCACCGACACCGAGCCAGATGAGCCTCCTCACGGATCCAGCGCAAGACGAGGTCGTGAAAGACGTTTTTAGTTGTTACTTCGTTTAGACTTTATTAAATTTTATTAGTTTATGTTTGGATGTAGTTACTAATTCATGATCTGCCATGTACAGAATGAAATTTCATTCTCGATTCTACGAGAATTTTTATGAAATCCTTTCATTTGCTTCTCTTCGATGGAAGTTTTATTTTACCAGAATGTATCCTAATTTTTGGCCTAATTCTTCTTCTGATGATCGATTCAACCTCTGATAAAAAAGATTTACCTTGGTTATATTTCATCTCTTCAAAAAGTTTAGTAATGAGCATAACGGCCCTATCGACTTTATACTATTGACATGTTTATGAATTTCGTACATGTTTATCGACTTTATATTATCGACTTTCTATTTCGTTTATATTTTATTTGAATTCAATTAGTATAGTTTAATTATGATTAAATTTAATTATATATCATAATAATTTAATTAATTAATAATAATTTAAATTAATTAAATAATTTGGGTAATAAATGAATTGTATTTAATTAAAAAAAATAATATTTTTACCATTTAGAAGCGACATTGTCGCTTCTAATACCGCTTCTAAATTTTGGCGGGTCAGTGTTGCTTCTAATAATAATATTTTTTCACGCTTTTGTGTGCCTTTTTTGCACCGTTTAAATTGACTTCAGGGGCGACTAGTCGCTTCTAATTTTTTCTCTTCAAAACATTCGAAACGACTTTCAAAACGACAGATTTTTAGAAGAAAAGAATTAGCGGCGACAATGTCGCTTCTAAAGGTCATTTAGAAGCGACTTTATCTTTAGAAGCGACTTTTTTTGCTTCTAAAAGACTTTTTTGTCCTTGTGCTTGATGTGTACAAAGCACATTGAAAATAATTAAGATTTTGGTTTTCCAAAAAACATTTTGACCATAAAGCCGGTGGAGTTGATGTTTCTGAAGAGTTGTCCACATTGTTGATCGGACCATTTCAGAATGTTCACATTTATCCGAACTGTGTGGTCAACAGTACAAAATTTATTATCTCTCGTCGGGATGAGATATGGACTTCACAAAACAGTGGAATTTGCGTCCTATGGGCGATTACACTTTCTACGGAAGTATGGATGATGTTTCCGTGCTAAACTAAAGACATGATTGCAAGTCGTATTATTATGGTATCATTATTATGATGGAAAACACGATGCACATAAGAATCTTTGCTATGATAGCATATGTGTTACGACAACTGCTTATGTGCCAAAAGAATGGTTCCGAGACGAACTATTTATACTCGATACCCAATCCAAACAAGTTTTTTATTTGCCCAATCGTTGAAATCTCGTCATAGGAGACTGAAATGTCGTCAAAGATTGTAATCACCAATTTGTATGAGATTTACGTGACATTGACGTTTCATCGTCGGGTGGAGTTCCATGATCCATACAACATACTGACTTTAGTCGTTTGTCTCATATTCACGAGAATTATGAACCAACTCTTGTGGATGATGCTACCGAAAATGAGCACATCGATGGCTTCATAAACGAGGATGATCATGACGATGTTTATGATTGTTTTCTCGGAGATAATGTTGATGATGATTTTGAAATATATCAAATTGACTGCATAAACAACGATGATGAAGATTGAGTAATTTTTTTGAACTAAATATAATGTATTTTTTTTAATTATATATAAACTAAATATTTATATCTATTTCATTAATGTTTAATTTGACTTCAATAAGTATTTTTTAATTATGACTAGATTTTAAAATTGAATTATATTTATAATAATTTTAATTAACTAACAATTGTTAATTTAAAAAAAACAAATATTTGATCTAGTCGCTTCTAAAACCGCTTCTAAATTATGGCGGATAAACATTAAAAGCGACTAGTTGCTTCTAGTGTCGCTTCTAAATTTTAGACCCTAAGAAGCGACTATAGAGGTGATTAGTCGCTTCTAATATTTAGAAGTGACTTTATAAGTGACTTACCTTAAGAAACGAACTAAAGTCGCTTCTAATGTTACTTCTAAATGTAAAATAGAAGCAAATTTTTAACTTTCAGAAGTAAATGCCTTTTTTGTACTAGTGTGATGATCTATTTTAGTATGCGTGCTTCAAATCCTTTGTTTGTCACTTCACTGTGACACTAGTCGACTCACAATATTGTTGGTTAAAAAGTGTTCTGAAGTTTTACCTAACGAATAGGGAATAACTCATATCTTCCAATGTAGGTCTCACATATTCAGAAGACATCTTCTCCTATGTTATTGTTCTTTTCATCGACTTACACATCTTTTACTTTGTATCTTTTATTTGATAGATCTCGCTTGTCTTCATCCAGATCATAAGACATATTTAATTTGTCTCTTACAAAGAAGGTTTCTGCTTCATGTATGGGATTATACATCGAGTGCGCCAAAACAAATCAAGTATGAAGTGTCAGCTATGTAAGAGTCACGTAAATGTTTTATTTGTTGGTTAAAGAACAAAACATGAGAGTATTTTATTATGATTTCAGTTGTTCATTGTTGAAAGATTAAAAATGTTGTGAATGTGTGATATGTTGAAAAGTGACGGAGCTCACTCATAAAAAGAGTTTAAGTTGGAAAATAAACTTCAAGTGTCTATTTGAGTGAAAAATGGAGAGATCTCACTTCTAAGAAGAACATAACTTAAAAACGTTATAAAAACATCGAGTTAAAAGTTTAGGAAGATTATTATCCTATTGACTCATATTTATTATTTTGTCTAAAGTTTCTCTCATCGGGACAAGTATCTCCTACAGGTAGACCGTTATCAACTAAATAATTATCTATTTATGTCATATTCTATTGTCGATATCAATACAAACAATTGGGTCTATTAGGTTTCTTTAATAGAGTGAAAATAATTAGATAGTTTCGTTTACATTTCATTTACATAATGTAAACAGTCCAAACTACTCTGAATTTGCCAATTATTTATGAAATATTGATATTAAATTTTAAATTCGAATTTAAAATTCAAAATTCAAATTTAGTTAATACGTGGGTTGACCAGCTTTCCTTAAATTTTTAATTAATTACTCAATCAATTTCGATATAGTTTATATGCCTATTCATCAAAATTACACATGTTTCAGTGTCAATATATATTAAAAAAGAACATTATAACCGTCATAGGCATCACTTTCAAATGAAACTTTTTAAAAGCTAGGAGAATTATAAATTGTACAAATATAAAATGAAGATAATACCAAATCAATAATAGAAAAACTGGAGAATATAAAATTAAAAATAAATACAAACCTAATGACCGACTACAATTACAACACGGAACACGAATCGTCGCATCTACCAAATACTGAGTATACCTTCTGCGGATAAAACTGAAATGATCAAAAAATAATTTGTCAAAGCGAATGGAGAAGACACGCGTGTGTTTTATCCTGACCTCATCGAAGTTGTCACGTGTTTTTCTAGGTGCAAGCATGAGATCGTCATTTATTTTTACCATTATGATATATGATATATCCATAGCACATAACCTTTATTGTTCAACTAAAATGTATCATACTAATCCAATAAAGAGATTTAGCATATTATAAAAAATGAAAGCACCGATTGTTCATAATTGTCTCTTAACGTGTAGTCAGAAATTAGACGCGGGCAATTGTTATTACCTCGCTGTTCAAATTTCAGCCTCAATTTGTTTTGTCATGTGTCTATAAGCTAGTAGATGGTGGAACTGTTTTAAGCAATATATATATATATATGGTGGAGTTTTACAACATCACACTTACAATTGTATGCTTCATAATTTCCCATAATATATCATAATTCGACTTTTAAAGATTTTTTTTTGAATTTCTTACGTGTCGTTTAGGCCAAAGTTTAAAATTTTGCGAGAAACGGCTGATATTCATGCGAGAATCTAGTTTTAGAAAATCTCGGCTGATTTTCATGCGAGAATCTAGTTTTAGAAAATCTCGGTAAAGTTTAGTATTAAATCGTTATTTTCTTTGAGAACCAGAAAATATCGGACGAAAAGTGCCTAGATTCCTTCCCTCGGTCTAAGTTTATGGGCGGGTTTCTTCCCCTTTGAGCTTTCGCCATGCTCGATGATGTTCGCCCTCTCGGATTGAGTCTTGAACCTCTTTTCCGAGCCGCAGTTGTCCTCCTCGATGCGGAGACGCACAACCAAGTCTTCAGAACTCATCGTCTTTCGCTTGTGCTTGAGATAGTTCTTGAATTCCTTCCACCCCGCGAGTACTTTCTCGATTACCGAAGAAACTTGGAATGACTCGCTTATGGCCATCCCTTCAGCATGAATCTCGTGGATGATACTCTGCAGCTCTTGCACTATACTCACCACAGTCTTCGAATCCACCATTTGATACACAAGGAAGCGGCCCACGATGTACTTCTTTGAGCCCGCGTCTTCGATTTTGTAATTTTGATCCAATGAATCCCAAAACTCTGTGGAGGAGCGTTTGGAGCTATACACGTTGTATAACGAGTCGTTTAGACTATTCATCACCAAATTCCGACACAAGTATCGATGCGCTAAACGCCATTAGCACATTGCGATTGGTTTCGTCCTCGCAAGGAATCAGTGGATCTTCGATCAAGAACCGTGTAAGAGCAAGAGTTGTCAAGTACAACAATGTCTTTTGTTGCCATCTTTTGAAGTTCAACCCCATGAACTTCTCAGGCTTCTCAGCCGGTATGACGGTGGGAACTCGTGTCGCGGAACCGCTCGGACCGTTCATGGCCATAGAGGCCATTGGTTGGATTAGACCCGCAGGTCCGTTCCCGGCCGTAGGCGCCATCGAGTTTTGACCCAAGGTCACTGGAATTTGACCGATCATGATCGTAGTATTTTTCGCGGTGAGATTGTCGATGGTACTCCCATCGGCATTCACATTCACCGTGTCATTGATGTTCGAAATTTTTTCTACAAGAGAGATCAATATTATTAGTTTAATCGGAAAAAGATCTCAATCCGGACAAGTAAATATTCTTTCCTCGCAATCTGTCTAGAGATAAAAAAATAAATTAAGATTGTTAGAAATATTATTATTAATATTGAAATAAACAGAAGACAAATATAAGAAAATAAGATGAACATAAATTGGAAGTAGTATAAAAAGTAACAAGCTAGTTGAGGCCCGTTGGACGGTTTCTTTGAAACTTTTTATCGCCTCCACATGTGCTGGATAACGTGAACGAAAGCTTTCTAGGATACAAAAACTTCGAGACGAGTCTAGCACCACTTGAAACGTCTCCGGCGAACTAGAACCCAAAGCCAAACTTCCACCGGACTACAAAAAGAGAAAAATTTCGGAGATGGAGAGAGAATATGAACGAGAGAGCAATGATCTCAATTTTAGGTCTGTTTCGAATGAGAGACAAGACATCCTTTTATATGTGAAGCTGAAGGGAGGTTACAAACCATTGATCAACCGGCCATTTAAGGCTCTCAGTGGTCTTTATTCCAGCAACTTCAATGCCCAAAAACCGACCCAGTTTAATGCTACCTAACAGCCCCTTAATGCTACCTAAATTGTCCTTTAATGCACCTAACTCCGGCCAACCAAAGGTCACGGCCGTTTGAGACGGTTTTGATTTTATTTCTCACAATAACGCACAAGTTATTTGTGGAATTAAAACTTATTTCAAGTGATTTTTGTAATAAAAAGATAAGAAATGGTCCGGAAGCCCGAAAGCTTAAGTAGAGCCCAAATTGCCAAGATCCAATACCCAAAGCCCGGGCTCGAACCTCAGCCCGATCCCGGCCAGGCTCAGTGGCACGTGTGTGTGCGCGCGCGAGAGGTTAGAGCTAACACATCCACCCTCTCCCCCTTACACTTAGATGTCAGTTTAAGGAGGAGAATCCCTTATAAAACATTTACCAACACACACTCACAACCTATGTGGGACTCTTTTTACTGCACAACATATCACTTCTTTAAACAACACATATCATGTATGATTTTTAGTATTTTTAGATCATCAATTTATCATTCATTATAAACATGATTTTGGGAAAAAAATACTCAATTTTATACCCGTCGCAACGAGAAATAAAAATATGACAAAATTATCCAATTCCGATTAGTGTACCTCACTCAAATATTTAGCCGAAAATCATTAACACACTAAGTAAAATACTCTTTTATCTTTTTATTCCAACATTTTCTAGCTTATTTTAGAGTAAAATAATTGCTACTTCAAGTATTTGTGTAGATTAAATTTTTTAATTCTAAATTGAGTTCTAGGACAACTTTTAAGTTTTTTTTAAAGTTTCCGAGTCAAAATGGAGCAAAGCAAATTTTTTTGGGAAAAAAGTTATTTTGAGAGACATAAAATTAGCACGAGTGGGACCGAACCCCCTCACCATGGATCGCTCAAATTTATGCTATTCAGCTCGATGCGCTGTCATTTTGGATACAACGAACACTAGTGTAACGCAATGATGACGATGCTATAAAGGTTAATTGCTGTTTTTGACAAACCTGAGTCATTAGATCGTATTCAAGGGTTAATATGACTCCCAAAATAATCCCTATAATTATAAATAGAATTATAGTAAGAGGCAACTGAGAAGAAACTTTTGTTCGTCACAGATTGACAACCACGAGTTTAGGATTGTTGCTTCTATAACTATTACTTGGAATTTCCCTTTGTGTTTAGAGATTTTGCTATGGTTTTTATACTTGTCGTAGCTACCCCATTATTGGTATATTTATTGACATGATATTTGAGAAAAAAAAAAGGTTAATATTGTTTGAATATAACTATTGTAATACATTTTTATGATAGACGTCGTTAGGTTATTACATAATTGCGTGTGCATTCTTGTGTTTAATGTTTTTCGTGTTTTTAGGAATTGAGATGAAAAGATAAAATTTAAGTATAGAATTAATTTACTAAATCTTCGAGAAAGACGTATTGATATGAATAACGTAAGTGTGACTATCAAAGTATGAGTGTGTGAATCGTACGTTATTATTTTTTTATGAATGAAAAACATCCAATGAATATATGAGATGTCTTTGAGTTTTCATTTTCACAAACCACCATTTTTTTGCATGTTTATCTAAGTTACTCGCCAAAATTTGTGACATTTTTTTCCTTTAATTTCGTGGTTTTAATTTTTAATTATCAATTAAATTATGTTCTTATAAGGTTTGATGTCTAAATTTTAATGTTTTATATCGCTCGTATGACAAGTGCACTTATGTGTTAAAATGTTGTTATATTTATCCTTCTAATTTTAAAGGCTTTAAATCATACTTTCATCGTAGGAGACAGCGGATTTCATTTAAGAATTTTTTTATCATAATTTTAAACATATATATTTTTTATCTTATATTATTTGTATATGTATTTTAGCTCCTTCGTCAGCAGCTGATTTCCATTTAGCTTTGCAAATAAAAAGTTAATTATTGTTCAATTTAAATTTACCTTTCCATTTATTGTGGAATTTGATTCTGTTTATGACTACCTCATAAAAGTATTATGTTAGTAGTGCTACATATTTGCTTTTGTAACTTTTCCTGTACGCGTAGAAAGCGTCGGCGTAGAACTTTGTAGAGATCTCCAACTACAACACCATTGCGCACTACTTTTCAAAACAAGATAAGTTTATTTATCAAGAAAAAAAACGACTACTTTGTAACTTGCTCTTTGAAAAGTGGTGATTGGTTTATTCGTCCAGGTCATCAGTACTTAGCTCCTGATGAGTCATGCCTATTTGTAAAGCACTTATTATTTAAATTTCAAACATCGTTTTGGATATGCACATGCATGTTATTGTTTATTTCCAATGGCAATGTAAACTAGCATTAATAAAACATGCGATCTTTCAAATATTTTTTAATGGTAGGTTTAAGGATTTCTTTCAAGACAAATTATAACAAGGGAAACCCTGATATGTTTTTAAACTTTCAATACATATATTGTATTTATAAATTATGTATATATATATTTTTTTTGAACGAATATAAATTATGTATATATATATATATATACGAAAATGGTGTTTGTGATACGTATGTATATAATATAGTGGACGTAATATTGTATAAATAATATAATATACTATTTGCTGAATGCATATAGATTAGTTATATGTATAATATAAGGTTATTGTATATAATAGTCCTATATACGTTTGTTATTTTGGATATCTATAACGTTTCGTAAAATTTGTGTAAATAGTATAAGTGCTAACGTGTCATGTCAATTTACGTTGTTATTTTACAGCGTAAATTGAGTTTTACAACATAAATTAACATGACACATAAGCACTAGTGTCATTTACATGAGTTTTACGAAACGTTGGACATATCCAAAATGAGTTACTAAACTAGAGCTATTTCGCCAAAATTTTGTATAATATATAGTGTTTTTAGGTATGCACACTTTTATGCGTGTGTATGTATATAATTGTAATTTCTTTTTCGTTTGCTATACCAAACGCAGATACAACGTTAGCTATTCAAATTTGAAAATGGTCATTATTTTGTAAAATTTCGATACCTGACCATAATGCTTACGTGTCCAGTCAATCTACATATTTATTTTACGCGTTTGTTTTTCCATTTTCTCGTCAAATTATTTGAAATATGAATTATTATTCTCAATTTCATGTTAAAATTTTGAATTAATATCCAAATAAAATTCAAACTTTCGGCGATTTATAATTAGTAGTAATTAGAAATAGTTCTTCAAATGTTGTAAGATCTTATGAGTTTGAAAATTAATTAATTTCTTTAGCTTGTCAGAGTGTCCGGTCATTAGTAAACTTTTTATGTCCAAGAATCATATCAAACATATATCGATCCATTCTTAAAAATAAATATTGTATTTCTAAAATTTAATTTAGCCGGCCATTGATTTCACTTTCTTCTATCTCTCCGAGTTTCTCATATACCATAAGTAGTTCCATTTCTTGTTTAAGATCAAATATATTTTTGGGAAAACATATTTCAGTCTCTAATTCTCATTATTTTTTACCTGAAATTTACCATTTTTGAATTATCAGTTGGAGATTGTTCATCTTTACAAGATTCAGTTTAACTCATTGAATTTTTTAATTTTTCTCACAGATTGTCCATAACTTTTTTTTTATATTCTGTTTATAATTTACACGAATATTCAATTTTTTGGTAGTACAGTTGTTTGAACATTAGTGTCCTAAAGTCCGGTAAGATGATAGTATTGATGTTGAAGAGCATAAAGAATATGATATAGTATCATATGATTATTCATATTAGAAAATAAAAATTCAATGAACACTGAATGGAACGCAAAAAAATGTATTTACTAGTTAGGAAGTTCTTCAAATTGCTCTTAGTATATTAGCGGTTAGAAATAGTTTTGAATTTATCACTGTTAAGTCAAGTAGGATAAGGTACAAGATTAAATGCATGGATTTACATTGTTCATGGAAGTTGTATGCGCCGGTATGCCCTAAGTCTAGAATGTGGATTATACAAAGTCTTTTTCGAAAGAAAATTCTTGTTATGTGAAATCTTTGATCCATAAGAATAAGAATGCATCTTCAAAAATTATTAGTAAATGCGTTAAAGATGATTTTAGGGGTTCTTAAGCAAACGAGATTAAGATGGCGGGTGTGGTTGAAATTATGATAACTAGTTTCAAAGTTGAAGTTTCATATTATCGAGAGTGGAAGAGTCATAAAACTGCGTTGAAAGACCTCTATGGTTATTTTGATTTATCATACAGCCATTACCTATTATTGGTTATATGATGTTACAAAAAAAATCCAAGTAATACTTACTATACCAAATTTATTGATTAATATATAATTCACAATTGCTTTACAATGATTAACATTGTTTTTCAAACATTTAGGAATACTTGAATGTTGTTTTACATTAAGAGATAGGTTGGCTTGTTGCATGTCTCGCTTTTAGTTATCGACATCTCATTAAGGCTGGATTGTCAAGAAGTAGAAGCTCATCCCGAAGATAATGTCAGGGTTAGACATCGGTCTTAAGATTTTAAAAGATGCTCAAGAAGCGGCTCATTGCATGATATAAATTTGAGTAGTTTGTCGGTATGTTAATTTTAGTTAATTGAAGAACAACTTAAATGTTAATTATTACTTTGTTTTACATTTTGTATTATAGGTTAATGCTATTAATGAAAATCAATTTGAAGTTGTGGATGGGGTCATCCGCAGAGTGGTTGATGTTCAAACAAAGACATGCACTTGTCATTTTTAGCAGTTTGATGATTTTTCATGCTCCAATGTATGTGCTACTTTGTATTGTCGGAATTTACATCCCATTAACTAGTTTCATTTTATTACAAGCAAAAAAAAATCGGAATAACTTATGCACAACAATTTCACACGAAAGATATTGGGATTTGCCACCTGAAATTTTTATGATAAAACCTTTTACTCAAAAACATCAAGCTGGAACGTTAAAGCAGAAGAGATACCGTTGCAAGGCTGAAAATATTCACCCGTATTTGCAGCGTATGTTTACCCGTATTTGCAGCATATGTTTACCCGTATTTGTAGTGTTGTGGTATATGCGGTCAAAGTGGTCACAATAAACGTTCTTATAATAGCTAAGTTTTGTCATTTTTTTTTTATGATTTCATGATTTTTTTTTTTGTAACACAATATCCATTGTATATTATTTTGGACGTTGATGTCCAGTTCCACAGATTTAATAGGATTTCAATTTTATTGTTTCCTGCCAATATGTGTTTTCATTTGCTATATTGATGTTATTCATCATTACAAATTAGTAAAGCATTAGCAATATAAGTAACTCATAATCCAATTAACAACAATTAACATGAAACATATACTATGATAGTTGTATTATATTCACTATACAAATCTGAGTTAATTAAAAACAATTTACAGTCATTGCAAATAATCAACAATCCACATAAATTGTAACAAGTTAGAATTACCAAACACATTGTAAATTGTCATACATCTTCAAAAAAATTCAGTGCAACACAACTTCATCCAACATGTCCCAAATACATACATAAGTTTATGTAACAACATATGTCTAAAACAAAACATGTCATTTAACGAGTCGACATACCATTTTGTAAATTAACCTTAAAATAACAAACACTATTATGAATAAAATTGTTTCATAATGATTCCTAAAGAGAAAGATGGCTAACTGTTTGGGTATTCTTCAACATCAGCGGTCATGGTGGCTTGCTCCTCAATTTCTTTTGTTGTTTTCTCGTTTGCTGCTATTGCTCAAGTTCTTCTCGTTTTCTTTATTTTCGAGTATGGTGATTGTTGGTAGATTGATACGAGTTCTTTTTGCCATGATATGTTATCCAGTCTGTACATTTTGAACCCTGTCCACCTGCTAACAATTTGCAACCTATCATTTGTATACAAGCAGAGACTATTAAACTCACCAAAGATTGAATATTAAAACATTTTAAATTGTATGTTGGTTGATTCCTTTCCCGTTATGATGTTTGTGATTGGTACATTTTCAACTGTGGGTACAAATGTAAATGGCCAACTTTTTAGAATACAATTTTTTTTTTAAATAATAAATTTAAACAATCAACCAATTTTACCTCAGGTTACTTTGGACTTCCAGGTTACACGTCATTTCCGGAACTATATTTGGACCATTTCGAAGACGTTTGAATCTGCCTTGGTGCTGCAAAGTACATGCGATCCTATATTTCTGCGTTTGTTCATAAACATTTTCATTAGATCTCATGTGAATTACGTGATTTAGTGCAATATTTAATTATCTTAGAACTTTTGTAATCTTTCATGTTAATAAATGATTGATTTGCATCCAAATCAAACAAGATTCTGTAAATAATAATTAAACCAATTACATAATACCGGAGTCATATTAGCGGTCTTTTCAATCCCAAGCAGCGGGGATATGACATGTGGCTGAAGCTCACTTTCGGGTAGCGAAACTGTTTTAGATGTTGAATCTTATACATTGACCTTGTTTTTAAGAACCATGAACTGTAATAAATATTAAAAGAGTGCTAGTTTTCATTATGTTGACACAGTGTAATAAACTAATATATATATATATATATATATATACCATGTTAGTTAAGGTTAATTGGTCCTCATTATTTACAATAAACTAATATAATGCTTGTTTTTGCTATTCTAATACTTTAGATGTTTGTACCTGTAATCTAATAATCATTATTTGTTACATAATTAATTCCAATCATTACTCAACATTAACAAAATTAATGTAAATTATTAGTATACATTTACATAATTAATATATATATATAATCAGTGCCCATTTACATAATACATGTGAACAATTTACAATTTTTCATTGAATTTTTACTTTTAGATTGATCGTTACGGTCAGTGACTTGTACCTATCTTGGAGAGTGTTTAATGTTCTTTTCGATCCTTGATGCAGTAGCAACTTTCTGTTTTTACTTTGGATCGTTAATGTTTGGCCCCTGATTAATGCACTGCATTGTAATATACGATTCGATTGTTGAGATCTTCTCCGTAATTACATTGGCCCCGGTTAGTGCCCTGCACTGTACTTCCCGGTATCTTAGTAGTGGTCATACTGATCACATCGGTGGGAGTAGCTTTTCATTTTCCCTTTGAATTTGCGGTTGTATCCCCGTGTAAAACAAAATTTTATGGTGGTTGTTTTATAAAAAGTCCAATTGTGTCTTAAGATCTCTATACCTTTTGTTTTGTAAAGTCGGCTCCCTACATTAAATATTTACAGTGTCGAGCATTATATCAGACGACTCATTACACTTCTTGACCTTTTTTTTTAAATCATCGACTTACTGGAGAGCAATGTCCAACTTATCGCAAACACATTTCATTTCTTCAAGGGTTACGTAATCATCGGGACATTCAGACAAGCTCGTCGTTTGCTTCCCGTTGGGAGTTGTTTTGGTGTTGCATCATTTCTTGGGATTGGGAATTGATCTTCCTTTCGGGATGGCACCCCTAATTTAAATTTCTTTGATGTTGTTGTTATATTGTTGAACTCGAACTATAATTTACATAGTTTATACATAAAAAGAATTAATAAGATAATTTAACCTTAATAGACATACCTGATCATCCTCAAATATATGACGTATATCATCGTACTCAAGACTATGTGGTAAGACCACTTCAGCATTGCATTGTATATACAATTTTCTAGTTTGGAAGCCATTTTCTTCAAATGCGAGAAACAACTCAAATACTCACGCGATTAACGGGTGAAGAAACTCGCCAATGTTAAACCTGGTCTACCTGAAACTTTAATCCTTTTGAAGGATTCGCACAACCGATAAGAACATACTCTTCCCCATGCATAATTCCTGAAGAGATCCAAATTGGTTTCAATCTTCAAGACGTTGTTAAATAATGTGTTGTGATTGTCTAGCCAACACTATCATCTCTACTATTGCGACACTGACCAGTGCCAACCTCTCTGAATCGGTCCTGCCATATTTACCTCATAAGATATATAGCAGAACATGGTTTCGTTGAGTTCCAGGCACATTGGAAAATCCATCTTTTAAAGGGTCCCCGATGATCAAATTCTCATTGACTTCGGGTATTTAATTGAAAAACTACACTTGTTAATTAAACACCAATTAACATTCTAAGTGAAACATGAATTTAAGTTATCTAAATACATGTAACAACATTTAATCATTATTGAACATCAGTTCAAAATCGTAGATACTGAGCCGGTGAATTTATCCGCCAATTTCGCAATTTCGAAGTGAAGTCATCAAGTTTACCTGAATTAACTTCTTATACTTCACCTTTGAGATGTTAGAAATGTGAGAACGGACTATTGTTAAACATGTTGAATTATTGTTTTGTTTCCAGTGTTGCAAGTATTTGTTAAATTATATGATGCGTCAAATCTCATTTACCGGGATCAATTAGATAAGTCCCTACATACAAAATCATACCAAAATCAATTCATATGCTAAGATTAGGTATATTTTAAATAATATTTTAGTACCTTTTGAGTTTTGTTAATATAATCACCACATAGTCTTATTTTTTCTACTCTCTTCTCTATTGTGGTCTTCTTGCCCATATTTATATGTTTCACTAATGTTAGTTGTTATATAATTTACATCAACAAAACCAAAAAACAAAACAAAAAAATTGATACAAACCATCCAGAAAAGAAACACCATCAAGTAAACAACCATGTTACAATCCGATAGATTTTTGTTATTTTTTTTGTTGGAATTGTGTGAAAATATTTTTTTTAATCGGTATTTAACATAATCTTCAGTAAAAAAAACCCAATGAATAATGCCAATAATTTTTCAGAAACAAAAATCTAAATCTATAAATCTAGATCTATAAATCCCATGAAAAATCATTTTCTACTAATATAAAACAAAATATTAAGAAAAATTCAGATCTACCAAAATCCTAAAGGAGATCAACCTAGAAAATTTTAAACCAAAATCACAACCTAAAACATAATGTACATAAACAGATCAACCCTAAAATAGCGTATTGACGAAACCTTAAAACTTTAAAACCAAAATTACAATCAAATACAAAATGCAAAAACCATCAAGAACACATAAAAACTTAGAAAATTTAGAACAAAAATGACTCTCAAATCAGTAAAACTTAACAAACCAAAAGTAACGTAAAATGGAATAATTTTACGCTGAGTTACCTGTAAATTCTTTTGCTCTTAAATTTAATGATAGTCCATTCGTCAATCCTTTAATCAAACTACTAAAGTGAACATTTTTTTGGGTTTCGACAAGTTTTTCGAAGAATCGCGTTATTTTATTTTATGCATGTATGTATTTGTATGTTTCTCTTTCCAAATTATTCAAATCGAATAAATTTCATGGTGTTAATGCTAGCTCGTTTTCTGGGATTGATTTCATAGATATTTTTATTTTTATAATTAACTGATTTGTGTAATGAGAGAGAAAATTTTTCGGGATAAAATTGAAAACGAAATGTTATGAAATTAAATCCAAAGAATTTACAACAATTTTATAAAATATGGGTCAGTTCAATTGGGAAACTTATATACGGTTTACATAAGTTATATATAATGGGAGAGTAGCATAAATCCTTTTAAGAAACATGAAGGCTCGAGTGCTCGGAGAGATATTTTCGCGCAAAACAAGCTCATTATCCAAAACTCATTCATGGTGATAGGTGATGGCGGAGATACTTTGATCTTTAAGGACATTTTGGTGGATTCCTTATTAATTCCAAGATCGTCATCCTCGACTATACTGGTATTTTCCATTGTAAGTATGTTATTTTTTTGAGGCGAGGGGATTTGGAATCAAGATCTCATTCAACATCACTTGGGAGCCGAAATATATGAAAGGATCCTCAAGATCAGGCCAAGAGAAAGAGAGAAGGATAAGAGAATATGGATGCCAGCCATGAGTGGAGCTTTCAGTGTGAAAGACAACATACCGAGAATGTAGCACATCCACAATCAATCCAAATCAGAACTGCTCGAGGGAGTTTTGGAAGCAGAAGTTCAACACCAGTTATGATTTATCTTTGTGGATGTTGTGTAATAATGGATTCCAAGTGGCTGAATCGATGGCTACAATATTTCCGGGAAGCAATGCTCTATACAATAATTTTCACAACTTCCCAGAATCGGCTACGCATCTCTTGATTGAGTATGACCTCGCGGCCAGAATTTGGTTTGTGGAAGGGTGGGGAAAATCGTGGTCTTCAGCGGCGGCGGTCACATGTAGAAACAGGCTGGAGCAATCATTATTGCAATCATTGATGCTATTTGGACTGTTAGGAATGCAAAAATCTTTAAGGGCGAGCAAATCAAGCTTGACTCTGTCTTTAGGCTTGTTAAGAACATGTTCAGTGATATCGTTGAGAGCGAAAAAGCTCGATAACCTAGTGGAGGCAGGGAAGAAGCTCAACCAGATGCGCAATGGTCTCCGCGCGAAGCAGGAATGATCAAAATCAACTCTGACGCAGTTTATAAAGATGGAAATTCCGCGGTTAGCCTGATAGCTCAGAACTAGATGGGGAAAATGTTGTGGGGCTGGAAGAGCCGTTGCAAGGCTGCGCCGGCTATGGAGGCAGAATTGAAAGGGCTAATCCTAGCTGCAAGGCTGGGCCGTTCTATGGTTACTCAAAATTAATGATCGAAGGCGATTGTAAAGTAATTTTAGAGCCGCTCCAGTCTGATGGTGGTTGTCGTAGCTAGAGAATGCTTAGTGACTTTGAATTTCTAGTATCTTGTATAGTTAGTTTCGATGTTTGCTATTTCTCTTGGGTTAAGATGTTGGCAAAGATGCCCATAAGAATATTATTTATTTACATATTGATGTAATATAAATCTCTCACGAGTCCTTATTGTAATATGTTGATTAAATTAATAAAAGTTTAAATGTTCATTCATTCCTTTTTTGTTTGTTTGAAGATTTATGATATTCAATAGTCTTATAGTTCTTAATCAAACCTAACAACGTATAAAGAGACAAATGTAGATTTGCGTGAACAAACTATTCATGGTTTGCTTAAAACAAAATATTCACAATCTAAAGATCAACGGACTATTAATCCTAGTATGATTGTTTGAAGAATCTAGTATGATTTTAGTTACGAGGCATAGAGAGTTAGGAACTCTATAGTTCTTCCAATGTATCTTTTGAAGATACTAAATTGACCAGTGCACCTTTAGAGACAATGTAAGAACAAACCATTTAACCTCTTCTGTCTCAAGGTCACTATGTATGAATTGCATCGTGCTTACCTTCATCCTGAAATGAGACATGTTATTTCGTAACTTCCATATATTCATGTGAAAAAGTTACACTCTAGATCCAATTTTGTGAAGTGGATGCGCTCTATTGGTGATGTATTGGGTAATGAAGTTGACATGAGTATATTTTGTGAAGTTCTCATCGATATGGAATTCATGTACAAGATTGCTGAAATGCAATGTATATCACCTCATGCTTTATTACTTGGATTGTGAATAAATGAAGCGCGCGGTATCCAAAATTAAGTAACGACTTTATTTGGATGAAATAATGTGACTTGTTAGCTCCTCGTCAATAAATTTTTTCTAGCTTATTCACAAGTAACAAAGGAGTTGAGGAAATAACAACTAGAAGGGTAAAAGGTAATTTTATAAATCACGTCTAATTGATGATATTCATGAAGGGTAAACATTGACAACATTCAATGGATCTACTCTATATAATTAAGTTGAATTTGAGTAGAAAATAAATTCATTTGAACCGAGAGATTCTCAGTGTCAACTCTTTAGTGGAGTCAGTTGACATTAAGCTAATACTCGGAAAAAAAAATTGTGAACTTTTGAGTCCAAGTATAGTAGCTCAAGCTTTGTTCATTTGGATCCATAAGGTAACTATTACAGGTCATTAGAGTAGGATTGCTAAACTAGATGCTAAGTCAAAATAAGTTCAAGTGTTAAACTATACGTTTTTTAGGAAAATGTCAAAAGGGTATTTTTGTCCACATGGACATAAAATGATGTGAATGTCAAAATAAAATTTTGAATATTTTCATTTGATGGAAATATATATTATTTTCTAAAGTCGAAAAGTCGTTTGAGGTATTATGAAATTAATTTCATTATTTGTGGAATATTAATTCTCCAATGGGTACTTTAAGAATTGTCTTAAAAGAAATAAGGAAGCATCTAGAAGCTCCCCCTCCTAGTGTAGAATTCGGACAAGCATCATAGAGGGAAAAGAGAAATATCTCTTATTATTTTGTGCATTATTGTATATTGGTAATTGCCCAAAAGAAAAGACGAAATGAATTTCTTTGAGAAGGAAACAAATGTGCTAAGTGAGGAAACAAATTTCCTTCACTAAAGCAAGAGTATGCCCGACCATGTTGATAGAGAAAGAGACGAGGAAATCGAATATTGTGTCATGAATACACAATAGGAAAGGGTAATTACCATTTCTTGTATTTTATTCTCCTATAAATAGACGCTCACATTGAGATGTGAAAATAAGTTTTTCTTTCTCTTGTTCTCTCATAGTGGCCGACCATATCCTCTCTCTCTCTCTCTAAAAATACCTCTCTTATTTTTGGCACATAAGTCCTCATTAGACTTAGGCTTACAGCTCTTTAGCTTATAGATTTGTTCTTGAGTTATTGTGTTTAATTGTGCCTACACACAAATCTTTCAAACCCTTTATAGACTCTTGTAATAGAAATCTTAGGTTACTTGAGTTCACGACTAGGTGCGAAGAAAACGAGCAAAACGAGACGATCAACCTTTCTTAAGACTCCTCAACGATCAAGCTACAAGAAATGTTAGTCCCAAATAATTATATAATGTTTTTAAATAATATGTTGTTCATGCACTTTGCTTAGGTTTATAAAATTATTTTACTTGTAAATAAATTTTTATATTCCGCCATTAACTTGTTAATGATAATTTTTTCTAAACCATAAACCTATTCCAACATCAGAGGGCTCGTAATGGGATCCCTAATTGCCTTGCAAAAGAGGCTCTTTTTTCAAATGGTTCTGGTATTATTACCGAAGGAGAATTTCCACGCTCTGTGCGAGAGAGAATTTTATTTGATGAACGTAATGTTTCCGGGGCGCTCTTTTCTATCGCCGCACCCGTCATTGGGGGGCTGTAGGTTTTATCGAAGCCTTTTTATTAAAAAAAAAATTCTTATCCGTCAGGCCACACTCATTTTTATCTCTCTAATTTATGTTATAAATTTTTTCTCACAAAAATAAATCCTGACCACCAAATAATTTTTTTAGATATATCATCTTTTGAACTCTAGATCCTTTTAAGAAATATAAACATTCTTCATCTCCATCAAGAAATTTTCGTGATCAGTTCATTCTCTTACTTATTTTGGAGATGTTTTCGAAGTTGTTTTTATATATATAAAAAAATATATACGTTTAATATTTTTGTTCTGAAATCAGTTTTAAGCAGTACTTAAATCACACATATTAAAATAGCTAGAATGAGTTTTTAAACTATATTTTTACATAATATAATTTCACATGTGTTAACTAATTAAGGTTCAAAGATTATTATTCGAGCGATTATCTTATTTTATAAAAAAAATTGCGACCAGTGCGCAAATTAATTTTGCTCTTATTCTTTCTAACGTAAATCATCGCTATTCTGATGTTAAATAAATAATTTGAACAGTGAAGGTTTTTATATTTTCTTGTTTGTATATAAACAAAATTACATTTTAGCTGTTTTTCACGTTACCTATATGTTTAGGGTATGTATTCTTAGTTTATAGAATATTACTATGTACACATAATATCTTTTGAATAAAGTCCAAAAAAGTGCGCATAATCACTTCAAAACATTTTTTGTTTTTTGAAAAGGTTAATTATTGTTTATATATACTTTTGAAATGTTATCCAATAATCGGAAATTTTTTTAACATTTCTTTAAAGTTCAAAGTGCTGTAACTATTTTACTTTTACCATAATTTTCATAGATTTCTTTTCCAAAAATTTACTTTTCTCGACCCAAAAGATATTTTTGTAATTTTTTCACCTCCACAAAAACTAGGAAATTTTTGTAAATTTATTCTTATTAGAACTTCATGTACAGAATATGAATCGTAATTTTCATTTCCTAGGTTTCGAACTGCTTAATTTTGCTGAACCCTCTAGTTTTCTTAACCCGTCCACGGACATGTGTCATATTTTGAAATAAAATTGAGAATAATTTCCCTTCAACACATATTTATTTGAAAATAATTTAATGACTATGTTTTCTGAAGTAGTTGTCTTGTTTGTAGTTTTACATTATGATTGATTGGAATGTACTTGATGTGATATGTATGTGCGTATATGTTATGGGATGCTATTATAGAATATCAATATCATGATGGTATATATCTTATATCTTTCATGAACAAATGATTTGAATACTAAAATAAATAAGTTAGGGGTCGTATCGCCTCGAACCATAAAAGTAATTAAATGAATTTATTGAGTCAAATTACAGGCTCACACTAAAACTTCCTCACAGTCACCATAGTAATAACATCGAAATAAAATGCATCGACAATCATCTTAATAATTCAGCCCAACGACATCATTCATATTATAAATATAATGTAGTCATCTATGTCTATGCATAAACCGTTAATTAGAGTGACACACGTAGAGAAAGAAAGAGAATGACTCACCCGGTGGTAAAATATTTGGAGTAGTCAGAGTTGTCCTGGGTTTTAATTTCGAAGTTGGAATTTTAGGATTTTATTTTAGTTTATCTAAGAAGAATCGCTTCCTTTCATACCACATTGACTTATATCATAAGCAATAGTAAAAGTTTCAAGTTGCTTCTAATTTTTAGATGACTCGAACCAATATTGTTTTGTTATAAAAGAAATAGCCGAGTAAACAAGGATAAAAATATGTTGATGATTTCGAAGCAATAAGTTGTTTGTAAATACAAAATGTATGAAATTTTGTTGATTAAGTTGGGAGCGATATGTTGCTTTAATTTTGTCAGTCGTTTATAAAAATCATATTTATGGTAATGCATCAATTCAAACCTCTCATTCCTTCTCCGCAAGCTTCTCTTGGATCGCTATCAACTTTGTATCTAGATGACATCCTCAAAAACACAAAATTTTCTTTGGACATGGAATCGAAGCTCACCGCAGGTGGAAATACGTGATCGATTCAAAGGTCTTACACCCCGTAGTGCTTGATCAAGCCGATACTTTGAGGCTGCGATTTATCGCCAAAGTGGATCGCCAGGCGGCGGAGGAATGTCACTAGAGAAAGTGGCTGGTATCAAACTCGCTAATTTTTCGGTGTAGATCTCCAAGCGACAAAGGTGAACGAAACGGGCTGCAATCAAACTCACAAATATGTCAAAGAAGAGTGGGATGAGAGTTTGCAATCAACCTGGCGTACTCGTTAGAGCGGATCTCTAGGCGGCGAATAACGCTGAAGGAGGGCGTTTGTGGTATTTGATGGCTCCTGCATTGGGTTGAACCTTTAAGACATCATCATTCATGGTGTAATCTATGTTATTGACATTTGAATCTTTGCTTCAGCATAATTCCATAAATCTAGTCTCGATCTGACGACCGAATTAACTACAAAATTACTTTTTGAGAGCTCTAATTGACATTGGACAATTTTCGAAAAAAACAATTAGTTAAGCTTTTTTTTTAAAACTCCACAGATAAAAAATATTAAAAGTATTTTTAAGAGCATTCTCTTTATTGTAAAACATAGTGTAATACTATTAAAGTAAAAAAAAAAAAAATTGTATAAAAAGTACGCTAAATATTATCATTTAAAATGTTCTAAGCACTTAGTGTTGAAAATTTTCTAACATGGTTGTGTATGAAAATCACATAACCTTCTTTACATCATAGTAAGTAATTGAATGAATCATAATCTTCTTTTAAATTGAAAATAATTGATTTTGGATAATTTTGGATTATTAATTGAAAAGAATATGGACATGAATGATATTGGATATTTTGTTATTAAAGTAGAGGATTTTTATTTCAATACTAAGTGCGTAGAACATTTATTTTAGATTATTTTTCTTATAGATATTTTCATAGTAAAGTTCCATATACTTTCCTACTTAGTAATTTGAAACACAATTACTTAGTGTTCAGGATTTATAAAATGTGAGATAACTGATCAAGCTTATAATGACAATTAGATCAACAATTCAATACACTCTACTTCTAAAAAAATAGTTAAAGTTTCATTTGATTGAAAATAATCTACCTAGCCTTAATAAATTTAATAAACTAATTTAACTAATTTAGTTTGCTTTTCCTTGATTAGTTCATTTAGTAATAAAATAATTTTTTTAGTAGAATCTAATTTTTTTAGGAAATTGACTAATTGCAACAGCTTCTTTTATTTAACTTGCTTACTACATTTAAATTTAAATGTGTAATCAACATTATCGTATATTTTAGGAATTCTTATTAGAATTTAGCGGAGGGAAGTCTACTATTCGCCTTCAAAACATATGTCTTCCGCTAATTTCCGTTAAACATTTAAATTGTTATTATTTTAATAAAAGAGCTTATAAATCATTGATAATTGAACATCTAACGACTAATATTATTTATCTTTCATGTTCCTTTATGAGACCCAAAATTAGTGGAAGTGATCATTCTCATAAAATCTAACGAAAATATCACTTCTACTATCTTCGAACTACAAAAAATTATGTAACGAGATACGATTTCCGTTATATATTGGAATGCAAACTAACGGTACTACTTCTTTTCAATGTAAGACGTGAACACTATTATGCAATAAAAATAAACTCTTACGGCGTTTATTTAGAAGTTCTCTTAATTAGAGGCATAGTGGAAGGTTTAGTTAACCTTGTCTTCAGTAATCTAACATTGCTATAATTTACAAATGAATGTGGTAATTCCCATTGGAAAATACAATTGCAAACAAAATTACTAATGATGTTTTCAAGGAAGAGATTATAAATGATGTTTTCAAGGAAGAGATTATATATGACGTTTTCCATGGAGGAAATTATTAATATTGTCGTCAAACTGGAGATTATAAAACCTAGTGAGGATGAGTATTAAAAGACTAATCTTACACTAAGTGCTTGATGTTGGAAGTTTGTGTGTGGTAATCTTGTAATTTTTAAAACAAGAAGTAGATGATTCTTTTTGGAATTTTTGGGTAATTTCTCTAGAGAATCCGGTCATGCACGATATTAGATTTTCTCGGATAAGTCTTGCATTAATTTAGGACATGTAAAGGCTTGATATCTAGAGTACCTATATTAATTAGAGAATCCAACACTTTATTATAGCTACCTCTAGAAAATGAAGGATATTCTTAAGAATCAGCCAATTAAGTAGGTAAATGATTCTGAAATGATTAATAATTGGGTTAAAGAAGGTAATGGCCCTATGAGGGTTTTGATATTTGGATTTGGCCAACGTTTTGTTAATTTTTTGTAAATGTCCACAAGATTAATTAATCAAATTTTCATACCAAAATTACCCCAAATCGAATTCCCGCCCAAATATAATTGGAAATTAAAAAACAAGAAAAAACTGCTTAATTTACGCCGATCGACGTTAATCACGTTAATCAAATATTTGGAGAGAGAAAATTAATGACGGTTTAAAACATACAAACCGCTCATTTCCCCCCAAAAAAATTTCTTTTCTCCCACCGAATAAAAACCTTCTTTCTCTCTCCAATTCAAAATCTTCTTTTCCCCTCTGATTCAAAAACATCCATGCAAAAAAAGAAGAAGAAACCTTCCGTCGACGAAAAAAACTTCATGGCCACCGATTTATAGGTATTTATAGATATTTATGTTAATATTTTCAAATGTCGGCTGATTTATACTCACGAGGGTTTGTATTTACACCGAGCATAAATCTCGTGTCGAACAAAACAAAAAAAAATTGAACCAGACGAGTGTGTTTTTTTATTTACACCGAGCAAATTCTTTTTGAATGATTTTCTCAGGTCAAACCATTTTTATTTGTTATTTCGTGTTGGACATATTGAGAATGTTAATTTCACTCCCAAAAAAATTATCACTCCCAAAGGTAAGTTTCATTTTGATGTATGTTAATTAACGTTGTTAACTTTGTACACTGAAATATTTTAAAATTTACGTTTTTAATTGTCCATGAAACAGATTGAGAAGTCATCTCAGCCAGAATCAAACCAAGAAAAGAGGCCAAAACGAACTGTCAAAAAATGTGTTTACCAACAGCCTCCTTACACCACAGAAAAACGCCCAAAAACCATGTTAATTACATATGTATTTACTGAATAAATATGAACATGCGTTAATAAGAATATAAATAACAAAGTAAATAGGATGACGAGATCAATGAAGACAGATCAACTGATACGATTCCCGTAAATTGTATTGACGTGAGAATAAAAACTTTCAAAAAATAACTGATTCCGGTTTAAAAGCTGATATTTTAAATTAATTGTGATATAAAACTATCAGTCAATTAACTTCCCTAAATTATAGGATCTAAAATGGCTAATATGAAAATCAGCAATATTTCAAAAATATTAACGCCGTTAATATTAACGCCAAAAAAATATAAACTCTATATAATTAATGAAAATATAAACTACAATAAAAACTTTCAAAAAATAACTAATTCCGATATTAAATACAAATATTTTAAATTTAATTGTGATATTAAACGTCCAGTCAATTAGTGACCTTAAATTAAGGATCTACAATAACTAAATTCTAAAACCGGCAGTAATTAAAAAAGAATTCGAAATTTGAATTAAAAATTTAAATTGAAAAGAAACCGCGGTTAATATTAACGCCGAAAATTAATATGGACAAAGCAGTAACTACACATAGGTAATTAATGTGCCACCTAGACATTTTGGACATTTACAAAAGATTAACCAAATGTTGGCTAATTCCAAAATAAGTTTGTAAGTTAGGGTCATTCCGTCGAATTTTTGTTAATAATTTTCAATAAAGGTTATTCTTTGAGATTGAGAACCCGATAAAAGAAACCATATAACTCTCAGCAATGAAAACAATCAAAATAGTAAATTGGTAATATTTTAAAATTATGAAATATCTAAAATATAATAAGTGAGCATGTAATAGCTAGATATTAACAACACTCACTCAAATGTTTATATGATTTTAATAAATCTATTGAGAATAAAAAGTTGTAAAAACAAAACGAGGGGAATAGTAGTCAAACTGTAATTTTGCGACCCACAGTTGAAAATAGTAAAACGATATAAAAATGCATCATCCAATCCAACAAAAAGAAAAAGAGGGTAAAAGAAAGGTGAAAATCTCCAATAAAAGCAAAAACGTGTTGAATTAGGACTCTGTTGAGTTTGGTACTTAGCCCCCAGATATTCTAAAATTAAAAAGAAAACAATATAAAATGACACGTCATTTTCTGAAACAACTCTGTCGCTATCTACGTTTCTCTCTCATATATCTGTACATATACAGCGCAGTGCGAAATTAAATAGAAAAATGAAGATTTGACCAGCCCAGCCCAGCCCAAGTCTATATATAAAGAGAGACATTTCAGTCGTAACAGAGACACAAACAACACTAACAAACAATCGGCAATCCCAAGCAAGCAATTGAAAATCTCCCACCAAACACGCGAAACCTCCGAGAAAGAAAGAAACTCCTCTCTCTCTCGCTCTCTCTCTCGAAACAAAACCCTTTGAAACCCCCAAAAAACCATGTTTCAGGCTCGGTGGACTCGGGAGGAGGACATGAAGTTCGAGCAAGCTCTGATTGGGTACCCCGACGGAAACCCCGACTTCGCGGCGATCGCTCAGCTTCTGCCGGAGAAGACGCCGGAGCAAGTGGCGGCGCACTACGCTGACCTCATCCACGACGTCAAGGAGATCGAGGCCGGTCGAATTGAGCCTCCCAATTACGACGATTTGCCTGGAACCTGGGAATCGTCGGAGACCAGAGCCGAGAATCAGATCTCCTTCGGCGGAGGGAAGCCCAAATCCGATCCCGATAGGAAGAAAGGGACTCCTTGGACTGAAGAAGAACACAGGTCTTTTCTTTTTTTCTTCTCATTTTTCACTAAATGAATGACGCCTTCGTTTTGTTTCCCAGAAATTGACTTTTATGTTATTAGCTCGTTTACTATGTGCTTCGAATTCTCTCGAACTTGTGAAAATGTTTAATTGTTCCCGACATTTTAGCCTTGATTACCAGTCTTTGGAATTATAAATTTGCTGGTTCAGCGGTAAATTTAAAAAAAATATATATATACTTTCTCTTTTAATCTAATGTAACGTTTATTATCTTTTCAATTGTTCAGTTAGCGGTTAATTAGTGAGTTGTTTGAAATATTTGTCATTTATTTGGGAAAAGCTATTCTTGTCTAACCGCGTAAAAGTATAGAAAGAAAAGAGAGCGGTGTGATAATAAAATAGTGTTGGTGATGGTCACAGATTGTTTCTGCTGGGGCTTCAGCAGTACGGGAAGGGGGATTGGAGGAGCATATCTCGGAACTTTGTGGTGAGTCGAACCCCGACGCAGGTGGCGAGCCACGCCCAGAAGTACTACCTCCGACAGGGCTCCGGCAAGAGAGAGAGGAAGCGCTCCAGCATCCACGACATCACCACGTCAGCACCCGCCCGCCCCCCCCAGCAGAACACCTGCCTCCTCTCCCCCAATCCCCTCCCGCCACCTCATCACTACCCTCCCTTCCACCACGACTACCGCTTCCATATGTAGACCTCACCGCACCCTTTTTTTGTACATACAATGGAACACCTTTGTCTTTAGTTTCTTTGGGGGTATATTTAGGGGCGGACAGTGATGATCAGTACTAGTCTGGGTCCATACTATCATAACAGTGTAGAGAGAGTTTTATTGGTGGTCTGTCACTCATTAGATTATGTTTGTGGGGGGATATAAATGAATTTATCCATTCAAATTCTTCTCCTTTTTTGTTTGTTTCTTTTGTGCACAAGTGACTTATTGTGAGATATCAACGTTCTTTGAGATAGGTTTGAAAATCAGCGTCAGCAACTTTTAACTTCATATGCTTATACCCGTATCCACTATTATGTTCGTACACATGGTCTTACATGCACACCGTAACCTATCAACGAAATATTATTATTCTGGTTTTAAAAGGGGAATATTATTATATATAAATTTGTTTGAAAATTAGTAATTGCCAGTTGTAACTGTAAATGGTGGCCAGGTAAATCATTTTTCCTCTCCTCGTCAAATTTTTAGTTGTTTTGTTTTCTAATAAAGAAAACGATTAGTTGTATATGTAAAAAGA
Source organism: Urtica urens (assembly GCA_958296335.1). Lineage (NCBI taxonomy): Eukaryota > Viridiplantae > Streptophyta > Magnoliopsida > Rosales > Urticaceae > Urtica > Urtica urens. The sequence continues at coordinate 17,834,367 of OY282530.1, read as the reverse complement.
TTTGAGGAATGTAGGAGGATTATAAATGAGGAATATTTATGCATCACCTTCATGGACAATTGCCAATAAATAAGTAACCGACATAAAATGAATTAATTAGTTGTTAGTACATCGTACTGGAGACTTTGTACGGCATGATATCAGAAAGGATAAATTTGTATTGAAGTCTACAGCTTTAGTATTGTAAGAAAAAGTCAAATGTCTTGTTTTTCTAAACAAAGTCAACTTTTTATGGGGTAATCTTTAATCACACATATTGAAATATTACCAGTTTAATATAGCCTTGCAATCTTTATCAACATATAAATATATCCTTGCAATCAGTGGAATCCAACGTTATGGGTTGTGACAAACATTCTTGGAAACCACTAAAGCCAATATATTGAAATTTGAGCTGTAATTTGGCCGAAATCTTAGCAAATAAGACAGCTTAAAATCAGGTATTTTATTTTGATTTTCGCGAAACACAAGTAATCTGGTAGTCCACCACGCTTCACATTTAAATCACAAGCAAACTTCGTATTAAAGTTTTTTAAATGAATTTGATTCAGGATGTTGGTTGACTGAAAACAAAAACTACCGGACCGTCATTTTCAAGGAGAAAACCCCTTTGAACGGAAAGACAGCTCATTCATTGGTTGACTCGGTATTTAATGATAGTTAGGTTCGTCCGCAAAGTACAGTATTGTATAAATCAATCCATGAGTAGAAAGTATGTATAGTACTTATTCCATGCACCAAACCCATAAGATTTCGGGAAGACAAGCAGAACCTACCATAAGATTTGGGGAAGACATGCAGGGCCTATTGTACTACATCCAAATTGAAATAATATTCATGACTTCCATGGAAGCGATTTGCTTTTGTAATTAAACGTTAATGAGATTTTCCTTCCATAGCTGATCTTGAAAGTTTTACGTTGACTGTTTTATAATGTTTCTTACGATGTTATGTCGCACATTGAAACAAAATAATAATATCGACATTAAAAACAAACGACGCAAAGAGATGTTTACCAAGTTCAGCAACTGCATACATCTGAGGGATATTCATCCCAGGAAAAGTATACTATAATGTCGGAACATCAAAATTACAAAGGGTTTATAAGGGAACACACTTTCTAAACCTAACACTTTCTTTTTGAAGTATCATTCGATCTAAGACTCTCCTAGGTGTAAGCCTCACTCACTTTTTCACCTCAGACACTCACCGGTGTTTATTCAAACATAGGCTCTCCCTAGGAGTGAGCTCTCCTCACTTTTCATAACACTTGCAGTGTTTACAATAAAACGTTAAAATAAAAAGATACAACATAAAAGCACTCACAGGTTTTTTTCTCTTCCAAGAAACAAAACTGTTACACATCCCTTACATGGTTGAACACAGGTTGAACACTCCAGACTTGATGTGGTTATTCGACACAGTGAAAGTATTAACCTAAAGATAAAGAGGACATTTTCTTTTATGTGAGATAAAAAAAGGTTGTTCTCAGATTTGGAATGGAGAGAGTTGGTACAATGGAAGACAGCTAAGTTCTATTAAATAAAAGAAATACACACTATTAAAGTTTTCAAGCGGACATGGCACTATACCCCGATAGGAGATGTCTTTTGAACATGTTAAAAACATCTTGGAGTACAACATGAGTTTTGCTTAATAAAAATAGCCAATAAGTTTGTACGAACAATCTCCCATTTTGGCTTTAAGTAGCAAAACTCAAGAACACTTCTGAATCAACAATACTGTGAGTCGACTCGTGTCACAATGGTTGACAGAAGATTGGAAGCAAGCATACTAAAACAGAGTATCTGAAGTTTTTTAAATGAATTTGATTCGGGTTGTTGGTTGACTAAAAACAAAAACTACCGGACCGTCATTTTCAAGGAGAAAACCCCTTTGAACGGAAAGACAGCTCATTCATTGGTTGACTCGGTATTTAATGACAGTTAGGTTCATCCGCAAAGTACAGTATTTTATAAATCAATCCATGCGTAGAAACTATGCATAGTACTTATCCATGCACCAACCCATAAGATTTCGGGGAGACATGCAGAGCCTATCATAAGATTTGGGAAGACATGCAGAGCCTATTGTACTACATCCAAAATTGAAATAATATTCATGACTTCCATGGAAGCAATTTGCTTTTGTAATTAACCGTTAATCAGATTTTCCTTCCATAGCTGATCTTGAAAGTTATACGTTGACTGTTTTATAATGTTTTTTACGATGTTATGTCGCACATTGAAACACAATAATAATATCGACATTAAAAATAAACGACATAGAGAGATGTTTCCCATTCGGCAACTGCCTACATCTGATGGATATCCATCCCGGTGAAAGAGTATACTATAATGTCGAAACATCAAAGTTACAAAGAATTTACAAGGGAACACACTTCCTCACCCTAACACTTTATTTTCGAAGTATCACTTAATTTTATGTATTTGGAAATGATTTTTAATATGTCGAATATTTGTCCCCGAACTGTGCATACGATTTTATTCTCTCGTTAATTGACTTTCCATTTACAATGTAAATTGAATTTTATGTTGATAACGTTTGTTAATTGATAACCAATTTACAATGAACTGTTCAAATTAGTTTCGAAATTTAAGCCATAATTTTTTTTGAAAATTAAAATTAGTTTCTGAAAATTGAAAGTAGGCGGTTTATATGGCTTGGATATTGTTTCCTAGATTAGTAGGTTGACTTTTATTTTAAATATTAGCTAATTAATTCAAGAAAACTTATTAATTACTGATTATTTCCATCTTAAATTCGAACAACTTATTTTCGATCAATTAGTGATAATTTTATACATTTGGAAATGATTTTTAATCTATCGAATATTTGTTCTCGAATTTTTCATACGATTTTATTCTCTCGTTAATTGATTTTTCATTTACAGTGTAAATTAAATTTTACACTGATAGTGTTTGTTAATTGATATCCAATTTACATTGAAATAGAATTGTACCAACATAAATTGAGTTGCGTTTTACAATGTCAATTGATTTTTACACTGATAAAAAAACACGATTTTGATTTAAAACACAAAGAAGAAGAAGAAGAATAAGAAGAAGAATGTAATTGCTTATTAATTAACAAAACACGATTTTGATTTATTTTACTAGATAAAAAATTCAAAACCAAAATACAAAAAAGAAGAAGTAGAAGAAGAACGAAGAACAGTTTTTTTTTTTCAAAACCACGTAGAACCGCGATGATCCTCTCCACTATGAAAAATTTACATCTCGCCCACACTTTTCTCAGTTTCTCCTTCTCATATCCTCAAAAATCGCATATAAAGTCTTTCAATCCGACCGCAAGTCCTGGTGGCATCGATCATGGATCTATACGGCCGGTTAGAGGACGTCCAAATCGCGAACTCATAAAAAAAATAAGAAAACCACGAGTTGAAAATCAAAATCCAAAAACAAATAAAATAAATAAACGAGGGGTAAAAATATACCTGTTAATCGCTCCAACATTTACGCCGTTGGAGAACTTCGATATTTTTTGCAGAAGTTTTACGATGAACAAAAAGACCGAATTGCGTTTTTATGATTTTCGCTTTTGAGATTTTGGAGAGAAAATGTAAAAAATATTGTGGCAGAATGATTTGAATTTCTCTCTCCATAGTATGGACGTTTTAATTAATTAGTTAATTGATTTCCAGGTTTTAAGGATCTAAATTACCTTAAAAAAAATTAATTTTAGTTTTGGCGGGAGAAGATTTTTGGGCTTTTTGAGAATAAAATTTTGGTCGAAGTGATTTACTGGACTTTTTTTACCAAAATTTTACACAACGTTAGATAAATTAAAATTAAAAAATTTATATAAGACTATACTATACAATTATCCATAAAATAGCCTTGACGAAGATTCTAATCTTAACTCGTCTTTGACTGTCACCCAGTTGCATTTGAAAGTAAATAAAAATTACACACACTAATAAATAGATTAAAAAAATTTCAAAAAAGGAAGTCTTTTTCTCTCAATAAAAACTAATAAACGACACTATCCGATACGACATTGATACAAGAGGACGTTGTTTGCCCCTGACCGGTGCTTCACTGTTTGTTAAAGCAAAGAAGATAACAGTCGGGTTTGGGAAGCGAGGGATAACAGAAAACGGTAAAACACAATGTCGCTGAGATTTCTATCAGGACTGCACAAATCTCTGATCACAACCTTCGCAGACAAACCTTTACTATCCTCTTCATCTAAAAACGTTTCTCTCTCTATCCCAACAAATCCTTGTTTTTCTCGTCGAAACGTATCCGAAGCTTCCACCATTTCCGCTTCCCTAACCAGTGTCGCTTTCTCCTCCGCTTCGGTTCCTCAATCAGAGGACTTTCCTTTTTCTGGTACCCCATTCTACTTATTTCTTTTGAAAAATCTTCGTGCTTTATCTGCTGTCCATTCTCGATTTTATAAATGTCGACATGATTCGTTAACCCGAGCAATGAATTGAATCAGGCGTAGAAGATGTTTTGACAAGCTTCATGTTTGGCAAGAGAAGGGCCACTGAAGTTGCTCACAAGTATGATTACCTTTTCAGTCTTTTGTTAATAAAGGCGAAATGGTGTCCGCTTATCAAGTACTGTTCTGCTTTAAGTGTTAGTAAACAAGATTATCGAATAAAGACTGTGTCGTTTTTCTCAGAGTTTGGGAGAGTGTAGTCCGAAAGGGAGACACGGTGGTGGATGCCACTTGCGGGAACGGCCACGACACCTTGACGATGCTCAACATGGTTTCCGGCGAGGGACGTGTTTACGGCTTCGATATCCAGAAAGATGCTTTAGAGAGCACCTCTGCTTTGCTCGACCGATTGGCCACTCCACAAACCGTGTCGTTCTTCTAACATTCTTCCGTTCAACGAATGATCAAGATTGTGATTGTGTCGCTCAGAGCTCAGCTAGTTTTGGTTGTACTGTTTATTTGCAGAAAGAAGCTGTCAAGCTCTTCGAGACGTGTCATAGCAAAATGGCTCAAGTTCTTCCAAAAGATGTTCCCGTGAGGTACTCTCTTCTCCAACTTCGCTTATAGATTCTGGTCGTCGTTTGATATCAAAGTTTTCTGTGATTTTCCTTCGTTGATGCTGCTGCATATTACTGGAAAAATAAGGCATTTTCTGATAGATTATTATGTACATTCTGAAGATGAGGAATTTCAGCGGTTTTCTCTTTTCTAATCTAGTGATCACACATTTGCCTTTGCTGATAAAATTTAGACTTGAGCTCTAAAGCATTGATTCAACGACAAAGCGAAGAACTTTGGTAAAAAATTTCATGTTCGAGTTCGAGGAAGTTAACTATCCTTGATTTTCGCCCATGGAAAGATAGAGCTTCTAAATATCCAAGAACCAATATGTTACCTAAACTAGGAAGAGAAAAGAAAAAACAATACAGATCCCAACCAATATAGATAGAGCAACTATAGTTCTATCAGAAACCAGAAAGGAGTCTAACTGTATATCCCTATGTCATACTTTATGGTTGTATAAAACAAGGTGAAACCAGTTGGGGTATCTTAAATCAGGCTCGTAGCTTTCAACCTGGGTTATCTTCCTGGAGGGGATAAAGAAGTGATCACAGAGCCGAAAACAACACTCGAAGCACTGAAAGCTGCAACGGATATCGTAATGCCGGGAGGCCTCATCAGCTTAGTGGTCTACGTGGGTCACCCTGGCGGAGAGTACTACGCTATCCTCATTTGCTTTATATGATTATCTTCAATTTATTTACACTATATGTTTCATTTATTGTTACAGTGAGGAATTAGAGACTGTCGAAGAGTTTTCTTCTGAATTACCGGTGGGGAGTTGGGTCTGCTGCAAGTTCCAGATGCTAAACAGACCGCTTTGTCCTGTTCTTATTTTCATCTGCAAGAAATCATAGTCTTGACGATTTAGGATAATAATAACAGTGAAGATATGATCTCCATTCTTTCTTATTTAGAAGCTTGAGACACTAACCAATTTAGCATCTGAATTTTGTATTAATCAATTACACTATGTTATTGATGTTCAAGGCTATTCCTTTAACCAAATATCAAAGGTCAACCCACGAAGGAAAGAGTAGATTTATAGTTGAAGATATTGATATTCAGGTTTAGCCTTGTTCTTCAAATGACTGATTCAAATCTTAATCTGCTTCAAGTCAATGTCGTTGAAGAATATATGGGTACGAGCTCTCAAGTAGAACAGAAAAAAAAAATGAGCAGAAAGATGAAAGCAATAAAGCGGAGGAGATTTGGTAGATCGTCAAGGATTTGCACACAACAAACGATTCAAAAGGTTTCGTTAAGACACTTTCTAGTCTGTACAACAACAAACCACTCATCCGGTGGTTAAAACCATGTCCACTTTTATTTGTTCTTCGTTCTCACTTCCATTGTTCAAGTGAACACCACAGTTTCAGCTTCAATGGCTTCCTTCAGATTTCTGCAAAAACAAAAAAAAAATTGGATGTGTTAGTCAATATACATTATTGGAAATATTTTGTTCAGAAGTAAAGAAGCACACATCGCTATTAATAGAATCCATGTCCCACACAAGGGCTGATATGAAAAGCTACGATTACACACAAGAATAGATATAATCTGTATCTGATTCAAACTCATTATCAGCTTAAAAAACACCTCTTATTATTCGCAGTATTATCCTAAAATTAGAAAGTTACCTTCTCAGCGCTCTCCTTTTCCTTTTGAGCCTTTTCCTGCTCAGCCTTGAGCTTCAGTTTGTCCAGTCTCTCCCTCTCCATTCTCTTTACATAAACAAAAGAAAAACAGAGATGAGATCGGAAATGTTTACAAATGCATTCGAAGGAAAAGATGGAACAGACCTGGATGTAGACGTTCTCTTTGGCGCGTTCTTCCTCGCTCAGGACTCTCCCTTTTCCGTCGCTGAAGTAGCGAGTCGCTCCACGACTCGTTTCCATCGAACGAGTCAACACGGCAGCTCGGCTCACTAGCGCTGATCTCATTGCCAGTTTTTTCTTTTGCTCTCTGTCGGTTTAGTGTGTCGCTTCTGGTCAACGTGCCCTAGAGATTTCGCCAATTCATTCTTTACCTTATTTATTTCACTCAATGCGGTTCGGGTTCGGTTTCGATCCTACGTCATAGTTGGATTTTAAAAGAATAAATTAACCAGAGAAATTTTGTTTCAATTTATTTTCCACTTTATTTTTTACTTTATTTTTCAATAAATAGTAAAATATGTTCAACCGAACTCTATTTTTTACTCTTTTGTCTTTTAAATTATACAAAATAATAAATTTAAATAAGTTTAAATATAATTATACAAAAGAAAAGACTATAAAAAAGAAAAATAAAACATGAATAATGTTGCACTACATGAACATTGTTAGGTTACGTGTAGCGCAACATTTATCATTTTACGTTAAAATAAAAATAAAGTAGAGTTTAGAGTTTTATTGGAGGAAAAAAAACAATACTAACTAATATAGAGTTTTATTGGAGTTGTTACTATTGGCAAAATATCAAGATTAAGTTTACTAGTTTAAAATAGGTTAGAGAAATAATTAGTTTCAAAATTAGATTTCTTTTATTTAATTTGAAACAAAAATGACTCTTCAATTTTAGACCCCTTCTTCCCCTTTATCTTTATACCTTTCCGTCTCTCGACTATTTTGTACTTTATCTTCACCACTTTTCTACGTGCTATTTTCGTAATCTTTTTAAAATTAATTGTCTTCATCATTATGTTCACAATTCGATTTATAAATATTTTCTGAGACTTCAACTAGAAAATTATTATGTTTTTTCTTCGGTTTAATGTGAGACACTAACACATCTTTATCTTTCTCTTTAAGATTTACATGATACGCAATAGATGCAATCGATTATATAATTTGTTAGCTTCCAAATTCACACAAACTGTAAAAAAAATTTAAGATATTTGTGTTACATATAATACAAGACATTGTCATTATTCTTCAAAACTGCATCTGTCATTAGAATAGCATCCATTGGAGCTTCAATAGTATGCTAGCATTTATGAACTCTCATGAGTGGTATTTTCTCGCTCCAAGTGTTTTAAATGTCACCCAAGTTCTTTCAAACATGATAAAAACAACAAATTCAATCAAAATAGTATACCACTTGGCCAAAAATTACAACATTTCAATACCATATCGTACGACTACATACAATAGAATCTATTCTTTTACCGTAAATATTTTTTAAAATCTCATCGTATCTCATCATTATTTGAGGAACTGAAAGTTCCCTAAACACTATATGAGTTTGAGATCCAAAGAATTCACTAATAATTTAGTTGCTAGAGACTCGAAGGGCATGGTTAAATGGCTTTGGAGTAGCAGAATTAAAGCCGAATCAGTGTTGGAGGCAGAGCTCAAAGGCTATGAAATGGCAGCTAGCCTTTGCTATTATTACAAATTCTCGAAGGTTGTGGTAGAAGGAGATAACCAGACGGTGAGTCTCAGTCTGCAGCACAGAGGAGAATGCTCGAATTGGAGGCTGATGGTCGAATTTGAGCAAGTAAAAAACGTTTTGAATTGTTTAGACTTTGTTGAGGTCATGTCGACCGATAGAGAAGGAAATTGTGTAGCTCATGAACTTTCTAAATGAAGTCTGTATTCCCATGTCTCTGGTATGTGTAACGTCGGGGAATCTCCGCCCCCTGTGTGGAGGGTCATTTCGGCTAACCACGAGTTTTTAAATAGAGAGGTGATTGGTCTTCTCTCTGCATGTCCGGGGGTGGGAGGAGCTAGTAGCCGATGTTTCTTTTAAAGAAAGTCGGTAATGAATTGAACTTCCTAATGTTTTACTTGACTAAAAATGAGTTGAGTGAATTCGAGAGGATTCCTTGAGTTATGTGAAGAGTTATGATTAAGTGGAAAGATGAGTATTTTAGTCCAATTTTGATTCATATGTTTATTTTTATATAGAAATGCAATGACGATTTTAGTGGTGATATTTTGACCATCTTTAGATCTATAATATGAAGCTTCCCAAATCTAATTAACTATTTCTTATAAACATCAAAATTACATATTTATTCAATTAATATATATGCATAGATAATATATATAGTGTCTTAATGTGACATGAAACATCAATTTCAAAATTCGAAAGATGTGATGTTTGGCAAAGACATGAAATATAACAACCTTTTCATTTTCCAACTATATCGGGAGATAAACTGTAATAGCTAAAGAAGTCACTATTACAATTTTGACATATTAATTTGGGTTGTAGACACTCAAAGTTCAACCATAAACCATCTGATCGCATGAGCTTAATACATAGGTATAACCTACAATTTTTTACTAGAAAAACTATGTACAATCCGGAAACAGATAAGATATTATGTGCCTAAAAGTTCTTACTAATCTTGTATTGATAGTTGGACGAGTGATTGTCGAGTTTTGATCTTATAAGGAACACGTCATGTGTCAAATATGGACCTCGTCGTCATCCAAAAGGACAACTGACGTCTAAGATCCGATTTAGTGACAATGCGTACATGTCAGTTACGATGTTTGACTTGATACGATGGTTTGCGTCATCCTAAACATCAAATTGCAAATACTTATATCACGCTAACTAAATTTGACTATTCAGTGTCGCTCTTTTAATGAATTAATTTTGTCTGCCAACATCAAATTTTGACAAATTTAAACTTAATCATTTCCATATTAATAGAGAATGAAGGTCAATATCATGTGTAACAGTAAAGTTTATATTTTTAAAGTAATTTTTAAGTAGCTAAATACCCAATTTTTCACTATTAAATTAGTTTCATGCATATAATTCGAGCATTTCATATGCCCGCGTCTTGCTGCATTGTAAATTTGGGAATGATAATAATTTTATTTAGTTTACGAACCTATATATCTAACTTAAAATAAATTGGAATCGAAGAAAAATAGTAAAGTACTACTTTTTATTGTTAGTTTTTTCAAAATAAACTAAAACATATTTTCTTTGCAAAATACAAATAAATTTCACATAAAAGATGAAACATCTTTGAAAAAATAAATTTAATATAAATATGCTATAGTATATTATCGATAAAAAAATATATTAAAAAATTGATTTGAAACAGCCTATTAAACTATTTTTTTATAATGTAACTCTAATTTGAAAGATGGTAAAAATTTAAGAAAATTTTATTTTATTTCGCCTTTTGTACTTTTAAATTGGAAAACGAATATTGCTTTTGAGAAAATCTCTATACTTTCTCATAAAAAAATCACTTCAAAATTATGATGTAGTGTTGCCCCCAAATTCTCGACTAAAGATTATTATCCTTTTAAGACCTTCAAAGTTAAAATAACGTCGGCATCTGAGTTGAAGCGGAACAGAAGAATCGCGGTGGTGACTTGAAATGTATCATCCCACTAGAGGTGGCGTTCGCGGCGGCCGAGATCGTATGCCCTTTTTCCCCTTCTCCTCCTTTTTTTTTTTTTTTTCGAAGATCATCTCTTTCCTTTATTTTTCTATATACATCAAACAATCGGTTGGACCATGAACGCGAATTAGGTCTCTGGTTCGATTTTCCGTTTCAATTGCACATTTTCCGTTTGGAGTGGTAGAACCATATATCGTAATTTCAAGAAAGAAACAAGTTTGGGCCTCAAAGTCTAGTTTCTGTTTGGATAAATCCCTAATTTTCTTTTAGGGTTCCTTTGATTGGCAGCCCTGATTTGCACGAAGTAAAATTGACCGATAACTCAAAAGAGTTATCGGTCAGTGTTTGTCTTGAATTACTAGATTGTGGTCATGAAATCTGATTGATGCTATATAACTTTGACATTTGGCAACGCACAGAGTTCAGTTGGGATGATGTGAAGGCGGACAAGCACCGAGAGAACTACCTGGGCCACAGTGTGAAGGCTCCGGTTGGAAGATGGCAGAAAGGTAAGCGTTTTCATAGTCATATACTAACCAAAGAGTGGTTCGTGTTAATCATAAGAAAATGGTTGATCTGTGTACAGGGAAAGATCTGACGTGGTACGCGAGGGACAAGGGAGGTCGAAAGGCGGACATGGAGGCGGCGAAAGAAGAGATCAGAAGGATAAAGGAGGAGGAAGAGCAGGCGATGAGAGAGGCTCTGGGGTTGGCTCCGAAGCGGGCGAGCCGGGCCCACGGAAACCGGCTCGACAAGCACGAGTTCTCCGAGCTTGTCAAGAGAGGCTCCACCGCCGAGGATGTCGGCGCCGGCCACTCCGAAGCCGCTCACGTTCACGGCCTCGGTTTCTCAAAGTACGTCACTTTCGCCACGAAGTATTTACGAGGGATTTTTGAACCATAATACGAGTTTAAATCATTACTTATTTTTATAGTTTGCTGCGTATAGTAGAGTAATAAGTATATGTAATGTATTGGCTTAAGGCTTACGTTTCATTGCATAATGAGGCGTATGCGAATCGTGGCTTAAGACCCCTCGCCTTGGATTTGATTGCTTGATGCAACACTAGGTGCGGTGGAGTAGAAAAAATTGAAGAAAAGGGATTTAGAGACATGAAAGTAAAAATATGGTTTATTAGATAAGATTGAGTTTTCATCCTTTTATTTATTCGTCTTGGAATCTTTGAACTCACCAACGTGTATAAATGTTATAATAATGCAGAGCAAACCGTCCTCATGTAGATTCCGACACTCTTCATTCGACGATCAAGGGGGACATTGTTCCAGCTGAGGTGCCAAAGGCTCCGATTAATAATGTGGCGACGAGGAGCCCAAAAGAAGAGTCGTCCGAGGATGAAAGCAGTCGAAAAAAGAGGAAGCGCGAGGAGAGGAAACACGAGAAGCGAGAGAGGCGCGAGAACAGACGAGACGAGAAGAGGAAGCACAGCAAGGAAAAGGAAAAGAAGCACAGGAGACATGATTCCGACTCCGACTGAGAGGTGCCTCCTCCGAATTTAGCTCTTACCCCTTTTCTACAACTTTATGCGCTCTTTTCTTCTCAACTATGTATGTTTTTCAGGGACATGTTAACCCTTGCTATTAACACTCTCACTCAATTGTTATATTATATATGGATGTGGATTTTGCAGCTTTAATTAATAACACACGTATAGATTTGAAAAAGAAAAAAAAATCAATAAGGTAATGAATATGAACTAATTGAATATATATTTAATTCATAATTTTTTTATATTTTATATCATTATATATCATAGTAGGTGATTTATGAGTTTTTCACTAATGGAGAGGAATTAGTTATTTTTGTTCGTTTGCTAAAACTGTTAAACAATGGCTCTCTTTGGCGAACATTTGCTTTTGAAAAAAGTGGGTTTTTAGAATAAATTTTCAAAAGAGCTGTGTTTTTTAAATACAAGTGTTTGGTGAACTCTAGTAAAATAGTTATAGTTAGCATGAATTGATTTTGTGTTTGATAATATATATATATTTTGAAAATGACTATAAAATATATATTTATATTTGTAGATAGAGTTAATAGCGGTAAAAATGCTCAATATTAACTCAACATTATATTTATATATTCAATCTTAAAAAGTGGCGGCAAAACTACTCAAACCGTCATCTGTTTGCACCGTACCGGCCAAATTTTTTTCGTAATTTTATTTTTATTTTTATTTATTTGTTTATATCTGGTGTCGCTGAGGCATTTCGTCGAATATTTGTTGTCCATCTGACCCAATATTGCATTTCTTACCTGTATGAGAATACGGGGATTTCATTCTCATTTAGAAAGTCAATGAGAGTGGAAATCACTAAGATTCTCATTCATGAGAAAAAAATATATTAATTACTTGTGTCTGAAAGCTGACATTTTGAACATTGACTTGAAAAGCAAAAGAAAGATATAAAAGTAATGTTGTTGACACAGAGACGAGGAGACCGATGAGGCTTTTTAGATCAGAGCCTCGTCCGACGAAGCATCTGTTGTCGATGCTGGCGAGCACTTCACTGACTTGAAAAAAAGGTTAATTATATGCATTTGAATATAAACCAAACCAATGATTTATAACTTCATTTCATTGTTTTTATTTTTTTATTGATTTAAATTTGTTTTTCTTAATATAAAATAATACAAAATATAAGAAATGAATAAAAAACAGAAACGACATAAAATATTTCGAACAAAAATAAGTGAGTTCTTACCTTGAAATCTTGTACCCTTGACTTTGTCCTTCATGGCGAATGCGAAGCCAGGAGGAGCATGGTGTCTCTTCGAAGGACCGGCATACTCATGGTCGTTATTCTTTTGAAAGTTGGTTCTCGACCTCGTCTAAGTGTTAGCTTGGGAGGACTGAACCTTTTTTGTTGTATATTTTTTGGATAGCGAGCTGATTTCTTCTTCTGCCCTAACAAATTTCATAGCTCGGTGTATGACATCATCGATCGTAGGTGGTCTGTTGGCAGTCATTTCCAAAATTTTGAGTCGTGCCACACTTTGTTTTTCAGTGCGGTCATGGTTGAATCTCCATCAATGTTGGAGATTTTTGCCAATAATTACTTGAAGCGGGTCATGAAATCTTTAAGAGGTTCAAATTCATTTTTTTGTATACTCCATAGGTCGGCCATCGTAAGCTTGTCGTCGGCAAACATAGAATAATGTTTTAGGAAGACTGATGACAATTCGATGAACCTTTCTATAGAATTTGCGTCTAGGCGGGAAAACCAATCCTATGCAGCTCCCAAGAGACTTTCATCAAACATAGAATAGTGTTTGTCGTTCCAAGTTTCTGAGCATAACTCGTCCCATACCTATACTGAAAGAAATAAAAAATGCCTTAGGACTCAATATTCCGTTGTACCTCCCCAATCTAATTTTGTCGACATCTCCAACAAAGATATCGATAATGTTTTGACGAATGGAGTTTGGACTCAATATTTCAGGACCCGAGTTTGTCGCGTTATGGAATTTGGAATGTGCCTTGAACTCCGTTGTCATTTTCTCCTTGAATTTCTCGAATTCATTCGTGCTTCGATCCCCTTCTCGTGGACGTTGATTTTTCATATGTACTGGAGCAAAGATATTGATTGGGTCGAACGAGGCCTGACCTCGTTCTCTGCCTCCTTAGATCGGTAAATCTCGGTCCTTATTCAAAGTGATCTTGTTTGGATCAGTTTGAATAGTTCCCGGGGAAACTTCTCCAACAAGGGTGGAGGTAATTCAGTCACATTTTCATGACATGATCCTCCGGCCTGAAAGATCGGATAGCAGAGGCGGGCGACGGTGTTGAGTTTAGACTATCGAGCCGAGCTATGATAGCTCGGTTCGATTCGTCCTGTTGCTCGAATTTTTTGTATCATATCTAGGATTTCCCTAATCCCCGAAGAGAGTTCATCTTTAGTTTCACTACGACACAGAAGGGAAGACATGTAATTGAAAATATTTTATGAGTCGAGGTTGGTCTTACCGATGAAATTTCTACAAACGGCACCAAATTGTTGATGTCGGATTTCATCTTCAACAATCGTGAAACAAAATAATATATAGTTCGTATGATTTTGATATATTGATGTGGATCTCGGTAAGACTTTGTAATATAATATCGAATATTTAAAGAAAATGATGAAATTGGTCAAACTACGAATTGTATTTATATGAGTAATAATACAAAGTAACTCGAACGACCGAAGTAAAGAAAATGAGATTATAAGAATTAATGATAATAAATATCATAATCTCAACGAACTATGAATTCATTACACGTGGTACCGAGATCATCAATAAGATCGCCACAATGCCGTTAAAGATGAAGATTTGAACTCATCTTAGATCTGGCCTTCGCGGCGAAGTTCACTCCATGAATTGAAGACCTCGTCATGTCGAACTGGACGACTTCATCTTATAAATGGGTTTGATTGGAAGGATCTCAGATATTGGACTTTTTTGTGGCCCCAATATATAAGTTTAAAAAATAGTCTAATGTTATATATCCACAAACCATACCACACCAAATAAGACGTGATACGTAGCAACAATAACTGATTTCGAGTTTTTGTATGTTTCTTTCTAAACTTGGATTAGTAATTATTACCTTATTTTTCTTGCTTGGGTATTAGAATTGTTTTTCTTCCGTTTTTATAGAACTAAATAAGCGTTTTAATTTGGGTCAGGTAAGTATGTAATCATATTTCATATATTCAAACTTATAAATTAATTTAACCATTTCACATTTATGCCAATTAAAAAATAAATAATCGGCGATTTTCAAATTCTGGGGGGGGGGAGGGGGGTGGCAGCGACTAGGAAGATCCACTGGTGCAAGTGGGAGGCTCTCACACAAGTTAGAGAGCGGGTTGGACTTCAGAGATCTGGAGAAGTCCAACTTGTTACTTCTCCGATGGTGATATTATGATGGTTCGTCCTGGCTCGTACAACTTTTCCATTTGGCGCAGTCTTCTTTGGGTCGTGAGATTATTCAGTCCGGTTCGAGATGACGGATCGGGGACGGAGAGTCTGTGTTGGTCATGGGCGATAGTTGGGTTTCTAAGGACAGACCTGCAACATGGATCGATTCCCCCTGGATCCCCCTGATATGCGGGTTGCCGAGCTTATGAGATTCGACGGTAGCTGGGACGTCAATCTTATCACTGCGATGTTTGGAGAGTAGGACGCTGCGGTGATCTTGAGCATCACGTGTGGTGGTGAGGGCATCCCTGATGTGCGCCGTCGGCACTTCACTGAGGACGAAGAGTACTCCATCAAGAGCGGCTACCGTGTCGCGATGGAGAGAGCCAGAACTCCGGCCGCTAGTTCTTCAGATCCGACGGTGATCGAGAGGTGGTGGACAAAGTTCTGGCAGCTGAGAGTTCCTCTCAAGGTGAAACTCTTCTGTTGGCGAGTCTGTTCAGGCCAGATCCCGGTTAGAGCAGTATTAGCTAAGAAGAGAATCACCTCTGCCCTGTCTATCAAGAGGTCTTCCATGCGTTTTGGGGTTGCAGGTGGATCAAGAAAGTCTGGAAGGATGCGGCTTCGACCACATCATTCCTTCTTTTAGAGACGGCGACGCTTTTGACGCTATCCTTAGAGCGACTGAGGTTCTTGATCTTCGTTTCCATGAGTTATTTATTATTATTATTTGAGAATTTTGGAACCATATGAACAACGTCTTTGCCGGGAGATTTGCGTGGAGCCAGCCACAGTTATTTTAGTGGACGGTGAGCTTCCTAGAGGAGTATAGAGCAGCTTCATCTGGAGGTTCTCCGACGACCTCGAGGGTGACGACGACCGCCAGATGGATTCCCCAAGGGACGGAACCCTCTCGATTAATGTCGATGCGACACTAGCTTGCGACCGTGGAGACTTCGGTGTTGGTTGTATTGTGTGAAACCACACCGGCGAGCTGATCGCCTCGCGTACGCTTTTCCTTGTTAGAGGGTTTTTTCCATAGGTTGCGGAAGCATACACAGTCCTCTGTGGCATAGAACTGGCTCGCAGCGTTGATGGCAGGAGAGCGGAGATCCAGCATGACTGCTTGAGAGTGGTGCGATTGGTCGAGGAAGGCGTGACGCTAGCGGCAAAACTTGAGACGATCTTGCACCACATCTTCAGAGATGTGATGGCGTTTGAGAATTTTAGCATTATATATATCTCTCGTTTTTATAATGTCGCTGCGCATAATTTAGCGCGCTATGCGGTTAACCATCACTCGTCTTCGAGTTGGTTGAGTTTAGTCCCGCCTTACTCGAAGGAGGTCATTAAAGCCGATGATCGCGAGTTGAGGTCCCCCACAGCTACCTAGCGCCCGTTGTCTATTGTGTTTATTGCGTTTCATTTTATTTCTCGTAATTTCTGTTTTATTCATATCTTTATGTGCACGGTTTTTTTTTGACATGCGTGAGGACTTATATGATATTTTGTGACACCGACTACGCTTCTTAAAAAAATAATGAAAAAGAATAAATATAATCATATAATTCTGTTTTTTTCGTTCTTAGCAAGAATAACGATTTCTTTTATGAAAAAAATAAAGTTTAATTCAAACCTATGCTAATGGACAAAGTTTCCATATAAAATAGAACAATAAGAGTGTCATGCGTACCTAACCTCTATCAGTCTTTATTTATGCTCTTCTGTTAGAAACATTTTCGTGGTTTAATTCTTCTACTCAAATTTTAACTTTTAAGCTCGCCCCTTATACAAATACTTAATTAAACTAAGTCCTAAAAATTCTTATAGTCTTAAAAGACTAAGCATTTATCTAATTTTCATTTATGGATAGTCAGTTCGTAATATTTGTTCATATGCAATAGTGTAAATATTATGAAATTTTATCCATACGCAATAAAAATATCATGAATATGACTATTTATCAAAACTGATTAAATAAAAAATTTAAATATACAATCGGGCTATATAGCCAATAGATTTATATCCAATAGACTTGCAGTTTCAATGTTTTGGTATGGTGGATAGAGATTCTACGAAAGAGTCTATATCAATAACAAAAAAGTTGGATGGCAAACATAAATTCAACGATTAAATGCAATGATTGATCACATGTGGAGTTATAGTTTTTTTAAACACAGTTTCGTTGCGAGAGGATCGAACTCACGATCTCTTAATTGAAAGTTATATTGTAACTTAAATATGTTTTTCAATTTTTAGTTGGAGTAATGGTGAATGTTTAATAAATCTTAATAAATAACAAATAAATCTTTCAATTCAAATAGATAATAAATGTCAAACTTTATTTTATCAATAATTTCAGCGAGAATTTTTACATAAATATCTACTCATGGGCAAGAATTCCTAACAGGATGATTTAATAATAATGGGTATCAATTATTATTATCATCTCACAACCTATAATGATTATTGACATTATTAATTCTGAAATACGTGTATTTATAGAATAAAATATTCATAGTTGAATATATTATTAATTGTTAAGTCAAATAAATAATTAATTTTTTATTTATTTAATGATTGGATCAAGTAAATAAGTAATTAAATTTTGGATTTAAAATTATTGGGCTTAATAGGTCCATAAGTTTAAATGAGTTTAGGGCCTATGAGGCTGCTAAAGTTACGCTCAAAACTCTCATATGACATGCACGATGGCCAACATTATTAAGCTAAGAAAAGCCATATTGTTTTAATGTTCAAATAGGTGGAGAATTAATAGGAAACTTTGTTTACCTAAACGTTCTCCTTATTTGAAAGAGAAATGTAATGAGATTTTCTAGGAGAGAAATCCTCCTATAATGTCTAAATAAAATAAAAAATATTATCTTAAATATTGATCTGACGGATGATAAAATATTTTGATTCGTAAGATGAAATTTAACCGGATAAATTCATAATTAAATGAAAAATAAAATATTATCTCTCTTTAAAAAGTTATAAATAGAGGACAAACTAAATCATAATTAATTTCAACTGAAATTGAAAAATATTGGCCTCATTTTCCTCTTAGTGTGCCCAACTTTTTCCTTTTTCCTTTTCTATCGTAATTGCTTCAATTCAGTTCTTAAAAAAAAGAATAAAAATATCTATACGTCTCGTTAAAGATCTGTGAGATATAAGAGTTTTGTCCATACATATTACTCATTCACTCCAGAGATAAGGAAGAAGTATGATGACACCAACGCCTTACATATCCGAATAACATCGGAGCGACCATATATATAAAATCTGAATTGCTAATAAGAAGCAGAAGACAAGAAAATCGTCGGAACAAAGGAGACGAGATGCTACTTGCAAGATAAGATATACTCAAACTCAATAAAAGCACTCGCGGACTCCTTCAAAAGAGGTCTTTTGCAAACCCAAACCAAGCAAAAATATCATGAAAATAATCATGAGCTCGGAATTCAAACACTCTCAAACCACAAGAACTACGGATCTAATCTTGCACTCCCAAAACTCCTCTTTTTTTTCTTTTTTTTTTTAAACTTGATCGCAAATAGTTCTAGACCATGAAAACTCACAAACTAAGACTTCAAAACACCATTCAGGTGCACTAAAATCTAAACAAAAACAATTCTACACACAAAACTCAACATAACTAATTCCAACTAAAATACTAAAAAAAAACTCACAAGCCATATCTTTACCCCCTCCGGCCATATTTCATGGTCTCGTCTTCACTGCCTTGTTGGCGACTCTCAGGGAATCGTCGACGAACTCTCCACGATCTCAAACTCCGGACAACCTCTCTCCGCCAAAAACCGCCGGTCCTCTCTCCCTAAGCATCGATCAGCACCGTCGTGGCAGCCTCGCTTCAGCAAACCTCCTCCCGCCTCCTCCGCCGGAGCTGCTTCCCTTTCTTCCTGCAAGATCCGACCGACAATTCTCGAAACTCCGAAGCTTGGATTCTCGGCGAAGGGGAGAGCGGCGAAAGGAAGACAAAAATGACAAGCATAGATCTCCACCGTGGCTACGCCGACTCCGGACGCCGCACCGTCAAGCACAAAGAAAAGGAAAAAAAGAATAAGTATGTGTGGGTGACGAAATCGACGTAAACGGAAAAGAAAACGAGAAAATCGGCAGACAGCAACGTGATCTTAGCCACAACGCCCTCCCACTGAGTATGAGCCGCGTGAACAACGTCCGTGACCCAAGGGGTAGGCGGCGGGGGCCAAGACTAGGGTTTCTTTTTTTTGAGAGTTTCTTTCACGTTCGTTTACCACGTTAGAATTGATTTCAACATTATACTGCATACACTTTTTAGATCTTGCAGCCAATTAAAGCTACCCTTGAAAAGTATCACTATTTTATTATGTGCCTTTTTTAAAAATCTTTTCAGAAGAATAAGGAGATTCTTCACCATCAAATATGCAATTTATAGTCTCTCGGGTGAAGATGACAAAGAAATATGGCACTTAATTTGTTTTGTTCAAATGATTCATTGCCGTTTTTATGATATTTCTAATATCCATGACATTATAGAAAATTTCAACATCAAATACAAGCTAAATAGTTATTGAACTTGAGCTTAATAAAATTTGACATTGAAAAAACTATACATAAAAAACATAACATAAGTTAATTTTAAGTTTACTATTTTATAATTTCGGTCCATATACTTAATATTATCGTCATCGATCATACCAAAAAAATAAATAATAGAACGTAGAAATTGATTACCACGAGTCTAATGATTTTTTAGATAAATCTTGCTGATAACGTGTTGTTAAACAAATAGAGACAATATAAGATAATAGAGAATAAAAACAATATGAATTTGATGGAGGAGAGAATTGTATTATGTATGTTCATCCATAATTTATAATAGCCTCAATTTAGAGGCTCATGAAATATATGAAAAGTTTTTTTTTCTAAGTTTATGAAAAGTAATATTTTAATATGAATAAATATATGAAAATTAATCTAAATTTTAATATGTGAATACAAAAAGTTTTAGAACAAAAAGTCATCCAATAAGCTTCCTAATATTTGTAACAAAAACACATCGTTTAATATTAAATTGTATATAAACGTGAGAAATGCAAAATATAAGCGAAATTTCATTTTATAGGCTTAAAATTAAGAAATATATTTAATTTAGATCTATCATTTAAAAAATATCTCAAAATGAACTTTTAGACCAAAATAAGATAAATATATTTTTTATGAGTTTTTTAAAAAACTTTTAACGAATTTACTAGAAGATTTAGTCATTAACTGCTTAGTTTGTAATGATTATCTTGTTAAAACTTGTGAAATGTTGTTCGTAGAGAGACTATTAACAACATCTATGTGAAATCATATTAAATTTGGTTAAATTTAAATCGATATCAAATTTTGAGCTTTAAAAAACAATAAATACTTTAAATTTCATCATACATACGATAGTGTAAAATACGATACGATAACGAAAATGATTTTATAGGCTAATGTACTATACGAAGTGCCAATTTAAATTTTGTTTTTCGTATCATATAATATATTATTATATTCTATCGTATTTTTATCCCAAAACTCAAAATCGACTTAAATTTGATCAAAATTAACTCAATTTAATATATATATATATATGTTACTATAATCACTATACAAACAATATATAATAAGTGTTAATTTTTTTTAATAAAAACAATCGATAACGACCAAATATTCAAATAAATCTTTCAGTTTTTTTTTAAAAAGTTAAGTATCTTACCTAAAAAAGATTTTGATTTGAAAATTTATTTTGAAATATTTTTCAAACGATAATTCTAAAGTAAGATATTTTCTTTAGTTTCCAGCGTATAAATAAAATTTCGCAAATATAATGTTTAAAATGATACCGTCATAAGGACTATTTAATGTCATTTTGTCATCTTTCTTCGTTCAAAAAGAAAATGAAAACGACACGTCAATAATCGCCCGAAAGTGGTTCCCAGCTCCTAAAGAAAAGGAAGCAATATTTGTAGTTACGAGTAAAGGCAAAGGGCAAATTCGGAACTAAAAATCAACAAAGTATACCCAAGTGTCTATTTAAAAGAGAGATGGAATTGGAAACACTAGAGTGGAAAGCTTGTTCTGTGACTTTCTGCTTTCCTACAATAATTTCCTCCGTTTCTTGATTTGTTTATCTCTACATTTATTTATTCGAATTGTTTGGTTGTAGAAACTGTACCCCCCCCCCCCCCCCCCCCCCCCCCCCCCCCCCCGATCAAGGTGATCCCTCGAATTTATAAAAAATAATAGAAATTTGAAGTTTTGAGCTTTGATTCGATATTGTTGAGAAAGCAGCGAAAATGGTGTCCGCGAACAAGGAAATGGCAGTGTTTTGCTTCGACACTCTCGTCGCTCACTACAACAACGACGAGTCTCCTCAACCGGGCTTCGAGGACGGTCAACAGTAATAATCTGTTTCTATTCGTGTATTCATTTAGTTGTTGCTCTGATTATATACATACTAACATGTACATGCGTGTTGCATTAGTTCAAATTGGGTTTTTTCCAGTAGTTTTCGACCGATCATCATTCTCGTGATTGAATTATTTCTTCTTCTTTTTTTTCCTGCAATTAGCGAGGATTTTGATGAATTTTATCTATTAATTTTGCATGTGATCGAGTGTCTTGATTTTATGTTTTCACTTGGCTGGGTTTTTTCCAGTAGCTTTTGACCGATCATATGCTCTTGATTGAATATTTTTACTTTATTTTCTGGAATTATATTGGGTTTCGATGAATTTTATCGATTAGCTTTGCATGTGACTGAGAGTCTTGATTTTCTGTTTTCCTTTTCCTGGGTTTTGTTGAGGAAAATACTGGTGAATTCGTGAGTTAGTGTCGTTTGTTCTATTGAATAAGAATTTTTAATTTTTAGTTTTTGTTAATAATCTGAAGCTGTATGTTTTATTTGGAAATTGAATAAGTTCATAAGGAGTTCTAAAATAATCATGCGGACTCTTGTAAGATTAGTGTATACATAATCTTTTATTGTTTGCGAGAAGAGTATTTGAGAGCTGTGTAGGGCTTGGC
Organism: Urtica urens; assembly: GCA_958296335.1. Lineage (NCBI taxonomy): Eukaryota > Viridiplantae > Streptophyta > Magnoliopsida > Rosales > Urticaceae > Urtica > Urtica urens. Next base: position 17,811,971 of record OY282530.1, on the reverse strand, counting down.
TCATTTTTATTATCATACTTACTTTTTTATGATTCATCTGACTTTTAACAATTTTGAAATAGCCCATTGTTTGTGACCTGGAAGAAAGTTGCTAATGGTGGAGAACCTCGTCTCCGCGGATGTATAGGAACACTAGAACCACGCTGGTTGGTTAGTGGCTTCAAGGATTATGCTCTAAACAGGTATTCTTCTTTCTTTCGTTTCAGCAACCATGTAAATTAGTGGAACAAATTTTTGTTTTAAGTTTAAGTTTTTGTTTCGTGATTCACTTTCTTGTTTCGGAATTTATGATTTTATGGGCATTGCTTAAATTTATTAATTGGCTTCTTTTTTTAAGTCTGGTTTCATAGTCTTGAAGGTTAGATGCGAGGCAGTTCTTTTTTTTTGGCCTACTAATTGTCTGATTTGCACTACAACACTGACTGTTTCTTATATATTTTTCCCCAAGAAGTTCAAATCTTACCTCAGTATCCTTTGTTGGCACATGAAGGCCTAGTCAAATATGATCGATTGATTATGCTTAATCGAAACTAATTGCATTGATAGGTTACTTGAGAGAGAATTTCAATCTTTTTCCTGTGATCCGTTTCACTGTTGTGGTGCTAATTTGTGCATTCGGATTGGTGATACTTTGTAGTGCTTTGAGGGATCGTAGGTTTCCTCCGATTCAAGCCAAAGAATTGCCTTCTTTGGAATGTACAGTTTCCGTTCTAACTGCTTATGAAACTGCTATCAATCATCTTGACTGGGAGGTATGTTTCTTCTTTTTCCACGGTACCAACACGGATTAACTGGGCATTTCTTTATCCCTAGTCAGAAGTCTAATTATATTCTTCAGCAATGACTGTGTGAATAATTGATTCCGTTGAACTTAATATTCTTCTTCTTTGGTCGGTGACTGGACTTGCGAGACTGATCGACTCTATCATCTAAGCTCATACGACCAATTGTCCTTTTCAAATATCTTAATATTGAGAGATCATTCTTCAGGTTGGCAAACACGGCATGATTATTGAATTTACTGATCCTGATTATAACACAAGGCGTAGCGCCACGTACCTGCCTGAGATTGCTGCCCACGAAGGTAAATACAAGAGAAGTTCTACTAAATGCCTACTTTAAGCCCTAGTTTTTCCATTTCTCTTAATTTTTCCAGTTCGTCACTAAAAAAGATAGTGAAAATACCATTTACCTACAGTAGACCACTATGATAGATATCTACAATAGACATCCCCGGTCAATAAAAGACGTCTATTATAGACATATCCGGTCAACAATAGACGTCTATTGTAGACCTTTATGAAGACATTTTAACCCTGTTAGTGACAAACTGGGAAAAGAACAACGTTCAAGAGAAATGAGAATAACTAATACTGAAGGTAGCATTTTGAACAATTTCCCTAAATATAAACTTCTCTCTACCCAAATGACAAAGGTCGAGGATGGGATATGAGCCTTCTTACAGTCTCCATACCTGATACTCTCAAAATGTTGTAGAGATGTCCTCATAATGTGTGGTTTGGAAACAGGTTGGAGCAAGATAGAGACGATAGACTCGTTGATGCGCAAAGCAGGGTATAACGGCACAATAACGGAGGGTGTAAGGAAGAAGATAAAGCTGACTCGGTATCAGAGCACTCTTTACACGATGCGCTACAGCGACTATGTTAGCCACCTCATCCAAACTCGAGGCGCTCCTCCCTCTATTCTTCCTGCCCCCAAGCCCGCCGATCGCTGATTTTGAAGTGGTCCGATGGAATAAAATAAAAACATTCAACTAAGTATTTAAAATGGGGGAAAATTGTGTTTGGATTGGAATAGATTTGCTTGCATATTATTCCACCCTAGAATTGCATACCATTCTTCGATTCATTTGCTTCTGAAGAAAACCGGTAAAACTATCAATCATGGCGTGGCTGTTCTGTTTATGTTCGCTTTAAAAAAAACATAACTGTAAAAAGTCCTTTATTTTTATGGTTAACTTTACGTACTTGGTTTCATGGCCTCGTATCTTTTTCAGCTTTGCAAGTTATGTTTGTTTATTTGTGTTCGAGTAGATCTGGCAAGTGAAGTACAAGTTATGTAAGCATATGATCAAATCTTCGCATGGATTGAGATAGACTTATTTATTATCCCCCTGGAGCTTAACTTCATGGTGTATCATGTTTTGATGTAGGATTAGCATGGCCAATTTTTGCAATGTTGGTGTATCGTTTTCGTAAAGTTCCCAGTAATTCGCTAAAACAAAATCGACAGTTCTTAATAATCTAAATCATGAATTTATAATGTTTTCTTGTAAAACGCATTATATTACATGCGCTCAACCATGTAGCTAATATTGCACTCTTAATATCACTTAGCATCTTAAATTGCTAGTAAATGGTTTGCAGTACCTTTAGGTTACATTATTTCCAAGTGTATGCTGATAGGTGCATTTATCACGCCCAAAAACTAAAACTATCGAGTTACTTTTGAATATTTGAGTGTGTTTTTTATGAGTTAAGAGGTAAAAGAAATATCGGATGCATAAGAGTGGTGATAGCGCATTTTGAAGATGAAAAAAGTCATTCGAGATCGAACCCACACGAAGTGTACAGAGAAGTTAGGCTGCTCTAAAGAATGGCGTGCCGCCACGCTTCGACGGCGCTCCACGACAAAAATTTGAATCCGTAGCGCAACCGGGAACAACGCCATCGCCGCAATGGTTCTAGAGCGCGGCACGATGCTCTGCGATGGCTGACAAACGCGGCGCGACGAGTACCCGACACAAGCTCCAACCTAGAAACTCAAAAATACTACTCAACTTCTTATTTTAGTTACTTCAATTTTCAGCTTATATTTATCGTTAATTTTTGTTATGCAGAGAAAAATGAGCATGGCATTGACAATCCTTTAGACGAAACTCCGTGTAAACAATTTTATTCATCTTTCTCTACTCTTTAAATTTTAGTTATTTAATAGTTTGTTTTTATATTCAGGTGCCTCATGATCATTAACATGTGTTCTCGAACAGGAGTTCCCTCCTTCATCCGGCAATTCATTAAATTCTAGATAGTTTGTTGCCTTTCCTAACGCCCGTGACAACCAAACATCTCTTGGAGATTGTACACTAGTACAAAATATGCCATTAGATGCGACATTTTGTCACATCTAAAGGCCTAAAGTCGCATCTAAAAATCAATTTAGATGCGACATTGTCGGATCCGATTTGTTGTACCTAAAACTATTGGATGCGGCATTGAGGAGGGCGGAGACGGTGGGCGGCAGGGAGGAGGGCGGAGGGCAGCAGGGAGGAGGATGGAGGCGGTGGGCGGCGGAGGAGGGCGGAAGCGATGGGCGGTAGGGAGGAGGGCGGCAAGGCGGAGGGCGGCAGGGAGGTGGGCGGAGGTGTTGGGCGGCGGAGAAGGGCGGCAGGGAGGAGGGCGGAAGCGGTGGGCGGCAGGGAGGAGGGCGGCAGGGCGGAGGGTGACATGGAGGAGGGCGGAGGTGGTGGGCGGAGGAGAAGGGCGGCAGGGAGGAGGGCGGAAGCGGTGGGCGACAGGGGGGAGGGTGGCAGGGGACCTTGGGATATTTCAACGATAATATAAAGTGTAGACACAATCTTAAATAAGAATAAATATTTAACTTTATTTAACTTTTAGAAAAAAAGAATATAAAGTGTATCAAATGCCTTACATTTTGCCAAGATCGCCAAAAAGGTTGTCACGTCGCATGTCGTCGTTGGAGGTGAAGATTTGAACTTGTCTCAAATCCAATCTTCACGGCAAAGTTTACTCTGTTGACTGAAAATTTTGTCAAGTTTAAACTTGATGATTTCGTATTGTGGACCTGACTTTATCTGATGGGCTTGATCGAAATGAATTTCAGATATTGAGAGTGACTCTAATACATGAATTTTGAAAATGGGACGATTTTATATGATAAAATATGTAATAACTAGGAATTTATTACCAATGTATTGTTTCAAAGTTCGTATAATATTGTTCCAAAAAACCATCTCACTATCACTATGGTCGAATTTGGTAGAAAATATAGAACTTATCGATGAGCAGTAAAAAAAGACAGGAATCTTCCTCATTTCTTCGACACGAAATTTCTCAACTACTTTCCACGTTCTACATCCATACAAGTAACTACGAGTCTTCGTTGGATTCATTCACGTTTATGTTTTTTTTATGGTAAATTATTTAAGTTATGTCATCGTCAGAAAATAACTCCAATCCCAACTCTTTAGGCACTAAGTAATCTGCTCCCTTCTTATTTTTCTTCCTGTAATCCTTTCATCTCTCTCTCTCAAAGGGCTATAGTTTCCTTGATCTCTCTTCATTGCATCGATTCGATCGCAGGGATCGTCAAGGTCAGACCTTCATCTAATCTTTTATCTGTCTAAATGCCTCAATATATTTCGCTTCGACATATCAATTTTGGAGGAATCTGGCATTAATTATTCGATTCTGCGATCCAATTTCGCTGGAGTATTTTGTTGTCTCGTTTACCTTTGTTTGGCCGCCCAGAAATGGGGAAACAGTGAGGAATAGCGGGAATTGAAGTTTAGACGAAAATCTTTTTGAGGTTTAAGAACATTAGGAAAACGTTTAGAAAAGGCGAAGCTGGACGATAATATGCTCTCTTGAATCTCTTAACTGTTTCAGATTCGATTCAGCTTGAATCTAGGGGTACTTTTGATCTTTCTATGTTGTTGACTCTGAGTTTCTAGAGTTTTCTCGTGTTTCTGAGTCCCAATTTTGTATTTATTTTCGTTATACTCATATCTATTATCTTAGTGTTGCATTTAGGGCTTGGAGAGAACTTATTTACACGGTGTTTGAGGTAACAACTAAAGATGAGTCACAAGGGGTTGATTTATAGTTTCGTTGCGAAAGGTAAAGTTGTTTTGGCGGAGCACACATCTTTCTCGGGCAACTTTAGCACTGTTGCGGTGCAGTGCTTGCAAAAGCTTCCTTCCAATAGCAGCAAATTCACCTACTCTTGTGATGGATACACCTTCAACTTCCTCATTGACAATGCATTTGGTACTGAATCTCTTTCTCTATTTTATGTTGGATATCCAACATCGCATTTGATATTTATTGTTGTGAGTTATTGAAGATGGTTTTTGGGTCTTGCAGTTTTCCTTGTTGTTGCTGACGAAACATCTGGAAGGAGTGTGCCTTTTGTGTTTCTCGACAGAGTGAAGGACGATTTCAGAGAACGTTATGGAGCAAGCATTAAAGATGAGGGGCCACACCCTCTTGCCGATGATGACGAGGATGATGACTTATTTGAAGATCGATTTGGCATTGCTTACAATCTTGACCGGGAATTCGGGTGTGTGTTGTACCCTTACTGATTTGAATTTTGATCTCGTGCACGATCATATGAAACTTTCTTGTGCAATATCGTGTGGGCTTATGACTCTGTACTTTGCTCTAACAGACCAAGGCTCAGGGAGCACATGCAGTATTGCATGGAGCATCCTGAAGAAATCAGCAAGCTCTCGAAATTGAAAGCTCAAATCACCGAGGTCAAGGGAATAATGATGGATAACATTGAAAAGGTATGGTTGTATTTTTATTTACTTTAATTGTTAATTGTGATAAATAATGGTAATTTTCTTTGTTCTGAAAATTGACATTGGGAATGGATAGTGTATCTTGTTTTACTTTCCTTGGTATGCGCGGGGACTCCACATCTTTTTCTTCGTGGAGTATAATTTACAAGGATTGACTACAGTAGTTATAAAGTGAATATCAATTTTGGCTACTTGCTTCTTTCGGACCTAATTTAGAATTAGTAATGACAAGAAAAGTTTTGCTAAATCAGATTTTTTATTTTTATGTGGATAACTTGTTACTGAAATGTGTTTTTGCATACTTCACTATGTCAGGTGTAGAGAAAGTGTATAGGTAATCATGAATAGGTTTACTACAATTTTCGTGGTGTATATATTCTAGAGACAGTGCATCAAAACAAACTGAGAGTTTGCGACCTGTATAATGATACATGCCATTTGAAACATTTATTGTTCTTTTGGCGCATTTAGCAAAAGAACTCAATTGTTTACCACATTTCATGTCTTATTACGACTTCGTCTCTGATGCAGAGATGATGTATGTGCTTCATTCTATGTCTAGCGAATGTTGAAGTATGTTCTTCTGTGTCTAGCTGTTTTATTTTATGGAAATCAGCAACATAAAGGGATAGAGAATACTGCTAATGTCTCTGTTTGTTTGTATTATATTCCTGATTTTGATTTTGTGCTCATTGCATTCGGATTTGGGGTTAAAATGATTGTTGATTAGATCTTAATGATGAAGGAACTTTGAAACTGTTTCTTACGCATGAATTTATTTATTTAACTTAATTTCCTTTGAGGAGGTAGTAGCATATTTTTTGTCATGGATAAGGACATATGTTAGGCTACATGATTATACATGATATCCACCTTGACGAAGTGCATATTTTAATATGGTGGTGATTACTAAGTCCAACATGGAAGAAAATTCAAGTAGCTCTAGAAGTTGTCGAGAATGGAAGCCACAATCATATACCCATCTGTGTGTTCTGCAAAAACAAGAAAAAAAGTACCAGATTTTTCTCAAAAGAACAGTTAAATCACGGATAAGCAGTTTACTGTACCAATGACCAATACACATCTGAGGCAGCAAACAGTTTACTAAATACACTAGGCGTAATATATCATTCATGCTTATGTGGGGCAATCAATCGGTGACCAGGTTTCATCTCTCAGTCGGTTTTGCATGGCTGTACTGCATATTTTTCTGGCTGCAAGTGCATCTCGTCTTAATCAATAGTCAGCTTGACCAAAAACATCCCACATCTACTTAAGTTATTACTCCTAGTTCATTAAGCTGTAGGTTCTACTTAGCCAATCTAGCATTTCCTCTTTCCTTTTCGGCTCTTGTAAAGAACAAATAATTCTAGAATTATAGAGGCTTTTGTTAGTACTCCTCTTACTGATAACAGCCGTAGCTATATGCTCAGTGCCAAATGGTTAAACAGTGCTACAATTTAGGCAGATTAACTGGCCTATACGAATCCTTATACGTTATGCTAATACATGAACTTAGGCTCTTCATGAGTGCTCCAAGTGGTACTGGAAATGCTTAAGGAACTTAAATAGTTGCTAAGTATGCAAATAAATTATTCAAAAGAGTTCTATCTGTGTAGAAAAGGTTATCCTACCTAACCACTTTTAAGCAAAGATTTATGCATCTAAAAGATTTATCTTTGATCTGTGGATACTTGATATCCTTCAATCCCCTCTTTATCTATTGTGAAATACCGGTCATATTTTAGCAAAAGTGATGGCGGCTGTAACCCCAAGAAGTTAGTCTAGTGGTAATGGCGATTCTTGAGACGTTGTCAGTCCCCAACTTGATTCCTCTTGGGCACAACAGCTGGGGTTAATCTCCTGGTTAATAATGCGGGTCAACCGTTGGGTCTAACCCCGACACCACCCACTGTTACATAAAAATAGTGATGGTGGTTTTCTGATGCCTTGTGTGGTGTTATGTTGTGCTCTGCTTACGTAACCTAGCTACATGCAGGAAAGATTCTGATAATAGTTTAGACAGTCAAATAATTAGTTAAAAGCTAGGGGTTATAGTGAGTATTTAGAATATAAATATGACCTGAGGTTCAAGCAATGAGAACTTTAGTTGGAATTCAGGCTTAGCCTTTTGGGAGAGTTCCGGGTCTCTCAAATAAGTGGGTTTATCTTGTATTTTCTTTTATGTTCATCAATAGAACAGGGAGTTTCTTATTAGGTAATTTTGGAAGTTATGAGTGAACATGAACACAAACCTGATGTTTACGGTGTTGGCAGGTTTTGGACCGTGGCGAAAGGATTGAACTTTTGGTTGACAAGACTGAAAGCCTTCAGTTTCAGGTATTGTAGAGTTTATTTGATTGTGTCTTGTGACAGTGGTGAAGCCAAGGAGAGAATGTGAATATTTTGTTTGTGAATACAGGCTGACAGCTTTCAAAGGCAAGGGAGGCAATTGCGACGGAAAATGTGGCTGCAGAGCCTCCATATGAAGCTGATGGTGGCTGGAGCGGTGCTCATCTTGATCGTCATACTCTGGCTTATTGCATGTGGAGGTTTCAAATGTTAATAAGTTCAATAAACCAACTAAAAATGAAAAAAAACGAAAGCAGAGGTGTTTAGATATCAATTTAGGCATGTTGTTCTTCATTTGGTTTGTACAACGCTTTTTATGTACATTTGTGTGTGTGCCCAATATATACAACCATGTATGTAAACATTTACCTTAAACTCTGCCTTCAGGTTGATTCTCTTTTAATACAACACAAGGGATTATGGTCTTTGTTTTCTTTTACCAATAAACCATTTGTTTGTGTTCTTTTTATAACATGCCATACGCTTCTCTTAGTTTAATTGAACTTGAGGAAGATGAGACCTATTTATTTGATGTGGTTTTCCTTATATTCCAGGATTTCTGATACCCTTTTTTTCCTTTACCGTTGTCGCTTAGTGGTAGTCTGACTTTGTAGTGACGTGTCAATCTGATGGGGAGGTTTACCCGGATAATTGCGCTTCTTTTTTGCACCGAAATTATCTCACAAGCCAGGAGCGTCGACTCTCTCTTTCAGGCTTAACGGCTAGTTTAATTGCTCATTGGAAGACTTTTAGGAGGATTTTAGACCATTATATTACCGTTGAGAGATATCCAATTTTGCCTACCCGCCAATGTCAAGTGCTTTTTTTTCGTTTTCGGGGATATATACGATCGTAGGAGTCTTTGGAAGGATAATTCATTTGTTTTCCTTTCTCGACCAATGTTGTAATTTAATTTTGATAGTGACTGCGACTGGTTAATTAAGGAGAAAGATATCTCAATTCTTTAGGTAATGGACCGAATATTTACAATACTAATTACAAGGGGATGAATTAGTAGAGCGGACAATCCTTGTGAGAATCACACAAATTATAGATTTAATTCCATAATTTAAAAATGTTATGGTATCTGGGTCAAGATCAAGATCATCATCCAATTGACCAACCCTCATATTAAATTAGGAAGCGTCATTATATTATAATTGAAGCAACGTGATATTTCATGCCATGATTTCTCTGCCCAACATAGAATTTTACACCAATTTATATAAATATTATGCTTTTGTACCAGTCGTGTCGTTATCTCTCCAACTCTTGCTTTGAGGTGCAAATTTCTATTTTGTATATATAATAACGTAGCTAATTCCTTATAAAACAAATCATAATCCTAAATGAAAAAAAAACAAAAAAAATATGACGTTGACTGAACTATCCTATACACACGGGATTATTTCCCATCAGATACACTGTGATACACAGAAGTCTCTCTCTCTCTCTCTCCATTGTTATTGTATATCATATCTTCCGAGTCGTCCACTTTTTTCCCAATAATCTCTCTCTCGTTATATATATACATAATAAAAAGCATTTTACACTTCTCTTCTTCTCTCGAAGTCCCCAACAAACCCCAGTGACCATCAATAAAATAAAAAAAAAACGAAGAATCGTTTGCTTGAAACTTCATTTTCGTTTATTTATTCCTTCTTCGCATCTCCTTTTGCCTCGTTTGGCTCTTCCTGTTCCAACTAACTAACTATCTCCTTCTCATTCTTTTTTTACTCTTACACTCAACCTTTCAGTTCATTGTTTTTTGGGGGTTCAGATCTCTCCTTTTTCCTTTCCTAACGAACAGATGGGGAACTGCCTCCACAAGGAAAAGAAGTTCCAATCTCCTCACGCGCCACCCTCGCTACTGGAATCAACTCCGCCACCGCCGACGAAGACGAAGAAGAAATCCACGGCGGAGATCGTCCCGCACGACCACGCCTCCTCCACCACCGTCCGTGTGTACGGATCTCCGATCAGCCCTCACACGGCCTACATTCGCTTCGCTCTCCAGCACAAAGGCGTTCCCGTCAAGTTCACGCCGACGATCTCCGACCCTCCGCTCATCGAGATCGGCTCCGACCGAGTCTCCGGCTCCCGCGACGCGCTGCTCCAGTACATCGAGGCGCGTTTCCCTCACGCGCCGCTGCTGAGGCCGCGCGCCGAGGACGGGAAGCCGTGGGTGGTGAGTCTGACGGCGCTTCAGCACCGGAGTATGACGTGGCACGTGGAGAGGCTGCTGCGGTGGTCGGAGGACCTCGGAGCGCGTGGAGGGAAGCGGAGGAGCGATCCGAGCGTGGGGACGCCGAAGATGGAGGTGAAGAAGTTTAATCGGAGCTATTCTCAGCTTCTCGAGCTCATGCTCGAACATGCTCAGATGGAAGAGAGGATTTTGTTCCCCATTCTTAACTCTGCTGATCCAGGTACTTTCTTTCCTCCAAACACTACTTTTTTTCTTCCTTCACTATGAGTTATCTTCGTCGTTTTCATGATCGGAATTTTTAATATTTCTATTGCATGGTGTGTATTGATTATTTCGGTTGGTCGAAATTAATTTAATAAAGTTCGATTTCTTTTGGAAGTCTTTTTTAAGGGTTTTTTAAGGTTGAGAGAGCCGTTAGTTTTAATTATCTGCTTTATCCTGGAACACGAAGAAGAAGAAAAAAAATTTAATTTGCTGGTTCTATGACCCCTCGTGGAATTTTTGTATGTATTTAATTTTCTTATAATTTGGTTTCCGGAACTAATCGCTAAGAATAATTTGATAAGATCTTGAATTTTTCATGAAATCATGTTTTGTTGCAATATAAATTCATGAACTTTGGGATTTTTTGCACACTAATGTGGGGTTGAGCGAGCCGCTAGTTTCAACTGCTTTTCCGAAAAGAAAAAATCAGTTGTATCCATAGATAATCGTCAAAGAGTAATTTGATAAGGTCTTCTATCCTAGTTTCAAATAAATAAAAAAAGATAAGGTCTTCTATCCTTAATTAAATAATTTTTTTACAATACATGTGATATTTTGCTAGAAATGTAGTACTTTTACAAGCTCTCAGTTGTAATAACGAACTGTCCCACAATGTGTCTTTTTTATTCAATGCTTTGGTTACAATTTACTTGCTGTCTATCTCAAGTTTTGAGTCTCTTTTTTGTCCCTCGTTTCGTGTATTATCTTATAAAGTTCTTGTCTTTTATTAATTTTTCGGGATGTTAATTGGGATTTATCCTCTCCATCCACCACCACCGACCAAATCATTAATTTGATGTATTGTAATGTACAAGTTATCTGAAAATTATTGTCAACTGATTTTGTGAATTTATCTTTCTGTTGTGATTAATTTAGACCAAGTTCAAAACTTTATGCACCTTGAATGTTTCATTTTCTTGGTGCCATGAGAATTCATTACCGATTAATTTTCAGGAACATTGATTTTGGTGGAACAAGCTTTGTTTATGTTGATAGTGATATGCTGTGGCTTACGTTTCTTTCATAATTAAATGCGAATGGATGGATATTAAAAAAGTTGGATAATAATACACATTGTACAAAAAAAAAGGACTGCTCACAACCATATGGCATGTGAAAGATAAGGGAATAAAGTATACATGTGAGCCTACCTATTTATTAATTTCGCTTTGATGTTTGATGCTCTCTATATTTATGACATCACTATTATCTAGTATAGTATAGTGTTGATTTAAATACATTTGTGTAGGAATATGCAAAGCAGCGACAGAAGAGCATGGAAGGCATTTGCCAATAATGAATGGAATAAAAGAAACCATCAAATCCATTGGAGTTATGGACAATGGAAGCCCTTCTTACCTCGAGGCCTTCACCAACCTCTCTAAACGCCTCAAGTCTCTCCTGGTAAAAACCCAGACTGAATAGAACTTCATTTTGAGTTAAGATGTGAATGACACTATATACGAATATAGGAGCACTGCAAAGAGCACTTTGTGGAGGAGGAGATACAAGTGTTGCCGTACATAGAGGCGACGGAGCTGAGCAAGGCGAGGCAGAGAAAAGTGTTGGAGGAGTCGCTGGATGCGATGCCCGGGACCCACTCTCGCCTCTTCAACTTCTTCCTCGAAGGCCTTCTTCCCATGGACGCCATGCACTACTTGGACTTGGTCTCCATGTGCCACGATGAGGATCGAATCTCCTCTATGCTCCAGAATTTAGACTCCTAAAAAACTTACTGACTTCTTCTCATTCATTAACCACTCTTTTTCTTTCTTCTTTGGTTCTTGTGTGGTGTTTTTTTTTTTTTTTTGTTTGGGCAGGGAAGGGAGGGGTGTTCTTTATTAGTTAGTTTAAGTAAGTGTGGACTGTTTGTATATATCTATATATATCTATATATTTTTAGTGTTTCTACTTGGATCAATTTGTGCCAAAAAAATGTTGGTTAATAACCAAATTGTAATTTTGATGTTTTTTTAAGAGATAAATAAGATAGAAAGAGAGAGACTTTTGCCATGCTTTTCTCTTTTTTTTTTCTTTATGTTGCTTAAATTGTACACATCTGGACATGTTTCATGGGGTCCCTTTTATGTAGAGTGATATTCAATCCTCATCCTCTTTTTTTTTCCTTCATATCTTGTTTTGCTGTAGAGTTGATCCTTTAATGCTGTAAGTAGTGGAAGAAAGTTAACATTCTCGTCACACCAGCCTTTGTGCTTTTTCTCTCTTCCGAGCCAGCGTAGAGTGGTGTTAAAAAAGTTAGTTATTAGCCAATCCCTTGAGGTTTCCATGACTTGGGTGGGTCTCTCTGTAATCCAAGAGAACATAAAAGGAGAGAGATAAAGCAGAGAGGGCAGTGATGAAAGTAATGAGATAAGATGATGCAAAACATCCACATGGAAAACCATGTAAAAAGGCTCAATAATGAGGATATGAGATAAAGTAGAACTGTATTTTGTGGAAAACCGTGCTTTTATTGTTGGTTAACCTTAATTATAACAATGCCCTTATGCTATAGGGCCCATGAACTAGCCTGAAGAGTGAATGCAAAAGAAGAGAAACAAGAAAAGCATGGGATCTAAAAGTCATTATTAAATATCAACAATGAATGGGAGTTATGGTCATAAAATAACTACAAGAGTGAGTCCTTACTATATTACCCATGTCATTCATGATTCATTTTCGAGTAGTAGTGAAGATCATTTCACGTCCTTGTCTTTAGTGTCTTTGACGTGGTCCACATGGCCAAAAAGAAGCGTGATATAGGACCAGTACTAAGCTTACTTTCTTCTCATTTTTGTGGTGTGAATAATATCATGTTTCTATGGCCATATCATATTATTAGACACCTCGTGGGTGTCAGCAAATGTCTAATTCATGAACGTTTGTTTGTTTGTTTGTTATTATTGATCTGTATTATCAGGTTTGTTTGTGAGAGAAAGAAAAATAAACTGAAATCATCGTTTAAGAGTAATACTTTGGTTCAACTCTTTTGCTTTTCATCAAGAAATCATATTCATTCTATATTTTATGAAAGCTGGGCAAAAATACGATAAACGAAGTTAAAAAGACGGACTAGATCATCCGAATATAATGGTACTAACTGTTGTTCTAATCATGTACTTGTTTTTGTAATTTGACAAAAATGTTTACAATATATCTTTCGTTATGCTCTTACATTTTGGTATGACATGTGTAGTTCGGAGGATCGCAAGCTCGCATATTTTTCAAGTTCGAATGTGTTTGCATTATGCTTGATTATATTTTCATTATCCGCAAGTTCGACTTTTTAGTTGGTAAGACTTACGAACTTTTCTACGACTTCTTATACCCGATCAATATGAAAACTCTAGTAAGATATCAATTTCAAGGTTTCAACTCCTACAAAAGAGATAGTCTACCTTATGAGTCTAGATTGTACACACAGTTTTTGTTAGATTATTTGAGCGGAAACATCTTTGATCTTTGTCATGTACTTCTTTACAACTGCTCTTGTAAGTGACAAAGTTATTTGTGATACTGTATATGATTTTATTGTAGGGAAAACTAGTAAGAAAGAAAACAAATTGTCAACTTATCATAAGACTTTAACTCAAAATTAATTGGATCGACAGAAATAACCATAAACTTTAAAAGTATCACAAATGTACATTCTCCATCAAATGTGCAATTTTTTACATAAACTCTCCTCAAGCCATTAATTCATTGGACCGTAACTTCATAAAAAGCCTGGTGGAACAACATTGAAAATCAGTTTCGTCTGAATTTGTCAAAAATTGAGTCTATATTCCATTTATATATTTTCTTTTAAAGAACTGAAATAAAAGTTAGACATAAAATAAAAGTTAGGAAAAAAATTATGACATATCCTATTTTTCTCTCTCTTCTTTTTAGTTTTTTCTGAGTATCATTTATCACTTTTCTCATTTACACTGGCTCCAATCACTCTTCCCGCTTCCGAAAAACACTCAGCAATCATCTCCGTCGATCGAAAAAAACACAAATTTTAAATATTAAACTCAAATATTATCTCTCACATCGTCTTCATGTTCACCAACTAGCAGGTTTTTGATTTTTTTTACCATCTCAGCTATTTGTATCTCTTTGTTCTTCATTTTCTGCATTTTATTCGCTTTTCGAAAAAATACAAGTTGTCACAAAATTTTCAATTTTTCACAACCACCTTGTCACAAAATTTATCAACGTTTTGTGACAATATTCGTGACAACACTTAGTCAGTTTCGTGATAACTTAGTCACCATAAATTGGGTTTCGTGATAACTTAATCACGATAAATTTTTCGTATGTTCTAGTCACAAAAACGATAGATTTTGTGAAAACATTTTCACGATTTATTTTCTTTCGTCAATTCTCATAAGATCGACTTGATTGAAGTTTATGGACATGGTCCAACCTCGTACACGATATTTTCTTGGATTTAATTTTTTTAACTAATCATGTACTTATATTTGCCTCTATGAATCATGTAAACCAACAATGTAAGAAATATAATCATAGAATATGAGTATACTACTCCCCACACGAACCTAACTTTTAAATTACTATTTTTAGTTAGTATTATATTCAATTTGATCTGTTAATATGTTACTCACGTGTATATAACTAACTTATAATCATAATATGACATATTATAATGTCATATTATAAATATGTTACTTGAAAGTACAACTCACGAACTCAGAACTTTGTTGAACATACAAGTTTCTTATTCGGTTGTGTTAGATTTAAAAAAATAGTTTATTTTTAGTGACAACATTTAGTTGATTTTGTGATAACGCTGTCACGAAATTTTTGATTTCGTAAGAACCTTTAGTCAATTAGGTGACAACTTATTAGTCACGAAAATTTGAGTTTCGGAATCAAAAAGTTGTCAAAAAACTTAAAAAATTTGTGACAACTTTGTCACAAAACTCGTATTTTATAGTCCTAAAATGATAAATATTATAACAACTTTGTTACAATTTTTTTATTCTTTCATCAATTCTTTTAAGATCGACTTGATTGAAGTTTATGGAATTATTAATTTGTTCACTAAATTATTAATTTGGCTAAAACTCCGACTAGTTTGGGCAGATTTTGCTAGTGCCCATTTGACTCTCAATGGCCATGGCTGGTACAATTAAAATTTTAGTTCATGAACAAAGTTTATTTAAATTTTAACTGAAAATAATTGGTTAACATTTATCGCATGATTAGTTTATTGATTTTTTTTTGTTAAACTTAACTGCACAATTAGAAACAATAACCTTAGGTTGGTTGAAATTAGTAATAATTTATTTATATAAAAATGTAACCATGATTAAATGCTTTTAGAATTGATTTTTTAAATTTAAATATGGAACAACTAGTTATATAGTCATTAGAAACATGGTTTATAAGAATTATTCAAAAGAAATCGGAATAAATAGACAAAAATGCCTCTGATTTTAAGCGGCAAAATAATGAGAAAATAATACATAAAAAAAATCTCTAGTAGTAGTTATCTCATTTGGGCGGGATTTTAAGTGAGAAATAAATGAAATGTTTCATTTTTATCAAGAACCTAGAATGCATTCTCTCACATTAATTTCATAACAAAACTCTCTCATAACTTCCGACTTCTCAACCACGAAACTCATACCAAAAAAATCAACAGACGCTTGAACGCTACAATCAAAGCCTTCGACACCGAAAAAATGTATGGATGATATTTATTTTTACTGAAAACCGAACAAGATTGAACATGCAAGATAGTGTAGTTAGGGTTTTTTTTAAAAAAAACTTGAACAATTTCTGTTTAAAATTTTCCAATCCCGTTTTCTAAATAATAACTCAAGTAAGATTATGTTTCGGATTAAATGTTAACCGAAATAAACAAAAATGATTTTTAATATTTTTATAAGTTTTTCAAAGTATTAATGAAATAAACAATCAAAATCTTTGAATCCTTAAAAATATATGGATGATGTTTATTCTAAAACCCGCTCAAGTTTGAACACGCAAAGGTAGGTTTTTGAACAAAGAAACGAATAGATCATTCAAACGGTTTCCAATCCGGTTTTTTAAATATATGATTATAACTAGATCATGTTTTGGAAAAAATTAACTGAAATAATTTTTATAACATTTCAAAATAATACTGAAACAAACTCCTTCGTCTGTTTTGATATACATGCTCATACACTTGATTCCAATTCTGAGGTATATATTTGAATCCCGTCGATTTATTTGGAAAGAAAATGTTAAATATGTTTGCTAAATTTTTCAAATTACAAAAACATTAAGTTATTGTTTTGTTGAATCAGGAGTTAATATTGAAAATTTTGATTTATGCGTTAGTA
Source organism: Urtica urens (assembly GCA_958296335.1). Lineage (NCBI taxonomy): Eukaryota > Viridiplantae > Streptophyta > Magnoliopsida > Rosales > Urticaceae > Urtica > Urtica urens. Next base: position 17,795,239 of record OY282530.1, on the reverse strand, counting down.
TAGAACAACAGTATGTGATAGTCTTCGTTCTTATATTGGTTTGTAGACAAACATAATGTTGTATATACTTTTGTTATAACGTTGTTAAACAAAAAAAAATTAATATTTAAACTTTGTCATATATAGATTTCCTTCGCTCTTTGTATTATTAGTGAAGCAATATATGACTAGTGAAAGAGAATATAGAAATAATTTTTCCCCACTATCGAACTCTGCAACTACATAAAATTACCTAATTTTTATACTTGATTAACTCTACAATTAATGTCAAATGAGAGTACGAATCTTTAAAGTTATCACGTATCTTTATTAACACCTGATTTTGACCTTTCAAATCTTTGAAATAACTGACTTCAACCTTGAAACAATTTCGCATAATTTTCAATACAATTTTTGGTTCGAATTCAGCGGAACTTGCGCCAGAAAAATCAGATTTGATGAATCTACTAACTTGAGAAGATGACCACTGTTTCTGTTTTGCGGAAGAAACTTGACCATAACAAATATATGTGTTATTAACAGATGTAATGGCCCAAATTGTCGAGTCACCATTGACACCCTCACTGAAACACCATGAACAATTAACAGATTTTAGAAACAGATTGAAAACGTGAAAATAAATAGAAATTAACGCGATTTACCAGACTTTAAAGGAAACAAACCCGTAAATTAATGTATATAGTTAATTCCATTAATTACAAAACAAAAATTAAAAAGAATAGAGTAATGCTAGGAAATTAATTCAAATAAACCAGACTTAAAATTTAAAAATAGTGAAACAAATCAAAACAAAAATAAAATGTTAAGTTTCGATATCCAAATGAGAAATAATAGTAAAAAGTAATCAACTAATTACACCAAAAATATGATTAGTGAAACAATTTTTTATGTCTCTCCCCACGTTAAAATCCGGAAATAACCAAAAATTAATTATCAAAAAACAGTTTTAACAAGATACATAGCCTTCAAAAAAAAAAAAAAAAACAAGATACATAATAGAAATCTAAAACCAATAACTATAAAACAATTCAAATTAATTACTTATCTTTTTTTAAAAGAGAAAATTGTAAAAAAAAATTACAAAATAATACCATGTCATCTAAAAAGATTATTTTCTTAACAAATAGCCAATAACAACCTCAAAGTTTTACAGGATTAATCATATCAATTTTTGTTAAAGTATTTCGGTTGAATGGTTAATTGAACCGAAATAAATTTGACAAACAATTATCATTTGAGCGCAGTTAATAATTAACAATTAACTTAAGTTAATCGAATTTTCACCTTTGGGCTTCGCGGGCTTGGGACTCAGGCCTCCACAACTTAAAAACAAATCCGAAATAATGACGTGGCAGACCGTTATTGGTTGATTCGTTTATTTTAAAATTAAATATTTATTAGTTTTCTTTCTCCTCCTAGTCTAGTCTCGCTCCCTCCAACTGGTTGTGGCGGGAAATCAGAGAGAGAGAGAGAGAGAGAGCGATGGGATCATCGGAAAAAGAAGCACCGAAATGGGCAGCAGAGGCTTGCATCATGGGCATTGACGAAGCTGGTCGGGGTCCTGTTTTAGGTCTTTTTCTTGTTCGTTCGTTCTCTCAATTTTCGCAACTCCTTTTGGAACTCTTTTTTGTTTTGGGTTATAACTTTAATACTTGTTTCATCTTCTTACTCAGGACCGATGGTCTATGGATGCTTATACTGCCCTCTCTCCTACAAGACCACTCTCGCCTCTTTGAGATTTGCAGGTAGTTTATCCACTTTCGTTTTGTGATTTCGTTGTCTAAGAAGGGTTTAAGGATCTAGGTTTAGATTACGGCAAGCAATTGTTCTATTGCGTTTACGTATTTTTCTTTATCAATTAAACAAATAACTGACCACATAAGTAAAACTTGATTATTGGATTTTGAGGGATCTTATTGTTCTAGCTTGCGGTACTTAATGGGTTAAGGAACTCGAAAATCAAAATTTGGTGTGATTCCAAAGTTTTGAATTCAAACTTTATAGATTGTTTGTTGTCGAGATGAGTAGTATCTAAAATCATGCAAAAATGTAGATTTTTAATTTTCTATCTTCCTTCGATATTGCTCATAGAATTTTCTACTTATTCCTATTTTGATTAGTATAAGTCGTCTTGACTTTTGTCTTATGTTTTTCATTTGCATTTGTGTTTAGTGAAGATCTATCTGAATTTTACACCTAAAAGGGTCTGTTTGTTGGCTTGTAATATGATCACATGTACAATTTCGATTTCATTTTGTAGAAATTGAGAATGCACTATTATGCAGTTTTCTCTATTGGTTATCACGAGGTCTCGGCTCTCAGGAAACACTGCCTCTTTAAAACTATATGATCAAATTTCTGTTCCGTTGCTTCAGATTCGAAGACACTGAAAGAAGAGGAAAGAGAGGAATTATTTGAAAGTCTTAAATTGGACGAATCACTCGGATGGGGTGTTGATGTCATTGATCCAAGAGAGCTATCTGCTAAAATGCTAAAGAAGTAACAAATTTCTGTTTCCAAACACGGTCTCTCTCTTTTTTATATATATAGATTTTTTTTTCTGATTCCAATTTTATATGTCTCCTTCAGAAATAAGATTAACTTAAATGAAATATCGCATGAATCGGCAATGGGCCTTATCAGAAAGGTTCTGGAGACAGGGGTCCTTCTAACTGAGGTGACTATCTTTCATTGATGAACAAATTTATAATGTCACATAATTGCTTGTTTCATGCTGAATCACGTTGTTTCAGGTTTATCTTGATACAGTGGGAGACCCAGAAAAGTACAGAATCAAGCTGTGTGAAAGATTCTCAGGCATCAAGTTCGTGGTCTCGAAGAAGGCTGACAGTCTCTATCCGGTTGTTAGCGGAGCAAGTATAGTTGCGAAAGTAATCTTGCTACCTTTCTCTTTAGTGGATTCTTCAAATATTTTGTAGAACCAATGTCGGTTTAGTCTTGAATTTACTTTCCTAGGTTACAAGAGATCGAGCCGTGCAAGGATGGGTTCTCGATGAAACAGCCGAGAATATGAACAGAGACTTTGGTTCTGGATACCCTGGAGGTAAAGATATGAAGCTTCTTTAAAGAATCTACTTGTTTTCTTTTTCGAAAGATCTAATGTTCTATCGATACAGACCCAAAAACAAAGGCTTGGTTGGAACATCACAAGCACCCGATATTTGGGTTCCCGTCATTGGTTCGGTTTAGTTGGGGGACATGTACTCCGTACTTCAAAAAACTTCCTGAAGTCTTGTGGTCAGTCCCTCCTACATTCTCTTCTTCCCAACACTTTGCTGGGTTCTAAAGACACCATCTGTCCAAAACTGTGTGCAGGGATTCCGACATCGATGAAGAAGATGGTTCTCAACAACTTAAGCTGAGCAGATTTGGCGTTACCACATCAAAGAGAAAGAGCGAAGAAATCGAGTCCAGCGGTAAAGGCCGATCCAAATTCTTTCAAGCTCGCAAGCTCGAACAAGTAACTCGCTTCTAATTTTACCAAGGCACGTTGTCTCTTCTTTTAATGAAAATAGAGGGAGTTCTGCAAGGACCAAGATTACCTTCACTTTCGAATGGTTTAAAAGCTCATCTTCTATCTATCCGCCATTTCAAACGTCAAAACAGTAACTTAACTGTACGGTCATTACATTACATGTACAACATCAACTGTGAGATTCATAATTACAAAGCAACAAGCTGTACAAGAAAAAAAAAAGAGCAAACCAGAAATCACAAAACACAACCAAACCAGTAATACATGTCTGAGTGGCAACATATTTAGATCATAATGGTAAAGAGAAGAAAAAGAAAAAATATTGTGGCGGGTCGTAGTTGGTGACAGGTGGCGGCTCCTCGGTGGGTGGGGCGGTGATTCCCTGCAGCGTAGACAGGTATGAAAGACGCTCCACCGTGGGCCCTACCTTGATCCCCTTGCCCGCTCGCCCTTCCGCCGCCCACTGAGTGTCCCAACTTCTTGCTCCTCTGCTCATCTCCTACATGGAAAACCCACAATGAATTTTGCTTGTTCTAATCTCGAGAAAGAGGATTTGGGGTGTAAATGACAGAACAAAACCGGAGAGGTTTTCATCAGCTAGATGCAACTTCTGCTGATGATTAAGAAGATTGCTACTCTTTAAAATTAAATAGAAACACAAGATTGACTTGTCACAGTTTAAAAACCAATATTTGGAACCCAACAAAATTTTTGAAAGATAGGAACCGTGACAAGTATGGAATATGTTTTCACTATTTTGATCCCTTTACTTGTTTTTCTGGATAAACCCATGACCCAAGATGTTCTTTAATAAAGCCAAGATCTTGGGAAATCTTAGCGTGGGAACAATTTTTTCTACAATTTGATTAAAAAAATCAGAGGTTGAACGTCAAATTTATACTTTAGTTATATGCGTTAGTAAAGTGAATATAAAATAAAATTAACGTATCGAGAATGATAAATGCTTGAGAGTGGATATAAAATAACCAGCATATCAGAGTCAAACCTCAGCGTTCGCATTAAGTTAACAAGTTTTGTAAAAGAAGAAAAATAAATCTCATCTTCTGCAGATGAAATGAGTGGAAATGACACTATAAACGGAAATTTTAAAAGAACAGAAATAAAAATCCATTTGCTGCATCCTCCTTATATCCACTAGTAGTAGCTATTATCTAATTGTGTTTTTTGTTTTTGATTGCTTTGATTTTATGCTACGGCAAGTCCCATCTCAATATTAGCGAATATATGTATTTCCAAATGAGGATCAGAAAGTGAGAATAAAGGCATACAAACAAGTAACGACCTGTTGGGGTTGTACTTTCAAGTATCTCAGAGAGAGAATCCATAACTACGTACCTGAAGGAAAAGACTCTTTATGAAGAGGCGATGAAGAAAATACACTCAAACAAGAGTTTGAGAGCATCAACATGAACATTAACACTCCAATTTCTTTACTTCCCATTCTATTTTCTTCAGCTATTATAGTTCATGCAGAATTCTCGTATTAGTGATTATCTCTCTCTCTCTCTCTCTCTCTCTCTCACAAGTTTTATATTTGTATAAACAAAATAGAATTAAGTGAGGCATTTTGTGTCGTCTAAAGGTCCGGGCCAGGTGTCCGTTTCTTTGGGGGAAGAAAAGGGAGTTGGGTCCATGCTGAGCTTTGTCCGACTAGATTTATAAAGAAAAATAAAAATTGATTGTAATAATCATTTATAAAAATAAAATATTGATTGTAATAATCATTTGTTAAAATAAAAAAATATAATAATTAATTTTTAATTTCTACAACAAATGCTTTTCAATATCAGTTGGTGTGATAATTATTTTACGGGACACTTTTAAGCTATATGCTATCTTCATCAAACACTACTTCAACTTCATTTTTTACATCAAATTAATATTTAATTTTATATTCAACTTTTCTTATTTATTTTTATACTTTTATGTTTACTCAGTATCTTTCAATTATATTACTTATTTATTATTTAAACAAAATATCGTTCCATAAAATAATTCAATTTATAAATACACACAAGCTTATATTAATATTTATTTTAATAAAATGAAAATACAACACAAAATATCGTTCCCTAATTGGCCATTATGTTTCTTATTACGTTAATGTAATTTTTTTTGTTTGGTTCTAATTTTGATGTTATTGTAATGATTTATTTTCTTCAATATTAATATTATAAAATTTTGTGGCCTTTTAAATATTTAATATTATAAATTTATAATTAAAAATATAAATATAAATAATTTTATGAATAAACACGATATAATTTTACAAATCAATGCAAATATGTGAATTTCATATTTTTAGGACCATTTTTTTTTGTAGTGATGAACAATGTCACATCATAATTAGCGTGACACTGTAGTCATTTTCAGCTAGAAATACAACTGAAATGGACTCATTACCCTACTACATTTCCAAATTTTACTTCAAGCAAACGAAAGTTCATCTTAAATAAAAATATAAATCTTTGGTAAAGATTATACATTCTTTTCTAGCTCTCGGTTAACCGGCCTCGACGAGACAAGAGGTTAGCTCTGAGCTACGTATAGACTAAAAAGTAATTAAAAAAAACTAATTTGGCAACGGTACATTATAGTATCTGTCATACTAGATAAAGAAACTGACATATAATTTTTTAGTTTATCTCTGATACAATTTGATTTCTCTATCATTTTTTCGGTGGTAAAATTGTTAAAATTTTGCTTTTAGATTCCTTGTTAGTCCGTAACACAAAACAATGATTGAGATGTACCGGTGATATATTAAGGAAATATATTGAGTTAAAATGATACATAAAATAAATACACTAAAATGATAATAAATAAATACAATAAAATGGTATTATCATAATATAAAATTTTATGAAATTAACAAATAAAAATTCACTCATACAATCCAAAATTCGACGAATAAAACAGTTCTTATCCAATCATCACCGAAGATGGAGGATGATTAGCAACTGAATGAAGGGGACGATTTCAAACTCGTGGAAGAGGAGCACATGTGACAAAGAAGAGCATGAAGAGAATTCTCACATACATGACTCTCAGTATGGTGGTCATCAGTTAGCAAAGTTTGTGCAGATGAAAATGAGGCTGTAATGTGTTATGTATGGGAGCGACTTTGAGAGCATCCACAACAATCACGAGGAGTTGAGGATGAGGAAATAGTTTAATCCGTGGTCAGACATAGTGAAATTGTTTAATCTGTGGTCAAACATAGTGACTTTCAAGTTGAAGATGGATATGCAATTTCCAACCATTGGAAAATGCAATTAATTGTCACTCAACAACCAAATTTGATTATCGAAATCAAATTAAATTTTAGGATAAATTATTAGTAAGGGTCTCGAGATTTTGTTAAATAAGAAATATGATCAATAAATGAATTGTGAAATATGAGAATATAAAGCTAGAATTAATTTGGAGGATTGTAAACTTTGATGATGAATAAAATTACAAAGATGTCAAGCTTGTCATGTACTTGTCGAGATCGATAAGAAGTTACAATGTAGATGCCTTTGTTTCGATCATATAAAAATAGTAAAATAATATTTCGTGTCTATTTTCGAGGGATTTCATGTCTTATTTGTAGCCTTTTCTAGGAGTTTATGAATGTTACTCTCCCTACACGTGTATGGACGTAGATGGTCTTCGAATCACTATCTACGGATAGCCGATCTTGCCTACAATCGCGTTGTTTGCTTCTTCGAGATGACTTCGTTTTGTTCGTTTGAATGTGCATCATAAACAAGAATCCTTGACTACCTCTTATTCTTGACTATCTGGTTGAGCCATTGAGTTGGGGTGAGAGATCGAGTTGGTGAAGTGGATTGAAGAAGCAAGTTGGTGAAGTAGGCATTTGCATAGCGTTGTCAAAACTCATTTTCTTTCGTTTCACATGACTTCAGCCATTTCGTCTAGGCTTTGACCTCACATGTTGGTCAAAAGTCTAATTTCGGACAAAATTGTCATAAAAAGTCTAAATTTGATATAGCATAAACGGAATTCCTTTTTTATATCATTAAATGTTTACACGTGGATCTCAGAGATTAAATATTGTATTTAGTGATAAACTTTAAACTTTAAAATGTTAGATGTGATGTTTCTTACGTTTTGTGTATTTAAAACATTATCACATTGAAAATCTCCTCCTATTGTCAACCAGATTGAGTACTAATGTGACCCAAAGCATTAAAGTATCAAATGTTTCTGAGTATCATTATTAAATAAGATATAATAAAGTGAATAAGGTGCTCTAGTCCTTATCGTAATCTACCTAAAGCAAAGGTTTCGTCTTTGCACTAAAGATCATGATCTGGGATCTTTGACCAAATTTTTTACCATGATAATAAAATATTTTGTTTCACGCTTTGTTTAGCACCTGAGAATATCGTAAAATAAAAGTTGTAGGGAAAAAATTGCTATAAGAAAAATTAAATTTTAACATCTCTACAAAAAAGATATATCTATATAATATTATAAGTGCGAATAACTTGTGTTTATTCCGCAATCAATAATACTTTTTCATAATTCTTTGACACAAATTTTTTTATTTTTTCTTTCAATCTTTTCCCATCTAATAGTCTTTTATCTATTCGTCACTTCCTTTTCTCATTCAGTGCGTTGTTCGACATACCCCTCTAGATCTTACATATCATATCAAAAGTGGTTACTCAGTATAACTGTCGCGATATGACTACTTAAGAACACTGAACTGCCCTTTCTTTTTCTCATTCGATCAAAATCATGCATTTCCTTTAAGTTAGGAAGCCAAATTTTCCATTTTTCTCAGCCTTCTTCCCCGCTAAAATCTGCCACTTCCGGAACCTAATTTCCGACATTTATGAGGACTCGCTGCTCCAATTGAAGGGTAGTATATATATATATATATATATATATATATATATATATATATAGTTGAATAACATTCACGAGTCGCATGTCGTGATTCGAGTTTAATGCTTAGGAATCGACACGACTCTCCGCCTGATAAAATGTTTTCTCTGTGAAAGCATGGATTGATATATCTTTTGATTCAATACTTGCAAAGTATCTCTCTCTCGACTACCAATAGAGTTGATTCATCCTCCTTTATTATGATTTAAAGTTCTTCTTGAACTCACGTCTATTTGGGCTCTTACCTTTATCTCCATTTTATTTCCCACCACCATAGAGAAGTGACTTAGGAACCTTTCTGGATGAAACACATGATCGAGTGTGTTGATGCCTCGTGTCTCATGTATCTCAAAGGTCAGATTCGAGTCCGAGTCCACGAGAACGATCCCATTGGCTCGCTGGAAGAAGGACACACTCGCTCTTTACAAGAATATGTTCCCTCACGCTCACAATAAGAAGAAATATCTTGTTGTATAGATGATATCCCGTTTCTTCACCACAAAAGCAAATATTCATTAACCGCTCGGTTAAATCCTCAATTGCTCGTCATAAGCACGAGTTCTCTCATGGTTGCACACCCATCCATTGATCATGGTTCGGCAAGAATAAAAATTCTTGGACCATGACACTTAAAGGATACATGATGATCTACTCATGAAACATGCAAGCTCATCTAAGCCTGATGGAACAAGATTTGCAAGCAATGCCACGTTGGCTTGCAACCTTTGTTTCTCAAAGTAAAATCGCGACCTTATCACCCAATGTTACCACGGCCTCGTGACTCTTGTCGCCTGGCACCATATTTGTTGTATGTTTTGTGTAGTTTCTTGTGTTGATAGATTATGTGTAAACGTCTTAATTTTCAACCATACATCTTTCCTGTCAACCCTCTATGCATTAAAGAGTGATGAAATTTTAGGACGACTTACACTTTAGAGAACTGCTATAAAAGTCATGTGGTTCTCCCGTAGCAGTTTTCAAGAAATGGATTTCATCAAATCTCTAGATTTTTTAGCCGTGGTCCATTGGCGGACTGAAAAACTATTGATTTGTACATGGATGTATAATTCTCTAAACACTTATTAAAAAAAATTAAGATTAGAAAAGTGTGGGTGTTTTGTAATTGCGTGATTGAAGTCCTCATGGATCTTCATTGATGCAAATAAAACATTGGGTGAGTGTTTGAATAGAGAATTGAGAGAGGTCTCAAACTCTGCGGGAGTCTATGATTTAGATTTCACATATAGTATTAGTCAGAGTGGCATTGATATTGAGATTCATATAATACCATTATTGTATTATTGACTATTGATTAGTGAATTTTTTCCATTGGATTGATAGCCCCCTAGATGTATGTGTCGTTGCACCAAACTAGGTTACCACTCTTGTGCTATTTTTTTTGCAATTGATTTAATATGTCATCTCACCCCTAGTTTGAAAATGTCACGCACACTAATACGATGTTGTGCCAGACATCTTGCCGAGCGTTCACCACAATTTTAAATTGGTATTAGAGCAGGCACAACATTATGGTGGTTTCCTGTTGATTAATAATTATATTTGATATGTACAGTACCAAGTAAAAGGCTCAGTCAATCGAGAAATTAATTCTTAGTCTTAGGATAGAGAAATTAATTGTAATTGGTACACTCAATCCATTTATCAAATACTAATAATAAGTTCTGTCAAACTATGAAATGTATTTGTACTTTACAAAGTTCACATGAATAACATTTTATAGGTTTCACACATTTATCAAGTACATTGTAATTCAACCAAATTATATCTTCCTTTGGGCTGACCATAATCTACATGAATAATTTCACACAAAACATCTATGCATATAATTTTAATTAAATCAATTTTCCACAACAGAAGCTACTTTGGCAATATATTGTTTGAATAAATTCAATTAAATTATACTAGATGATGGTTTAATTTGATTTTAAAAAATATTCCAAAGTATAATTTTGTATAACTAAAGGCATACGTAGTCTTTAGTTATGTAAAAAATAACATTTTTGTATAAAAAGAATGTTTATTAAAAAAAAATAAACTGTAACAATTAAATAACTAATTAATTTAAGATGTATATATAAAAAAACATCCTGAAGAACTAAATTTTAGATTTACTAGATTAATGTCTTATATAATTAATTGACTATGTATACAAATAATTTGTTGCAACTAATTAGTGAGGATATAAAAGTTTTTTTTATTATTATTTGGCACTTTAAAAGTTCCTTATATAGCTATTAATGAAAGCCAATAAAGCAATGTGATAAAGACTCTATCTTGTGACTATAGCAACAAAAGGTCCAAAAAGTCCAAATAAGGTGTTCTTTAATATTCAACCATTTAAATCATTCCATAAATATCAAAAATAATAAAAGACAAACAAATTCTTTTAATAATATACAAAGGAAAACATAATTAAAAAAAGAATCAATAAGACGAAAACAAAATAAAAAAGGTAACCTATTTACACTATTTATATATTGTTTCTTAAGATGTATAATATTTTTCTTTTCGAAATATAACTCGATTTAAGACTTTTTCTAGGTGTGAACTCCACTAATTTTTTCACCCCAACACTTACAGTGTTCTGAGTTATTGTTTACACAGAAGAAATAAAGTACCGAAGTAAATGCATGTACATATTAGTTTTCTTCAAGAACCTAAGTATTACAAAGACACGTAGAGAGAAAGAGTCCTTCTCAATGTGTATTTGGTGAAAGTAGAAAAGTGTTTAACCCTAGCAAAGGTTATATATTACCAAGAAGAGACGAACACTTTATGATCCAAAGTACACAGCTGAAAAAGAGGCAGCTCCGAATGAACAATGATGTAGGTATTTTAACGTAAGACGATGACAGATAAAGTACAAAACGATGTTCTCTACACAAGTCTGAGACACCTTGACGGCCAACAAGATTTGGGGAAGCAAACATGCCAACACAAACTCTAACTAAAAAAAAGAAAAAAAAAGCATATCCATATTTCTATAATCTAAAGAAAAAAAAATTGCAAAGCTTCTTTACACGATACCAAATATACTGGTATTTTACAAGACTCGATTGCTACATGTATTGTTTTAAATTATATATTATTGTTCTAGAATTGCACAAAACAAATAAGTTATTATTTATAACGTATTCTCACTTTATACATTTGATCCAAATTTTCTTAAATCATTCAGAGACTTGATATAATCAATTATAGAACATAAAGATACAAAAATATAATCCTAATAATCTAACAAACGTTGTTTGTTCTAATACCATTTGATGGAAAATTGAAAGTCTAACTCTTTGTGGAAGAAAAAGACTGTTTTTTTTATTTGCATTGGGGACCATAACCCAGAGCCTTTATATATATGTTTCTAAAAAAACTCATAAATCCTTTGAAAAATAATAATTAGTATATACTCATTTATTTCATATCAATTACAAATATCTATTAAAATTCATTTTCAATAAAATCATAAATTAATAGCTATTAAAATTACATATATATAACAAAAATTTGGCTCTATTGCAACTTCAATTGTTGGTAATTTAGATATACCCAACGTTTTGTAAACGAATTATAAATTATCACTATTATGACGTGATATATGTTTACAATTAATTTTTGATCCAGTTTACCCTTAATATTTCGCTTAATTTTCAACAAATTTTAGCAATATTCATCTGTAAACGGGTTCCTCTAATTATTTACGCCTTATTCATTAATTAAACGTTAGATAATTCTAAAATGACCTAATTTAGATATATGTATGTAGTGAAATTACCCTAAACATAATAGCTTTAAAAAATGGTGCTTTTTAAACCAACCGTAGTGTGTCTTATAATCATTACGAAAATTATGATAATCTTTTTAACCAAATATAATTTACTCTTCATTTTTTACCCTTTTCTTTTATGTTTTTACTGTTTATAATGTCATTTATAGAGAAAATAACCTCGATTATACATTACTTCCCAAGGTTTTAAAATAAATACTATGTTTTTGTTTTTATTGACATGGGACAAGATGATGTATTGTCGAGCCACGTAGCAAGAGATCTAAGGAGTGAGTGAAAAGTAGATTATATTCCTTGCACTAGTCTCCTTCCCTCACGATTATAATATCCTCAATATCCCAATAATGCTGAAATAGAAACACGCCATGCATGGTGCAACTAACCCGAAATTGCAAACGTCGAAACCATATCTCTAAAGATGCATAATAAAGCAACAAACTTTACAAAGAACACACACAAAAACAGCAAACCAGGAATCAGAAAGCACACAGACAAACCAGCGATTTACATAATGTATATTTCCGCGTGGCAATATAGTTCGGATCATAATAGCAAAGAGGCCATGGCGGCGAACACGGTGGCCGGTTTTAGTCGGGTACAGGTGGCGGCTCCGCGGTGATGACGGCGGCGAATTCCGGCGTAGCCACCGGTGTAAGCAGGTATGTAAGAGGTTCCTCCGTCGACTGAGAATCCGATCGCGGTTTGAACCTTGTTGTTTCCCCTCTGTTCATGTGTGCCTTGCAAGTAGTCCATGTCATGATAACATTAGTTACGTCTTTGAAACTCTCGTATTTCCTTATTAGGGACATAAAAGAAAACAACACACCCCAGTGGGTTTAGCCAGGTGCAAGTTATGGTTATGATTAAGCTGTCACTGTGTAAAACCAAAATATTTGGAACCCAACAAATTTTACGAAAGATATGAATCGTGACAAGGAAAATGCACTTCACTATTCTCTTACGCAGTAGTCCTTTCAAAAAAATCAATGGTTTTTTGTGTATGTATTAATATAATACGACTCTAATGATCTCTAGTGATCTCTTGAAAGAGAATCCTTAACAGTCAATTTGATTCCACAATCAGATATTCAAAGCCAAACTGATACTCTGATCCACAATCAGAAATATGACAATGGAAGGGCATACAGACGAAGGAATATAGACCTGTTTGATTTACTTTCTTGTATCTAACAGGAATCCTCGAATACGAACCTGAAGGCAAAGACTCTTGATGAAGAGAAGATGATGACGAAAATACACTCAAACAATAGCTTGAGAACATCAACATGAACATTACAACTCCAATTTTCTTACTTCCCATTCTCTTTTCTTCTAGTATTATACGTAAATTTTTTATCGCATTTGCAATGATCTACCTCTGTCTCTCTTAACAGGTTTGCGTAATATTTAACAAAATATAAACAAGGTTTAAGTAAAGTATTTGGTGTTGATTTTTTAATTTATTATTGGAGTGGGTTGGGGGAAGTAGAGTGGCTGGGAATACATCATAGTATCATCATATAGTATATATGTAACTTATTATATCACAAGTTTAAAGAAAATTTCGGTTTGTGTGCGTAAGACTACACAAAATTAAACAAATATAGAAGAATCCACGATATTGGTTGGATAAGTATGTTTTTTAATAATTGCCCTATCTAACCTTATTAAACATTCTAATGGTTATCTGTTTAATCTTTTGGTACTCATTGCAAAATAGTTAGTCGGGATGACTTGACAAATTATAAGTTAATTTATTATGTCTATTATTATGTCTATTATTTAAATTTATTTATTTTGAATTACTATAAGTTAATTCAAATTTTTGAAATATATAATTGGTTTTCAAAATTTAAAGAGTAAAGTGCTAACGTTGACAAAATTTTGTATACAGCATTCAAAAATCGTTTTTTCAAAATTCTGGTCATCTGATTTATTTCGATTAATTGTGGTTTTATATGAGGGGAGAGATTAATAATATATATATATATATATATATATATATATATATATATATATATATATATATACAGATTATGAATTATATAAAGCCAGTCGGTCCGATTTCGAGTCTCGATAACAAATCGAGGGCGGCTCCAGTCAAGTTTTCAGCAATTAACTAGCAATAGCCTGCTTCCAACTCATGTTCGTGAAGATGCTGCCCATAGCAATGCAGAAGGCTATTGTTGCAAAAAAAATCTTTGTAAGTTTGTTTTCAATTAATTCCAAATAAATGAGTGGTTGTTTATAATTAAATTTCAAGGATTAAATTGAAAACAGTAAATTAAATATATACGAATGACAGTTTAAAGAGGTAGTGATCGCGATTTCACCAAGTTACCTTAGGTTTGGAGTTTAGGGATCAAATTAACAAATTACTTCTATGCACTTTAATTAAACTCATATAAATAAGGCGTGTTGTTTCTGATTGTCTATTTGGTTTTATCTGTGAATGGTCTCTTGTTTTTTCTGTCCTTGGTTGCTTCATTTCGTACATTTAGGTTTATCCTTGCTCTCTTGGCCACTACCATCTCTCACTCATTTTTATCCCTTCACCATTCTTCTCTCTTTACTCAGCCAAATCTTGAGCACAAGATCGCTCCTTCTCAAATCACAGGTCGTTGAAATGCCATCAGTACTTTAAATGAATGTCATCGAAACAAAAAGCAATAGGGAATCGACAACTTACTTTTCATTGTCAATCATATATTTGGTAGAGTTAAAGTGTAAACACACGTTTAAAATTCGTAGTGTGTTGTAGTAGGAAAAGTTCCAGTAGATTTTCTAACTTACAAATAGCAGACCTGTGTTCTCAGATATGGATATAATCGATTGGTGATATGTTTGTTGAATGATTGAATGTAAATAGATTTTCTAAGAATTTGATCAGAATCTAATAGTGGTATCATAGCCAGATCAACATCCTCAAATCATCGAATAAGTTGTACCCTAAATCTCCGTCCTAGCTTCACCAGTCCACCCGCGGCCACACCGCACTGCTGATTTTACTCTCTAAGTAGCATTTAAGATATATCACACTTTTTCAATATTTCGCAAATATATATATATATATATATACACGTGTGTATATATATTATATAATATGTGTGTATATATAAGAGCGTTCAGCATGGTATCTGCAAAATTTTAGAAAATATGTACAATATTATCAGAGAATTTATGCAGCATTTGCTGGTTCTTGCCCTATTTGAGTTATTTATCATCTTATGCGGGAAACTCGTTGTCCCCACACAGATTTCTTGGGTGGTTTTCTTTGCAGATCAAGATATGAGATCTTTGTTTCCCTTGATAATGAAAAGTATTTTTAGGGCATGAGCAGAACACGAGTTCGACAAAAGATCTATCTTTGCAAGAAATCTTGTACTGCAATTGATTAAGAAAAATATAATTTTACAGCCAAGTCTTTTATTCCATAATACTAGTCTAATGGATCACATTACTATTGCTTTATGGATCAAACACTCAAAGAGCGCTCGTCAGTATACGATAGGCGAACCCGAGATGTCACGTGCACTATTACAGAACTCTATTTTTTTCTCCGCCAAACTCGAAATGGCTGCAATCATAAAAAAGAAACAGACCCAATAAGAATTACAGGTACTAGCGAGACAACGCCTTTGCCCATGCCAAAAGTGGTTGAGCTTCAGTCTCTGCCGGAGTGTCAATGAGTGAACCTTTCACAGACTAGTGTCTTTGGCGAGGACAATTCATCCCGTTACTGCCAGCTTTTATGAGAATAAATGTTTAAACATCACTTTTTTATACAATGTCAATAACACAATACAAACCGACAAGACATGGACTAAAACATCACGACACTTCTCGTGTGGACTAATGATATTATTGTTGTCTAAAATATAAGGTAATTTCACAGTGATACACATCTATTTGAGTTTAGCTAGATCTTTCGACTAAAAGAACAACAAAAATCAAGACGAAAGAACGCCATACAGATAAATTAATGGCACATGAAAGACCTAATACTTTGGATTCTCCAAATTATAGCCACAATCAATACCACCAAAGAGAGTAGAACCGCCGTAGGTTCGAGGACCTTGTCGTCCATAAGCATAGTATACACGAATTTTTTGACCCAGTAATTCCTGTGATATCAAGATTGCTTGCAGTTACATTTATGATGAATTCAGATTATTGAATATAGTTGTCACGGGGTAATTAAGTTATTGTATGAAACAAAGCTTGATATATTCAGACCTGATCATCCATGGAGGACATTGCCGAGGCAGCAGAATCAAGGTTGTTAAAGGTCACAAAAGCAAAGCCCCTTGATTTTCCAAGTGGTCCTCGTTCACACACAACCTTTGCTGCAACGCCACAAATACGCACAATATTTTAATTTACTTTTACATATTCAACCCAACAACTTCAAGATTTGGTGCTGTAGAAATGCACAAGCTATCCATGACGAGTTCATTCAGTCTAAGAAGAGTAGATACACCATATATAGTTAAATAACGAGCCAGCACAAGCTTCTAGACAGGACTAAAATACGAAGTGAAACTGGCCCCGTTTTAAAACATGATAGTTTTCATCGACTTTCAAACTAAATGGTTAATCTTTGAAGAAAATATGTTGCTGTGCTGGATCTAAGGATGAAACTTGATGTGGCTTAAACCGTGAAAATAAATGTAGCCAATAGTGTCTTCATAACCGAAGTTTTCTATATATCATATCCATACTTGAAACAAACAGAGACTGGTAATTGTGACGTCCCATATAGAACCTTTATATTTGACAATGACGTGTAGCCCAAGACGAAAGCAACGAACTGACCTTCGATTACATCACCATAGCTAGAGAATGCCTTTCGAAGAGATTGGTCATCAGCTTGATCAGAGATCCCTAATCTCACAAATATGGAAATAATGTTACAGCGATGCAAACACTAATCTACCCAAATTTTTAAACCATTTAAAACAACGATACCTTTGATATAAAGCTTGGAGGTTATGCAACGAACGCCCATAAGCATAGACGCCATTGGCGATTGCACATTTTGAGCTAAGCTCTGGCTCTTCCTTAACACGCCACCAGCTTTAGAATAGAAAGCCATTTTGCAGTCGATAAATCTTCAGAAACTCTAGAAAAATAATAACAAGCAATCTCAGTACTACAGTAAGCAAAATGAACGATTATCACTATATAAAACGAGCGGACATTTATACAAACAAAAAAAAAATCAATATCTAGAGACAAACCCCTAAGAGTGCTGATTTTAGACCTAGATCAATTTTGTAGAAATCAAAACCGACACATAAAAAAAATTAACCTGATCTGGAGCCAGCTATTAGGGGAGAATTTCACCGGAGGATCGACGGCGGCGAGAGCACTGCGTCGTCGGAAAAGCCGGGCAGAGAAGGCGGGATCGCGTAAACCCTCGAATTGGCTCACTCAGCTAATAAAAAAATTAATAATGAAAATAAAGCGAGAGTCGAGATTAGTTTGTGTTGGGCTTTGGATCGGCAAACAAGCAGTCCCACGCTTAGAAGAAGAAAGCCTGTAGCGGTAATACAAGCGTGGCCTGGTCGCATGGGCTTTTTACCGAACATTGCCATTAAAGTATGGGAAATTGCCTTTTTTACAAGTAAAAATTAAAAATAGGATTTTTTACTTTTTTTAGAAGATCATCAATAGCAATAAAACCTTTGAAGTTAATTCGATTTATGTGATTTAGAAGAAAAATAGTTTACAATTTATACTCTCATTTTCTCTTTTTTCACTCAGTTCACTCGCCACAACATTTTTTTATTCACTTTCACTTCTTCTCTACCATAGGTTGATGATTCATTAGTTAAATTATTTTAATAGCTTTTTATATATAACTAATAGAATTAGATTGATAAGTATTACGAGGAACCTTGGTTACTTGATACTATATAGAAAATAACTGTATGATTACGAGAATCCCAACATTTTAAAACATTCCAAGTATTTCAAGAATATTGGTATTTATTCTAATATACCATAATCATTTTTCAATGTTCAATAAATAGTTTAAAAGTGTATTTTTCATACAAAATTTCCCTTATAAAAATGAATATATGAATAGAGAAAAACATAAATAAAATTCATCAATAAAATAAAAAAAATAAAAAATAGAACTGTATATACAATCTATATTGATGAAAAAAATAACTAGTTCGATGTTTAAGGAATAAAATTTAAAATGAGAGATTCTAGGTAATTTTAACAAAGTTATGTTTGCTTCCCCATATTTATTGGGCTGGGCTGGATTGAGTTAACCGGGTCGGGTTTTGAGTTTTGAATCCAATCGTCTGTCTCCAAACCCTAATTCGCGTTGTGCAATATATACAGATGTACCAAACCACTCTCCGTTAAACCTAATACTCCGCATTCTGTTTACAGAGCTCGATCGACTGCACTTCACCTTAATCGGCGACCTCAGGAGAACCTAGATCCCAATGGTGAGTCTTTACATTCTCGAAGTGAAAGATTATGATACGAAGAAATCTCGGAATCTAACTTTTTATTTGAATCGTAGGCGCCGAAGAAGGACAAGGTACCGCCACCGTCATCAAAGCCCGCCAAGTCCGGCGGAGGCAAGCAGAAGAAGAAGGTAATGTCATGCCTTGGATTAGAGTTCGCATTTTAATTTTATGTGTACGAATAATTTAGTCTCAGTTGCGAGTAATCTCTTTTCCTGTGTTCTATAGAGAAATTAGATTAGTTTTTGTTCATATTTGACACTCCGGTTAGTAAAAACCACGACTTTATCAGTATGTGCTTGAAAACTTGTTTGGTGATTGGATTTTGGGTCACTTGTTTACTGTGTGGGTTTGGCTTGGGGTTTGCAGAAGTGGAGCAAGGGAAAGCAAAAGGAAAAGGTGAACAACATGGTTCTCTTCGATCAGGCGACATATGACAAGCTTCTTGTCGAAGTTCCCAAGTTCAAGCTCGTCACTCCCTCCATTCTCTCTGATAGATTGAGGGTATGTGTTCTCTCTTTGTACACGTCATACAAATCCTGAAACTATCCGAGCTCTGAATGCTTCATAGAATATCCCGATTCTGCTGTTTAATTTGTACCTTGGTGGGTTAAGCTCTTGAAACTGATTATTCTATTTAGAATGCTCTGGAGTACAACATAACTGGATTATAGAGAGACTCGAAAACTCAAAACCCTCCCTCCCTATAGTCTAAGCCTCACAATAATGTTTTCAGTTGCGTCTGTAAATGGTTATATCTGAAACCAAAGATCTCAAATTGCATTTAGATGGAATGATGTTCCTATGAATCTGATGAAGTATGACATTGCCCCCCTGAGTGACACTGGAAAACGGAAATTCTTGAGTAACAGAATTGGATATTTTTTTACTATAAATTCTGCTTCTGGTCTTACATTGTATTGTTACATTTCTCTCTTCAGATTAGTGGATCACTGGCACGCAGAGCCATCAAGGATCTGATGGCGAAGGGTTTGATTAGAATGGTTGCCGCTCACGCTAGTCAGCAGATCTACACCAGGGCCACCAATACCTAATCGTTATAAATCTCCAAAAAAAAAAACAAATGGAGGGTAAATTAGTGTTCAGGTTTTGATCTCTGATATGTACTCTACCAGAAAAGGAGATGCTTATGTTCAACCTTTAGCCTCAACTAGTCAGGCTGTTTAGTTTATTCACATTGACAATTTTGGGTTGGTGTATCACTGTCGATGAGATTTTCTGCATCAGCAGTTTAAAGATTTTTTACTTGGTTATGACTTATGGGTGCTCATTTTTATATGCAATCTATTTTTTGTTTCTTCCGTGGCTCTGCTTATGATATTGAACTTCCGTCTATCTTGTATTCTAGTTGAGAAAGCATTAGATTCTTAGCAACATTGCTTGACGGCAAGTGTACATATGGCACACACGTAGACAGAATGATGGTGGAACGGAGATTAGATTCATTCTGCGCGGGGAAATTACTCGACCCGGATAAGAAATGCACATCAAAATGTTGCTCTACCCGGATAAGAAATGTACATACTAATGTATCTTTGCTGTAAGGCCTAAAGAGTCATAGCTTTGAAGATTTTAGAGCAGATATAGAAGTTAGAAGCCTATAACACAACGATAAAGATGTAGAAGTCCATTACCTTGTTTAACTGAAATAGAGCGAATGAATGAACAGCAATAAATAATGGAAAGAACTAAAAAAAATATGAGAAGTGGGAAGTGATACAAAAAACTTGTTAGAATTTAAAACTAGCATATGAATTATTACGATGTTTTAAATTTCGGGAGATGTTCGTTTCCCATTGCGCTGAAACTGCGTGGAGGTTTTCATGTCGTTGCGTTTACGAATGTCATTGAACCCTTGGTATAAAATACAAAACCTTAAGTGTCATCTTCGTCAAAATTTCTGTCGCAATTTTGGCATTGTCCTTCAAAAATCGACCAAACAAATGCAAATTTAATAATATTCTTATAAATTGCACTTCTAATTTTTTTTCAAGTTTTTGCATTGGAAGTTTCTACTTAACATATAATAGTTTTTTTTTTGTAGGTTTCAAATTTTAAATCACTGTTAATTGGAAAGTTAAGTGTTAAGATATTGTACTTTAATATATATTTCTAAACAAACCGAAAATATGAAAAATGATCACTCTTAAATTAACTTTATATTTCTGATAGTGCATGAAATTGATATTATGTGTTTTTTACTTTTAAATTTAATTAGCTTAGGTATATTTGTAATTGAAACTTGTGTATGTTCAAAATTTTTGATGTGTATACCATTTACCTCTCGTATATAAAATTATGCTACACTACTTTTGTGTAAATTTCTGTCGATCATCGTATTTTTGTTGACAATATTTTCGTAGTAACTTCATCGATCATTACAATTTCCGTTTTCTTAAACTGTCGGCACATGCAAGGAGACGTTCCAAACATTGGAGAAAACCAGTGATATCCAAATCAGCTTCAGAAGTAATTAAAGTCAAACAAGACAAGAGTAAAGGAAGTGAAATATTTCTAGCAAAAGAGACCAACTCAATGTTCATTTCAGAAACATGCCTCGACTAACCCATACAGACTACGGTTCCCATATTATACACTACTCGTTCATCCAAACACTCAAGTCACAAACACAACATTCACAATGCTTCCTTTAAAGGGCAGAGTTTCTATTGAATTTGTAGTCGGAAGGCGACACTAATGTTTTATTTTTGTCTTCCGTTTATTCAGAACCGGAAAAAAAAGGAACACGAAAAGCAGAGTGTGATGATGATGATGATGATTCAGTCTCAGAAGAGTTCTTCTTCCTTGTGGGTGTGGATGACGCAGTCGGACTTGGGGAAGGAGACGCAGGTGAGGAGGAATCCCTTTTCCAAGAGGTCGTCGTCGAGGAAGGAGCCCTCGGACTGGTCCACCGTGCCGGAGTGGAGCTGGCCGGCGCACGTGGAGCACGACCCCGCCCGGCACGAGTACGGCAGGTCCATCCCCGCCGCCTCCGCCGAGTCCAGAATGTACGCATCCTCCGGCGCCTCGAACTCGCACTCCTTCCCTTCCGGCCCGATCAGCTTCACTCTGTGCACCGCCCACGCTCTGAACGAACGCCGCCGATACGAAACCCTTCCCACGTTCCACCTCGCCCCCGGCCCCCACGTTCTGATCGCTGGAGACACTGCTGCTCCCACTTTCACGCTTTCCATCGCAGCCATCTCGACCACCGCGCAAGGCACAATTTTAATTTTAATACGAGAAGCTCGTGTCGGTCAACAACAGATCGGAAGTTAATTGATTACCTGGAGCTAGAATTGGAAGAGATCGATCGGTGGCTAGGTGATTACTGACTGAGAAGTGAGAAGTGAGAAGTGATCGTATATATGGACAAACGCACACCGATATAATTAATTAATTAATTAATATAGTCCAACTGTTCATTCGTCTTATTGGGGTAATTTCTTTCTGTTTTTTGGACAAATTATATTATTATTATTGCTCTCAATTATTTTGGCACTGACTTCTCAGTTCTCTAAAGGCCCCCAATAAAGATATTAAAAAATTATGTTGACTAAGTTGATTTTGAACTGGCTTTTAATTTCAGTGTAATTGTTTTTTTAATTTTCTTGGACCTTGAAATATATTTAGTTTACACGAATTATATAAATAATATTTTGTTAGGTTGATATAGTTACGGGTTGAATTTGGCTTGTGTAGCGCATGAAATAATTTGATACACCTGTTGCAGTTAGTATGAAGCTTTTGTTTGACAGATCTGGTCTCTCAATTTTATTTTATATCATTGCAATTGTATTTATTTTATGAGCGATTCTAATTGGGAAAATGATAGATACTTGAAAGGTAAGTTGAATGACTGGATCAATCAACTTGATTGATGCACTTTTGGGGCAGGTACGCTGCACCAGGCGCCGCGTCCCATGTACTCCATACCAACTTGACGATGTCAAATATTATTCGTCTTCTTTATGTTAAAAAATAGTTGGGTTTACTCATTTAATATAAATTGAAATTTGTAGGATATGATGACTGTTTTTTTTAAGAAAGGAAGGGCCACGGCCCAACCAGAAAAAAAGAACTCCAACTTCACAGAAACAGATCCCGCACATGGGTCGGGGCATCTCGAACAGAACAAAAGCCAAACTCGTTAGACCTCCAAGCCCATTGACAAAGTTCGTAAGTTTTGAGCTTAACGGATCTAGGAATCCAAATGAAATACAAGAAGTCGAAATAATTAACTAAATTAAGAACAAGAGAATACAAAGCTTTACATTTCCAGAACGGACATTTAGCCCTTCGGCTCAAACTCTCCAGCAACAATTTGTTGTCGCCTTTTATAGTGATGGACTTGAGACCTTTGAACCTCCCCACCAACAAGGCCAAGTGGATAGCTTGCAGCTCTGCTTCCTCTGGAGAGTTCACCACAGCTCCACTACGCCACAACCAGCTCCTTACTTCCGCGGACGACGCGACGATGCCGACAGCAGCTCTGTTGAGATTAAAAGCTGCATCAACCTCCAAACACCACTCACTGCTATTTCTCTCCAACGCAGCTATCTCGACATCTTCAGGATAAGAGGACTGTCGCTCAGGCTTCGAAATCCGATCTGCAATAATTTGAATACGGGCTCGAATCCTAGAAATAATTTCTCCAATGTCATCGCCACCACCATATATGAGGACTTTCTCGTTCCTCCACCTCCACGTTTCGTCCAAGATCAGGCTCCCTATAATGAGGTCATCGCGAGAACCTTGTCTATTCCATTCTTCATTTTTCTGCAACAACTCCTCAACCGCCTCGAACCCGACCGACGCCTGAGAGTTATCCCCCTTAAACCTCTGCTCTCTGACAACCATAGCCTCCTCACCCATGGGTAAATAAAGAAAAGATGAAACGACGATTCCTCCTCATTGCAACAAATTCTGCACGAGTCTTCTGAGAGAATATTCTGACATTTAAGCACTTGAGCAGTAGGAAGTGACTCCGGCGCGATCTTCCAGAGAAGAAATTTGAATCTATCATGTATCCTCAGTCTCCAAATTTTCTTCCATAGATCGTGTTTTGGAGTGAAGGGAGCTCGCGCTATTTTTTTGTAGGCTGATTTAACTGAGAACTCTCCATTTTGAGATTCTGTCCACATCAGTTCATCTTTTAGGGCTGTTTGATCTATTCTGATTTTGAGAATATCGTTGCAGATAGCCTCACCAAATCTCGCTGAAATCTTATCGATATCCCACCATCTTTTACCCTCCACCATCAAATCTTGGACCACCATGTCTGAATCGAAAAAATTAGCATCAGGAATCTGATCCAGCGAGATCACTCCCCAAGGGTCATGGAAGACTTTGACATCGCTTCCCGGGCCTATAATAAAACACGAGTTCTCTTTCAGAAATTTCGAAGAAGACTTGATTTCTTTCCATCCTTGCGAACTGATTCTGGGAGACTTCTCTTCGAAGAAGGACTGGCTCCCTAAATATCTATCTCGCATAATCTGAGACCATAAGCTGTTACTTTTGAAGCCATTTTCCATCCCAGTTTAGCAATAAAAGCTTCATTGGAATCTTCAAATTTCCGCATGCCCAGGCCACCAAACTCCACCGGCGAACATAATTTATCCCAACTCTTGATTGCTAGGTAGTTCCCTTTGTTATTATTCCCACTCCAAAAGAATTTACCTGCCATTTTATCCAGAATTCTACAGAAAGTAACAGGTAGCTTACAGGAGCCCATAGCATATGCCGGAATATTTTGCACCACTGACTTCACAAGCGTCGCCTTCCAGCCTTGGATAAGCATTTTGACATCCAGCCCTCAATCCTGGCATTCACCTTGTCTTTGATAAAATTAAATGCTTTAGTCTTGTTGCGGCCGATGTACAACGGGTTGCCCAAATACTTCAGATCGTCGGCACATTCAACCATACCTAGCTTGTCTAAAATCCGGCCTTTCATGACTTCTGAGCAATTCTTGGAGAATATAAGCCATGACTTAGCAACATTAACCGTTTGCCCCGACCAAACTTTGAATTGTTGAATACATCTCCAGACCTAATTAACGTTCCTCACATTGGCCTTACAGAAGACAATCGTGTCGTCAGCAAACATGAGGTGAGAAATGCTCTTACCGTAAGAATGAACTTTGATGCCGCTGAAATTACCTCTCAATTCTTCTCGGGATAATTATCGACTCAACACTTCCGACACTATGACGTATAGGTAAGGAGAGATTGGATCTCCTTGACGCAGACCCCGATGAAGCTTCATTTTCGAGAGTGAAGCTCCATTCAGCAGAATGTAGCTGGAGGCAGAGGTAACACATTGTTTAATCATAGCTATCACTTTGTTTGAGAACCCAAAACATTTCAAAAATTTAAACAGAAAACTCCATTCTATTCTATCGTAAGCTTTGGAAAAGTCAATCTTAATCCCCACATTCTTCCCTTTTCTTTTTTTCTTCTTGAGCGAAGCCATGACTTCTCTCGCAAGCACTGAATTCTCTGCAATCCACCTCCCCGGGATAAACGCAGACTGAAACGGAGAGATGAGCTTATCTAAGGAATCTTTCATCCTCTTCGCAATGATCCTGATGATAATTTTGAAGCTGAAATTACAGAGACTGATCGGTCTGAATTTGTCAAAAGAATCTGCCCCACTCGATTTC
Organism: Urtica urens; assembly: GCA_958296335.1. Lineage (NCBI taxonomy): Eukaryota > Viridiplantae > Streptophyta > Magnoliopsida > Rosales > Urticaceae > Urtica > Urtica urens. The sequence continues at coordinate 17,769,842 of OY282530.1, read as the reverse complement.
GGAATAAGAACAATCAGTACGTCTCTCATTTTATCTTCCAGCTGCCCTGTTTCAAAGAACTTTTGAATGCAAACCACCAGACCTTGCCCAACCTGCAACCAATTTCTTTTTTTTTTCTTTTTTATAGAAGATGCCTTGGAAACCATTCGGCCCAGGGGCTTTAAGATCATTCATTTCCCAAATAATTATTTTTATTTCCGCTTGGGAAGGGATCTTCGCCATTTTATCGTTTTCCTCTACCGTGATGACCGGACTGATAAGATCCTAAATGGATTATGGGAGGATAGGATGAGAACTGGAAAACAATTCTCTGAATTTGTGTTCTAAATGGTTTCCAATACCCCGCCTCGCAACCAGTAACTCCCCGAAATCGTTTCTCAAACGACCAATGTAGTTTCTTTTATTTCTAATAATGGTCGAGAGATGAAAAAACCTGGTATTCCTGTCACCTTCTTGGAGCCATAGTTGTCTAGACTTTTGCCTCCAAAGTTTCTCAATCCTAGTGGGCCCTTCGGAGATGCGGGAATGAAGCCAGTCAATTCTCCCTCTTGCCAATAAACTGCCTCTCGAGTTTTACATTAACATTAACTCCTTTTCATAATCTTTATGTTCTTCATTTGCTTCTTTCCACTTCTCAGCTTGCCACTTTTTTAACAGCCTCCCTGTTTTGAATATTTTGCCCATCTGAGTTCCTGAAGAAGCACCCGGGTCCCATACCGTGCAAACAATGTCCAAACATTCAGGCTCATCAGCACAAGCCTCATAAAATCTGAAAGGCTTCACTCCTTTAGCATCCATCAGAAAACAGTCTAGCGCAATCGGAGCATGGTCTGATTGGATAGCGGGGAAAATCCTAACTCAAGCTTTTGGAAAATGAAAAACCAATCAGGGCTAACAATTACACGATATGATGACTGATGGTTGTCGATAATAAGTAAGCTCTTTCTATTCAATTCGAGATATAATTTATATCAAATTCAGAATTTTGTTGTATATTATTATATAAAAATTTGACGAAACGACCCTAGTTTACGAACTAATTTTGGAAATGTGTAACGTTTTGTAAATCTCGTGTAAATGACTACAGTGCTTGCGTGTCATATTAGTTTATGTTGTTAATTTACACTAATGACTTTGTTATTTTATTTCCGTAAATTTATTAAAATTTTGAATTTTTTTTAAGAAATTCGAGTTAAGAGTTTGAATTAACTAACGAAATAATTCAAATTGGCGTTTTTTCTAGTATTAAAGATTTGTTCCTATAATTATTGGAAGATCTTATAAAAGTGGAAATTATTTTGAGCCGACCATTATTTGTATTTAATTTCTATTTTCAATTATGGAAATTATTTCAACGGGCAATGATTTCATCATCTTCATATTCAATTTTACAACGCAAATTTAGGTTTACAACGTAAATTGAATTGAGTTTTACGACGTAAATTCATATTCGGCCAATATTTTTTGAAATTTGAATTTATTTTTGCGAAATTCGAGTTAAAATTTGAATAAACTACCGAAAATCCCAAATTAGGTGGTTTCATTAGTGTTAAAGATTTGTTTCTATAATTATTGGAAAATTCTTCAAAAAATGGAAAATTAATATATTCAATATTCGTTAATTATTCTTATATTTCATTTCAATTTTCAATTCTGGAAATTATTTTCAACCGACCATAATTCGTATTTAATTTATATTCCAATTTTGGAAATTTTTTTAGACGGTCTAATTTTATCTTCTTCATATTCGACTTAACAACAATAATTGAGTTTTACAGCGTAAATTGAGTTGATGTTTACGACGTTATTGATTTTTACAACATAAACTAAAGTTTTTTTATCGTTAATTGCATATTAATTAACAAAACACAATTTAGGTTTATTTTTCTAGATGAAAAAAATCAAAATTTCATACATGAATTGTAAATAAAAAACAAAACACATAAAAGAAGAATAATAATGAAGAACGAAAAAAAATGGTTTCGATTACGTGTGTAGGTTTGTTGATCTCCACGAAAAACCGCGCTCTGATTCACTCCGGCATGAAAACTTCACGCCGTTCTTCTTCTTCTTCATCGTCGATGTTGTGTTCCTGTAGGATTTCATCCCCGTCCGTTCCGTTTTCGCGCCGTAGAATAGCCGCCGGGAGGAAGGTCTCATGTTCGGTAGTGACTTCCTTGCCGGACTCTCCGCCGTCTTCCTCCCATGCGTCCGACAAAGAACCCTAATATCCAAAAACCCAAAATCTAACGCGTTTATATAAGATGAAACAAAACCTCATCGAACATTTTCAAATTCGAATCAAATAAAAAAAATAAGAATACATACATGTTAATCTCAGTTTAACATTGGTTGAGCACCAATAAACTTCTCGGCGTAATTTTTGTGAACAAAAATAGCGTAAGGCTCTCGATGGATTCTTGGATTTTAATTTTTTTTTAGAGAGAATCGCGATTGGGCGGTCATTACTTATATGGACTGTCATTACTTTTATGTTAAGTGCGTTTAGTTATTTAGGGGAGCATGTTGTGGATTAATGTAAATTGGTTTTTTTTAATAAATTTATGTTTGGGCGGGGACTGAAATTTGGGCAATTTTGGTACGAAAAGTTTGTAAAACTAAGTAGTGGATATTTACATGCGCGTTGTTCATATCCAAAATGCTAAAAGTATATAGGGCTACTATGTACAATAATCTTTATTATATTCCGAAATTAACACTACTCATCAAAATTACTTTAGACTGGATACTTGATGAAGTTTGACATAAGTTAAGAGAAGCGAATTATAATATAAGTTATGTATTCAGTTCAGGATTTAGGTAATCACCAAAATACTCCTCGTATGTATTTTGAAGTTTTGAGTGATTAAACGGTTTTATCTCGAACTTCAAATTGTCACATGTCTTGTTCAATATTTTCATCAAGATATCAATAATAAATTATAGAGTCACAACTCTCTATATCACATGATACGATATCGTTAATTTATACAAACAATAAATACTAAGATACGATTGCCCAATCGATCTTTAGATTGTGAACTATGATTTAAACTAGTCATAAGAAGGTATATTGTCAAGTCTGTACGTAGCACTTCTTTTGTTGATGACAGTTTCAGGGCGTAGACATACATGCATAAACACAATTTTAAATAAGAATAAATATTTCATTTTATTTAACTTTCAACAAAAACAAATACAAATCATATCTCCTCTATCAATATTTCATTTTATTTGACTTTCAACAAAAACAAATACAAAATATATTTAATGTTTGGTATCTCCTCTGTCAATATCAAAAGAGAAGGAAAAATATATAAAGTGCACTACCCAATAAAATAAGTATTGGTTAGTGTATGTTCATATATATTTTTTCTTTTGGGTCTATACATTACATTGTATAATTGCGTAGCAGAAGGCGCACTGAAAAATTTAACTTAATTAACATATTTGTGGCTAAAAGTATTCTTATAGTCCTCGTAAGAATATTATTCAATAACTTTTTTATAACTTTGAGAAAATAGAATAAATAATAAAATTGGAATGTAAAAATTAAATGAATTACCACAATTTTCCTATGTTCAATACGTTATGGACCTATAGTTAAATGATATTTAAAATTATATTTTGATCGATTTTTTTGGAATTTTTTTTTTTTTTTAAGTTATACTAAATTTCATTTTTTTCTTTATCACAAATTCTCTTCAAAATTCTTATAAAAAATTATCTTCGAACACTCGTAAATCATATTTGATCTTTTACATATATTAACGATGCAAAAATCAACAAAAATTTTTGAAAGTCCCTAATTCGAATATATGCGGATTCTTGCAAATTTCTATTACTGCAGGAATCCGCATGAATGATATTTTTGATCTAAAAAATTTCATATTAGATATTTTCAACTAGCAAATTTAACGATAATATATTGTTATATAAGGAGTCTAGATATATAAATTTCTCTTATCAAATTAATGTCATTCTTAAAATGTTGAAGGATTGGTTGGTTACCATTTCAAGATTAATTTAAGGTAATTTCAGTAAGAGAGGGACGAGGTGCCAGAATTCTAGAAGCCTTACCACGCCAAGCCAAGGCCAAGAGAACATACCAGAAAGAATTCTGACTTACTTCGTCAGCGAGAGAGAGAGAGAGGCTATGGCGGCTTCAGCGTCGTCTTCGGTGATGGCTAGGGCTTTGCGACGGCAAGTTCTGAGTTTGACGGACGCCGCCGCTGAGCGAATAAGCTACCTTCTCCGGCAACGTCAGCGCTCCTTCCTCCGCCTCGGCGTCAAGGCCCGCGGCTGCAACGGCTTATCCTACACCCTCAATTACGCCGGTACATTTACCCTTTCTGAGGATCCATCGAGATTTGTATCCGTGTATATGCCTATCAGATTCAAATATATATATAGATATTCATATATACCTAGAAACGCCGAGCGTAATCTGATCCCAATCCGTGCTGGTAGATATATCGATAAGAGCTGATGTTGCGTTGTGATTCAATTCAATCATGTTCCTGATGGTTGTAGTTCGTGAGAAAATCGGCTCTATGATTTTTACTATCTTGAACTTGGGGAAAATTTGAGGAGGATGGATGAAAGTAGAGATTGAGAACATTAGGACTGAAAATAGGTCAATTTTTTTTTATTTTCATATATAATCCATGAGGGGGATATGAAATCCACGCTTTGGTTTTAAGTTTAAACTGGAATACTTGTAATTCTAAACCAAGGTAATGAGAGTAGTATCAATTTTTATTTGCTTAGCGCATAATGTTTTGAATGATTTAGTCCAAAGGATTACAAACAGAAGCTCGTTTGGATGAGATTGTGCCTCTCTGGGATGAATTTCCCTCTGGTTCGATTTAAAAATTTAATCCAGCTATAATATCATTCAGTTATATTGCTTTCTTGGTTACAGATGAAAAGGGTAAATTCGATGAGTTGGTCGAAGACAAGGGCGTGAAAATATTGATTGAACCAAAGGCCCTCATGCACGTTGTTGGAACAAAAATGGATTTTGTTGACGATAAGCTCAGGTACTAATTTATAAAATTATTCAGGCACTTTTCCTCCGATCTGAATCCTGATCTGTTACATAAATTTCTCAGACTATGAACTCTTGTCTTTGTGTTGGTGCAGGTCAGAGTTCATTTTTATAAACCCGAACTCGAAAGGCCAGTGTGGGTGTGGAGAATCCTTCATGACTACAACCAATGCAGAAGCGGCCAAGCGAGGCAGCGGATGAAGACTTGTAAACACTGTCTTGTAACCAAAGTTCATCACTTTTGTATTGCGCAGCGAAGTTTTGATTCCCTAATCATTTAGGGAAAAATATGTCTAAATAAATATACCCACTTATGCACTTGTGAATGTACATGTACCAAGTTTTTGTTTATAGGAATATCTCTAGCTGGATGTTGTAAATGATAGTTACTGATTACTCCTTGTTCTAGTTCTATACCAGTGGTGCTGAACCAGGGATAATAATTATCATAAAACAAAAATATATTTTGGGACACCATCTTGATCTACAAGTTCTTTCGCCACACCATGTATTGATTACAATGCAATACATGTAAACATTGGAAATCAAAACATATCTTCACTTGGATTTCGAATTAATGAAATCTAGCAATGAAGCAGTTTCATTGACTTACTGGTGGAAAAAGATAACGTAATATACACGCAAGAGAAGCAAATGTGATGGAACCGTTGGCTATTGCCATATTCCGAACGTTTCACAGAGTTTGAATGTCGTAATCCAAATTTCAACTACAACCTAAGGAGTTGAATTAATTGTAGGAGTATCAAATCTCAGTTCTTCTTGATAGGAGATAAGCGGTGTTTGGACCACTCTTCGAGAGCAGAACGATGAAGAGCGTTCATTCGAATGTAAGGTCGTTTCTGTTTGATTAATTTCTCAGCATCTTTCCAATTCTCCACCACGCCAATGGCCACCAAAAAAGCACACATTACAGCAACACTTCTTCCATGACCTAACAAAAATACATTTGATAGGATAATTTCATATAAGAAATCTACTTTATGGAAAATTTTAGACAGGAAACATCCATGTCAAATTCAGTTTCCATTGGTACGAACAGTCTAAAAAGCATATATCCTTAATGCATTTTCAGGCTTTTCTCAGTTCCAAACTTCCTATCGCAGCTTAGAAGCAGAAGCAATATAGAAGCTCATAGAGAGTGAAGAAATGCACATGATCCAAAACCCCATATTGCATATAGTTAGTAACTTTTTCGCACTCGACTTTCTAAAACTAATGGTGTCTGGTGTTGTAATGGTCAAACCAAGTATGCTTATAATTTTTCTCCACTCTATGTATGTATGAACAATCAATGGATAAACGAGATCAAGATCACATACCATAAGCGCAGTGAACGAACACCGGAATATTCATCTCCCTCTTCCGACACGCCCACTTCACGGCCGACTCGATATCCGCCGGTCGAGGCGAGCGCGTGTCCCAAGTCGGCACGCACAGATACGCGCTTTTCGAGAACTCCGAAACCCTAGGAAACTCGCACGTGCAGTCCACCACGGCGGGGTTTCCCGGCGGCATTTTATCCGGCGAGCACGGCCATCCTCCGACGAACACGCCTTCGGAGACCTCCGTGTACGGCTCTTCGCCGCTACAGAGCCTCCGGAGCGCGGAGAAGGCACGCGCGAAGTAGAGATAGGGGCTGAAGAGGATTAAGGACCAGATCGGAAAAGTTCCGTCTCTCCTCTTGGCCAGAAGCAATGGAAGGTCGATGAGAGGGATCGAAGCGATGGAGACCAGGGCTGATATCAGCGAGGCGTACAGAAAGGGGATCGATATGAGTCCGAATTCCAAGCTTCTCAGGTACACGAAAGTTGAGAACAAACCGACTGCTTTTACGCCGATCATAAACGAGATTCCCAAACCCATTCTTCGATTTCACCAGTCACGGAATCGAAATGGTTGATATGAAATGAAATGGAACCAAGTTATTGAAAAACTCAAAAGAGGATATATCTGAGTCTATAAATTAATCAACGTTGCCAATGCAAGTTGAAACGAAGATTTTTCTCTAGTGATAGTATTTCAAAGGTAAAAAGATTTAATTTTTTACGCAAAATATTTTATTTATATATATTAATTTTTGTTTCCTATAAGAAAATATGAATCATAATGATTCTTCTCGCTTAATACCACAATGGGAATAATTTTCAATTTCTTTTTTTCGCCAATCGCTCACGCGATTTAGGGCTGTGATTTCTTCGTGGTGGCTTGCTAGATGAGCCGCTGTCCTGCATCTGGTACTGAACGTTGGTCACATTCGGTATCATCGACGACTCCACCGCCGCCGTCCGCTCCATCATTGCGCGGAGGAGAGAAGTAATTTCCTCCATTCACACTGCAGACTTCTCTTGTTTGGCTTCCATCGTGTCTCTCCATTCGCGTGCCGTCTCAGCCTCTATCATCGCCGCCAATCTTCTTCTGATCCCTTCCCGTTCCTTTTTTTTTAACTTTGAAACAAGGAAACTAATGAACATGGAAGAAATTATTGAACTCGTTCGGAACTGTACGGATTTTTAGTTTGAAAACTTGGAAACTACCGAACATGAAAGAAAATATTGAACTCGTAAGGAATTATATGATGTAGAACTAGAAAAATACAGCGAAAGTTCCGGTACCTCCCCGTACCGCTCCCGGGGGACTCCCGGTAATTTTCAGAACAGGAGCAGGGTCCCGGTTGTAAGCGGCACGGGAGGTGACTTTCGGTTTGTAAAAAAAACAATTAAATTTTTTTATATATAAATAATGTTAAAAACACATTTTCTTGGCCGTCGGATCTTGCATTCGACGGCTTAGCTTTTAAAAAAGAAACGGATAATACTGTGAGTCCGGTACCGAAAAGGGAATTACTGGGACTCCTGGTCCCGCTCTCGGTACCACTACCGGGAGTCCGCTCCCGGTCAAAAACCTACCAAAACGGACCTCCCGTTCTCCGTTCCGATAGCGGTAGACCAGATTTAATCAGAATGCTATATATAAAAAAATTATATCGTATACATATTGATACTATGTATACGATATCATCTTTATAAATTTAAAGATTTTTTTAATTTGTCAAAAAATCATTTTAACTTGTCAAAAATTCATTTCAACCTGTCAAAAATTCATTTTAACTTTGTCAAAAAATCACATCCAGATTTTATATGACATTCATAATGATGTTAGTAACAATGATTTGAAATTCTCTCACAGCAAATCCTGTTTAAGTTGTTTTATTATATCTATGAAGATTATTACGATGCTTCGCAGGCCATTCATTAGCTGTTGATGAATAGAAGTAGTAGTAACTATAAATAGAAGTCCGCGTGGCTCTTATAGATATCGATAACATTAATTACGTTTAAATTTGGTTGCTAAGATAATAGTTTTTATAATTACGTTATATATATACATTTATATACACACAGTTTTGGAAATATTATACATTTATAATTTCATCCAATATATATATGCACATAACGTTAATTATAGATGAACTTACATTCCAAGTGATATTACATTTCTTAGAACATAGTTTACGTACTGTTTTGACTTAGTACCATTATTGTTTGAAATAGTTATGAGTTAAACATGAGCTCTATCTTTATGTGAGTACATACTAATTAAATGTCACTAATAAATACAAATGCTCCGATGTGATGGAGTCGCAGGTAATGATACTTTCAAATGCAATTTTGGGATTAGTCACATTTGAAGATCTAATTTGTTATAATGACAAAATGATAATTCGAGTAATGTATGAGCTAAAATATGCAAGCTACTTCACTCAAAGCATCAGCACAAAGTTAATTTGAAATTATAAAATTCTATCAAATACTATAAATTCAGTCCGATTATAGACACAAATAAAAGTTAGTATAAAGATATATATATGTTTAACACTCCTCATTAATTATATAAAGAAAAATAAAAATATGTACACTTAAGTAGTGTATAGTTCAGCAATAGAAGAAACGTTTAATAAGAATAAATGAATAAATAAAAACATCCTATGAACGATAAGTAAAAAACCTAATAATGTTGGAATGTAGGAATAATTTAGTTTGGGCAGGTTGGAGAAACATTGCCGAGGGTAGTGAAGTGAACGTTGTTGCAAACAGCCGTGGCCCGAGATCGATGTGTTTGGTGCGTTCTGAGATCGATGTCTTGCAACACAATCCCTTCGCACTTGTGCCTCTCGCTGCAGTCCAACATCACTCCAACTCCTCTGTCGATCGTTCCTTTTATGTTCTCATACAACACATCTTTCACTTCCACCGCAGATTCCTGTAATCCATTAATCACCCATAATCAGCAATTTCTCTAGTCTCCAAAAATATAAGTATATTACGCGACATTCTCAATTTACTTACTTGATCTTTGCAACCGTGTTTGTCGATGCAATAGTTCTGATCAATGATGATCGGATTGCGAACGTTATGCATTTCAATGTCCCTGAATATGATCTTGCTCACATTCCCTGAACCTCCCTGAAGTTTATAAAAGAAGTTGAAATTAAACTTAGGCACCTTTTTACTATAAATGTAAACAAGAGTTTAGTACCCCAGTGACAAATCATGGAAATTGATCCCATTATTCAAAGTATATAATTAAAAAAAACTACATTTTGATGTTTGAATTATAAAGAAGGTATAAGATCATGTACCTGCCAAGTCTTGATTCTGACGCCGTTTGTACTCCCAAAAAATCTGGCTCTGGTTACCGTCACATCAGAGACGTGTGCTTCGGAGTTTCCATGCCCCAAGCTACCAATACTATATATGTAAAATGTAATTAGTTTATAAATAAATATTGATACGAGACCGTCGTTATAAATTCAGTAAAAGTAAGAACCTAATTCCATGACCCGGTCCGCATCTTATATCTGAAGCGCTGATGCGACGCGATCCACTCACAATCGATATACAATCATCGCCTGTCCATTTTGATGTGAGAATTGAACAAAACTCAAACTAAAAGATAACTAGTATAATGATATACCAGTTGCTATGATGGCGTTGGAGACGTTGACGTTATGAGAGTGTGTGATATGAATTCCGTCGGTGTTGGGACTATTTCCGGGCGCGCTCACACTCACATTGTCAACTTTGACGTCTTCGCAGCTTCCGATTATAACTTGCATTTGTGGTGAATTTTGTACTGTCAAATTTCTCACCTCCAAGTTTTGGCATCCATGGAACATCAAACCCTGAGAATTAAATAAACAATTAATACACTACATAAATTGAATTAGTGTTTCTTTGTTCTCTTTTTTGTTTTTTGTTTTGATATGGATACGTACTGCTGGAGAATCCGAGCAAGGCTGCAAAATAAACAGTGAAAAAGAATTATTAGTATTTACAAAAGAGAGCTAAAGTAGAGTTTAATTTACTTTTGGGTACCATTGACTTGTTCCACTTGCAAGAGTTTCTCCACCAAACCTGACCGTTTCCGTCCATGGCTCCACCGCCTTCGATGGTCAAATCGTTGACTCTCTCGAACAAGATCCAACTCCTGTAGGAATAGTGTGACCGGTCCTTGGATGCTTCTAATGTCCCCAGAATCTACAATATTATTTATAATTACGAAAAGCTTTAATTATATATAAATCGTAAAGCACAATACCTGAATTGTGATTTTTGATTTGCATTGACCGACAAATCTGACAGGCCGAAGGAGATAAGTCTTTTTAGGCACAACTAGGAAAGTCTCTTCATTGGACGAACAAACATGTTGCCAAGCTCTTTCAAATGCCTGAACGACGACGCAATCCTTGAGTAAGAAGATATATTTAATTATTGCACGTAATAATAATTGTGTTCTTACGTCACTGTCATCGTCCTTGCCGTTCCCTTTCGCTCCGAAATCGTCAACGCTAATTGACCGGTGGTCAACAGGGGGTTGACTCGGAGTTGACCTTGTGACGTCATCAGGGCAAAGAGGCGCAACGGCTCCGATTGTGGTAAAGTCAACGTTTTTGCATGAAGCGCGGACAGTATTGTCATCGTTTGCGCGGAGATCCACGTCTCGGAGAACGATTTCTCGGCATTTGAAGCGACCGTTGCAATTGAAGTTCACGGCCACCGGAGAAGCGCTCGTTCCCGTTATGTTTTGGTATAGCACATCCTCCACTTGGACCGCCGAGTTCTGACCATATAATTAAAGATACAAATAATTGATCAACGTTTGGCATATGAATTTCGAAATGTCTAATGTTTGGTAAAACTATGGTAATTTACCCTATTGTTTACGTAGCACAATTATTAATTGTCTGACTTTACAAATTTACTGATAAAATATTTTAATGAGTGATTTACCTAACTTTCGGAAATTTCAAAATTTCAAACAAGTTTATAAAGCTATGCTACTAATTAACCCATTAAGATAGGATGAAGAAGAAAATTAGAATGTTGATTTCTAACCTGATCTTGGTCTATGAGGATGGGGTTCTGGACATTTGCCATTGCAATGTTCATGAATTTAATACGCTTAACGTTTCCTGAACCTCCCTGCATTAAGTTCATGAGTTTTAGATTATAAATTAGACACTCACACACACTATATATATAGACAAGGAAAACATGGAATGATTCATTACCGGCCAAGTCTTGATTGTCAGCCCACCAGTTGTCCCGGAAAATACGGCTCCGTCGACACTTACATCAGATACGTTCCCCATGCTAATCAATTAAATGATACATCAGATACATATAACGTAGGAAGTGTAATAAGTGATCAAGAAGGAGATGTAACCTAATCCCGTGGCCGGGCCCACAAGTGAAGCCGGAGACCCGGACGTTACTCGTGGCGTGGCTCAGAGCAATGCAATCGGCTCCGGTGGCGACGACGGAATCGGAGATGGTGAGATTAGTGGTTTCTCTGACAATGATTCCAGCGGTGTTGGCCGAAGCAGTCGCGGTGAGTCCCGAGACACTCACATTGGTGCACCCCTCGATTGAAATGTGCCTTCCTTGTGCATACACGGATCTCATATTCCTCGCCACCAAATTCTCACACTTGTTGAATTTCATAGCCTGAACATATCGATCATAATACTAGTTCAAAAAATTAAATACGACCAATACTCTATATTTTTATCTAATTTAAATAAAATATATATATATCAAGTGTTGTGATTTTTGCAAACAATAGCAAATCAATTTAATATTGTTCTATATTTTTATGTAAACGTACCGTAGGCGCACGTGGACAAGGCTGAAAAGAAAAGAGAGAGAAAATTAGTAATTTCTCAAATAAATATATAAAATTGACGTGGAATTGGCAAAGTTACGCACTTGAGAGTTATTGAGCTCGCATGGGCGGTTCCACCAAACGCCGCCCCAACCGTCGATTGTTCCTCCAGCGACGCCTTCCACCGTCAGATTCTGAACTCCGTCGAACATAATCCAATCCCGTGGATTATCATCGCCATAATCCAAAATCTCCGTCGAAGCTCTAACGATTCCGAAAATCTGAACCCTAACCTGATCGGACTTGCAAGGACCCTTGAAAGTGATGGGTTTGAGGAGATAAGTGTTTCTTGGCACCACAAGCCTCACCGAACCCTCCGACGAACATGCTTCGTCCCACGCTCTCCCAAACGCCTACGTATTTATGCATATATACTTGATTAGATTTAGTACTACATACGCACTTTCTGAAAAGCTAATATGAAAAGGTTTAATATAAACACACATGTATTCCTCAAAAAATATATTTATATACATATACACACACAAGTACGTACCTCAGTGCAATCGGTACCGTTGCCTTTAGCTCCGAAATCATCAACCCTAACGATCTTCGGATCCTCTTGCTGTTTGATACTCCTCCTGAATCCAAATGCCCTAGCCAAGAAGCGATCTTCGAAGTAATTTCCACGACCATGATCATCGGGATGATGATCACGAGAAGCTTGACTAGTATTCGTACCAAAAGCAAGAAGAGCCGCGAAGAAGATGGCCAAGAACTGGGTCGAAGCCATGGCCGTCGTCGTTGGAAGGATCAGATATGCTTTTTGTAAGTGTGAGTGAGTTTTCTTAATTAATTATTCAATAGCTTGAGAACCCTAATTATGATCTCTCGATGTACTCATATTTATAGGAAGGAATGTTCCTTGGGAGTCCTACTTCGCTTAAGATTCTACATATTATTAGATTTTATTTGATTTGTTATGATCTCGCTATATTTGCGATATCATAAACAAATAGATATTACTATTAATCGCCTAGGATATAAGTACTCTAAATATCAGGCTTTGAAAGATAATATATATGGTTCGGTTTATAAAATTAGAATATATTCGAATTTTATATGCATACGTGGAAGGAAGCACATATGATAAATTACTTATAGGGACTTGTAAGCGATTACTTGTCAGGGACAGTTATAAGTAACAGTCAAGATCTTACTTATATATTTAAGAACGAAAATTAGCACTCAACTTTAACCACTGACATGTTGTACTTCTGACTAATGTTTTTTTAAAAAATTTAGAATTGAAATACATCACCTAATTCTTCTGTATAAAAATTTCTTCGGAAGAAAAAAATAATTTTTCTGTTTAAATTTGTAACAACAAAAAGTGAAGTAAGTCATCTATTGGTCATGTGCTGTGATGTTAAAATGAGAATAAAACTGTAATTTGATACTTAATTAAATTTAATAAAATACAAACTGAATTAAAAATAGAAATTACCAAAGCACTTTTGAATTTCTCCTACGCTTCTTGGTGTCATTCCTCTACTCTGCTCATTATCGCTTAAAACATCTCCGACTCCGGTGGAGAGAGATTGAGAAAGTGACCCTTCGATCGATGCTCACTTATAAAGAATCTATCATGTGACATCAAAATTTCCGAAAACAAAAATCTCACCCATGACTTTCTAAACAAAATATTGAAATGGGAAAATGTACCCCGTAGGTTATTGATGTACTACAGCCTTTGCACGTACTCTTTAAAAATACACTACAATTTCCAGTATATTTTATGTCACATAGTTGTCTTTCCACTTTAATAAATACTACGGTTTTTACGTTGTTAGACTATCGCTTAAGACAAAGACAATAGTCTTATAGTAACAAACACTACATTTTATAAACGTAATTATCATATTTAGAAAATAATATATATTAAATAAACTACTCGTTATTGTTGCAGTCTTATTCTTAAAGTACTGTTCTTAAATGTTGTGTTCATTTACATATTACGTAAATCTTTATTGATGTATTGATGTAATATATTGATGTGTTCTTAAATAATATATTGATGTAATATAAATCTTTATATTATCAATATGTAAATAAATAATTTTATTTACATATTACGTTTACTAATTTTAAAATAATTAACATTTTGTAAAAATATTCACCTCAAATTATTCACAAAATTTTATAAACTATTTTGGTTTGAATTTGAAATTGCTTACAAAACTGTAAGATGAGATAGTTTCGACTCAATATTCGTATTAAAAAAATAGATATTTTAAAAAAAATACAAAAGGTTGAGTATTTTGAAAACAATGAATTTTTGAAAACGTTGTGACATATAAATTGAATATGGTTTTTTAAACGACTGAACGAGTGTACCTGCTGAATTTTTTAATTCGAATTTTGAATTTAATTTCTACAGGAATTTAAATTTCATTTATTTTAGGAAGTCAATTTTCTGGTTTGAAAATAGTAAGTCAATGATTTAGTTCGTAAAATTTTGGATGATCTTATAATTTGAGAAATAATTTTACTACATTCTTTATTAATAATAATATCGCTTAATTACTGCTTCATCTATTTCTTTCGGATTTAATATTTTTTTTATTTATTTCTCTTTTTCTTCTGTTTGTAAAAAACAAATAAAATTATATTTTTAATTAATTAAAAAGAATTTTAAATAAATAATGTTAAAAACACATTTTTTTAGCAGTCGGATCTTGCATTCGACGACTTAGCTTTTTAAAAAAAAGGGTAATACAGGGAGTCCGGTACCGTTAAGGTAATTACTGGGACTCCCGGTCCTGCTCCCGGTACCACTATCGGGAGTCCGCTCCTGTTCAAAAGCCTACCGGCACGGACCTCGCGCCCCTGTCTTGGTCCCGGTCGGCCAGATTTAATCACAATGCTATATATAAAAAATTATATCGTATACATATTGATACTATGTATACGATATCATCATTATAAATTTAAAGATTATTTTAACTTGTCAAAAAAAGTCATTTTAACTTGTAAAAATTCAATTTAACCTGTTAAAAATTCATTTTAACTTGTCAAAAAGTCACATCCAGATTTTATATATGACATTCATAATGATATTGGTAGCAATAATTTGAAAGTTTTCTCTCGTACTAAGCAAATCCGGTTTAAGTTGTTTTATTATATCTATGAAGATTATTACGACGCTTCGTAGGCCACTCATTACATGTCGATGAATAGAAGTAGTAGCAACTATAAATAGAATTCCGCGTGGGTCTTATATATATCGATAATATTAATTACGTTTAAATTAGGTTGCTAAGATAATAATTTTTATAATTATGTTATATATATATATACATTTATACATATAATTGAGACCCAATCATATTAAAATTGAACCATATGAGTTTTATGTATATTCTTAATTCATATTAACAATGATCTGCAACAATATGTTATCAACGTCTTTTTAGCCTTGTTCATCGATTTTGTGTAGATTTCAATGGAAATTGACCTTACATTTTCTCACTATTTGGAGCATGATATTCTCACATTTTTTTAATTTCCTAATAAGGGTTGTTGTTTTCTGAAATAAAAAACTAACATAAAAGAACAAAATGAGAAAAAGAAAACAAAAAATTAAAGGGTGCTTAGTTTGTAATTTTAAGCAATTATTTGGATAAATAAATAATGTTACAATAAACAATAAAATGTGTGTGGATGAATAGTATTTTTTAGATTTTCTTTATATATATATATATATATATATATATAATATCAGGTTAGTGGTCACAAATATTTAAATTAAATATGGTTTTATAAATGACTGAACGAGTGTACCTGCTTTGTCCCTTTAATAATCGGTCAAGATTGGAATTTTTTAGTTCGAATTTTGAATTTAATTTGTACACGAATTTAAATTTCATTTGTTTTAGGAAGTCAATTTTATGGTTTGAAATGGTAAGTCAATGATTTAGTTCGTAAAATTTTGGGTGATCTTATAATTCGTAAAATTTAGTTCGTAAAGATTATTTTAAATTATGTTATCAAAGTGTTTTTAGCCATGTTCATCGACTTTGTGTAGATTTGAAAAGTTTTTGGAAATCGACCTTACATTTTCCCTTTGTGCTATTCTTTATAAATCCTTGATGTGTTTGAAAGAAATATTGGCTAATTACCTTGTTAGATTAATATATGAAAGGAAAATGAAAATGAATCTTTTAAAATAGTAGCCTTGTATGTAAATATAAGAAAGCAGAGGTTTAAAGGAAGATAAAGATACAAGTCAAGAGAACAGGTGATTGACTATTATTGTGACAAACTGGATATAACGTAAGACATTATTAAATATAGATATTCTTGGATTGATTTTATTGAACATTAGAAACACGTAAGAGAATTCAGGTGACGATGATCAGTTGCCACAGAAGTCGGAAGTCCCATCGCCGTAGTGAAGACTACAGCCACTTGGAGCCATACAGCAATTGATACATCCAACTTCGAGCTTCTCTTCGGAGCTCCCACAAGTCATGTACTGAAGATCATCCCGGCAGAACTGAGGGCAGATTTGTCCTTCCACAAGAGTCGTTGCTATTACATGAATCACAGCACAAGTTAGCATTTATGGTTTTCGCTGTAAACTAAGCAATACTATATATACATATAATATATGCAGTCGTACCAATCAGAAAGAGCAATAGAAATCCGTTGACCATCTTATTGATTGCTGCCATCTCTTGATGCTTTTCTTTTGTGTTTACTGCGCAGATGTGATGATTTTATAAGCACTCGAGATGACTATATATATATACAGCAAGTTCTAACTACCAAATGTACAAGATATACGTAGATCAACTTGTGAATAACTAATTGTAAATGTGAACATAATCGTATGTATAATCAACGGTAGGCAACTATATATTTATATAATCGTCGCATTTGACCGGCGTTATATAGGTATGTATATCACGCAACTTGTTAAAGAGTCCGTAAATTAGGTCTCACTGTGGTTCAATGACTTTGTGCATATATATAATATCGAAAACCTATATATATATATATATATATTATTGAATATATATAGGCATGAACTGATTATCATAATCTCTTTATACCATGTGCGTGTATTATTGTTTTGAATTGTTCTTATTATATATTATTTTATTTAAGCGTTTGTTGTCTTAAATTTTGTATATTTTGAACGTCGTTCTACTTTGTGCAACTCTCGTATTATTTTAACGATAACTTGTTCGGTTCTTTCAATGAAAACAATCACCATCTCAACTATATCTATATTTATAACAAATAACTCATCTTTTTTACGTACACCCTTTGAACATATCATCCAAATAATGACGACTTATCTTATACGTACCCTATAAACATTTACAGAACAATTACTATTTTACAAAACAAATAAATAAATAAATAAATTTGCATGTATTTTACACAAGGTTTAACATCCCGGTGAAATTCGTGAAAACGTCAGCGAATTGTCAATGATCGGAAGTTTCCGGAAAAAAATAAGCATTTTTCGTTTCGCCACAAAATACTGTAAAAATCTAATGGAAATGTCTTTTTTTTTTTTTTTTTGCTGATTTTCATGTTATTTTGATTACTCTTTGCAATTTCAACAAAATTTTGGGTTTTTTTTTGAAAATTTGACCCAAATTACCGATTATACTGTGCCGTTTGTTGCTTTACACAGAAAACTCGATTTTTATGTTATTTGGTTAAATGATGTTAAATAGAACTTGTTTACTTAAATTGTACGATTCATATATGTTTTTTTTTCAAATAAATTAATGAGAAAGTCTATTAGTATTAGATTAATAAATTAAATATGTAGTTGCTAAGTTGAAATTTTTTGTTTTATCAAATTAAAATAAGGATAATTGTAGATACTAGTCATATAAAATACATAATAATTAAAGATAGCTCACATTTTATGTAGAAATTGAAATACAATGGAGATTGATTATCTACTTGTTATTGAAAATATATGTGAATACAAGTGTTGAGTTGTTTTGGAATATATACATGTGTGTCTATTTATAAGAGAGGAAAGAATATTAAATAAACCTAAACTTGCTCTCCAAGACAAGCAAATTTGTTCAGCAAGACGCATATTTCTACACTCCCCCTCACCCCCTCAAGCTTGATAGTATATGTTGAGAATATCAAGCTTGCTATAAAGCTCGGATAAGTGTTGAGTTGTTTTGGAATATATACATGTGTGTCTATTTATAAGAGAGGAAATAATATTAAATAAACCTAAAATTGCTCTCCAAGATAAGCAAATTTGTTCAGCAAGACGCATATTTCTACGCTCCCCCTCAAGCTTGATAGTATATGTTGAGAATATCAAGCTTGCTATAAAGCTCGGATAATTACGTTTAGTAAGGATGTCTGCGAGTTGATGACTCGTCGAGATGTAATTCATTTTGATGGTCTTTGACTCTATGACGTGACATCCGATCTTGATCTGCTTGATTCTATCGTGATGAACTAGATTCTTAGCAATTCTAACGGCGAATTGATTTTTGCATAAAAGCTTCATGGGTTCTTCGACCTTATTCTTGAGGTCATCTAATACTCTCTTAAGCCAAATGCCTTCATAAATCCCCTTTGCCAATAATCTTAGCTCAGCTTTAGTGTAACTTTGCAAGACAACCGACTGTTACTTACTACTCCATGTAACAAGATTTCCCTATATGTATGTGCACATTACTGATGTCGATATTCGATCTGGAGCATATCCTTCCCAGCCTTTGCACGTACTCTTTAAAAATAGACTACAATTTTCAGCATATTGTCTGTCACGGTATTGTCTTTCCACTTTAATAAAGACTACGATTTTTACGTTGTTAGACTACGTACCGCTTAAGACAGTAGTCTTATAGTATCCGATTAACAAACACTACATTTTATAAACGTAATTATCATATTTAGAAAATAATATATATAAAATAGACTATTGGTTATTGTTGCAGCCTTATTCTTAAAATACTGTTCTTAAATGTAGTGTTCAGATATATATAAAATAATATATGTTATATAGACTACTGGTTATTGGTTGTGGTCTTACTATTAGACTACTGTTTTTAAATAGTGTTCAGATATATACATTATATATTTATATAGTATATAGATTACTGATTATTATGTGTAATCTATATTTTATACTAAAGTTCGAAAATGTAGTAAATTTGGTTAAAATATTTATATTAAATTAAAATGAAACCCAAAATATAATCCATGCAACATTTTCATTTATATATCCATGGTAACTAACAACCAAAATATATTCTAAACAATACTTTCTCGAAACTAACATTCATCAAAACATTTATTCAACAAAACAAAACATATACCCAGTACTAACTTATGCCTAATACAAAGTCTATTTATTAGTACGAAGTTCTACCTAATGCGAAGTCTGAAGGTAGGCAGCCCATTCTTGACGCACCATATCAAGCTCATGTTGAGTGTATGTACCTTTTCCATTGAACTATTAAAAAAACAAAAAAAATTAAATACCAATAATAAATACACAAACATGAACTAGATTTTAAGATATTGGACACTTACTCTAGCTTCGGTAGAGATGATGTGATTCTCAATGATATCATCCATGTACTTAATCACATAATAACCACACTCAACGTCACCCGGTTGTTGAGAAGACTATGCAATACAATAAATGAGTAAGTGGTTAGAAACGAACCAGAATCTACTAAATTTAAACATGTAAACCAAACAAGCGTAGAAAAAAACCGAATGAGTAAGTAGTTAGAAACTGTTGGAATTTGATTAACAATTAACCTAATTTAATTACGAAACACATCAATATGTGGCGGAATTTCATAATTCAATTTAATATATTAAAACCAATTTAAAACATGTTCGATAACCATATCATTAAATCTAACCTAACATGTCAATAAATTTATAATCTTGTCAATAAATCTATCTAAACATGCACACGAACAATCCAAACACATATAATCATTCTAAAATATCATATTGTCCAGATCCAATTCGTTCGAGGGATACTTACATAATTCGGATCTGCGAGAGCAAGTCTCGGTGTCTCTCGGAAAAACTAGCCGGCCGATCCTCTACGCCACGCCCGTCAAGCAAATCCTCAAAGTCGTCGATCCTTCGTTGCTCCAAAATATGGCCGGCCCTGTGGGAGGAAAAATCACTCAAACAACAACAAGTTGAGTCAATGATAATACTCGAGGGATTTTGTGAGACAAAGAGGGTGGGCTCTTTCGTAGGAACAAGGGAAGAAGGAATAAAATGGAATTCTCTCTACGGTTCGCTCTCTCAATTCTTTAGGGATTTTGGCCAAGTATTTTTCTCCTTGGGAGAGAGGAAATAGTCGGCCAAGATGGGAGAGGAGAGAGAGAGAGAGTGGCCGAATAAGCTAGGTCAAAAGAGAGAGAGAAGAGCTCCTTTTATTTCAGGGAAAATGGGCTTAATTAGGTAAAAAATAATTAATGACCCATTAATCAAACTTAAGCCCGATAAATCATTTAAGCAATTTTCCAACCCCTTATTTGCATTAAGTGGCCGGCCATCTTATGTATTTATCTCCCAAATATTTTCGATTTATTTCTAAAATAATATTTAATTAATTTAGAACATCTCATTTATTTAATGACAAGTCATTAATTATTTTCATACTAAACAATGTAGTACGAAACGAGAAAATATTTATTTTCATCTTTTATTTATTTGAATCATCAAATTATATTATTATCAATATAATAACACAATATGATTCTTTAAAGAAATGTAATAATAAATAACGAATTATTTATTTAATTACTTAGAAAATAATTTTCTTAGTGTAAATCACAATTTACGTTTAATGAGAAAATCGATCTTTTCTTGTTCTCTAATATCTCATCCAAGAGTCTATCATTGAGACCTTATGGACCCACATGAACGAAGCTTTAGAATAAAGATCGGACGCAAAAGTTCACAAACTTTTTCCGACTTTTAATTCTTAATATTAGTCGATTCCACTAAAGGACCAATATTGAACATCTCTAAGTTCATATGCGTTTATATTTTCGTTTGATGTGATAAAACTATTCTTCACATGGTCCACGGTGTATTTTACGATATTACCCTTTGTGTGTATCATTAACTCAGAGGAATGTAAAATTACCGTTTTACCCCTGAGTTATTATTTCACCAAGTCCTCTGTTATATGTGAACGAGAAAAACATAGAGTGAAATGTCTCAACATGTCACATGTTTTATTTCAAAAAATTCTTTATTCGATGAATACCAGGCCTGGTTTATTCGCTCACACTCTCATAACAGAGCATGGTGTGATACTAATGCCTTAGCATTGTTTCAACACAAATTCCATATCTGTGAATCTCATGTTTCAACGAAACAGTATTATGACACCAACCGTCGGGTCAATGAAACTTCATTTAGCCATTGCCCATTGACAAATCAAATGTCATAAAGTGTTACAAGAATACATGTACTCACTTCAGGATTTAGGTAATTACTAAAATACCCCTCGTATGTGAGTTTGAGGTTTCGAGTGATTAAACGGTTTTATCTCGAACTTCAAAACTTCACAGGTCTTGTTTAATATCTTCATTAAGATATCAAGAATGAATTACAGAGTCACAACTCTCCATATCACAAGATAAGATATCGTTTAATTCATTCTAACAATCATTACTAGGATTCGATTGCCAAATCGATCTTTAGATTGCGAACTATTATTTAAACTAGTCATAAGAAGGTATCTTGTTAAGTCTGTACTTAGCACTTCTTTCGTTGATGACAGTTTCAGAGCGTAGACATAAATGCGTAAACACAATCTTAAATAAGAATGGATATTCAATCTTTATTTTAATTTCAAAGTAAAAGAAATACAAAAGTATTTAATATCAAAAATCTCCTTTGTGGGCACAAATGCCAACAGAAACGTATACCTTAACAATTTCCCAGACTATTACTTTCTTCACAGCTCCGTTGGATTTCGACTTGTATAATTTCATACCATTGCATACATAAAAAAAATGGATATCACTATATGTACAACTACTTAATACCTATCAGTGTATAAGTCAATTTGAACTCACGTATTAACGATGCATTTGATATCTTTTGGGTAACACAATAACACTAACTATACCTGAATGGCAAGGTTTCTCGTGGGACAAATGACGAGAACACCAGTCCCATTTTGTGGCGCAAAGCAGGCATTGAATAATAACTCGACAATGGGTATCAAAAACTCCAAAGTTTTCCCGAACTTGTCCTCGCAGCTCCAGCTCCAACCACACATGTCCATTTAAAAAGCGGGGGAGTTTACCTTGCTTGAATCTGAATCCCAATTGCAAAAACAGTTAAAAAATTTGAATTTAAACAACCCTAAACAAGTATATCGATCCCGAGAAATGAGTAACCAAAAATAAACCAACCCAAAATACCTTAAGAGATTGTCACACACAAAAACAAATACAAATTTTTTCACAACTTGAGATTCAGACCATTGTCCCCTTCAATATGTCCCAAAATAAATCAATTTGCACCCCACGCAGTACACGCACTCGATTATCGAAGCCCTGCATAGCATCGACGATGTTTCCCTCCTAATCTAATCATGCCAATTGAGATCGGATTTGAGTCGGATAACATACACTAAGAAGAAGAAGAAGAAGAAGAAGAAGAAGAAGAAGAAGAATCGAGTTAGCTTTTACGTACAACTTGTTTGACAACTTCTGCTACACGAACGTGAAATCAAAGGCGCAGATGGCTTATCGCAGGAAATTATAGCGTAACATGATGCGATCCGCGCTGACAAATGAGTGTGGGCCTACAAAGCGAAGATCCTGAATCGTGAGACCCCGAAAATGAGCGAATCGAACCTGTATGACGAAGAGCTGGATATTGCGCTGGAGTTTGGGTGGGCACAATCGGAGAGGAGGAGAAGAGATGGCCTCGGTCGAGGAATGGCAACGGACATATGGATTTAAAAATTACAGCAACACGATTCTCAAACAAAACTGCTTCCAGATTCCAAGCCAGAGACGCTCCGACGATTGCAAATCGTTCTACGCTGTGAAAGGATTGTTCTTTGATGAAACCATATATTATTTACTCTTTCCATCAACAACCAAACCATTGGAGAGATAGAGAGAGCGTGAGATGGAGAGATGTTGAAGTACAAACCTCTTCCTTAGATCCGGAGCCGCATAACACACCGACGGTGGAATTGAGGAGAGCAGCGTCCATTGATTGGCCCAAATCCCTTAGCTTCTCGGTCGCATAACGAAAGAAGCTTGTTCGCGGCGGCCGGAGAGAAGAAGATGATGACGAAGATTAAAACTGCCAATATCATGTATTCTAATTCGTAATGTACTACAAATATATGTCATGATTTTAAAATTAACCAAAATTAACACTAAAACTTTCTAATTTTAACATCAACTATCAAAATTAAAGAAGCAAAATAAAAAAAAATCAAAATTCAAGATTATATTCGTTTGATTTCAAAATGAATTATTGAATGTATTAGTTATATATAAAAAAAGAATTATCAATTGAGTATATAAACAAAGGATAACAGATTCCTAAAAAAATTCATGAAATCAGGGAATATGATTTTCATTTAATTTCTCACTTTTTTGAAAAAAGTTTTAAAAAAATTACTAGTATTTCATATGGACGAGTATACTCAACATTAATTTCAAACAGAATAGTAATATTTAAACGATAATTACTATAAAAAATAATACATTAATGAAATATTAAAATAAATTAACAATAAATGGTTAATTGATAAGTTGACTCTTTCAAATATTAATTAAATCCATTAACTTACTATTTCAAATCTGATAAATATAAATTAGTCACGAGAATCCTTAGTTTTAGGTTAGTTTCCGTTAATAATTGGTATTTTGTAACCTTCAAAAAATTAATAAAAAAATAATAAAAATGGTATATCTAGTATTGCATTGTTCATAAAAACTGTCACGTAGACTCGAATGAGTATTGTTTTAACGAATAAAAGAGATTGAGTATTCTGCAATTGCAACGTTTAAATTGATTTAGATATAGCAATTCTCTATTTTTATTTCAGCATCCAATTATATCCAATTTACTTTTTAGCTGAAGTACAGATACAAGAAATGTATATCCTAATTTATTAAATGCAAATCAAATATTAATGAGATTCGTAATAAGTGTTTAACAAGAGAAATGAATCCAGATTCCTTTGGTATTTATATTTGAATTAATCCAATGCAGTAGCAACAGTAGCTAAGAGTTCTACATCTCCCAATTAAAAACATTATCACAAAATAAATTTATCTGCATATATACGATATGAAAGCTTATCTCTTTAGATTTTGTAATCAACGAATTATATATTAAATGCTTAGAACTTAGGAGATAGTATATATCTAAATTATAATATAAATTAAAGTTTGAAAAAGGTCTATTCTTGCATTAAGGAAGGAAAGTCTGATCGCTCATCACATCACAAACCAATAAGGAAAAGAAGAAAAAGAAAAGGCGAAAACAGTATGAAGAATGTTTCTCTGAACATGAATTCGGCTGGCTTATTTCTACTCATCATTGCTTGTTAGTTTCTCCCTATCTATTTTTCTTCGCATAATATGACGGTCCTTATTTTGCTAACGTTAGCTGTATAAATTTATCCAAGACAATATTATATATTTTTCGTAATCGTATTCAAGATGGAAATATATACATATAATATTATTTGGTAAAGTTGAACAAATTGATCCAATGTGTTTTATCCAAAAAAATTTCGACCAATATTTTTTTTATCATATAGATCTTAAGCCAACTCCATGCTAAATGACCAGTTAAAAAAACCATTAACCGTCTTTTTTAATATTTTTTACAAATATAAAATCAATCATATAAACCAGTTATTTTATATATAGATAATTTAATTTACTGATGTATGACTTTTTATATATAAAATTAAATTTCGATAATTTTAAAAAAGTGGTCCAATAATCTCACCATTTTCATTTTCCCTAGCATTTTTCGGGTTTCAAACGGACCTTTAGAGTTTTGTTTATTCGTTTTAAATCATATAGAGTTTACCTACATTGAATTACAAAGTGTAGTATTTGTTTTCATAGTTGCAGAATTGTCGGTGATGACGTCAGGGGTTGAGGCGCTCCGCTGCCAAACTATCTCGGATTGTAAAGGCCTAGTGTGCCTTCATAGCTCATCTAACTATGGTTGTGTCCATGGATATTGCAAGTGCCCCAACCCCCCGACGAGTACCACTCCTTTAACCAAAACTACTGGAATCAAGAAAGACATTTTCACCAACCAATACTCGTCCATTGGTGATTAAGTGGTCGTTTATTTCCATAAGTGACATTTGTAACAAAATGTTAAAAGAGACCAAGGATCGTAATAAAGATCATGAATCTTAATTTCCAGTCTACATGATTTTGCAAAAGATTAATAGGCTGAAAAGCATCATATTTAGTCTATAAAAATATCAATAGTTGGGGTCTCCTCGATGAATATCCTGACCCATACTCGTGAAAGTTTATCACGACATTACTTAGCCGTGCCAATTGATGATTCAGCCATGACCTGTGGCGAATGTTTGCAAATTATTACAAAACTGGCTTAGAAAACACTAAAAAAGTATTTGTTCTTTCCGATAAAATGCGGCTTTGCATGACACAGTTATCAGTCGCTCAAAGCAATAAGTCTTGTAGTGTGGCCTTATACGACAAGCTTTTGTGTTGTCCAAGCATGGACGGAAAGGTTAATACTAACGTATGAGATCATGCGACATTAATAGTGAAATTACTAAACGTGTTTTTATACATTTGATGTAAGACTCAATGATTAAACATACAACAAAAACTTATTTACTAATTTAATCTTAATTTCCTCGTATACTTGCAAGACATAATATATTGGTTAGTAGCCACCATTGCGTACTAACATCACTGAAACGACGTAAACTCCCACACAATTGCTCTCCTTTTTTTCCAAATTGAGTTTGGAAAAAAATTATTGTCCACTAATTCGAACCAACGAAACTGATGCTAATGGAGCTAGGGTTATATTCAATCACAAAGCGACAACTGGAGAGGAGTTGGGTGATGAGCTGGCTTTCAGCTAGACAATTATGTTTAAATCAGTTAGGATAGTATTTGCTACACTATATAGCCTTGTAATCATATTACGTATTATTCACTCTGAAAATTCAATAAACAGTACAACAATGTAGTCCAATATTTTTTCTGTCTTACATCTTAACTTGGTATTAGACACAAAAATGGTGTTGAAAGGTATTTCTTACACGTCATTACAGACCAATCGCGTTTCTATACTTTCAATCACCTCACAATATGGCGTTCTCAACCTATTTGTATCAGTAAAATTGGATCTAGAAAAATATTCAATATGGCGTTCTCAAGTCTTACCGGTAATTATCGGGCACAACTTGCAAGGATTCATCAACAAAACAAATATTTAAGGAGACAAAATAGATAAGAATCAAAAGTTTGACACCTAGAACAATAAAGAAAAGAAACTCTACAATCTCATCCTATTTTGCGAAAATGGAAGTGATATTTGATTAACTCTATCTTCCAAGAAGTAAAATCACGCACACAGATTTGGCTACCAACATCCTGATGGGTTTGCCTACAGAGTATGATGTTTTGGTGGATATGGTGAGCGGTAAAATTAAGTCAAGACTTCTATGGCAATAATTTTTGTTGAAGAAGTTATAGCAATTGCTCTAGTTTAAGAAACTCGAATTGACAAAATGGTCGACATTTAGAACTCAGACGTCCATGGAGCCATGGTTTATTATGTCAAGACACGAGGATGAGGCCGAGGAAGGAACAACAAAGTCAGGTGCAATGGAGGTAGAAGCTCTTCTAACACGAATTTCACATCCAATATGTCACATCGTTAATAAACCATGTGACATTGCCTTGGTTTGCTATCGTCGACTCGATGGAACCTATAACCCTACACAAACTCACATTAACCAGTATAAATTGCATCGTGCTTACCTAAATCCTGAAATGAGACATGTCATTTCATAACTTACATATTCTCATTTGAAAAAGTCAAATTCTAGGTTCACTATGAGATCTAGACTAGAATAATTGGCGAGTTATTAAGTTATGAAGATGTCATTAACTAACTTTGTGAAGCTCTCATAGATATGGAATTCATGTACAAGATTGATGAAATGCAATGTATATCACCTCATGCTTTATTACTTGGATTGTGACTAAATGAACCGCGTGGTATCCAAAATTAGGTAACAACTTTATTTGGATGAAACAATGTGACTTTTTAGCTCCTTGTCAATACATTGTTTCTAACATATTCACAGGTAACAAAGGAGTTGAGGAAATAACAACTAGAAAATCCCATCTACTTGATGATGTTCATGAAGTATAATCATAGATAACATTCAATAGATCCACTCAACATAATTAAGTTGAATTTGAGTATAATATAAATTCATTTGAATCGAGAGATTCTCAGTGTCAACTCTTTAATGGAGTCAGTTGACATTAAGCTAATACTCGAAAAAAGTTTGTGAACTTTTGAGTCCGAGTATTGTAGCTCAAGCTTTATTCATTTGGATCCATAAGGTCACTATCACAGGTCATTAGAGTATGATTGTTAAACTAGAAGCTAAGTCAAAATAAGTTCAAGTGTTGAACTAGACGTTTTCTCGGAAAATGTCTAAAGGATATCCGTGATGGAGCGCATAACGGGCGAGACAGAGAAGGTAGAGGCTATCCTGTGTCGCCTCTTCGTTGAAAGCCTGCACGGTCCGGCGAGCGACTAGTTCGCAAAGTTTCCTTCGGAGTCCATCAGCTACTCCGATAAACTCGTCGCGGCTTTTTTGCGCCACTACTCGATGTACGTGCAGAGTGACGCTACGGTCACGACTTTATGGAACCTCACCCAGGAGAGGGATGAGACGCTCCAACAGTACGTCGAGAGATCCAAGACGGTCATGGTCAGGATCTCGAACCTTGACGGGGTCATCGCGATCCAGGCGCTGAAGAATGACCTATACTACACCTCCCCTTTCCGCCTCGAGTTGGCGAAGATGCGTCCATCAACCATCGAGGACGCTCTCCATCGAGCTTCAATCTTCATGGAGATCGAGGAGGAGGAGATAGCCCTGAAGAAGATCCATGAGGGCGGAGGCAAGGGCAAACATCCCGATAGGAGAGACCATCGGGATGGAGGAGAAGCCCGACCAACAAGGGCGAGAGAAGGAGACAACTGGGGAATCCCCGACGAGCGTCGGGCCCGAGAGATTCCAAAGAGGGGAGTCTACCAAATGGAAGAGAAGAGGGACCGCGACGAGGGGAACCACCAGCGATGGGACTTCTCCAGCGACCCGAGGGGGTACCAGCGAGGAGGTTTCTCGGAAAATCGAGGAGGATTCTCCGGGGGCCGAGGAGGATCCTCGGGAGGGCGAGGAGGATACGAAAGGAAGTTCTGGCCCAAGGACCCGAGCAAATTGTGCGACTTCCACAACATGGGCGGCCACTCAACCGAGGAGTGCGCCATGTTGAACAGGGAGCTTCAGAAGAGTAACGCGCGGGGGGAGCTGAAGGACTTGGTGCCCAGCCACTGCGAGCCATGGAAGAATGAAAATCGAACGTGGCGGAAGCCACAAGAAAAACATTCCCGAGCTGGCGGAGGTAGCTAGAGCGGAGTAAGGAGAAATCCTGCTACCGAGATGCAGGTAGCATAGCGAGCCGAGGACGACCGACCGGCAACAAGGGCGAGGATCGAGGTTATCATGGGTGGATCACGGTTGTGCGGAAACCCCGTCAACAACATCAAGGCCTTCCAGCGTCGAGAGAAGGAACACAACCGTGGAGACGCGGTAGCGTGTGGTTCTCAGGCGAATATAGAGTTCGTCAAGAACGAAGAGTGTGTAGAGATGCACGATGATGCCCTGGTCCTCATGTTCAAGATCGGTAACGTTGATGTTTGCCGCGTCCTAGTCGACAACGGAAGCTTGGTCGATGTCATCTTCTACGAATGCCTCAAGAAGATGAATATCGAGGGATTGGTGATCGGAGGACGCCATCGCAATATCCATGGTGCAGAGGATGAGACGGATGGCATGTAGTTGCACCTGGGCGATAGGGACGTTGAAGGCGCAGAGGAAGACGAGGAGAAGGTACAGGACCAGGAAGTGAATTCCCACAACCTTAAAGAAAGCCTCGTATACGGAGACCCATTCCCCGTCTTGGGGATCGTCGGCAAGCTCGTGGGGGCGAGGAAGACGGATCTCGCAAACGTCGCCGTTGCAGTACTCTTGTCTGATGGTATTTAGACGATCCAGAGTCATGGTGGAGCAGGGAGAGTTGGTCTTGAAGATGTGTTCCGGAATCATTGTGGATCTAGGGTTTAGAAAGAAGAAGAAAGAAATTTTGGGGACGAAGAGTCTTGGCTTGGATTCAAAAATCTTGAAGAATGAGAGAATGCAAAGTTTCGGAAAGTTTCCTTCGAATAACGGGTTTTAAATTTATAGAGAAAAGCAAACAAATCCAACGGACAAGATGAAGAATCTGAAGCGGTGCGAGCGAATCTAACGGCCCGAATGCGAAGGGGTGTTGATGCAATCGACAGTGGAATACAGGTGGCCGCTAAAACTGCTATGAAGAAAAGGTTGAAAGCACTCGAGTACTCGCCATCCGCATTTAATGAAGAGAAAGAGGTGTGCGGGATTCGAAGAGATGCGTCCGAGGAAGAAGGCAAAGGTGAAACCTGGCACGGACGATTTCCGAGGAAGCTCATCGCGACGCTAAAAAATAGCTAGCGCTCGGAAAAGTTCGTCGGGGTAACTTGTGTTTTATTTTACTATGTGTTTACACTTGATAAAATGGGGGACTAACTGTTAAGGTCGGATTTTGTCAAATCCCTGTTAACACCACTTCTGTCATTTTTATTCCCCAAACGACATGAAACGAAGGCTTGTCCCGAGGAAGGATGCCTTCGCGAAGAGAACTCGTTTCGAGAAAGCCTCGTCCCAAGGAAGGTTTGTCTCGAGGAAGCCTCGTCCCGAGGAAGGTTCGTCTCGAGGAAGCCTCGTCCAGAATAAGGCTTGTCCCGAGGAAGGCTCGTCCCGAGGAAGGTTTGTCTCGAGAAAGGCTCGTCCCGAGGAAAGTCCGTCCCGAGGAAAGCTCGTCCCGAGGAAAGTCCGTCCCGAGGAAAGCTCGTCCCAAGGAAAGCTCGTTTCGAGGAAGGCTCGTCCCGAGGAAAGAAGTCGTCCTGAAGGAGGAAGTCGTCCTAAGGAAAGGCGTCGCTGCGAGGAGAGCTCGTCATTAGGAATCCACGTGGCAACGACAGAGTTTAAATAGGGAATAGAATCAAAGAGTTTAATTGAATAGGAAAATCATGTGATTAGTTAGAAAATCTCGGAGAGCATCTCGTATATTCGGAAATTAAGTTAGAAGACAAATGAGAAAACCCTAACAGACAAATGAGAAAACCTTAGCAAACAATTCGGGA
Organism: Urtica urens; assembly: GCA_958296335.1. Lineage (NCBI taxonomy): Eukaryota > Viridiplantae > Streptophyta > Magnoliopsida > Rosales > Urticaceae > Urtica > Urtica urens. The sequence goes on along the minus strand of OY282530.1, from coordinate 17,739,043 downwards.
AATCCTTTAGTCTATAAATATGAATGTAAAACCTCATTGAAGGGAATTCGAAAGTTTTTTACGCCGTCACAATATACAGAGTTCACACTTTGATATCCTTTGTAATTCCTCAAACTTCCAAACTAATAAATGAAAGAGACCGAACTTCATAGCATATAAAATAAAGGATATTGCAAACGTGACCCATATTATTTACTCGTTATTTTTTATTTAATTCTTGTGACTGTTTTAGAGACCGGTGCAAATCGATCTCTACAATAACTACTTGGAATATAATAAGATATCATATTAATCAAAAGTCAACTCTCTCCAATAAATCCAACCACTAATACATAATTAAATCATTCAATAACCGTAATCAATTTCAAAATTTTGAAATGTTTGAAATAAATTTAAAATTTAAGTTTCGAGAAATTAATTGGTCAAACCACTTTATCCAAAAGGGCAAAAAATAACAAAATTATAAATTTGATATCATAGATTATTTATAAATAATTAAAAGTATAGATATATTTAAATATATTAAGTTTAAGTTGTCTAAGTACCTAATATTTTGTTTACTATATGCGTTTATCCTTTCATTTTTTTTCTCACACCCACCATATCTCTTCGCTTTTATTATTCTTACGTGGCTTTCCAAACCTACCCCACATTATACATACATACATATGCCACATTATACATACATACATATGTTTTTTTTTATATTATATACGTATATACATATAACAATGCGAAGAAAACAAATTGTAGCGAACCCCCACTTGTTTAAAGCCCAAAAAAATGTTGATTACATAGTTGATGTGAACATGCACGTTTATTTTATGTATTTATTTTGAAGAATTGTCTAAAATATCAGTATAAAAAACTAAAATATCTCTAAAATAATTTTTTCATTTTATTCCATATCCATATTAAGCAGTGATTATCTATTTTTTCAAAATAAACTAAAAAGTTAAAAACTAATCCACTTCTAAAAATTTTAATTTTGATTTTAATCAATAGTGTATTATAGGACATTTGTGTTATTTTTTATTTTTTAAACCATATTTCGTCATTTCACATGAAATTTTACTTGTAATTTGAAAAAAGAACATCAATAATAAAAAGTGCTAATTGGGTAGTATCGTTCATTATTCCTTATACTTGGGTAGTTCATCGTTCATTATTCCCTAAACAAATATGTTGACATGATTAATGGTAGATTGAGTAGTTATCCACTAAAATATACAGCTTTTGCGGGCCATTGAGTAGATTGGTAGAATGTGTATATGTGTGTGGGCCATAGCGCGGGTAATGATATTTTTAGGTTGGCTATTATTAGTCGAAAATACAAATGTGATATATATATATATATATAAAATGATTTCATTTGATAAACATATAAATTTAATATCTTATCACACAAACAAATCATGGATTAAATTATTTAGGCAGAGAGCCCAAATAGATTCTACCCAAGTTTTTCTTTTGGAGTAACCACTAGATTATACATGTTTAGGTAAAAAGTTAAATAACGTGAGTAATGATAAGTGAGAGAAATTGTGATCAATAAATTTTCGAAAAACTTTCTAAAATGTCATTTTTCATATTCTTTTATTAAATTTTATAATTTATCACTTAATAAATTGAGAGAATAAAACAAGAAGAATGAAATTCTTAAAAAAATTAATTTAAAAAGTAAATAGTTGGTGGAAGTGCACATTCTATACTATTTTTTTAAGTTTTGATGAGAATTACCGAGATAGCTTTCCGGCGATGTTTCACGAATAATATTGTTTAAATAAAAAATAGATTATCAAACACTAAATAATTTTTTAAAAATGCACCTTTTTTAAAAGTACTTTTTAAAAGTACTTTTTCAAAATAGTTACATAACCATTAACCATCTAGAATTTTCAAATTTTCCTAACTAAGACTATCTTCAACTCACCCTTGGTTTTGGATGGGATGCAATATATTTGAAGTGGAGGTGGTCTAACCCACTCAAATATTTACAAAATCTGGAGTTGATAATATTATCATAATATTTAATATATTAAATTAATTTAATATTGTTGACATAAAAAAATAAATTAATGTTTAATAAGAATAATATTAACATAAAATGTTAATAGATAGATTAATATAAAATAAAAGTGGAAATCATAGAAAGAGCATATATTTTTTAGTGTAAAATTTGGTGTTATGAGTGGAGGATGAAATGCACACAAAGAATTTTTGTTTATACCAAATTTAGATTTTTGGTTTGAAATACTATTCTATATTTCTTCTTAGACGGAAACGATGTCAGCATTATTTTCCACTTTCTTTCGAAATGTATTAGAGAGCGGTGAGAAGGGAGTAGGTGAGATATCTTTTTTAGATGAGAATGTCAAAGGTTGGTTCTCTATGTTTAGGTAATTTGAAAAGGATTTGTTTATTTATTTTCCGAGTTTCTGATATGATGTATCTTAACACGTAGTTTCCACTTTCAAAGATTCTCCTAACCAAATCACACGTCTAAATAAAAAAGCTGCACGCAGTGTTTGTTGACAATTTCATAAGAATCTGTTCGAACAATCGTTTCCGTTGCTTCAAAGAGAACAATTCTGTGAAGAAAAGCAAGGCAATCAAACAATCTTCCGATTTCAGATAATAAGGAATGTCAGTGAGCAGCTCTCTATGGCGGTCGTCGCTGAGCGTACGGCCTCCGGCGGCGAGAGTCTGCGGATCGCCCGGCGGACCGCCCATCACGGCTCCGAGAATCAAGCTGAGAGACGGAAGGCATTTGGCGTACAGGGAATACGGGATGCGCAGAGAAGAGGCCAAACACAAGATTGTCTACATTCATGGCTTCGGTTCCTCGAGCCGAGAAGCGTTCATCGGAATCAACCTCTCTCCGGTGAGCCAAACTCCTTACTTATTTCTTTTAGTTTTCAAGGCCCCGTGTAAATCGACTAGTTTTCATTGTTTATTTTTATCAGGAGTTTATTCAAGAGTTGGGGGTTTATGTGGTGGGATTCGACGTACCTGGCTACGGAGAGAGCGATCCGCACCCTGATCGGACGGTGGAGAGTTTGGCTTTGGACGTAGAAGATCTGGGCCATCGGTTGGGCCTTGGTTCCAAATTCCACGTCATCGGGAATTCCATGGGTGGCCAAGCTGTCTGGGGTTGCCTCAAGTATATACCCCACAGGTAATAAATATACCCCATTACCTTTAAATTGTTACCTTACCTGGATAGAGAACCCCTGAATTTATTTCGGCAATTATGGTCCTTTGATTTTCTTTTAGCGAGCTTTCATTTACTTCTTAATGGATTAAACTCATCACTTAGATTATTACTACACTATAGTAGTTATCATGCCCATTCATCTTTTTTTAAAGAGAAAAATACTCGAAATTCCTATTTTACTTGTTTTTATTGTCTTTTAAAAGTACTATCCCTTTTTTTTATTTACTCTTTAAATTAATTTTTTTATTACTTTCAGTTTTTTGTTCTCCCAATTTATTAAAAAAAATTTAAAAAAATGTTCAGCAGAAAGATAGTAAACTATTTTTATTTAATATATCGGGAGAAAAGAAATAGGAAGAATAAAATTATTTAAAAATTAATTTTAATGGTAAATCGTCTCTTTAGTTATTTTTAATGAGGAAAAAAATTAATTTTAAGATAAATGAGAAAAAAAAAATAGTCATGAAACAAGCATTTCGGACAATTCTTATTTAAATAAATGGGAAATCTTAATACATGAATGTATTAAACTAACCTAAGTTAATTTAGGATTATTGAAATAATCAAAATGAACATAATCAATTTTTTAAGATAAATGATCAAATTTTTAATGATTGAAATTCGAAAAAAAAATTCATTATATGTTTGAATGATAAATTGTTGATTAAATAAATATAAATTATGTATAGTATAAAAATTGGCGATTTGTGGTAGTTAAGATAGTCTAGTGGTAATATCATATTACTTTCAATTATGAGGTCGTAGATTTGAATCCCACCGCAGCAAAGCTGCCTTAAAAAAATTGGCAATTTGGAACGAAAATTAGTACATAAAAAAATCAAAAGAGACTTGAATCAAACATTTTCTTTGGACGATCACAGGCTGGCAGGGGCGGGACTCTTGGCTCCGGTGGTAAACTATTGGTGGCCATCTCTTCCGGTGGAAATGAGCACCGAAGCATATTATCGACAGCCATTCGCTGATCAGTGCACACTCAGAGTGGCTCACCACGCTCCATGGCTTACCTACTGGTGGAACTCCCAGAAGTTCTTCCCCTCCTCCAGCGTAATCACACAAGATCCCAATATTTTCTCTCCTCAAGATCTGCAGATCATCCAAAAATTCAAAACCGATCCAGGCAGAGCAAAACTCAAGGTACATTCCCACCTACAAGTTTATATTTAAGATAACTGTATTATTTTTCTTTCAAACTATATGAGTTTTATATTTAGCTCAATTTTTCTAAATTGTTGGTAAATGATCGGCCAATCTGTTTACAACTTTTCAATGAAAAAAATCGAAAAGACAAATAGATAAAAAATTATTTATCTATTTGTTTTGTTCATTACTCTGGTATTGTGTTAAAGGAGTATGTGACGCAACAAGGAGAGTTCGAGTCCCTCCACTGCACGATGAACATTGGGTTTGGGAAATGGGAATTCAATCCATTGGATCTCAGGAACCCCTTCTCCGACGAGAATGAAGGATCGGTCCATCTATGGCAAGGCGATGAGGATAGGCTTGTTCCAGTTGATCTTCAACGATTCATTGTTAGTAAACTTCCATGGATCAAGTACCATGAGTTGCCTGGTTGTGGCCACCTTTTCGGACATGCCCAAGGAATGGCCGAGACTATCTTGAGGGACTTTCTTTCTCCCGCTAACACCTAAGACTCACTTCTAACCTTCTTTTATTTCTTTTCTCTGTCATATAATGTATGTTCTGCGAGAAAACAAAAATCAAATACGAGAATCATTGTTGTGCGCTAAAAGAATAAATAAAGAATTTGTTGTTTACTTACGGTTTGACTATTTTTTTTTTTGGAGAAGCACTTGCTACAGCTACATATCTAATAAATAGAAGTCCTAACAAAAACTTAAAACTTAAATTCTCAATGGAAATATGGAATAATCAAAAACCTAATCTAGGACATCTTAGAATTTTTGGTTGTGCTGCTTATGCACACATTAGAGATGGTAAACTAGATCCAAAATCTCTAAAATTTATTTTTCTACGTTATCAACACAGAGTGGTACAAAAGGGTAAAAACTTTGTGAATAATGATATAGAGGTGTAAAAATTATAATCAATAGGGATGTTATATTTGATGAAAACTCTTTTCCCTGTAAAAATGACCTGTTATAAATATTTATATATTGATCCTATTAGTTTCACTAATTCTGTAGAAGTAGAATCTAATGGTATAGGTGAACAAATTGATAATCCTAAACCTAAACAAGTTTCTGATCATGTTGGTAATGATCACAAAGATGGCCCAATACATGTTCATGAGCCAAATCAAACTTATTAATTAACTAATTAGAAAAGATATTAGGTCTCCTTCTAGGTATTCAGCTGATCTTGTATTAACTACTTATAGTTTTTGCTCAAGAAACCCATAATTTTGAACCCATAATTAGTGGCTAAAAGCTACACTCAAAGAGAAGGAATGAACTTTATAGAAATATTTTCACCTGTTATTAAATTCAAAACTATAAGGATGATGTTATTTGTGGTGGCTTTTATGAATCTTGAATTAAAACAACTTGATATGAAAACTATTTTTTTACATGGTGACTTAGATGAAGAGATATTTATCAGACAACCTAAGATTTTTTAGGATAACACAAAACTTAATCATGTGTGTTTGCTTAAAAATTCTATGTATTGTCTAAAACAAAGTCCTAGACAATGGTATAGATTTGATGCTTATTTGAATGATAATCATGTGTATATCTTCCTTTATTGATGATATGTTATTAATTAGCAATAGCCTTGAGAAAACAAATCTGTTAAGAATGATTAGAATTTTGTGTTTGACATGAAAGATTTGGGACATGCAAAGAAAATTCTAAGTATGACAATTGAACGCGACAAAAAGAATTTCAAACTTAAAATGCATCCAAAACCCTTATCTGGAAAATGTAGTTACTATGTTTGGAAATTATGAGAGTAAGTTTGTTACCATGCCCTCAACTTCTCATTCCATACTTAGTAAACCTCATTGCCCCGTAACTCACTTTGAAATCCTGAAAATAGAAAATATACCATATGTTAATGCGATTGGATCTTTGATGTATGCTATAATTAGTGCTAGACCCGACTTCTCTTTTGCAACCTCTTTGCTGAGTAGATTTATGTCAAATCCTGGTATTGAACATTAGACTGTTTTGAAATGGGTGATTGCTTATGTTAGTAGTACTCTAGATACTAATTTATGTCATGCTAAAAGAACTAGACCATTTGAACTGATAAGCTATGTAGATGATGATCACGCTGGTGATATATATTTTAGGATCAATAGCAACATATTCAGATTTTGTGTGGGTTCAAGGCTTGTTAAAGGAAGCTAAACTAATTGATAATAATGCTTTAGTATACTCAGATAGTCAATCTGCAATACACCTAAGTAAAAATTATGTATTTCATGGAAAGACAAAACATGTAGATGTCAAGTTCCATTTTATCATGGACTTTATCTCAATTGATGTTGTTAAATTGTCGAAAATAGAAACTGAATATTATCCTTCTAATATGGGTAATAAAGTTGTTATTGTTAATAAGTTCAAGACTGCGTGAACTTGCAATATATTGGTTGATTTTGCAGGTATCGAACTATGAAGCCGTTGAAGTGACCAGTGTGCACTTAAGTGAATCAGGTGTCTCAAACTGCTTGAGCTTCAAGGTGAAGATTGCTAGACTGAAGCTCGATGATCATTTTTCGAGGCTTAATCAGCCCATCAGTGTTTTTGGCTAAATACTTCAAGTGGGATGTTGCCTTATCGTTTATGATAATAAACGACATCAGCGTAGCTTCCATGAGCCTTGGTTTCTCACTGATCCGATGGCTGTTGGTAATACCTAATTGTATTACATATACAATAAGGTCCATACTTCATTCAAAGACCTAATCACGTTAGTCCTTTTGCCGATACCCATTGTAGGGTCTTTTCTCTTCTTTGAAAATTTCATGTTCTTGAGCGAATTATATGCTTCAATCAATGTTTCCTTGTGTGAGGCTGTGATAAGAACTGTTGTACTGAGTAAGATGTTAGTTATTGTTGAGAGTGTGAACTTTGGTGAGCTTGAGTGTGTATCTAATTCACGAAAGCACATACTGAGCTATTTTGGCCGAGCTCAAAGTGCATGTAGGTCGATTTGATCGAAGCACGGTAAAATTGTTTGTGTCGTTTTATCTCGTGCATTTTTTGTTGAATGGTTTGGATAAAATCGGTTAAATCGGAAGTTTCAGGGCAAAGTTATTGCAGAGTAAAATTTTTCACTAAAAACATATTCTTAACAACGAATAAAGAGAATATTGACTAAATTGACAATGTATAAGAGCACTATGAAGTATGAACCACTGTCACAGTTTGGGGGTTTAATGTAATAATAAATAAGAAACTGAGAAGAAGTTGTAATAGACTTGAAAATTCAATGACTAAATGTAGCATTTTGACGGAGTCGGGATTCTAATGATATTGTCTCTAAAGTCTAAATAAAGATAATAAATAAATAAAAAACATAAGAAAACAGCTTCCTCCAAGGTTCTTTCAATCAAAGATTTGCAATAAACAATAGATCAATGCTAATAAGTAAAGCCTTCAGTAAGAAGGGCATTACCTTCTTTCAGTTTCATGACAAAATAAGGACCCACGTATTCCTTAATTTTATATTAGATTAACCATTGATTGTATGGTTCGCAATCTACTGCAAGTCCGTTTTTTTAATCTAAAATGTAATCGTTCATATAAAATCTACGTACTGTTTGAAAGTAACAATTTATCACTCAAAGCGAATAACAAACTAAAAGAGGGAAGATATAGATCACTTTGAGTAATTTGTTGATAGCTCCCTTTCCAAAGAAGCTCTTCTTTACCAAGTATTATAGTAAAGTTCAGGCGTAGGAATATTTTCTGCGGTGAGTGATCCCAACTTGTTAAATTTTCTTAAAATATTTTTGTTTAGACAACTCTTATAATCCTTTATGTGATTAGTCAAAGCCTTCTATAACAAGTGGTCTTGCAATCAGGAATATATTTGTAGTAGTGCTTTGCTGATGTGGCGATCAATCATAGGAACTCCTAAGGCTATTGACTATTACATTTATCCAATTTAACGTCTATACTTGTTGACGAAGGAGAGGTAAAATGACTATCACTTCATTCTTTTCAACATTATAAATACCATATTCATTCGTTTGACGATCATTCACAGGACCATATCAGTGCATGTTTGTGATTTGAAGCAGTGTTATCTTTGCCTTACGTGAGTTGATTCGTCTCTCATTTCACAAAGCTTTTGGTCACTCTTGCTTCAATTCTTTCTCTGTATTGTGTTGAATATTCGTATCCGAAGAGTGTTTCCAGTACGAGGTGAATACGAAAACTCTCTCTGGGTTCTAACTTGTATTATAAGCAGCGATGACGTAACAATGACTTAGTGGGTTGTTGCAGAATGGAAAACGCGGTTGAGCTGTACGGATTCCAGTCAGTGGAGAGCCCCGAAGCGGTGAAGGCTTTTGTGGAGGAAGTGACCGGAGAAGAAAGTGTAAGCGGAGTGAAGGTGGGGAAGAGCAGAGGCTCGCCGCGGGCCCACGCGAGAGTCGGATTCAGAGACAGCGCGAGCGCGAATGCAGTGATCTCATTGGCCGAGAGCGAGAGCGGGCTCTGGTACGGCTCGTCGTATCTCAAGGCCAAGAAGCTCGGTCTCCGCAGCTTCGATGACACGACGCTGCACTTCGGCTCTCGGGTTTCCAAGGACGAGCTCAGTGTTCTGTGGAAAACAGAAAATGTGTGCGTCAGTTTCGGAGAGGGACTTGGAATGCTCTGCTTCATGTTCTCCTACGATTCCGTGGAATACAAGCTTCACCTCAGCTTTGACAGCATTTGGAAGACTGAGCTTCGTCGTCCTCTCAATCTGCCATCAAAGTTTCTTCTCCTCCAGGTTTGCTTCCTTCTTTTTTATCCTGTAATCTGGTCACCTCGATTACGTAAAACCAAATTGAAGATTTCTTTTGTCTATATCAACTAGCGAAAGAGCTTAGACTTACCTGCGTAAGATCTATATTATTGTTTTGACCCTGTGATTAATTTTATTTTTTATGTGTCTTTATATTAATAGCCACGAGAAGTAACAATTTTATCTAGACACCCAGCTCAAATAATTTATATACACAAAAAATGGTTAAAATAACCCAAATTACGTTCACTTATTTTTTCAAACGATTTTAGGATTTAACATTTCAAAATTTTAAATATAGAAAATTTAAATTATGAAAAAAAGTTCAAGTATATATCATATCGTGCTTAACAAAATGATTAATAAATAATAAACTATTTTTCAATTGGTTATAATTTGCTAAACTTTTGTGTTTATAAAGTGATTAAATATGATAGCTGAGATAGTATCAACATCATATATGACCTTAAATACTAATTTGTATGAATGTATATATTTCTTTATATTAGTTATTTGGTGGGGTGCGCATATTCCGGAGACAAAGTGGTGACAAGGGTTGGGTTAGGGATGTGGATTTCACTCCTTTAGGCTCCATCGGACAATCTTCATCATTATGCTTGGAGATTTCGAGCGATCTTCAACTTCCCGAAGTAAGCGATGGGTTCGTGCAATTCAAAGAAGACCAAGCTCCGTTCTGGTTGAGAGAAGGCTCTTCCCTCCACTCTCCCTCGGTTCCTGTCCCGACATTGCTTCCGCCTCAAGGAATCGAGCTTCCCTACGCACTCCTGTTCAAAGTGAACTCCTTGGTTCAACACGGACGTGTTCCAAGGGAAGCACTTGATCTCGACTTCTTTGAGTTAGTGGACCCAGCGAGAATTAGGCTTGACTACATCGAGTCCGCGCTCGACAGGCTCTCCCAGTCTCACCTGAAAGATTGCTGCTACGATCCAGTGAGATGGCTTTCAAAGCAATACGTTAGGTATCGCAAAAGTGGGCGGATTCCAGAGACGCCCACTATTGCTCTAGAAGAGGGTTTCGTGTACGTTCACAGGGTTCAAATCACGCCCACGAAAGCGTACTTCTGCGGTCCCGAGATCAGCCTCTCCAACCGAGTTCTCCGCAGATACCCGAACGACATCGAAAACTTCCTTCGACTGTCTTTCGCGGACGAGGATTTCGAGAGGCTGCACTCGAAGGATTTGACTTCTTGTCCCGATGGAAAAGGGAGAACCAGGGTTTACGAAAGGGTGCTTTCCATTGTGGTAGACGGATTCGTATTGGGCGACAAGAAGTTCGAGTTTCTTGCGTTCTCGTCGAGCCAGTTACGAGAAAACTCGACATGGATGTTCGCTTCGAGGGAGGGGCTCAGCGCTGCAGATATCAGAGAATGGATGGGCGATTTCCGATCCATCAGAAACGTCGCAAAGTACTCCGCCAGGCTCGGACAGTCCTTCGGCTCTTCCAGAGAGACTCTTGAGGTCCACGAACACGAAGTGGATTTGATCCCAGACGTGGAGGTCACAACAGGCGGAATCAAGTACTGCTTCTCCGATGGGATCGGGAAAATATCGGAAGATTTCGCGAAGAAAGTGGCGGCAAAGTGCGGGCTCCACAAGTTCAGCCCGTCGGCGTATCAGATCCGATACGGCGGATACAAAGGAGTGGTGGCGGTGGATCCGGATTCGTCGATGAAGCTTTCGCTGCGAGACAGCATGTGCAAGTACAAGTCGCTGAACCGGAAGCTGGACGTGCTGAGTTGGAGCAAGTACCAGCCGTGCTTCCTCAACCGCCAGCTCGTCACGCTTCTCTCCTCGCTGGGAGTCTCGGATGACGTGTTTTTGAGGAAGCAAAAGGAGGCCGTGCGAAGACTCGATGCGATTCTCAGCGATCCTTTGAGGGCGCAAGAAGAGCTGTGTCTCATGTTCCCGGGGGATATCTCGGCCATCCTCAAGGAAATGCTCGTCAGTGGGTACAGCCCCGAACAAGAGCCTTTTCTCTCGACGATGCTTCACACTCTTCACGCCTCTAAGCTGCTGGAGATTCGGAGCAAGACCAGGATTTATATTGAAGACGGGAGAGCCATGATGGGGTGTTTAGACGAAACTGGCACGCTCGAGTACGGCCAGGTCTTCGTGCAGTGTTCCCATCGCCGAGGAGAGAATTTCATCCTCAAACAAAACGTCGTGGTCGCCAAGAACCCTTGTCTTCATCCGGGGGACGTGCAAGTTCTCTCCGCAGTTGATGTTCCGCAGTTGCGCCATATGGTGGATTGCGTTGTTTTTCCGCAGAAAGGAAAGAGGTTTGTTCCCTTTTTGTCATGTTTGATCTTCTTCCTTTCATTTTCTAATATAACATTGTTGTGCTTGTGATGTCAGGCCTCACCCGAACGAGTGCTCAGGGAGCGATTTAGACGGAGATATGTACTTCGTCTGTTGGGACCTTGACCTTATTCCTCCTCGGCACACTAAGCCCATGAATTATACGGCACGGGAAGCTATACAACTTGATCATGATGTTACCATTCAGGTATTTTCTCTCCATTAATTTGTGTTGAGGTTATTATTACTTACTGCTAAACTTGAATAATATGCTGGTCAAATTTAAAATTACTTCCGTAGCTCCTGAATGAAAAAAACCAAATCCAAGAAAATTAATTGACTTGCTTGCTTGCGATGACAGGAAGTTGCAAAATACTTGGTGGATTACATACTGGACGACAACTTGGGAATCATCTCAAACGCGCACATAGTGTTCGCGGACAGGAAGCCCGAAAAGGCTCACAGCAAAGAGTGTATCAAGCTAGCCCAGTTGTTTTCTATCGCCGTAGACTTTCCCAAGACAGGATTGCCGGCCAAAATCCCGCCCCGGCTTCGAGCCACAAAGTACCCCGACTTCATGGAGAAGCAACACAAGCCCACTTACGAGTCGAAGTGTGTCATCGGGAAGCTTTTCCGACAAGTCAAGGGGATCGAAGATCGTCCTTCGAGCTCGCTTAAAGCCTTCACTGCGAGCGAGTTTTACGACCTCGAGATGGAAGTGCGTGGATTTCAGGACTACGTGGACGATGCCTTGGAGCACAAGTCTCAGTACGACTGCAAGTTGGGAAACCTCTTGGACTACTACCAAATCGAGACCGAGGCAGAATTGCTAAGCGGGAACATTCTTTCATGCTCGAAGCATTACAACAAGAAGAGGGATATGGAATCGGCAAATTACGCGGTGAGATCGCTAATCAAAGAGGCTCGCAAGTGGTTCAACGAGTCCGGTGACAATGACAATGGTGTGTCTGCCAAGAAAGCCTCGGCTTGGTACCACGTCACCTATCATCCTCGCTACTGGGGCGAGTACAACCGCGACTTGTCTCGACACCATTTTCTGAGCTTCGCTTGGTGTGTTTCTGACCGACTCTGTGCAATCAAGAGAGCCACTCAACTTCACTGCGATTTTGCAGATACCAGGTTTGACTAATTGGGGTTTTGATGAGAGATTATATAGCTGTGTGGTGATTAACTTTGCTTTACTAGTATTTTGGTACGAATTTTATATACTACATTTTGTATGAATGGTTACTGGATCTGGATTAGGAAGACAAGTGTTGGATTTTATTTTGTATCCTTATAATGTGTGATCGGTGTCAGTAATTTTGGTGGTTATGTACTACTGGATTAAATATGTGTCGTTTGACGGCTTAATATTTGTTGTATTGTGAGATTTTGATGTTGTCTTGAGTTTGAAATTTGTGAAGTGAAAACACTTTGATTAACTTTGAGCTCCCAGCTTTCTTATTTGGATTATTTAGAGATCTAATTTTAAGGATCCAGTTTTTAGATTACCAGTCCTATTTTATTTTTTGACTTACTTTGTTTTGCGGTGCGTTGTATTTTTTTTTTTTTTATGCGGTGGGGATTGAACTCACACCCTTCAATTTGGAGGGGTGTGCATTACCACTATACTATACTAGTTAGCACTACAGTGCGTTGTATTTATAATTTCACAATTGATTTATCGATAACATTTCATAAATTTTAGTTACGTAAATGTATTTACATGTGTAGATTGACGTAAATAATCTACTCTTTTATGTTAGTGAAAAAAAAATCAGAAATTTCACATCATAGTTATTACATAATTTTTTTATTAGACTCTCCAATGTTTTAGTTGACAAGTTACTTAATTTTTCTATCACCGTTTTCGGTTTTTAAATCCAATCCAAAGATTCATAAAGAACTTAAAATCACCCTGATACATATCGTATTTTTATTTTTGTTTGAACTTTTGGAGTATTCTCCATCTTGCGCTAACGTTTTTCACTTTGAAAATTTTGCTGGCTTGAAACTCATATGTGACTTGAAACATGAGCAATTATCAAAATACATATGACTAATTATTAAAATACTCTCGCTTGTTAATATATCTCTATCCACGCACATATGTACACACAAACAAATACATATACTAATATACATGTTACACATATTCTCCATCTTGTGTCTGATAAAACTTTGATTTTATAAAAATTGCTTAAAAAAATCTGATTTTTCAAAAGTTATTTAGTGTTTTGATAAATTACTTTTGATTTAGCTTTTTGTAAAAGTAAAAGTTGATTTAACGTTTGGTAAAACAATCAAAATTATAGAAAAAATAATAAAATAACCTAATGATAAATATTTCAAATAAACATGATTTAGCTTTTTGTTTTATGTGATGATTTAATTAAGTCTTCAAACATTAATATTACAACTATCTTCTCTTTTTTTTTTTTTTAAGATTATATTACAACTATCTCATAATCAATATACACAAATACGGGTGTATTATTAAAAAAAAGTACTATTTTTATTAATATTAATTTTATTTTCAGACTTCGGAAGATTGCAAAATTGAGACAGTGGCATTTTGGTGTTTAACATGGCCAATCAATTAGGCATTCTTTTTCATGAATATTCTGACTATTAATATTAATATAAGAATGAGGGTAAATAAGTCATCTTAATTTAATGAGCAAATTTCGTTTGCCAAAAGCTACAAATTTCAGCTTTTAAAACAAATTCAGATTACGTTGATTTCTCAAAATCGCTTTTACAACTTTTTTTAAAAGTCATTTTTACCAAACACCAAATGACAGTTAAAATTTTCAAAAAAGCTAAAATCTATGTAAATAAGCTTTACCAAACAATGCCAATGCCTAATAGACGAAGGAGTGTTTCGTTACTTGCAAAAATATCCCCAATATTGTTTTGACCTTTTTCCCAAACGCTACTCACTTTCCTAAGAGGCTACTCTCTTCCGGACAATCGTTGGAGGTTTCCAATGATACATCAGTTTCAATGGAAAATGATCGTTGTACACATACCATTGCCAAAATATGATTTTTAAACAAAAGACGTGTGTAGTTCTAGGCGTTTAGTCTATGTTCGTGTCTAATGTTCCATTTTTCTAGATTCAATACCTAGTTATCGTTATCGGGTAAAATTATTCGCGGATAGTACATTACACTCCACCCAAATCCGCGGAGAGTCGTCCCTGAGTAGTAAGCCTAGTTGTGAAGGGCCGGCAAGCGCCTCCTCGCCCACGCCGCGAGGGGCTGGCTAACGCCTCCTCCCCTGCACCTCACGGGGCCATCCAGCGCCTCCTTACTCGGTTCGCAAGGGGCCGGCAGTGCCTTCTCGCCCGAGCCTGCGTCTTTACGGGCCAGCAAGCTCCCTTGCTCGTGCCTCTATGGGCCGGCCAAGGCAATGTTCTTCCTATGGAATGACTCCTAAAAATCTATAAATAGAGGGTCCGGGACCCATGAAAATCATCATATTCTATATAACTACAAAAAGACAAACACTTTCATCGTCGATCCAAGAATCGAGAATAGGAAGAACAAGAGGCTGAAGCTCGAGGCCGCTTCCAATGATCAAGGCTACTCTTTGATGACTCGAGCTACATTTCCATAACTTCTTCTCAGACGATTATACTCATACCAATCCTCGTATAGCAAGGCACTCCGAAACTTCACGAGTGATGCACATTGCTCACTCGAACCCTGTTTCACCCACAACTTCATCAACCGTCGACATAATCATTGGACTACGTCTTACCTAATCATGATCCTCCCAAGAACGTAGGCAGCTCTACGAGCACGATCACCCATCTCATCCACTCTTACTCACCTTAGCCCCACATGAGGCCGCTTAGGCTCGGTAAGGCCAATTCATAGAGGAATCTATCATCTTGTCTTAGCACCCTCGATGTAGATAAGACCACCTGGTCCGGGCTATCTACAACGGATAATTAGAGTCCAATTTTGAGCGACCACATTTTGATGCTAGAAGGAGACGACTTCCACCAAGTGTTGGAATCAATATAAGATTTAACAATTAATTATCATATCATATATGACGGAATATAAAAAAAGTTATTTTTAACATGTGTAAAACTATTTTACTACCTAGACAAAGTGCATGAACATGTTGTTAATTAAAACATATAATAAATATGAAAAAGACTTGGAACTCTTTTTTTGTTGCTTGATTTTGGAGACCCTTCTCGGATGAAGATCCTACGTCTCACCTCGCTGCTTCTCGTCTTTGGATTCTTGAGCAACCACAAAAGTTTCTATCACTAGAGTCTTCGAGCGTTTGAAGAATTTAGTGAGTGGGCACTATTAAACAATATGAAACAAGAACGAGTTTTGGATCATAAGCTAATACTCTAGATCAAGTGAGGATCTAGGTGCCAAAATAAAAGTATTTTAGAGAGAGAGAGAAGGAGATGTGGTCGGCTAGAATGAGAGAGAGCAAGAACAAAAAGAGATATTTCTCTATCTCCCTTGATGTAACATGGTCGGCCATATGGGTGTCTACACACATATTTACTTTCTAATTTGTTCACAACAAAATAAGAAAAAACCTTAACATTATTGCCCATACAATAACATGTCACAAAATTTAATTCACTAAACTTGAAAACCAATTTTCAGCTGTGTGACTTTAATTCAATTTGTGAAAAAATTCAAAATCTTATTTTGACATTTAAAATCTTATTTTGACATTTTTACATCAATTATCTTTAAGGACGAAAATACCTTTAAACCATTTTCGGAAAAAACGTCTAGTACAAACTGAGCTATTATGTGCGCGCACGAGGAGTTAGAGTTAACCGATTCATACTCTTTTCCCTTGCACTCGAATATCATATTAATGAGGAGAATTCGTTATAAACACTACACCAACATACCTTCCCAACCAATGTGAGACTCTTTTCACTACACTACCAATTGTATCTCTTACATTCACTTCTTTAAAAGCACATACCAAGTGTGATTTTTAAGCATATTTAGAGCATCAATTTCTTATACATTATAAACATGATTTTGACAAATAAATAATCAATTTTATACCCGTTAAAATTAAAAATAAAAATATGAAAATAATTATCCAATTCTGTAACCTCACTCAAACATTCGGCTAAAAATCGTTAAATCCTTTTTTAATACCTATTATTCCAAGATAATATTTAGTTTTTGCATAAAGAAAGATACCACTTCTTCCTCCTCTTAACTAATATACCACTTCTTCCTCCTCTTAACTAATATACCTCTTAACTAATATACCACTTATACTGTTGTGCGGAGACTGTCAAGACCAAGACGAAGAAGGAGAACAAGAGAGAGGCTGTCGTTGTTGCGAGGTTCGAAGTGTGTCAGAGAGATGGAGAGAGAAATGAGTCGAAGACTTAAAAAAAATGAGGTCTCGTCTTGATGGCGGCTAACGAATTTTTATAAATAATTATTCTGCGGGGATATACTTTAAGAGTTGACCCACCAAATTGACGTGTCATACGTGTTTATGGTAATTGATTATAAAAAATTGTTCAAAGACCCACGTTTCCTACTATAGCGGGTTCTCAGAAGGACCCTCTCGGGATATCTCCATTCGGCAACGACTCTGACACTATATCAATATCTACATTCTACAATACTTTTTTTTCTCTTTTGATTATTGGAATCCAGAATAAAGTCAAGTTCTCAACTCTCTGTTTTAATAATAATTGGCATGATTTGACTTCTGTATTATATTATAATAGTTCTGGATTTCGGCTGGCCAGTCTCGCCCGAAAAGACGATTTGGAAAATCGAGACTAAAGTTCCTCCTCTAAAAAATTAAATCTCTTGGTTCAGTTCGTGTTATAATAATAAAAGTAAAGATTTTTTCGTCATGTGATCCGGAATATTTTAATTCCACTTGCTGTAAAAATATTGCAAGAATCTGCCAAATAGTAATCGGTGGCCAAATATTGAAGTCACTAGCTATGAGCGGCATTATTTATTTATTTGTTGCGTTTTAGTTTTTTTTTTTCAAAACCTTTTAAAATTATATTAGTTCCTACTCACAACTATTTACAAAGGATTTTATTTTGGTAAATATGAATTTCTTCTCCTCGGGTAATCGACAAATGGATCAAACTACTTACAATAGTGAAAAATAAATTCTCTAAATAAATTCAGTATCGAGCATCTAATTTATTTATTCATACTTGGGATTTTTAATTATTTAATTTCTGGATGATAGCTTGTAAAAAGATAATGTGAGATGGCAACATTACTCCGTTGAATTATATTTTAGTACTGAATTTTGGCATATACAACTGAAGTCTTGGCATTAATACCTCCAATGTACAGTGTAGTGTGATAGTGTAGTGGTAATGCACACCCCATTTAAGTTAAAGTTGGAGGGCCCATTCAAGTCGGAGAGCGTGGGTTTGTGTATTTAATTTTGAATAGAAAGAAGAAAGAAGAGAGATGGTCAATCATCGCCAAGGAAGAAAATGGTAGGTTTGTTGGGCTGAGTAATCTCGACAGAGCCTTCCAACATCTTGGCGACCTTGCCCATGGAGGGGCGGTTCTCGGGCCGGCTCTGGAGGCACCACATGGCGGTCTTGACCATTCGGTTGATAGAGTCAAAGTGGGCGCGGCTGTCGTAGGAGGCCTTGATGTGGGCGTCGAGGATGTCCTCCACGCTGACCTCCTTGTAGACCTTGTCGAAGGCCCAGGCGGGGAAGTACCAATTCTCGCTCTCCACCTCCGTTGCGCCCCCTTGCGCCTGTGTGTTGCGGACCCCACTCACGAGCTCCAGCAACACCATCCCGAAGCTGTACACGTCGGCCTTCGCGGTGATTGTGTCGGACTTGACCCACTCGGGCGCCATGTACCCGCGCGTGCCCCGGATCTTTGACAGGCTCACCATGTCCTCTTTCTTCCGCAGCTTCGAGAGCCCGAAGTCGGATATCTTGGGGCAGAAGTCGTCGCCTAACAGAATGTTCTCCGGCTTGATGTCGCAGTGCAGGACCCACTCCAGGCACTCCTCGTGGAGGTACGCCATCGCCCGCGCCACGCCCACCGCGATTCGGTACCGCACGCCCCAGTCCAGCACTCTCCCGTCTGACCCGAACAAAAACCGGTCCAGCGACCCGTTCGGGACGTACTCGTACACCAAGATCCTCTCCCCTTTTTCGGCGCAGAATCCCCAGAGGCGCACCAGGTTGAGGTGGTGCATCCGGGCTATGATCGTCACCTCCGCCCAGAAGTCCGGCTCCCCACCCGCCACGTTCTTCAGGCACTTCACGGCTACCACGCGCCGGTCCGTGAGCTCCCCCTTGAACACGTCCCCGAACCCCCCGCGCCCCACGAGCTCTGAGAAGTTGCCGGTGGCCGTCTTGAGCTCCGCATACGAGAATCTCTTCGGCCCCCCCGCCGGCAGAAGCTCCAGCCCCAGAGTCTGGGCCATGTCCCGGTACTTGATGTACTTCTTCAGAAACGCCCAGAAGAAGAAGGCGCCGGAGATGAGCTCCGCCGCGAAAAGCGTGCAGATAATGGCCACGTTTCGCGCGGTGGTGTTTGAATGTTTGGGCGGGAGGGGGAGCTCGATCTTGACCGGGCAGGTGGTCTCGAGCACCTCCGTCATGCCCTTGAAAGTGGACGGTGTAGGGGGCGCGGAGGCAGCGACGCGGAGGAACATCACGCTCTGCGTCCCGGGCGACCAGTACCCGTTGCGGAGCCCTCCGAGCTTGATGGAGCACCGACCCCGGCCGTCGTACTGGAACATGAACCCCAGGCAGGCCGCCCTGCGCGTGCAGTTCGACTCGCACTCCACCAGGTTCTTCCCCTCCAGCGACACCTCCCTCGTGCCCGTGAAGTTCACGTAGTCCAGCCTCACGAATCTCGAGGCGCCCCTCATCGCGACGTCCGCCCGGCACCCGCCCCTCGCTCCGCCCCTGGCCGTGGCCGCAGAGAACCCCGGCGGGCACACGCACGTGGTTGGGCCCGACCCGTCTCCCGTGCAGATGGCGTTGGGCCCGCACGTGCCGTGGATGGTGCACAGCTCGTGGGTCGCGTGCCACACCACGCTCCACTCCCTCACCTCCTCCTCGTACCCGTAGATCCTCAGATTTCCGTCGTCGTCGAGCTTCAACCGCCTTTGGACTCTTTGCCCGAAGTCAGCGGTGACGAGGGACATGCCGTTTCGGAGCTCCAGTTTGCCGACGCCGTCGAGCATGGCCAGCCCTTCCGTCGACCACCAGTATCGGTCCGAGGAGTTGAAGAGCAGATCCGTGCCGTTGCGGAAGCTGTACCGCCCGTTCTCCGATGTAAGCATTCTGTCCGCCAGAGTCTGGTTCGGGAGGAACGTGTCTTTTGGGTGGTCGAAGCTCTGCCAGCCACCGAATACGAGGTTTCCTTCGTTTCCCAGGACTAGTGTTGTCAGGTTACTCGCCGCCGAGGCTCTCCCGGGCCAGAGATTGGGGCTCGTGGAAGAGTTCCCGAGGTGGAGATCGCCGGAGGGACTGACGGACAGGCCACCGAAGATGCTGACCGGAGTTTTGCTGGCGTACCAGACGACGGAATTATTGGGGATGTTGTTGTACCAAACGGCGAATCGGAAGAGAACTTGAGATCCCGGGAGGGGAGTAAACCCGGCGGAGAAGACGGAGTTTCGCGAGCGCATGGTCTGGTTCTGGCTCGGACGCCATGGGAGCTCGGCATTTCGGTTCCGTTGCTGTTGTTGTGCTGAGACTGTCAAGACCATGACGTATAAGGAGAACAAGAGCGAGGCTCTCATTGTTGCCAGCTCTGAGATAGAGAGAGAGAAAATGAGTTGGGGACTTAATAAATGAGGTCTCGTTTCGGTGGCGGCTAACCAATTTTAATAACTAATTGTTCTGTAGGGATTTTCTCAAAAAGAAAAAATTGTTATGTAGGGATATCTTTTAGCGTTGACCCACCGAATCGACGTCTCATACGTGTGGGCTGAAATGGGACGTTGTGAGTTATCTTATTGACTATTTGCCGTGTAATTGTGTTTACTTAGTAGCTTAACAAATAGCTTAACAAAAGCTGTTCTTTTTATGGTCCATCGAAGTGTTCCGCACATTTGTCCTAAAAATAAAAGTGTTCCGCACAAAGGGCGACATGCCCCGTAAATTACAAAACTCATATTTTACGTGTAGTAGTGAGATAATATTTTATTTTTATGTGTCATGAAATTTTATTACGAAATATATGTGTTGAAATATATTAACTGCAACGCATATATTTCGTAATAAAACTTCATAGCACATAAAAACATAATATTACTATAACACATTTTTTTCAAAATTCTCGTCTTAAATCACCATGCTCATCTATTAATTTTGTGGGCAGCAAAATTAAGAGATGTCGGAATCCAACCAATAAAACTGAATTGAAAATATTCCCGAACATTATTACAAAGGTTGGATTTTGAAGATTTTGATATTATATGAGAATAATAATCTAATGTTTATTGATGAATGAACGAGCATTTAAGGCTACATTAGACACGGATACATGGATACAGCTAAGAATTGGGCCTAAAAAACGGCCATAATAAAAGAATAAATCATAAATAACTCTAACTAAATAGCTGTATAAAATATAAATCCTAACTGCCGAATATATTTCCACACTCCTTGAGGTCGTGGTTGTTGGCAAATATTCCCACAAGAACATTATTTATTTACATATCGATATAATATAAATCTCTCATAAGTTTTTATTGTAATTTTCTGATTAAATTAATAAAAGTTGTAACGTTCATTCATTCTTTTTTAGTTTGATTGAAGATTTATGATATTCAATAATTTTATAGTTCTTAATCAAACCTAACAACATAATAAGAGACAAATGTAGATTTGCGTGAACAGACTTTTCATGGTTTGTTTAAAACAAAATATTCACAATCTAAAGATCAACGGACTATTGATCCTAGTATGATTGTTGAAAGAATTTATGATGTCTGGTTATGAGGCATAGAGAGTTAAGAACTTTATAGTTCTTCTAGTGTATCTTCCGAAGAGACTGAGTTGACCAATGCACATTTAGAGACAATGTAAGAACAAACCATTTAACCTCTTCGGTCTCAAGGTCACTATGTATGAATTGTATCGTGCTTACATTAATCCCAAAATGAGACATGTCATTTCATAACTTCAATATATTCATTTGAGAAAGTTACACTCTAAATCCAAATTTGTGAACTAGATGGGCTCTAATGGTGATGTTTTGGGTTGTGAAGTTGACATGAGTATACTTTGTGAAGTTCTCATAGATATGAAATTCATGTACAAGACATGTCGCTTCTAAATGTTATCCGCCATTTTTTCCCATACTTTTTTCGCGATTTTCTGGACCCTTAGAAGCGACACTAGAAGCGACAAGTCGCCTCTAAATTCGTCGATTCAAAACATTAGAAGCGACTTTTCTTTAGAAGCGATACATTAGAAGCGACATTGTCACTTCTAATGTCGCTTCTAAAGGCGATTTAGAAGCGACTTTTTGGCCTTTAGACATTTGTCGCTTCTAAAAGTCTTTTTGTCATAGTGAACATGACCAACTTTGGACTTGATAGATTTAAACTGCTGAGGGTTCGCCTGAGCCAAATACCTTTGTAAACTCCATGAGCAAGAGACCGGAGCTCAGATTCAGCACTGCTTCAAGATACCGGATATTTCGTCTTACTTCCTTAAGTCACTAAATTTTCCCCACAAATGTGCAATAGCCTTAGGTTGATCGCCTATTAGTTTGAGATCAACAATAGTGAACATCAGTGTAAATTTTGATGCTTTGACTAGAGTTGTTCTTGAAGAATAATCCCTTCTCTGGAAGGAGTTAAGGTAGCGTAAGATTCTTAATACAGCTTCCATGTAAGACTCTTTAGAATTTCTCATGAATCTGCTTACTAAACTTACCACAAAACCAATGTCAGGTTTAGTGTTGGCCAACTAATTGAGCTTACCAACTAATCTTTGGAACCGGCCTATGTCTATGTTGACTTCATCCTCACTTGTATCTAGTTTCATATTAGGCTCCGTGGGTGTAGAAGATGACTTGCAACCAGTCATTCCAGTTTCATGCAGAAGATCTAACATGAATTTACTCTGAAAAACTGAAATCCATGTTTATGATCTCAAAATTTCTATACCTAAAAAATACTTGAGATTTCCAAGATCTTTAACTTCAAATTATGAGTCTAGAATTTACTTCAAACTGATGATCTCTTCTTGATTGTCACCTGTGATTATGATATCATCAACATACACGCTCAAGATAGAGACTTTACCAGATCATATAACTTGGAGAATAAGGTATGATCAATTTGACTTTAAGAATAACTTCTTGAGTACTTGTGTGAATCCATAAAAACTTTTCTTTAGCTTGCACACTTAGCCTTGATTTTATCAACTTCAAATCAGAGTGGAATATCCATGTACACATATTTTGTTAATTCGTCATTTAACGCATTCTTTACGTCAAGTTGATGTAGAGGCCATTCAGAATTGGCAAATGTGGTAAGTAGGACTCGAATTGTATTTTTTTTTAGCCATAGGAGAAAAATCTCTCGGTAGTCGATGCCATAGGTCTCCGTGTATCCTCTTGCCACAAAGCGACAATTCCACGACGTTTCGCAAAAATTACAACTTCCATTGAAAAATTATTAATGGGATTTTTATTCCATAAAGATTATTTGTCGAATATGTTGTAACAATGTGAGCCGTAAAAATTAATACAACATTAAATATATTTATAGCGAAAATTTTAAAAAGATCAAATATGTAAATAAATGTAAAAAGTATTTGATAGTGGACCGTCAAACTACAAAATTAAACTAATAATTTAAATCGTGCCTCTTACCATTTCACTTATTTACGATAATATCATTCATTTTTCGGGTCCAATGAAAATGGTATTTCGGTCAGGCACAAAAATCTTAACTGAAGCATTTACTCCGCAAGTCCAGGATCCTACATTCTACAATACTTTTTTTTCCTTATTTTGATTATTGGAACTTAGAATAACGTGAAATTATCAACTCTTTGGGAATTTAACTTATTCTATTACAATAGTTGGCATGATTTGATTTCTGTATCATATTTTTGGATTTCATTTCGCCAGTCTCGTCCTAAATCAATATACCAAATTATAAAAGGCGGAATGATCAACGTTTTTGATATGTGTTTTTTAAAATGATTAACGTTTTGTTACACTTTAGTTAATGGTCATATTTTAAAGTTTAACCTAATTTTCTGGATTTTTGCCCAAAAAATTGTCCGCTCATCCAATAATCATGTCATTGCCAGGAAAAACTTTTGGGCAACTTTTTTTTTAAAATTTTGGTTAAACTTTAACGCGGGCATAAATTAAAATTTGACCAAACATTACGTACTTTAAAAACTCCTAGTTTAAAGGACTAAACTACTCAATAACCTATAATTTTTGAACATTTGAGACCGAAAACGATCATTTAAAAATTAAACCTGGGTAGATCAAACATTTTTATACCAATCCGGTTTAATTTATTCCGATATACAAGATAATTGGTTAAAGTAATTGAATATCATAAACATATTAACATGAATATCCTATCAAATGACATCTTTGACTCAAGTTTTTGGGTTAAATTGTTCAAAAGTTAAAAGAAATTAAAAGAAAAGCGTAATATTAGAATCAGTCCATTACGATTCAACTTTTGTTTTGATTATTGAAACTTGATTGGACCGTTATACGATGCGGTTTACCAAAATAGATCGTTATTAGATGACGGACTTGTAGTTTACTCTTAGCCTTTTAGGTTTGTTGAAAGAAAACTAGAATCAATGAAATGAAATGTTTCTTGATTTTATTGAGAAATTTGAATAAGGGAAGAGTATTCTTCTATGGCACTATAAATCGAAAGTGGAACCGTCTTGTTCAAAGTTGTTAGCAAATATTACAAATAATATTGTTCAAAAAATGTAAAGACAACAAACAAAAAATTTATGAATATTAAATCGGAAACGAAAAATTGGACGGAAACAAGTTGAGATCCGTTGAACGGTTTCCGTAAAACTTTTTATCACCTTGCACAGATGTTGGATTACTTGAGCGAAAACCTCCCAGGATACAACAACTACAATGCAAACTTAGCACCACTCGACTTGACTTCAACGAACTTGAACAATAGCGCCGAACTTTCACCGGACTAGAACGAAAGAAAATTTCGGAGAAGGAGAGAATAAGAACTCGAGAGAGCAATGTTTTGTCTTGGTTTGAGGTGTGTCTAAGAATAAGAAGAAGGTCTCCTTTTATAGGCGAGCCATAGAGGAGTTACATCACAACCATCAACTCGGCCATTTAAGGCTCTCAATGCACTTTACTCCGGCAACTTCAATAGCCAAAAACCGACCAAGCCTTAATGTCACCTAACCGGCCATAAACATGCATGTTAATGCACTCAAAACTGATTATCAAACGTCCAAAACCGTTCGGAAGTATAGCAAGAGTTTTTAAGTTAATTCTCATAATAACATATAAGTTATTTGTAGAATTAAAACTCATTTGAAGTGATTTTTTGCAATAAAAAGATAACGATTGGGTCTGAAAGTCGAAGGTCCAGGAAAAGCCCAAATTTCCAAGATACACAATCCAAGGCCCGAGCCCGAACTACGCCCGGCCTGGCTCGGCGGCGGCACATGTGTGTGCGCGTGCGAGGGTTAGAGCTAACCCACCCACACTCTCCCTCTTACACTTAGATGTCACATTAAGGAGGAGAATCTATTATAAAGCATTCACCAACACACACTCCCAACCTATGTGAGACTATTTTCATTACACAACATCTCACTTCTCTAAACAACACATATCATATATGATTTTTATCATTCTTAGAGCATCAATTTCTCATTCATTATAAACATAATTTTGGCAAATAAATACTCAATGTTGTACCCGTCGCAACAAGGCATAAGAATATGGAAAATAGATCCAATTCCGATGAGTGGACCCCACTCAAATATTTAGCTGAAAATCATTAACACACTAGGTAATAAAAATACTCTTCCATACCTTTAATTCCAACATATATTTGTATACTTAATTAAATCGGATGAAAATAAACTTTGCCGTACAATTTTGAAAGAGTATTTAATTTTTTTTTGCTAGGATCATAACTATAAAACTATTTCTTTACAACTTGAATATGATATCCAATCTTTAAAATATAGTACACGTTGATGTTGGGATCCGCTCTCAACAATCATGGAATAGATCTAGAAGAATTGCTCTAACTAAGCCACATGAAACGTTGCAATTGTAGAATACCCAAACTTTTGCAAACATTTAAAAAATACCCAATTAGTCCTATGTGGCATATTATTAGGCAATTGCATTTCCATTTTTGCCCTTTTTATTTTAGTTTCCGTGTGTTTTTTTTTTATTTCCAGTCGTTTTATATTAACGAAAATTAACCTGATTTTTAGGGAAATCTTGTTTAATTTTCTTATTTTAAACAGCCAATTCGTTTTTTAGTTAATTCAGGATATTTTTGAATTAGTCAACTAATAAATGCATAAACCATTTTGTTTTTTCTTTAATTTTATTCAGATATATTTCATTAATTGCTATATTTACCATCGGTTACAAATTACACGCATGAAGTACTAGTTAATTTGCGTTAATTTATATACACACACATTTTAATCTTATCTATCTACGTGATTTTATGGGACTCAATTAACGCATATTTACATTAGATCACGGGATTTCGACGTTAATTTTCAACTTTCAGATTTGAAATTGTTATTTAATGGTTTTAATATCTTTTTTATATAGTCAACTATCTTCTTTAATTTAAAATCGATTTAGTTTATTTCTTCCATTAATGGCTATTTTAAACAGACACTGCTTTACGTGTTAATTTTGGTTAATTTCTGGTGTACAGCTACGAATTTCCTGATTTATAGCCTTTATTTTGGCAGTTTTAATTGATATATTCCATTTTGTTTTTTATTATAACTATTGATTCGAATAATTGCAATTAAGATATATTTTTTACGAATATATTTAGCCTAAAATCTTGTTTGATTTAAAAGCCTTATCTTTTTCTTTCCTAAAATGATGCCCAAATATTTGGTATCTATTACTAATAAATGAAATTAATATTAATCGAATATAATATTGAGAATTTGAAATTTAAAAATTTATTTTGTAATTCACCTATGCTTACTGATTCCCAAAATCTATATGATTTTCGTATTAATTTTGGTTAATTTGTGCCTCTACTGCTAGTATGTTGTACAGTTAGGAATATCCTATTTTGTAGTTGTTATTGATTATAAGCTTAATTGATATTTCCCTTTTTATCTATAATTCATATAGTCAATAATTGAATTTTGAATCAGTCGAATATAATCTTGAATTTTGAAATTTAATTTTTGATTTTGCTACTGAAAATATGGTAACTGATATGGAAAAGAACACTATTTTACGTGTTAATTTTGGTTAATTTGTGGTGTATAGTTACGGATTTTCTGTTTTGTAGCCTTTATTTTGGCAGTTTTAATTGATATAATCTTTATTCCATTCTGTTTATAGTATTTAACTATTAATTCGAATAATTCCAAATTGATATTAAGATATATTCTTTCCGAATATGTTTAGTCTAAAATCTTTTTTTATTTAAAAAATAAAACCATATCTTTTTTATTTTCAAAAATGGTGACCAAATATTCGGTATCTATTACTAATAAATGAAATTTATATCAGTCGAATATAATCTTGAGATTTTGAAATTTAAAAATTTATTTTATAATTCAGTTATGCTTACTGATTCCCAAAATCTATATGATTTTCGTATTAATTTTGGTTAATTTGTACCTCTGTTAATAACGTGTTGTACAGTAACTATTAATTTTCGTTAATTTTTGTAACGAAAAAGTTCATAATGATTCTAGGAGAAAAGAAAATACATATCTAATTGAAATATTTGAGGGGGAATCAAACTACAGATGTAATTACAATAAAAGAAAAACTATATGAACGTTCTTCTTCGTCATACTCTTTTTCTTTTCGTCGGCCGCCGACTTCTTCATCATCTTCTTCTTCTTCTCTCCGGGGGAAGTTTCTTTCATTATTTCGGGTTCTATTGCTTTGGAACTTTCTCGGTCGCCGGAGTCTTCTTCTCCTCCACCGACTTCTTCTTCGCTGACTTCTTATCTTCCTTCGAGGCCATTGAAATCGTAGATTTTTCTTCGTTGAGAGAGAAGAGATGAGAGAGTAGTATTGGTTTAGAGTGAGAGAAAGTGACAATTCGGATTCAAGAGAGAGAATAGTTATGTGCGTTTGTGTTTCGGTGGGAATGAGAGAGAGATGAGTGTTGAAGGGGGTTAGAGTTTAAGAGATTTGATCGGGTATATAACAACTTTCCAAAATAATTTTTCCCTCCAAAAATTAAAAGTTTTCATTAATTTTTATTAATTTCCAACATATCCGGCTCTTTAATTGGAGAGAGAAATTAAGTTTATCTTTATACATAAAATCCGGCCATAATTTATTTAATTTTTGGAAATTAATTTCCAAAAATTACAAAACCGAAAAGGGTATAATAGTCCGATAATTTGCGTTAATTTCTACAACTGGGTATTAACCAAAACTTACAAAAAATTGGGTATTTTGCAAACTCAATACTATAGAAGGATATATAGCTCTTTATCCCTAAGATCTATGTGATTTTATACGTTTTAAATTTCTATTTTAAATTTAGAAATGTGGATCTCGGTAAAATGTCATGTTTATAATAAAAGAATACTCAAAAAATATAAAAGATGAAACATATAACTTTATTAAGGGTAAAAGAGCTATATACCCTTTTATGGTATTGAGTTTGCAAAATGCCCAACTTATTAACAATTTTGGGTAATACCTAGTAGAAGAAAATAATGAGAATTAAAGGATTAATATACCATTCCATTTTATTAATTTTCGAAATAATAATTTCTAAAAATTAACAGCCAGATTTTAAGTAGGGAAGCATTTAAATATTTTTTCCAATTAATTGGTCGAACTTTTTGGAAATAATGAAAAAATAATGGTGTAATATGTTTGGGCGGGAGAAATCAATATTCTGGCATGTTATTTACTAAATCAAATTTCTTAAACTCTAAGTCTTTTCAACATAACCTCTCTTCTCTCTCCCTAAAACCGATACTACTCTCTCTCTCTCTGCGAAGAAAAATCTATGATTTTAATGGTACCGAAAATAGAGAAGAAGCCAATGGAGGAGAAGAAGACTCCAGCGGTCTGAGAAAGCTCCGGCGGAAAAAAAAGCCAAAAGTAGGAAAGAACCTTCCAAACGAAGGTGGTTCCGCGACGGTCGGAGAGAAGAAGAGGAAAGTGATAAAGAAGAATTCGCTCAGGAAGCTTCAAAACGTGTTGCCTTCATGTGTTTCATCGAATCTTGAGTGATTTTTGTGTTAAAAATCGTTCGTATAGTTCTTAGTTTATTTTATTGCAATTAGATCTATAGTTTCTTTCCCACTTAAATATTGTAGTTAGATTTGTAGTTTCTTTCTGCTAAAATCGTAATGATCCATGTCGTCGCATAAATTAACGAGTCTTTATATCAGTTTAGATTGAAACTTTTGTGGTGGATACTCATTCCTTGTTTTAGATGGTTCAATAAGACGAGAATATGGATGAGGACTGACTTCATACAATTTTTTTTATTCAAATGAATAACTGTGAACAAAATGCAATAATTAGGAGTGCATATGTTAAAAGATTAAGTAAAAGTAATAGTTGCTGAACCAAACTACTCACCAGAAATGAATGACAGTAAATCTATAAACCTGACATATCATAAATTAACGAAAATTAATAATGTGCACCTGACATTAACAAAAATCTATGAACCTGACATATCATAAATCTATGAACCTAACATATCATAAAAGGTTTTGTTTTTAAAATCGAAAACGATTTTAGACTAAACATATTCGGAAAGAATAATCTTAATATCAATTTAGAATTATTCGAATAAATAATTAAAATTAAAAATGGAATGAAATAAATATTATATCAATTAAAACTGCCAGAATAAATGCTACAAACAGAAAATTCGTAACTATACACCACGTTATCATCTGAGACATAATTAACCAAAATTTACACATAAATCAGTGTTTTTTCATATCAATTACCAGATTTTAAATAGCAAAATCAAAAATTAAATTTCAAAATTTAAGATTATATTCGATTATTTAATATATTAATTATATATAATAAAAAGAAATATATGTTAAGTTTATAATCAATAACAAATGCCTATAAAAATGCATGAAATCAGGAAATATGCATTTATTTCTCGTTGTCTACTGGACAACAAAATTGACAAAAATTAACTAGCATTTCATCTGGACGAGTTTTAATCGAAATTAATTTCAAATCGGATTATTAATAGTCAAATGTAAATTACTATAAATAACTGAAACATTAATGAAATATAGTTAAAGTAAAAGTAAAATCAACCAAGAAATGTTAATCGGTCCGTTTACTATTTCAAACATTAATGATATATATTAGTTAACTAATTCAATTATGAAAACTCATGTGAATCCCTTAAATCGTGATTAATTTACGTTAACATTTGAGATTTAGTAACTTTCGCAAATTAAAAAATAATAAAAAGGGCATAATTGTAAATTAAATTGCCATAAAAATGTACCACGTAGGATTGAATGAGTATTTATCTATAATATACAAAACAATGGCTAGTTTGCTATTGCAACGTTAAGTTTGACTTAGATAGAGCAATTATTCTTTTATTAATATAATCGAACTCGAGAAGTCGTGCTAAAGAGTTACAAAGAATTAAAGTCCAGCTAAGAAAATAATAATAAGATATATGTAGTTAAGCGTGCGTTTATTATGTCGAAATATTTTAGATATAAGGCCTTGTTGAGTTGAAGATATCGGGCACGTGTATTCGAGATCGGTGGAGATGTCGCCACGTTGCTTGTTGTTGTTGAAGCTTGGATTTCTTCTTCGTTCAAGATGAGATTTCCCCGACGAGATGATTTTTTCAAACTTCGATCTAACATCATCAGCGAGGCGTGTGTGCGTGACTTCGACTTCGTCTTCATTATTTCGATGATTGGGCCTGATGGTGAGTAGTTCGGTCTGAACTTTGGAGAATGAGCATCATTCGGGCCCAATACGCTTCAGTTCGATTTTATACCTACACAATATCTAACATTTTTTTAACACTAAAGCCTTCGATGTATTATCGAGAACTTTCATTAACTAACAATTATAGTACGCATATGTATTATTTAATTGTCATAGTAGTTATTAATAAAATTATTGGCCTAACACATATGATTTCATTAAGCAATTAGCCATTTTTTTTTTATTGTTTTTCATTACGATAATTTTATCACTTATATATATTCCGACCTTAAACTAATAAAATTAAATTTTTTGGACGATTGTTTGAGCGGTATAATTGATTTATTATGGTTTTTTTTGTTAATGAACATTTACTACGATGGTGGTGTGATCAAAGGACCCACTAACAAGAACTTGCGTCTCTTGAGTGTTCCATCCAACGACTTGAATGTGTTTGAACAAAAGTTCAATGGTGGAATGCAGCTTAGACTCAAATTGCAAAATAAATTTGCACTTTTTATTTTATTCCTCACTCTACTCTCATACAAACTTCTATACGTCTTCTCTCTACTAACATATCTTTACCAAAAAAATCTTAATGTACTAAATAAACATTTTTAAAATCCTATTTCTCCTTACCTTACTGACATGATGCTCCATCGTAATACACTAGGCCAAAATATGCTTTCAGATGCATCATAAATCACATCATAAAGTCTAGTTGTTGCATTTAATAATATTATTACATGCGACATGTCGTATCTGAAAGTTGTGATGATTTTGATGCAATTTTTCGCACCGTACGACATGTCACATTTGAAAGCAGGACCGAAAGACTTTTGGTTTCATTAAATCAATCTTCATTGATCTTCGAAGAGAAGGAACCAAAATTCAGAGCTCTCTTAGCTCGCTCGAGAACGTTTTTCTTTGTCATTGTCATCAACAACACCACTGAATCTAGATTCTGAATAATTTCTTTCAGAAGTAGTTCTAATAACAATTAGAAGCGACTCAGCATCGCATTTCACATTAAAAACAATTATTCATCTCGTCATCAAATGAAAAAAAGAAGGAAAAATTTAACCCGCTTAGATTTTTAGACTTTTAGATGCGACTTGTCGGATCTAAAAGTCCAATTTATCCCAAATATTATTTTTGTGCGATGATTCATTCGGATGCGACAAGTCGTATATGAAAGTTGTGTATATGCAACTTTTGGATGCGACAATGTTAAATAAGAAAATCATCCAATCTTAAGTCATATATGTAGTAGTGATATTACAATCATATCTTTACTTTTATATCAATGCTAGGATGTTCTTGGTTTTATTTGAAAAAATTAATACCATCTTCAAAGAATACATAAAGTAACCAACATATATGATCGAAGTTGAGAGTGCATTTGAGATTCTTGACGAAATAAGCGACAATACGACCATCCAGTCTTTGATGACTATGGTGTCGCTATTATTGAACCTAGCTTGCTTTTGACATATATGAACTTGTAACAATTTCATCGTTGGTTGTAGCTTTCAATAATTATTTTATGCCTAATTTGGATCTCTCTTTTGTTCCAATGAATTTAATTCAAAAGATGCGATGTAGAGGCCAAAAAACCCAACTCACTAAGCCAAAATCCAAGACAAATAGTATGTCCAAAGTCATAAAGGTGGTGCTGAAATTCGGCTCGTCGTCTCTGGTTCTCATCTCAAGTCGTCATTCTAGCTCGTAATCTCAGCTTGTCATCCCTTAGCTCTACTACTATTGAAAGTTGCACTTTTTTTTTATTGGAAAATGTGTTATCTCTTTCTAATGCCCCCTTTGCTCCCGCAAGGTCTAGGCTGTCCTTCCTTGGTTCCCTCAGTGCCTAGGACGTCAACTCTTAGCTCTCGCAAGGCCTAGGCATGCTACTTGTTGTCCCGCAAGGCATATACCGGTCTTCCTTGCTCCCGTAAGGCCTAGGCCGACTTTGGTTATCGCAAGGCCTAGGCCAGCCACCCCTTGCTCCATGGTCGACCAAGGGAACTCTCACGCCTATAAATACAAGCATTTTGCCAAATACTTAAGGTAACAACTTCTTCCCCAAAAAAACAGTTCTTCTACCATTAGAACTCTCTTTCTAAGTAAAATAGTCTCACATAGATCGGTGACTCGATCCCTGAGACTCCATTCCCTGAGAAGTTGTTGATCCAAGGATCATCGTCTCACCTGATCTCGACGTTTTACTTCCTAAAATCTCCACTTCTAATCCACTAATGTTGAGCATCAGGGAAGTAAACAGAGGCTCACGTTTTTTTTTCTTTTTAGTTCACGTCTTCTCATTTATTTCATGTACTGTAAGAAATTGAAGCCTGACTATAGCTCGGGACACCGAGTCTAACATGCTCAAGCCAAAGCAAGAGTCAATTGTCCCGAGCAGGAATCTGACCGCTGTAGACTTCATAAAATTGATCGAAAATGAGCGACAACACTAGTCATGATGCTCTATAAGTTTACAGCGAGTTAGTTTATGTTATCATTTGCACATAGTTCAATGAGTGTGTTTTACATGTACAAATTTATTGTTTCTGCGCGTGAA
This sequence comes from Urtica urens, assembly GCA_958296335.1. Lineage (NCBI taxonomy): Eukaryota > Viridiplantae > Streptophyta > Magnoliopsida > Rosales > Urticaceae > Urtica > Urtica urens. The sequence goes on along the minus strand of OY282530.1, from coordinate 17,705,809 downwards.
TTTTGCTTTTTATTTTAGATATTGGAAAATATAATACCAAATTCATATAAATTAATTGATTACAAAATGAACTTTATTTAAATTTTAGTTAATTTACTTTATTTTATTAGTTAATTACTTGTGGGTCTGGTAAGTAATTATGTAATAAAATTATATTATGATTATTTTTCTAAAAACAATGTGTTTCTTATCTCTGAAATTAAATTATGTTATGATTTTCATCTCTTTGCGCCCCACAAGTGAAATCCTTTCTGTCGCTGGCTGCACCGATATTTTTCATTATCATATTATGCTCTCTCACAAACGTCCATTTGAATGCACTTCTATTACAGAGGTTCGTGTGCGTGTGGGCCAATTAGACAGAGTACAGGTGAACTCCAAATGGAGCATCGGTAATATCTAGTATTGCGTTTTCTTATTCCAAAAAATAAAACCAGTACATACTCCAAATGGAAAGAAAATGGAAATTTGGGCCGCCTATCATTTTTGACTTTCTTTCAAGTAGGGCATTATCAGAAAGTTCTACGATATTGATTTTTTCTTTATTGAATTTGTTGTTGGCTTCGGTTGGCAATTTTGTGCTTTAAGGAAAATTCTTTTAGATTTTTCTCTAGAAAAATGTTAAAGAATGCTTTTAAGGAGAATTATTTTAGATTTTTCTGTAGAAAAATGTAAAAGAATGCTTTTAAGGAAAATTCTTTTAGATTTTTCTGTAGAAAAATGTGATACTTTCAAAAGCATAGGAGTGGATAATAAACTGTTTTGAAATTTGTTTTCGCTAATAACATAAATACATTTGGCATTCACGGAGATATGATCATAAAAGATACAAAAATTGGGTGATTAGTAATCATAAACTTATGAAATTTGAAGATAATCAATGGTGTTATGTGATATCAATTTTTCATAAGTTTTTATCTATTTTCTCTTTTAATTTCGATCATTAAGAAGCTGTATACGGATGAAGTCGATTATTTATAACAATTTATAAAATTTGAGCTAAGCACAAAACTCTTGAATTTAGTAGGCAAATAATTATAATTATCCTAAAAATATATCAAAATAGACAACAAGTTTAATAATAATTGTTTATGTACTGATTGATATTTATTTATTAGTTTATATATTATTATATATATATATATATATATAAAGGAAACCTAAAAAACATTATTCATCAAAGACTCATTTTACTATTCATTCATTGTAAATTTATTTATTTAATCATATAATTGTTTAAAATTACAAATTATGCCATTAAAAGTAAAATGTCACAACTTGGTGGATTTCTCTAGAATTTACATGATTTTCACCATGTATATAATAAAATTACAGAATTACTCTATACGTTAATAAAATTGCAGTATTAGTTATTCTATTTATGGAATTTTCTTGACGAATCTTGAACTCATCAGATATATAATTTTTTTCATTTCCACGCTTTTTGTATATTCCAACTATTGCTGCAAAGAAATCAACACAAAAAAATATCTTAAATGTATTTAATAATTATTTCTATTTCAATAGTTTTAAATTTGATCTTTAGATTTATTTATACATTACGTTACTGATGTAATTTAACAAATATATAACTTATATTATTAATTAATACTATAAAAAACTTTGTGTGATTTTTTTATTGCGTCATCTTTTCCATTAAAACATATTTTTAATTATTATAATAATTACAAATTAGATATGTTTAAGCAATTCGCAAGAACGCGGAAGTATTTTTGCTTTTATAGTAATATATTGTAAGTTGGTACTACTCTAAAAGTGGACGGTCAAAATTTCTTTTTTGATGATTTTTTTTTAATAATGGACAAACATTTGAGTTACATCCATTTTCAAAAAATGTGGACCCTTAATCATAATTTGGTAATATTGATAAGAATATGAAAAACGACAAAAATAAATGTATTATTTTTATAATTAATATTAACAAGGAGGCAAGATATATAAGTAAACCAGAATGGTTTTGAATTAATAGAAGATATACAGCTGTGTAGTGTCATAATTGTATACTATGTAATAAGAAATGAAGACGGAACAACTTGCAATGGCATGAAGACCAAAATTCTGATAAATTTTAATTCAAACAAAAGAGATAGTGTGGACAATAAAGGTATAACACATTAATGCTTAAAATAATAATAATTATGTATTACATAATCAAAGTCTACCCTAGCATTTGAAATGCAAACTGCTATCCAGAAAACAATGTATACTTAAGGATAAATTGGTAATTGAGTTAAAAGCAATAATATTTTTTAAAATAATTGAAAATTTATTTTGTACGTTCAATAGTGTACAAAATATTAAAAATGAACTCTTTATGTCCAAAGATAAACTTCAAACGAAAATGCCATGTTGATCGATTATTTTTTGTCTTTCACGGTTTTCCTCAAATGGTATTATATTTATTTAGAAAAATGAACAAAGTAAGTAAGATTTTCTATTTCTTGCTTAAATTGTTGTAACATAGTTTAATAATGATTATTAGATGATTTGGCTCGATTAAAAAAAGATTTGATGTTTGTTTTTGACAAATTCATCGGAAGAACTTCATCAAATTTCATCAAATTCGAATGAAATTTATTGAATTTCGTTGGACTCAGATAAATTTAATATGAGTTCATCAAAATTCATCGATTCAGATGAAATTCGTTCGAACTCGGATGAATTTAATTCGAGTTCATCGGTTGTCATCAGATTAAGATTAAAAAAAATATTTTAACGAACTTCATTCGGATTGAGATGAATTTTACTCGAATTCACTCCGAAGCGTATAAATTTCATCCGGGTTCATTTGAATTGAGATGAACTTCATCAGAATTTAGCGGGATGCGTGTGAATTTCATCCGAATCCACCCGAAGTAAAATGATAGGGCATTTTTGTCTGAAATTGAGTCAAAAGTTTAATTTAATATTTTAAGGGATAATTAACAAAATAACATTTTGAAACATAAAAATTGCTATATAGTTCACGTTTCATGAAAATTGGTTTATAACAATTAACAGAAATAAATCGGTTTAAAAAGACAAGACTGCCTTCAATTATTAGTGACAGACATAATAAAATAAAAACTTAATACTCATTACATGCAGTTACCACTATCAATTGGACGAGATTTTAAATAACTTCTCTTACCACTACACCTCAAAACTCGGGAGAAATAAATTTCACTACTTCTCTCACCACTATTTATGATCCAGGATTAAAGATGGCAAATAAACAAAAATATGCCAACTAACTAAATACCAGAGTATTAAATATTTCGACGTCCTCGAACGCATATTATGAACACATAGAACCCAGAAATATAAATATTTTGAATTTACTTGTTTAATGTACTCGCATAATTGAAAAATGGTAACATTAAATATAATAGATACAAATCATCAATCGGCGGTTATCTTTACACCAAAAGTAATATAAACGTGAATAAACCGGTAGTGAATGAATAGAAACATTTTTAAAAGAATCAAAACCGCTAAAAACTGTTATTTAATACGAATTTAGAAACAAAACAATAAATTCTCTCTTACAAAGTAAAAGGAGTCAAATCTTTTTATGCGTTTTTCGGTAGTTTTGTCTATACAATAAAACTCCATTTTTGTCGAAACCTTCTTACCGGGGTTGGAAACTGATACTACAGTGCTCCGACGAGTCCGATACGGATCTATGCTGCCTTCTCTCCGACCTCTTCGTCCCCTTCAAGTGGGAGGACAAGCCCGGAGTCCACTGCAAATGCGATCAGGACGAGCTCTACCACGTCGGAGTCACCCGCTCGATCTAAAGCCTCCTCCGGTAAGTCCACTCGCCGACAATTCTCTGCGGTCACCGCGCTCACCGAAGTCCAAAATCTTCTCCCATGCGTTCAATTTCTTCTAAAAAGGAGAATTTCGAGGTCGATCCATTCTTGAGTGTGCTCAGCATGAACAATTATTGCAGATACAATTTTTATGTTTTGGTTTCTTTTTGGGATATCTTTGATGCATTGAAAACAAAATTCATTATGCTAAAATATTTTAACGGGCATTGATTTTGTTTTAGATGCTATATAAAGAATTGTTTACTGTGATATGCAATATTGATATTAATTGTTATCAATTTGTTGCAATTATTTTTTATATTACTTCTGCATATGTTGATATATATATATATTGATTTATTCAATATATTATTGCCACATGAATTCGGATCTGCATATCTTTTATACTTGTCCAATAAATAGTATGTAACAAAGGGACCCATGTAAACGATTTTCAATTTAAAATAACGATTTTTTAGCTATATATTCATGTAAATGTTTACTAATTTCAATATACCCAACGTTTGGAAAATATTTCGTAAATACCCAGTGTAAACTGTTAACGTCATTATTGTGACTAATTTGACCTTATAGCACACATTTTAATGGATATAAGTTATAAGGTCAAATTACTCACAATAATGACGTTAATAGTTTACACTGGGTATTTACGAAATCTTTTCCAAACGTTGGGTATATTGAAATTAGTAAGACTAAAGGTGGGTATATAGCTAATTTTTTGCTAAAATAATTTACATCAGTTTACAGTATATTATCCTCAGTATTATGGAAATTGACGTGTTAAACGACTTTTAGTCCATAAATTAATCGAAATTCCTACGGTACGATGCAACACATGCATGCGAACAAGGTAAATCTTCAAGTTGCCGAAAACGAGAAGTGCATGATTTATGTTCAATGTCAACAACTCGGCGTAGCCCCATCTACAATTTAAAACTGATTCTCGTTAATTGCATTAACCTAGTACATTAAAGTTGTTAAATAAAACTGAGTAAATGATAATGTAATCAACTTAATCTGAAAAATAAAATTGTACTTACATTCATACACCGCGCCGCTTCTTGAGCATTCTTCAAAGTCTGATAACCTATATCAGTTAATCCAGATAACATTTCGGAATAAGCTTCCTCTTCTTAACAATTCATCTTTGAATAAGGTCCCGATAATTCAAAACCAAACATGCAACCGGCCAACCTCTTGCTTCATGCAATACAGCATTCAAACATTCTGAAATTTTGGTAGTCATGATATTAAACCTCTTATCTGGAAAAGGACTACGAAACCATAGTTCATGATTAGCATTTAACAAATACTTCTCAATTTTACGATCATCAGTAGACAAGATATTAAGCCAAAAATCAAATTCCTGGGGGGTGTATGCCTTAACACACTTGTAAAAAAGAGTATGAATATGACTACTTCCAAATTTTGCTTTAACATTATCCCACAAATGTTGCATACAAGACGCCCAAAGTACTTCAGGGAACACAATGTATACTGATTTCTGAATGGATTTGCATCTGTCAGAGACAATCACCATGTCTTGTCGAACACCATAGACAATATGGAGCTGCCTCATAAACCATGACCAAGAATTATCATTATCTGAGTCAACAATACTAAATGTCAAAGGAAACAAGTGATTATCATCATCTAGAGCAGTTGTTAGAAGAAAAGTCCCATGCGACTTTCCCTTCAAAAAAGTACCATCCACAGAAATCACAGGTCGACAAATCTGAAAACCATGAACTGATGCACCAAATGTAAGAAAAAAGTACTTGAATAAGCCATCATCGTCAACTAACGTGTGGCTATAAGAACCTGTTTAATATTTAAAAATCATTAACATTATAACCATTATACTAGTAAATCAATAATCAATTATTCATGTTAATATAAATCAATAAAAGAATAATAATTTACGAGAAAAATACAAAATAAATTATAATTAATTTACTAAAAATTTAAAATTTACCAGGATTTTTTTTTTCACAAATCATGCGTCCTATTATAGGTAAATGACTATAGAATGAATCAAATTCTCCACGCAATTCAATCAGAGTAGATTTCCGACCCTTCCACACTCGGAAATAAGAAACTTTAACATTCCAACGAGTGCGCATAATATCTGCAACCCCATCAGACTTAATTTCATTTCCTAATGAACCTCTAAAATCATCTTTCACACGTACTAATAAGCCTAGAAGATTCATGCTTATTTATGTGAATAACAATTCTACCAAACACATGTGTGTTCTTTGTAAAAAGTCCTTATCACCCACATACCAGATTTAGGGTTTACATTGGCATATAACAAGCATAAACAGTGTAAATCCTTACAACGAATCTGGTATCTAGTTTTGTTGGATTTCACAGTGATAAATTCGAAAGAATTTCTAACCGCCAACATACAAAGAGCATTTTGAAGAACACATCACTTAGTCAAAACATTATTAACATTAATCTCAATCTGAATGGGAAAATTCTTCAATTCAGACTCATCGAATAGTACTATGTCAAAATCATTATGTGCTTCAATATCAATACATTCATTTTTGCGAGATTGAAAACATTGGCGTTCAAACAATTCAACTGCCAAGCACAACAAAATGTAAATTAACATACAATCTCGTCGAAAATAATGAAATTTTTTACACTAACCTGAATCACGAAAGGAAGCATTCTGGTCACCGGTGAAATCCATTTTAGTGGTGATCTGAATCTCGGAAATAAAATAAAATCCGACTGTAAATGAAAAATAAGTATTTGTAGGTAATTTCCTTTGTTAATGTATCAACACTTTAAGAAATGAGTTATAACACAGATAGAACAAGATGCGAAAAATTTGAATTTTCGTTACTATTTGAATTTGACTAAAGTAACGCGGAAAAAATTTCAAAAATTTTAAAAAAAAAAACTTATCTTCAAAAACACGTAAATGGAAAGTCAATTAGCATAAGAGATCGTCTGAATACATGGAAATAATTTTTGACGTTTAATAAAAATAAATAACCCTATAATTACTATAAATTAATATAAATATCAGTTCGAAACTAATAAGGCTGAAGATAATCGGATTTAATGAAAACAAAGTCAACCCATTAATTAAGGAAATAATTTCCACTTAATAACCAAATTATTTAAACACAAATAATTTTGAATTCAAAACAAAAATAAATGTTTAAATTCGAAATAAGTATTCAAAAAATATTTAAATTCGATTAATTAAAAAAGGTTTAAAAGTAATACTAAATAGAGATACGTTATCAACATAGTTATGTAAGAAAATTTTACCAAAAATTGGGGTTTTTCAAAATACGTTTGCCAAATGAGAGTCAATTCGTCGAATTTTTGTAGTATTAAACAATAACGGTTAAAAGCTCCATTCCTTCCTTTTCCTTTCATAACTTCTAGAGATAAATTAGTATCGAAAGATAGACAAGTTCGCGAGATCAATAATTTATGCTTTCACAAATATATTACATGACGACACATCCACTCACTCGATCAGTCTGCATGGGCAGCTTTTATTGCAGATCATATCTTACAATAAAGTGTGTTAAAAAAGTCTAACACTAAATATAAAATAATACGTCAGCGATGAGTCTACTTAGTTTTTCTATTATTAATGTAAGAAGTAGACATTGAAAAAAATTATCGTCGTTGTTCATCACAATTACACGGCTCCTGGTTCTTCTACTACTAATTTAGCTTCTCCAGTTTCGGTCAGTGCTAAAGGTTCTCCTCTCTCTCTCTCTCTGCGTGTGTATATCATCTACAATACTTGATTGATTAAGTTCGTCTTTTTCTATGAAATTTACATTGAAGTACTCTCGCCTTACATTCAGGCAAATATTGCTAGCAAAAAATAAAATATAGATAGAATCAGAGTTTTCTTCTTCTGCATTTTGTGGACTTGACTTAAATGGCATACAGGTAAAAGCTTTTCTGCATGTTTGGAAAAAATTTGGGGCTGGTTTCAGACTTAGTAACAAATAAATGGACTTGTTTAAGTGTAGTCACTATTTCCCAATACCCAGTTTGCCGTTGATTTAATTTTCGCTTTGCAAACATATAATAAACTATTTCTTGGCACTACTCGTTTTTAGATGTTGCTGGTGTTAAACGCGTATGCCCACAAATGGAAGTTATTAGAAAACGATAACATACAAAAAGTTAATTTAAAAAACATTCCAACATTTATCGATGTGATGCTTAATCTTAAAGTCATGCCACTTCTAGTTTCTGGGTGAGTATGAATTAGTTGAATAAGAGGTTGGATTTTCCATGTTTGAATTAGTGACAGAAAGAACAAAAGTTATGTTTTTATGTCAGCATTGTGAAGTTAACTCACTTGCCTACCAACAACAGTGCTTTACTATATTGACTACACTTTGTGGTTTGAATTTTCATCTATTCTATACTACTTCGGTTTCAGACACTAAGTGGCTTCTTTTTATGCCAATCAAGAATTGTAGAGAAACTTCATCCTAGTGCTATTATAAGGTTTTGTATTGTGATATAGTGCAAGCAAGAATGGTGATGAAGAGACTGGCTCTAGTGTTGCTCATCGTTTTGGTATCTTGGGCGTACCAATCAGCTCGACCACCGGCCCCAAAAGTGTGTGGGTCCCGGGGCGGACCGCCCATCACTGCCCCGAGAATCAAGCTCCGAGACGGAAGGCATTTGGCTTACAAGGAACACGGTCTCCCAAGACACGTGGCAAAGTATAAGATCATCTCTGTCCATGGCTTCTCTTCCTCTAGACATGATGCTGTCTTCGCAACTGCTCTCTCTAAGGTACTTCAAATGTGTGTTGTGTATTGGTTAGTGATTTACTGTCATCGGTTTATAATGGTTAGTTTTGAGGGTTTGTCATTTAATTGTTTTGTGTGATATTCTTCTCAGGAGTTTGTTGAAGAGCATGGAATTTATATCGTGGGCTTTGACCGACCCGGGTACGGAGAAAGTGATCCTGATCCGAATAGGACAACCAAGAGTTTGGCGTTGGATATAGAAGAGCTTGGTGATCAGTTGGGACTTGGATCCAGATTCTATGTTCTCGGGTTTTCCATGGGAGGCCAAGTTATATGGACTTGCCTCAAGTATATACCCAACAGGTAAAATCATGCTCTGCCATATAATCCTCTTCAAAAATATGTTCCAAATTATTATCAAACTAACAATCATACATTTTTTGAAATTGAATAGTCTGGTGTAACATAGTAGTATACAGCAACGAAATTACTTTGTGCCGTGTGTCTAATTAATGGAGTACGAATTGTTAAAACTATTAGTATATTCATTAGTGAGGGTTGATTCACCTCTCGAATTCGGAATTCGTAAGAGATTTGAGTATCCTTGGCGATTCAGAGTGCATTAAATAAAATCGTGGACAGGCTTGCAGGAGCAGGACTAATAGCTCCAGTGGTCAACTATTGGTGGCCAGGTTTTCCAGCAGAAATGGTATCGGAGGCATATAAACTGCAACCGGTGTCTGACCAGTGGACGCTCCGAGTGACCCACCATATCCCGTGGCTCACTTACTGGTGGAACACCCAGAAGTTATTCCCCGCTTCCAGTGTCGTCTCTGCCAAAGCTCATTCTATCTTCTCTCCCCAAGATCTCGACATTCTCCGCTCCAGGGTCTCATCGACTACCCCACAGAAGCAAAATCACCAGGTTTTTCACTCGATAACTACTATTTATCAGTGTGGTTACATGAGGTATTCACATTTTTTCAACCCTGGATTGTTTGGTGCAGCTACAGGCGAGGCAGCAAGGGGAGTACGAGTCCATCCACAGAGACATGCGGGTCGGGTTCGGGAAATGGGAATTCGATCCGATGGAAATCGAGAACCCTTTTCCCAACAATGAAGGGACAGTCCATCTGTGGCAAGGCGATGAAGACAGGCTTGTCCCGGTCAAACTGCAGCGTTATATCTCTGCGAAGCTTCCTTGGGTTCGTTACCATGAGATCCGAGGGGCCGGTCACTTGTTCCCGATGGCCGAGGGGGTCTGTGAATCTATGTTGAGACAGTTGCTAGTTGGGGATAAATAGTTATCACATGCTCTCTTTGTCCCATTGTAGTGCCTCTCATGATTTTGCTACTTTCAAGTTTAGGAAGAGCAAGTTTTTAGTTGGGATCAATTTAATATTTGTACACCAATATAAGACTTGTTCTTATGTATCCCACACGGATTAGCTACATGGTAATAAACAGAGAAATATATATATATATATATATATATATATATATATATTATTTTCATGGAAAATTAGTCTAAAATATTATACACAAATCTCTTAACAGGAATTTGTATTTTAACGGAATAAGTTTACCAAGGCTCTTCTCTTTATCCAATGTATACACTACATTAGTTGCGCATCAAATTTGGTGTATTTTTACGCCAGATATGTTTATGCTCCATTTACATCACTAATTAAAATAATTATCTTAATAATATGTCTTTGTATTAGACCTTTTAAGCTAATTATTTGTTATTTATAAATATCTAATTATATAATATATATTGTATTTTTTTCTCAGTTATATATAATATATAGTATAAATCAATAATAATTATTTCAAACTACAAATATAATTAATAGAAGTGAAATTTAATAAATATTATTACATAGTTTCTAGAACATTTTTAGGAATACTAAAATTAAATAAGAAATATCATTTTCTATACTAAAAAATATGTTACATGGAAATTAGACCTTTAATTAAAAATATCTGAAATTGAACTTTTGACACATTTTCGAACAAATATACTCTTAAGAAAAAAAAATCGGCAAGAATCAGAGTCCCTTGAGATAATCGGATTTCTTCAGATGTCGTCGGATTGAATTCGAGACCGTTGAAATCCGTCACAGCTAGTCAAGTTTATTTTTATTTTTAAAACTTTGCGTTTTTCTTCATCAAAGATCGTTGGATCTCATCAGAGGGACTATCAAAATCTGTTTGGATTCATCGGAGAATGTTGGAATCCATCCACATTGGAGTTTGATATGAGATTTTTTTTTAAGTGTATTTTAGTTAAAAAAAAATGTGACAAAATTTAATTTTTAATCAAATATGTGTAACCGTGATATTTCCCGTGTTTCGGGTCCAAAAATGAAAGTTTTCAATTACATATGAGAAACTGATTAATTTTGTTTGATATATGTAATTGTTTTTTCAATTATTAGCTTAATTTAAGAAATATTAAAAAAATTAACAGCGATTATAAATAAAAACTCTAAACGGCTAAATCCTGTAAATTTTGATGACTTATTTAATATTGGATAAAAACATAAAAAAATTAATTCAAATTAAAATGATAATGAATGACAAAAGTACGAGAGAGAAACAAAAACAAAAATCAAAAGTTACGATTCAGAAAACTATTGTAGTTTTCAGTGTTTTAGTTAAAAATTTGGGTTATTGTATAGAATAGTCCTATTTAGGTTTTCAAATTTCAATTTGTCCAACGTTATGTAAAACTTTGGTAAAAGTCCAGTAAATCAATTCGGCCAAATTTTCATTCCCAAAATGCCCAAAAAAATTCTCCCGCCCAAACGAAATTTAATTAAAAAAAATCGAATTTTTTTGGTAAATTAGATCCTTAAAATCCGGAAATCAATTAACCACTTAATTAAAACGTCCAATTTATTGAGAGAGAAAATTAAATCATTCTTTCACAATTTTTTTTTGCATTTTCTCTCCAAAATCGCGGCCGCCGCTCTCTCTGACCACCTCCGAGACCTCGACCTCCTCTTTCACTCCGACGTCCTCCGCCAGTCCAACGTCATCGTCCTCTCACATCACTCCGCCAACGACGATATCGCTTTCTTCCTCCACGATCTCTTCACGCAGCTCGACTCTCTCGTCCGCCTCCTCGCCAACGACGAAAAAACCGCCGCCATCGTCCAGTAAATTTACTTTGGTAACAAAATTAAAATCTGGGTCTCCGAAGGTATGTTCTTCATTTTCTTCAAGAAAAACCGCTGAATTTATTTTTATAAATAGGAGTTTTAGATGTTTTTTCTCCGCCATCGCCGCCTCCGGCGACGAGTCTGCTCGCAGAATCGTGTTCGAAGAATGCGCTCTCGGACCGTTGATTCGGATAGTTGAATCTGCTCCCGCGACGATCAGAGAGAAAGCACCCACCGCTGTGGAAGTCATCACCGTCGATCTGGAGAATGCCTGCCATGGCTGTTTCCATCGAGCATTTACGTTGTAAATTCACTTTACGTTGTAAAACTCAACGCAGTTTACGTTGTAAATTCAATTAACAACCGTAAAAATTGGACGATGTAAATGAAGAATTTGAAAAAAAATATGAAATAAGTAGTTCTGTTAGTAAATATCGGTAATATGATATATTTTTCATAAATAAATGGATATGAAACTGTAAAAAAGAATTAAAATCGACCAAAATTGAATGAAAATCTGTAATTAATTTGAAAATAAAGTCAAACCACTAATTTAGAAAATAATACCCACATTTAATAACCGAATTCATTAAAAACGGAAACAATTTTGAAATTTCAAAACGAAAATAAATGTTTAAAATTCGAAATAACCATTAAAACTCAACTCAATTTACATTGTAAAACACAACGCAATTTACGTTGTAAGTTCAATTAACAAGCGTAAAAACTGGACGAAATAAATGAAAAATTTTGAAAAAAATTATGAAAGAAGCAGTTCTGTTATTAAAAATCGGTAATATGATATGTTTTCCATAAATAAATGGATATTAAACTGTAAATAAGAATTAAAATCGACCAAAATTAAATGAAAATCAGTAATTAATATGAAAATAAAGTCAAACCACTAATTTAGGAAATAATACCCACACTTAATAACCGAATTCATTAAAAACGGAAACAATTTTGAAATTTCAAAATGAAAATAAATGTTTAAAATTTGAAATAACTATTCAAACTCAACACAATTTATGTTGTAAATTCATTTTACGTTGTAAACACAACTCAAAAATACATAAATGGGAAGTTAATTCAGAAGAAATCTCTTTCAAAAATTTCAGAACACGTAAATGGAAAATAAATTAAAGGAAGTTCGAAATTTATTTAGATAATTATAACAAAATCGGTTATCTAAAGTCAATGCACAAATTAAGGAAATAAAGTAATTAATTAATAACTGATTACTACAAAAAAGGAATAATTTTGAAATTTAAAAATTACCGGTTAATTCAAAATATAATTTAAAAAATTAATTTCGGAAAAATAAACAAGGTTAATAACGTAATATCAAGCATGTCCACGTCACCAACAGGGCTATTTACCAAAGTTTTACAAGAAACTGGACATTTTACAATTACGTTTGACAAATAGGGCCATTTCGTCGATTATTTGTAAAAAATTTAAAAATCAGCTTTTGGCTTCCAACAAAAGCAATTATATAAAACATTAAAAAAAGATTTAACATGAAAAATAAGGTAAAATTGGTCTAATAAGCTTAGCCAAACATAACTAATATAAAAGTACACCAAGTACGAAGTAGAGTTTAAATGTTTTACCAATGATATGTTGATGTACGAAAATGTATCGTACACAATAAATGCCGAACGGGGGCTATGATAATAATCTTGATACAAAGAGAAACACATGGACTATACGACTATGAAATTAACGATAAGATCTTCATTCATGCTTATGTGTGCATGTCCCTTTTTTCTTTCGATCTTATCCGTTTGATATGTTTTTGAATTATCATACTCATGCTTATCATAAACGTCGTCGATTAGTTACTTGTATGATGGGGGGTTTGATACAATACAAAACACCCATGTTATTTGCTGTAGGGTTCATCTTTTTGTTCACAATAGGAGGACTCATTGGAATAGTCCTGGCAAATTCTGGCTAGACGTTGTTCTACATGATACGTGTCATGTGGTTGCACATTTCCATAATGTACTGTCTATGGGAGCTTTGTCTTGGTAATCGATCTATGGTTATTGAGTGGGTCTTATTTGCTTATGCGGCTTTGTAAATCTTAATTCGATTTCCTACTTTTTATGTTACTAAGAGATTTGAATTGATAGTTCCCATCTTGGTTGAATTTGCACATCGACCTTCAAATGGACTTGTGGCACTTAATTCTTGCAATTTAAGGATATTTTGAGGGCTTTCATTTCACCCTTTTATAGAGAAAGTCTTTTGTTATTCTAATTTAGCCATTACTTAATAAATTCCTAAAATATAAGCATTGGCATTCTAGGGCAAAAACATAATGATCGAGATCCTCTTGAGGTTGTGGTACCTTAGTTTTACAAATTCAAACTCAACATTCGATGTAATACCTGGTATAAACTTTCTTTGCTATCAGAAAAGTTTCATTTAACTTTGGATTTGCCGATCAGGTCTAAGGGGTGGAAATATTTATAATTTTATGTCAAAATTTCCAACTTTCTAAAGACTCGATACTGAAAACGTTTTCATCATTTGGTAGGTTTTTATTATTTTAGTCGTTTATGTTGTGTTTGTTGGAATAGGTATAAGGTTAAGAAAATTTATCATTAACAAGTTAATGGCGAAATATAAAAATTTCTTTACAAGTAAAATTATTTTACTAACCTATGCAAAGTGCATGAACATCTAATTATTTTAAAAATATTATCTAATTATTATTTACTTGGTACTAACCTTTTTGTATCTTGATCTTTGAGAAGTCTTAGGAAAGGTTGAACGTCTCATCTTGCTCCAAGCTTTATCTCCACGGAATGCTCGTCTCCTTCGCACCTAATTGTGAATTCGAGTAACCTAAGGTTTATAATACAAAAGTCTATAGAGTGTTTGAATGATTTGTGTGTCGGCGCAATTAAACACAATAACTCAAGAACAAGTCTACGAGCCAAAGAGCTAATTTAGTCATAAGTCTAAAGAGGACTTAGGTGCCAAAATAAAAGAGATATTTGAGAGAGAGAGAGAGTGCACGGCTAGAAAGGGAGAGAGAAAGTGCAAAAGCTTATTTTTCACATCACAATGAGAGACTCTATTTATAGGAGAAGAAAATATAAGAAAGGGTAATTATTCTTTCCTACTGTGTATTCATGACACAATATTTGATTTCCTCTCCTCTTTCCCTAGTACATGGTCGGCCACATTAATGTATTAGTGAGGGAAATTTGTTCCTCACTTAGCACATTTGTTTTCTTCTCAAAAAAATTCATTTCCTCTTTTCTTTTTTGGCAATTATCTTCATAATTCAAGGCAAGAGAATTTCTAGATATGAATTCCTCTCCTCTTTGATGTTGGCGAATTCTTTGTTGGGGGGAGCTTCAAAATGTTTCCTTATTTTTTTAAGACAATTTTTAAAATACCCATTGTAGAATTAATATTGCATAAATCATGAAATTAATTTCATAATGCATCAAACGACTTCTCGGCTTTAGAAAATAATTTATATTTCCATCATTTTGAAATTCACATCATTTTATGTCCATATGGACAAAAATATGCTTTATACATTTTCTGAGAAAACGTCTAGTTCAACACTTGAACTTATTTTGACTTAGCTTCTAGTTTAACAATCCTACTCTAATGACTTGTAATAATGACCTCATGGATTCAAATTAACAAATATTGAGCTACTATACTTGGACTCAAAAGTTCACAATTGTTTTCCGAGTATTACCTTATTGCCAACTGACTCCACTAAAGAGTTGACACTGAGAATCTCTCGGTTCAAATGAATTTATTTTCTACTCAAATTCAACTTAATTATGTTAAGTGGATCCATTGAAAGTTATCTATGATTACCCTTCATGAATATTATCAACTAGATAAGATTTATAAAATTACCATTTTACCCTTCTAGTTGTTATTTCCTCAACTCCTTTGCTACTTGTGAATCAGTTAGAAACAATGTATAGGCAAGGAGCTAACAAGTCACATCGTTTCATCCAAATAAAGGCGTTACTTAATTTTGGATACCACGTGGTTCATTTATTCACAATCCAAGTAATAAAGAATGAGGTGGTATACATTACATTTCAGCAATCTTGTACATGAATTCCATATCTATGAGAACTTCACAAAGCTAATCATGACATCTTCATAACTCAATATCTCACCAATGTTGTGGATGTGGCCGTGATGTGCCGTATATCTTGCAATTGTTGTGGATGTGGCTAAAGTTACCAAGCCACATCCACGAAAAATTCCTATAATGAGTGACTTTCTCGATATTTTTCCACAAGATCATCCTGGTATTCCTCCTGATCGTAAAGTTCAGTTCAGTATCGAACTCAATTTGGGTACCGCACCTGTGTTTAAAACCCCATATCGAATGTCTCCGGAAAATTTGAAGGAACTCAAAACGCAACTCCAAGACTTGTGGATAATGGGTTTGTCAGGCCAAGTCATTCTCCTTGGAGAGCGCCAGTCTTGTTTGTCCGATGGATCATTACGATTGTGTATTGATTATCGTGGCCTAAATGAAGTGACGATCAAGAATAAGTATCCATTGTCGCGTATTGACGATCTTTTTTTATCAGCTTGCTGGTGCGACTGTATTCTCTAAGATTGATTTGCGATCAGGGTATCATCAATTGAAAGTCCGAGGTGAGGACATTTCAAAGACAACTTTTTGAACTCGATATGGTCACTATGAATTCTCAGTCATGTCTTATGGACTGACTAATGCGCCTGCAACATTCATGAACATGATGAATCGTGACTTTGAGGATTTCTTGAATAAGTTCATCATCGTGTTTATTGACGACATCCTGATTTACTCAAAAACCAGAGAAGCACATGCGCAACATCTCGATTTGGCCCTAACTATATTGCAGGAAAAGAAATTTACGCCAAATTCTCAAAATGTAAATTTTGGTTGGACCATGTTGTTTTCTTGGCTCACATAGTCAGCAGTGCAGGGATTATGGTAGATCCAACCAAGATAGAAGCTGTGAAACAATGATTTCAACCGAAAATATTGACTGAGATAAGAAATTTCTTGGATCTTGCGGGTTACTACAGAAAGTTTGTAGAAGGCTTTTCTAGGTTAGCCATGCCCTTAACCCAGTTGACCCGAAAAGTGCGAGAAGAGCTTCCAACAATTGAAAACGCGCCTAACAACAGCACCAATGCTTACCATTCTACAAGAAAACGACAGTTTTGTTGGGATAATACATAATTCTTTCTCCAATATGGTGCTTTTTTATATTTATTAACCATCGGTTTAGAAACATAAAAGACAATTACATTCACTATATTGTATAACATTGATATTTGTAGTCATTGTATTCATTATTTGTGTTTGGCTTCGTTATTTGAAGTTTTGGAATTTAATGTAGGGAGATACATGATTAGCCCTGCTACCAAGCCATGTATATTTATTGCGCTATCGACGTAGAGTTCCCAGCTTCGAGGGTCAATTGGCCGGTATATTAATTTGCTAAGAAATTTTCCACCTATGTTAATACTCTATGTTGTATTGAGGTAGCTTAACAGACCTTGTCATTAGTCGTTCTGAGGCCTTCAACTTTTGCAAAACTTGCCAGTTCGAAAATTGGTTAGTACGTGGATCAGATGAGGTAGGACTTAGTGCCAAAATTTGATAGAGTTACTAATGCGTGAGGAAGCTTTTCTAGGTCCGGATACCGAGTCTCAGTGTCCTCATTCGTCGACTTGTATAGTATAATTGAAATTATATAGAACATTCATGTTTTTATTAATGAAAAACTACCAGCGGATTAGGTAACTATCATGTATATGTCGAGGGGCTCCCCTTGCTAGATTGACGAGTTATGGAGGCTATACTTGATACTTTTTCAACTTGTCGAAGTCCTTGTTGTAGTCTTTAGTCCATTCAAATATTTTGACTCATGTAGTCTTTCAAAAAATATAAACGCTTCTTAGTGGATTGTGCAATGAATCTTGTGATAGCCGTAATAGAACCTATGAGTTTATGAACTTCTTCAATGGTTTGATGCGGCTTCATGTTGATCAGAGCTTGGATCTTAGTGTTTTGGCCTCTAAGCAACACACACTTACAATGTAACTAAGAAAATTACGTGATTCAAAATAGTTTCTGACTCAGCAAGATTAGGGGTCACCATTTCGACATCATCTTTTGGTCCCACATATCATTTTTTTGAAAATCTTGGATCCAGATCGATATCTATGGTCATAATAGAATGACAACCATTGACCTGACTATTTTCATATAATAAGAGTATCAATTCTTCTTGAATTTTTATTATCTCCTCTTACAATTCTGACTCTGCTCCGAGCCCTAATAAAATAGGTCGGGCTATGACCGCATTGAAAGCCGATGCTACTAGAACTATTACTCATCCATGGTTTATAGTTGAAGTTTTGGTTCTCCTTTTATCAAAGTTTTGAAATAAGTAACCAATCCCTTGGTTTAATCCATACCGACTTATATGATTTAAAATGCATCCCAACAAAAGGTGGTAAAAGATATTTTGGCACGTGTATTGATGATTTTAAGAAATATTGTTAATCTTCTTAAGAGCAAAGATGAAGTAATTGATAAATTTTTAATATTCAAATTAGAGGTGGAGAATCAACTTAATAAAAAGATTGAAAAGGTCCGAAGTGATCAAGGAAGTGAATATCTTGAGTTCTTTGGGGCGTTTTCTGTAAGAGTGATTTTATGGAGAATGTTTTAGTGGGGTCCACTCATCGGAGTTGGTTGATTCTTTCGTATTCTTATTTCTCATTGGTACATGTATAAGATTAAGTAATTAATTGCCAAAATCAACTCTATAATGAAAGAAAAATTGATGATCAAAAGTATGCTAAAAACACATTCATATGTGATCCTCAATGTATTCATGAAGCGAGTGGAAAAAGTCTCACATTAGTTGAGAAAATGTGATTGTATAGTGTTTATAAAAAAATATACTCCTTAAGATTACAAGTAAGTGCAAAGGAGTAGAGTCTGAGTGAGTTAGACTTAACGCCTCGCGTGCCACCGCCGACGTGACATGCTTGTGATAAATCTTATTATTTAACTTTTAATTCTTACGTTAAAAAAATTATAATTTCACAAATAACTTGTAAGTTATTCTGAGAATTAAAATGTAATCGTGCAACGGTTCTGCTGCAAAGGTCTTGACGAGCTGTAGTAATGAGCATTAACCAAGCCTCACTAATTGGAATTATCGCCATTAATCACCATCAAGACTGGATGGTTTTGGGTAGTAACCTTTTGATCCTTAATCTATAAATTAAGGTTGTACTCTCATTATAAAACACACCTAAAATACACAGATATATTCTCTCTCCGTCATTGAAATTGTTTCTTAGTTTTGTAGTCAGAGGCTAGTTCAACACTTATGTTTCAATTCACCGAAACTGAGTGGTACTAAGCTTGAGTTTTTTCTCAGTTCATTTCTTACTAGTGAGGACAATAAAAAGATTCTAAATTTTTTTAAACGGTCACGACGACCTCATTATTGTTATGTTTACATTTTTTATTAAATTTTTACTGTCTGTATTTAACTAATATTAATGTTGTAATATTGCTAGCAAAAAAATTTATTTAAAAATAATACCGAACAGAATCGACCTAAAGACATGAGTTATTATGGTAAGAATATAGTGTTCGCCAATGAAGCCGTGTAAACCACAAGAGTATCAAACAAATTTGTCTTATTCAAGATCATTAGTAAAACAAAAAATTGATTAAATGGCCAACGTTTGGTGTGTCTATTGCAAAATGGCCAACGTTTGGTTAATTTTTGGTTAATGGTCCTATTGTTTACGTGGTATGATAATTAACAAGATGATTTTACAGTTTTCCCTTTCACATTTCAAAAACTTTCAATATTAGCGAATTCGTCCTAAAAATTTTGTTACATTTTAACACAGTCATTTGCCAAAAATATAATAAAAGTTGACCATTTCTAAAATCCACTATGTTTAACAGGGATGTTAAGAGGCTATACTAATTAGTAACTCTTAATAAAAACTAATTTAAAGCTATTTAAATCAATAATATGTCTTATTTTTTTAGAGTGGCACGTGCCAAAACTAGGTCGGTCCCGTTATTTTCATTGATGCGTTAATATGCATGTATATATATATAGTTTTCAACACTATATTAGGATGTAATATCTAGGTTTGTCATCCCATCTAGACTAGTAACCTGGTTATATATGCACAAAGTCGTTGAAAACGTAACGAGACCTGTAATATACGGACTTTTAACAAGTTGGGTGATAATAAACACCCATATACAGCCAGTCAAATACGACGATTGTGTAATATTACGTATATACTATACATACGATTATGTTCACATTTACAATTAGTTATTCACAAGTTGATCTACGTATATCTTGTACACTTGGTAGTTAGAACTTGCTGTATATATATATAGTCATCTCGACTGCTTATAAAAATCATCACATCTGCGCAATAAACACAAAAGAAAAGAAAAAGTAAAGAGACAAGAGATGGCAGCAATCAATAAGATGGTCAACGGATTTCTATTGCTCTTTCTGATTGGTACGACTGCATATATTATATGTATATATAGTATTGCTTAGTTTACAGCGAAAATCATAAATGCTAACTTGTGCTGTGATTCATGTAATAGCAACGACTCTTGTGGAAGGACAAATCTGCCCTCAGTTCTGCCGGGATGATCTTCAGTACATGACTTGTGGGAGCTCCGAAGAGAAGCTCGAAGTTGGATGTATCAATTGCTGTATGGCTCCAAGTGGCTGTAGTCTTCACTACGGCGATGGGACTTCCGACTTCTGTGGCAACTGATCATCGTCACCTGAATTCTCTTACGTGTTTCTAATGTTCAATAAAATCAATCCAAGAATATCTATATTTAATAATGTCTTACGTTATATCCAGTTTGTCACAATAATAGTCCATCACCTGTTCTCTTGACTTGTATCTTCATATTTCTTTAAACCTATGCTTTCTTATATTTACATACAAGGCTACTATTTTAAAAGATTCATTTTCATTTTCCTTTTATATATTAATCTAACAAGGTAATTAGCCAATATTTCTTTCAAACACATCAAGGATTTATAAAGAATAGCACAAAGAGAAAATGTAAGGTTGATTTCCAAAAACTTTTCAAATCTACACAAAGTCTTTTTAGCCATGTTCATCGACTTTGTGTAGAAGGCGAAGCTGCAAAAGATTGTTTAACCATCATAAAAAAATTGGATCTCATAGTGAGTCCTGTTGTGGGAACCTCCGCTATAGGAGATTTCCGCAGCGGGTCCGTATTTCGTTGTGGACCGTACATGCGCTCATATTGAAACTGGCATGTTGGAGGACAAAAATCTTTAATGGTTGATCAATCCCGATGTGGGAGATGGCCAAAAATGAGTTACTTTTGCCGCGGCGATGTATTCTTCTCACAGCGAGTCTGACACGACGTGGGAGGAGCCCAAGGATGAGTAATACTCGTCGCAGTGGAAAACTATTACCGCACCGGATCAGTCCCAACGTGGGAGGGGTAAAAAATGTTGTCAAATATCACCTCGACGAAGTGGTTCTCTCGCCGCGGTGATAAAATACTCCCACAACGGGTGACCCAACATCAGAATGGTGATATTATAAGCAAATCTCGTTGCGGTTAAGTGCACATCTAGCCACGGCGAGTTGATATCCTACAGCGGGTGCTAATCAAGGCCCGCTTTGGAGTGGGTCTTGATGAGACCGTCGTCGGGGCGGTCATGTATTACAGTTGGGATGAACTTATAGTTTTCGTCAAAGGGAAGGTGTGGACTCGCCGCGGCACAAGCTGCACAGATTCAATACAAAATGAAAATAAAATTAATTCAATTCCTGCTCGCAACAAAATCAATATTCAAAGTTCTTGTTCACATTAAAATCTATATGAAAATCCAAATCTCTTATCCAAATTACATAAATAAAACCACAAAAACTATACTAATCTTCGCATTCAATAAATATTTGTACATAAAAAACCCAGTTCTCCTGTACTTTCACTAAATGATAGAGTGTATATGTTTTCTTCACTTGTAATTTTTCTAAACCAAGTCCAATAAAACCACTCATGTAACTTAAAACATAGTACACGCATTTGGTATCACCAATTTGTCTCGGAGACGAAGCAAACTTGATTAATGTCGGTTGATGCTTATTCCAAATTTTATGGTGCACAAGTTTGAAATTTGAAAAGACCGTATGACACTTAATAAGATCAATAAATAATCTTTAGAAAAGAACATATAGATATTTAAGTAATACTTACAGAAATCAAAACATACCTTCTAATCAACTTCGTTAAATCATTTTACATTTATTTGAAAAAGCATCACAGAATAATGTTTGATCATTCCAAAGCTCAAAGACAACAAGCAACCAATAATGTCGTAAATTGTATGGCATAAGAACGAGTTGTCCAGATTTGGTATTTGTACCAATTTTTTGACTTTCTTAACTCGGTCCAACAAATGAGAATTGTTGTTGTTGGTTCCGAGAAATGCACTCAAGCCCGCGTCTATGAAAGATATAGGATATTTGCTTAGCTTCATTTTGTGTACCATATATTGTAGATAACTAGAACAAGAAAACATTGAATTATTATATATTTATGAAAAAGAGAAACTTAAGAAACACATTTACCTCATGTAAACCGTTGGGCTCGACGCGCCTATTTCATCAAATTTAAAAAATTCTGAAATTTGTCAAATGTTAACGAAATTGGCATCATGACGAGACTTGCACCAACTATTACATTGATGCAATCTTCTTACAGTAACATCACTTGATTGGCATATTGAGCGAGTAATCGAAACTTTGTATTTGTCAGTTTTTTACAAAATCTTTTGTCCATCATCAATCTTCGGTTCACCGAGCTTTTTTTCTTTGATTACCGGGCCGCAAATGTGTTTTACAATTATGTTTCTATCAATCTCTTTAGCCATTTAACGAACCATTCTACGGCTTCTTCAATAGTATTAGCTTTATCAGTGGGATTTGACAATATTGCTTTCTTTGTGTAGATTTTCTTACTCCAAAGATGATTTATGAACTAATAAGTCATTTTTCATGTAGACTCGTCCGTTAGCAACATGAAGCACACCTCCATTCACCAAATAGGCGAATTAAAGAAGACACTCTGAGCCTTTATCTGAACACAATATGATTGGTGTGGTTGGATTGAATGAACAACTAGCACGAACACTATTGGGCATCGATCCAACTTCAAGATTGATAAATGGACGCTCTACATCACCTGATATTCATGTTAACTTCATGTTGAGATGGATCATCTAGAAATGTCACACATATAATTCATATAAAGTATTTCAATTTATTATTTAATTAGATGAAAGAATGAAATACCTAATGGTTTTGGTTCATTCTCGTTTGTGGTCTTATTTCCATTATCGATAGCCATCACCTCAATCGACGTAACATGACTCGTCTCATCATCTTAAACGTGGACTATCTCTTCGTCTTAATTATTTCCCACATCATATTCTTCGTGGTTAGACACCTCTTCATTAGCAACTTATTTTGCTTGTTTGATATTTGGATGGAATTACAAAGGCAACTCGATGTTTAAATCTTTACGTTCATGAAATGTTGCGGGAAGGAAAGATTTTAACTCAGCCAATTCAGTACATAACATTAATACATAATCTTTCGAGTTTGATGTACGAGCATTTGAATTCCAACACATATGCAATGACGTTAGTAAATAAGATAGTAATATGTTTTTAAAGAGTAATGAGATAGTAATATGTTTTTAAAGAGTTATGAGATAGTACCATGTTTTTAAAGAGTAATGAACATACAATTTTCTCTCCCATTTGTCGATCTATTTAACTTTTGTAGGTCATTTGATCATTCTTCCGAGACTCCACTCATAATATCTCTTTTGAAGCTCAAATAACTCAAAATTCATCAAGCCTCCTTATTATTTGGTTGTTCATCATCATCAGATACCACTTTTATTTTTTTGCTAAAGATTTACATTCATTAAACTTAGGCATAACTGTATTTCTTCTCTTCCCATTATATTGATATCTTATAATCTTCTTGTTTTCCTTGTAATGGTTCTAGTAGTCATAGTAGTAGACATTTCAACATAAGAAAAAATATAATTCAAAACATACGAAAAAGTATTCAAACTAACCTAAACTCAATTCCAATATGTTCATCATTAAATTTCAACATAAACATATTCAATCTCAATATCAACATCAATATGAACATGAACATCAACACTAAAATTAACCAACATATATCAAAATAAATAAAAGAACTTAATGAACAATGGGGCGTCGACAGTTGTGCATGTGGCGTTGACAATTGTGGCCTGGATCTTGTTGTTCATTTGGTGTGGCGTTAGCAGTTGTGGCTGAGCTCTGGGTCCGAAACCAAGAGAGAATAGTTGGAGAAGATAGGACTCATGAGAGAAAACAAAGAAATAAATAAAGAGAGAAACATTTTGGAGAGCTGATAAAGACTTTCTTGGCTCGGGCGAAGCCAACGACTACACCAACGGCGAGGGTGGCAAGCGCGACGGTAACCGCAGAACAACAAAACCAAGAAGAGGAGAGAAAAACTTATAAAATAAGAAAACATCGATAGGGAAAAACATTTTTAGCAAAATATTAGGTTTAAAAATGCTCCCACATCGGGTTATTTGATTCGTTGGATTTCTTCAAAGAAAATGGTATGGTCGATTGCAAAGAGTTGGTACCCTAATGGATCCAAAGATGAACTTAGTAGCTCAGACGACTGAGGTCCACACCAACATAGAGGTATTCTACCAACTCGTACGCAAACTGATCTACCTCACCCCTAGACATCGGATTTGAGTGACTATGATCTGTAGATTTATGAACAATTTTTCAAAAAATCATATAGATGCAGTCATGAGAACCATCAAATACCACAAATCAGCACCTGAAGCTGGTCTCTCCTTCAAGAAAAGAAGATATTGTGGTATCAAAGTTTTCACCAATGCAGGCTGGAAAGGATATGCTCTAGATCGAATATCGACATTAGTAATGTGCACATACATATAGGGCAATCTTGTTACATGGAGTAGTAAGTAACAGCCGGTTGTCTTGCAAAGTTACACTGAAACTGAGCTAAGATTATTGGCAAATGGGATTTATGAAGGCATTTGGCTTAAGAGAGTACTAGATGACCTCAAGAACAAGGTCGGAGGACCCATGAAGCTTTTATGCGAAAATCAATTCGCCCTTAGAATTCGTAAGAATATAGTTCATCACGATAGAATCAAGCATATCAAGATCGGATGTCACGTCATAGAGTCGAAGACCATCAAAATGAATTACATCTCGTCGAGTCATCAGCTCGCAGACATCCTTACTAAACTTCTTCCTCGAGCTAGTTTATCCGAGCTTTATAGCAAGCTTGATATTCTCAACATATACTATCAGACTTGAGGGGGAGTGTAGAAATATGCGTCTTGCTAAACAAATTTGCTTGTTTTGGAGAGCAAGTTTAGGTTTATTTAATATTATTTCCTCTCTTATAAATGTATATATTCCAAAACAACTCAACACTTGTATTCACATATATTTTCAATAACAAGTAGATAATCATTCTCCATTGTATTTCAATTTCTACATAAAATGTGAGCTATTTTCAATTATTATGTATTTTATGACTAGTATCTACAATTATCCTTATTTTAATTTGATAAAACTAAAAATTTCAACTTAGCAACTACATATGTAATTTATTAATCTAATACTAATAGACTTTCTCATGAATTTATTTGAAAAAAGACATATATGAACCGTACAATTTAAGTAAACAAGTTCTATTTAGCATCATTTAACCAAATAACATAAAAATCGAATTTTCTATGTAAATCAACAAACGGCACAGTATAATTGGTAATTTGGGTCAAATTTTTTTAAAAAAACCCAAAACTTTGTTGAAATTGCTAAGAGTAATCAAAATAACATGAAAATCGGCAAAAAAAAAGACATTTCCATTAGATTTTTACGATATTTTGTGGCGAAACGAAAAATGGTTATTTTTTCCGGCAACTTCCGATCATTGACAATTCGCTGACATTTTCACGAATTTCACTGGGATGTTAAACCTTGTGTAAAATACATGCAAATTTATTTATTTATTTATCTGTTTTGTAAAATAGTAATTGTTCTGTAAATGTTTATAGGGTACGTATAAGATAAGTCGTCATTATTTGGATGATATGTTCAAAGGGTGTACGTAAAAAAGATGAGTTATTAGTTATAAATATAGATATAGTTGAGATGGTGATTGTTTTCATTGAAAGAACCGAACAAGTTATCGTTAAAATAATACGAGAGTTGCACAAAGTAGAACGACGTTCAAAATATACAAAATTTAAGACAACAAACGCTTAAATAAAATAATATATAATAAGAACAATTCAAAACAATAATACACGCACATGGTATAAAGAGATTATGATAATCAGTTCATGCCTATATATATTCAATAATATATATATATATATATATATATATAGGTTTTCGATATTATATATATGCACAAAGTCATTGAACCACAGTGAGACCTAATTTACGGACTCTTTAACAAGTTGCGTGATATACATACCTATATAACGCCGGTCAAATGCGACGATTATATAAATATATAGTTGCCTACCGTTGATTATACATACGATTATGTTCACATTTACAATTAGTTATTCACAAGTTGATCTACGTATATCTTGTACATTTGGTAGTTAGAACTTGCTGTATATATATATAGTCATCTCGAGTGCTTATAAAATCATCACATCTGCGCAGTAAACACAAAAGAAAAGCATCAAGAGATGGCAGCAATCAATAAGATGGTCAACGGATTTCTATTGCTCTTTCTGATTGGTACGACTGCATATATTATATGTATATATAGTATTGCTTAGTTTACAGCGAAAACCATAAATGCTAACTTGTGCTGTGATTCATGTAATAGCAACGACTCTTGTGGAAGGACAAATCTGCCCTCAGTTCTGCCGGGATGATCTTCAGTACATGACTTGTGGGAGCTCCGAAGAGAAGCTCGAAGTTGGATGTATCAATTGCTGTATGGCTCCAAGTGGCTGTAGTCTTCACTACGGCGATGGGACTTCCGACTTCTGTGGCAACTGATCATCGTCACCTGAATTCTCTTACGTGTTTCTAATGTTCAATAAAATCAATCCAAGAATATCTATATTTAATAATGTCTTACGTTATATCCAGTTTGTCACAATAATAGTCAATCACCTGTTCTCTTGACTTGTATCTTTATCTTCCTTTAAACCTCTGCTTTCTTATATTTACATACAAGGCTACTATTTTAAAAGATTCATTTTCATTTTCCTTTCATATATTAATCTAACAAGGTAATTAGCCAATATTTCTTTCAAACACATCAAGGATTTATAAAGAATAGCACAAAGGGAAAATGTAAGGTCGATTTCCAAAAACTTTTCAAATCTACACAAAGTCGATGAACATGGCTAAAAACACTTTGATAACATAATTTAAAATAATCTTTAAAATTATAACGATGAATATATGATATAATTTTTTATATATAGCATTATGACTAAACCTGGCCTACCGGGACCAGGACGGGGGCGGGAGTTCCGTGCCGGTAGGCTTTTGAACGGGAGCGAACCCCCGATAGTGGTACCGAGAGCGGGACCGGGAGTCCCAGTAATTACCTTACCGGTACCGGACTCCCGTTCTTATCCTTTTTTAAAAAAAAAAGCTAAGTCGTCGAATGCAAGATCCGACGGCTAAAAAAAAGTGTTTTTAACACTATTTATTTTAAAAAAATTAATTAATAAAAATATAATTTTAATTTTTTTTATAAACAGACGAAAAAGAGAAATAATAAGAAAATAAAGATTAAATCCGAAAGAAATAGATGAAGCGGTAATTAATTAAGCGATATATTATTAATAAAGAATGTAGTAAAATTATTTCTCAAATGATAAGATCACCCAAAATTTTACGAACTAAATCATTGACTTACCATTTTCAAACCATAAAATTGACTTCCTAAAACAAATGAAATTTAAATTCGTGTACAAATTAAATTCAAAATTCGAACTAAAAAATTCCAATCTTGACCGATTATTAAAGGGACAAAGCAGGTACACTCGTTCAGTCATTTAAAAAATCATATTCAATTTAAATATTTGTGACCAGTAACCTGATATTATATATATATATATATATATATATATATATATATAAATCTAAAAAATACTATTCATCAACACACATTTTATTGTTTATTGTAACATTATTTATTTAACCAAATAATTGCTTAAAATTCCAAACTAAGCACCCTTTAATTTTTTGTTTTCTTTTTCTCATTTTGTTCTTTTATATTAGTTTTTTATTTCAGAAAACAACAACTCTTATTAGGAAATTAAAAAAATGTGAGAATATCATGCTCCGAATAGTGAGAAAATGTAAGGTCGATTTCCATTGATATCTACACAAAATCGATGAACATGGCTAAAAAGACGTTGATAACATATTGTTGCAGATCATTGTTAATATGAATTAAGAATATACATAAAACTCATATGGTTCAATTTTGATATGATTGGGTCTCAATTATATGTATAAATGTATATATATATATAAAACATAATTATAAAAATTATTATCTTAGCAACCTAATTTAAACGTAATTAATGTTATCGATATATATAAGACCCGCGTGGACTTCTATTTATAGTTGCTACTACTTCTATTCATCGACAGATAATGAGTGGCCTACGAAGCGTCGTAATAATCTTCATAGATATAATAAAACAACTTAAACCGGATTTTCTTAGTGTAAGAGAAAACTTTTCAAATTATTGTTACCAATATCATTATGAATGTCATATACAAAATCTGGATGTGACTTTTTGACAAGTTAAAATGAATTTTTAACAGGTTAAAATGAATTTTTGACAAGTTAAAATGACTTTTTTGACAAGTTAAAATAATCTTTAAATTTATAATGATGATATCGTATACATAGTATCAATATGTATACGATATAATTTTTTATATATAGCATTGTGATTAAATCTGGCCTATCGGGACCAAGACAGGGGCGCGAGGTCCGTGCCGGTAGGCTTTTGAACGGGAGCGGACTCCCGATAGTGGTACCGGGAGCGGGACCGGGAGTCCCAGTAATTACCTTAACGGTACCGGACTCCCTGTATTACCCTTTTTTTTAAAAAAAAGCTAAGTCGTCGAATGCAAGATCCGACGGCTAAAAAAATGTGTTTTTAACATTATTTATCTAAAATTCTTTTTAATTAATTAAAAATATAAGGTTATTTGTTTTTTTACAAACAGAAGAAAAAGAGAAATAATAAAAAAAAATATTAAATCCGAAAGAAATAGATGAAGCAGTAATTAAGCGATATTATTATTAATAAATAATGTAGTAAATTATTTTTCAAATTATAAGATCACCCAAAATTTTACGAACTAAATCATTGACTTACTATTTTCAAACCAGAAAATTGACTTCCTAAAATAAATGAAATTTAAATTCCTGTAGAAATTAAATTCAAAATTCGAATTAAAAAATTCAGCAGGTACACTCGTTCAGTCGTTTAAAAAACCATATTCAATTTATATGTCACAACGTTTTCAAAAATTCATTGTTTTCAAAATACTCAACGTTTTGTATTTTTTTAAATATCTATTTTTTTAATACGAATATTGAGTCGAAACTATCTCATCTTACAGTTTTGTAAGCAATTTCAAATTCAAGTCAAAATAGTTTATAAAATTTTGTGAATAATTTGAGGTGAATATTTACACAAAATTTACAAAATGTTAATTATTTTAAAATTAGTAAACGTAATATGTAAATAAAATTATTTATTTACATATTGATAATATAAAGATTTATATTATATCAATATATTATTTAAGAACACATCAATATATTACATCAATACATCAATAAAAGATTTACGTAATATGTAAATGAACACAACATTTAAGAACAGTACTGTAAGAATAAGACTGCAACAATAACGAGTAGTCTATTTAATATATATTATTTTCTAAATATGATAATTACGTTTATAAAATGTAGTGTTTGTTACTATAAGACTATTGTCTTTGTCTTAAGCGATAGTCTAACAACGTAAAAACCGTAGTATTTATTAAAGTGGAAAGACAATTATGTGACATAAAATATACTGGAAATTGTAGTGTATTTTTAAAGAGTACGTGCAAAGGCTGTAGTACATCAATAACCTACGGGGTACATTTTCCCATTTCAATATTTTGTTTAGAAAGTCATGGGTGAGATTTTTGTTTTCGGAAATTTTGATGTCACATGATAGATTCTTTATAAGTGAGCATCGATCGAAGGGTCACTTTCTCAATCTCTCTCCACCGGAGTCGGAGATGTTTTAAGCGATAATGAGCAGAGTAGAGGAATGACACCAAGAAGCGTAGGAGAAATTCAAAAGTGCTTTGGTAATTTCTATTTTTAATTCAGTTTGTATTTTATTAAATTTAATTAAGTATCAAATTACAGTTTTATTCTCATTTTAACATCACAGCACATGACCAATAGATGACTTACTTCACTTTTTGTTGTTACAAATTTAAACAGAAAAATTATTTTTTTCTTCCGAAGAAATTTTTATACAGAAGAATTAGGTGATGTATTTCAATTCTAAATTTTTTAAAAAAACATTAGTCAGAAGTACAACATGTCAGTGGTTAAAGTTGAGTGCTAATTTTCGTTCTTAAATATATAAGTAAGATCTTGACTGTTACTTATAACTGTCCCTGACAAGTAATCGCTTACAAGTCCCTATAAGTAATTTATCATATGTGCTTCCTTCCACGTATGCATATAAAATTCGAATATATTCTAATTTTATAAACCGAACCATATATATTATCTTTCAAAGCCTGATATTTAGAGTACTTATATCCTAGGCGATTAATAGTAATATCTATTTGTTTATGATATCGCAAATATAGCGAGATCATAACAAATCAAATAAAATCTAATAATATGTAGAATCTTAAGCGAAGTAGGACTCCCAAGGAACATTCCTTCCTATAAATATGAGTACATCGAGAGATCATAATTAGGGTTCTCAAGCTATTGAATAATTAATTAAGAAAACTCACTCACACTTACAAAAAGCATATCTGATCCTTCCAACGACGACGGCCATGGCTTCGACCCAGTTCTTGGCCATCTTCTTCGCGGCTCTTCTTGCTTTTGGTACGAATACTAGTCAAGCTTCTCGTGATCATCATCCCGATGATCATGGTCGTGGAAATTACTTCGAAGATCGCTTCTTGGCTAGGGCATTTGGATTCAGGAGGAGTATCAAACAGCAAGAGGATCCGAAGATCGTTAGGGTTGATGATTTCGGAGCTAAAGGCAACGGTACCGATTGCACTGAGGTACGTACTTGTGTGTGTATATGTATATAAATATATTTTTTGAGGAATACATGTGTGTTTATATTAAACCTTTTCATATTAGCTTTTCAGAAAGTGCGTATGTAGTACTAAATCTAATCAAGTATATATGCATAAATACGTAGGCGTTTGGGAGAGCGTGGGACGAAGCATGTTCGTCGGAGGGTTCGGTGAGGCTTGTGGTGCCAAGAAACACTTATCTCCTCAAACCCATCACTTTCAAGGGTCCTTGCAAGTCCGATCAGGTTAGGGTTCAGATTTTCGGAATCGTTAGAGCTTCGACGGAGATTTTGGATTATGGCGATGATAATCCACGGGATTGGATTATGTTCGACGGAGTTCAGAATCTGACGGTGGAAGGCGTCGCTGGAGGAACAATCGACGGTTGGGGCGGCGTTTGGTGGAACCGCCCATGCGAGCTCAATAACTCTCAAGTGCGTAACTTTGCCAATTCCACGTCAATTTTATATATTTATTTGAGAAATTACTAATTTTCTCTCTCTTTTCTTTTCAGCCTTGTCCACGTGCGCCTACGGTACGTTTACATAAAAATATAGAACAATATTAAATTGATTTGCTATTGTTTGCAAAAATCACAACACTTGATATATATATATTTTATTTAAATTAGATAAAAATATAGAGTATTGGTCGTATTTAATTTTTTGAACTAGTATTATGATCGATATGTTCAGGCTATGAAATTCAACAAGTGTGAGAATTTGGTGGCGAGGAATATGAGATCCGTGTATGCACAAGGAAGGCACATTTCAATCGAGGGGTGCACCAATGTGAGTGTCTCGGGACTCACCGCGACTGCTTCGGCCAACACCGCTGGAATCATTGTCAGAGAAACCACTAATCTCACCATCTCCGATTCCGTCGTCGCCACCGGAGCCGATTGCATTGCTCTGAGCCACGCCACGAGTAACGTCCGGGTCTCCGGCTTCACTTGTGGGCCCGGCCACGGGATTAGGTTACATCTCCTTCTTGATCACTTATTACACTTCCTACGTTATATGTATCTGATGTATCATTTAATTGATTAGCATGGGGAACGTATCTGATGTAAGTGTCGACGGAGCCGTATTTTCCGGGACAACTGGTGGGCTGACAATCAAGACTTGGCCGGTAATGAATCATTCCATGTTTTCCTTGTCTATATATATAGTGTGTGTGAGTGTCTAATTTATAATCTAAAACTCATGAACTTAATGCAGGGAGGTTCAGGAAACGTTAAGCGTATTAAATTCATGAACATTGCAATGGCAAATGTCCAGAACCCCATCCTCATAGACCAAGATCAGGTTAGAAATCAACATTCTAATTTTCTTCTTCATCCTATCTTAATGGGTTAATTAGTAGCATAGCTTTATAAACTTGTTTGAAATTTTGAAATTTCCGAAAGTTAGGTAAATCACTCATTAAAATATTTTATCAGTAAATTTGTAAAGTCAGACAATTAATAATTGTGCTACGTAAACAATAGGGTAAATTACCATAGTTTTACCAAACATTAGACATTTCGAAATTCATATGCCAAACGTTGATCAATTATTTGTATCTTTAATTATATGGTCAGAACTCGGCGGTCCAAGTGGAGGATGTGCTATACCAAAACATAACGGGAACGAGCGCTTCTCCGGTGGCCGTGAACTTCAATTGCAACGGTCGCTTCAAATGCCGAGAAATCGTTCTCCGAGACGTGGATCTCCGCGCAAACGATGACAATACTGTCCGCGCTTCATGCAAAAACGTTGACTTTACCACAATCGGAGCCGTTGCGCCTCTTTGCCCTGATGACGTCACAAGGTCAACTCCGAGTCAACCCCCTGTTGACCACCGGTCAATTAGCGTTGACGATTTCGGAGCGAAAGGGAACGGCAAGGACGATGACAGTGACGTAAGAACACAATTATTATTACGTGCAATAATTAAATATATCTTCTTACTCAAGGATTGCGTCGTCGTTCAGGCATTTGAAAGAGCTTGGCAACATGTTTGTTCGTCCAATGAAGAGACTTTCCTAGTTGTGCCTAAAAAGACTTATCTCCTTCGGCCTGTCAGATTTGTCGGTCAATGCAAATCAAAAATCACAATTCAGGTATTGTGCTTTACGATTTATATATAATTAAAGCTTTTCGTAATTATAAATAATATTGTAGATTCTGGGGACATTAGAAGCATCCAAGGACCGGTCACACTATTCCTACAGGAGTTGGATCTTGTTCGAGAGAGTCAACGATTTGACCATCGAAGGCGGTGGAGCCATGGACGGAAACGGTCAGGTTTGGTGGAGAAACTCTTGCAAGTGGAACAAGTCAATGGTACCCAAAAGTAAATTAAACTCTACTTTAGCTCTCTTTTGTAAATACTAATAATTCTTTTTCACTGTTTATTTTGCAGCCTTGCTCGGATTCTCCAGCAGTACGTATCCATATCAAAACAAAAAACAAAAAAGAGAACAAAGAAACACTAATTCAATTTATGTAGTGTATTAATTGTTTATTTAATTCTCAGGGTTTGATGTTCCATGGATGCCAAAACTTGGAGGTGAGAAATTTGACAGTACAAAATTCACCACAAATGCAAGTTATAATCGGAAGCTGCGAAGACGTCAAAGTTGACAATGTGAGTGTGAGCGCGCCCGGAAATAGTCCCAACACCGACGGAATTCATATCACACACTCTCATAACGTCAACGTCTCCAACGCCATCATAGCAACTGGTATATCATTATACTAGTTATCTTTTAGTTTGAGTTTTGTTCAATTCTCACATCAAAATGGACAGGCGATGATTGTATATCGATTGTGAGTGGATCGCGTCGCATCAGCGCTTCAGATATAAGATGCGGACCGGGTCATGGAATTAGGTTCTTACTTTTACTGAATTTATAACGACGGTCTCGTATCAATATTTATTTATAAACTAATTACATTTTACATATATAGTATTGGTAGCTTGGGGCATGGAAACTCCGAAGCACACGTCTCTGATGTGACGGTAACCAGAGCCAGATTTTTTGGGAGTACAAACGGCGTCAGAATCAAGACTTGGCAGGTACATGATCTTATACCTTCTTTATAATTCAAACATCAAAATGTAGTTTTTTTTAATTATATACTTTGAATAATGGGATCAATTTCCATGATTTGTCACTGGGGTACTAAACTCTTGTTTACATTTATAGTAAAAAGGTGCCTAAGTTTAATTTCAACTTCTTTTATAAACTTCAGGGAGGTTCAGGGAATGTGAGCAAGATCATATTCAGGGACATTGAAATGCATAACGTTCGCAATCCGATCATCATTGATCAGAACTATTGCATCGACAAACACGGTTGCAAAGATCAAGTAAGTAAATTGAGAATGTCGCGTAATATACTTATATTTTTGGAGACTAGAGAAATTGCTGATTATGGGTGATTAATGGATTACAGGAATCTGCGGTGGAAGTGAAAGATGTGTTGTATGAGAACATAAAAGGAACGATCGACAGAGGAGTTGGAGTGATGTTGGACTGCAGCGAGAGGCACAAGTGCGAAGGGATTGTGTTGCAAGACATCGATCTCAGAACGCACCAAACACATCGATCTCGGGCCACGGCTGTTTGCAACAACGTTCACTTCACTACCCTCGGCAATGTTTCTCCAACCTGCCCAAACTAAATTATTCCTACATTCCAACATTATTAGGTTTTTTACTTATCGTTCATAGGATGTTTTTATTTATTCATTTATTCTTATTAAACGTTTCTTCTATTGCTGAACTATACACTACTTAAGTGTACATATTTTTATTTTTCTTTATATAATTAATGAGGAGTGTTAAACATATATATATCTTTATACTAACTTTTATTTGTGTCTATAATCGGACTGAATTTATAGTATTTGATAGAATTTTATAATTTCAAATTAACTTTGTGCTGATGCTTTGAGTGAAGTAGCTTGCATTTTGATCTTTAATATAATGCATTTTTTGGTACATTAAAAATAAAACAAAATACATTTATAATAAACAAATTTTGGACTTTTTTCAAATATTTTGATCTTTTTTCAAAATAAAATAATTATAGTAGAATAACGTATTCCTTTTGGTGTAAAGAACTTGTTTTTGGTAGTTGTATGTTTGTAACGTGTGACTTTATAGGAAAAATAATATAGTTCAATCAACTAAACGAGCTATATAGAGGTTTTTTTTTCCTTTAGAAAAGAGGCCTCTCTTTGATTATATATATATATATATATATATATATATATATATATATATATATATCCTATTCACCTAATTTATACTAGTATAATAAATAGAAACCTCAATTATTTATAAATCTATTGTTATAAAGAGGTCTTTTTATAATTAATTTAACAAAAAATTGTCGAAATGATCAACGTTTATTAACTCATTTTTAATATGACCAACGTTTCGTTAAACTTATATTAATGGTTCAAGTGCTTATGTGCAAAACTAATTAATTATGTTTGTACTGCTAAATTTCTCTTTAAATTTCTCTTCAAAAGTGAGCATTTTATAATAAATTTATTATAATAATTTTATTTTCATTATAATAATCGATCTATGGCATTGCGCTACTAAAGTTTAAATTTTTTTTAATAATAAAAATATTCATATTAGATACATATTTACCATTCCATCTAAAGTTTTATTTTTTTGGTAATATAAAAATAGACAAAAATACTTTTATAGCCAAAATACATAATTTTTTTCAAAATATATTAGCTCTTTTTCTCTCAGTAAATTTTGAAAAACAAAATATCGTTAAAATTTATTGTACGTTTTTCTTATAGTGATTATGACTATGATATCTGTGAAATCGAGTTAGTTTAGTGAGAGTTAAACCGAGTCGACTAATATGAACACTTTAAGTTTCATAATCCGTAAAATAGAATATGATACGAAGTACATATTTATGAAACAAAGTGCTTTTTTCTTGATTTTTCTATACTAGTACGATAGAAAATGATATGACACGATGAAGTTTGACACAAATAAACACAAAATCCAAATTTTGTATTAAAATACACAAAACAATATTAAAAAAATCATAAAATGCCATAACATGTAAAAAACAACAAGCATAAACGAAAATCTATGAGTACAACACAAAATTTCTGCGAAAAACTATGATTTTTTTATGACACCACGCTAAAATGTTCAAATGAAATTTTGGAACTATATTTACGTTGTATAAAATTAAGTGGATCCTTAACCAAGGGATTCTATAATCAAGACCTATTATAAATATTTTTGTTATTAAAAATCTGAAAATAATAACGAATTCCTATACTCGAGTACATTTTTTTTTTAAAACAAGTTTTCATTTGCTGTGTGGGGATTAAACTCACGACCTCCAACTTGGAGTGTGTGATATTACCACTAAACTATCTTAGTTACCACTACTATACTTGAGTATTTAAAGTCATCTGTCAATTTCATCGTTCTCTCTAAATTTGGAATGAACGAGAATATCGAATAAAAAATTTGGACTAAGCCGAAACATTGGCCACATGTTTTCAATATCAACAAAACAGAAGAAAAAAATTTAATCTCTCAGTCAGGTCCATATGTATTAAAGTATCAATATTTGATTGCGCTTAAATGTTGGTTACATGTTATATTCAGCCGATTTTTAACCAAGAGATAAGTATATAATATGCTATATGACTAATAAAACACGTCATCAATTGTGACTACATTTAGAAGTTAATTTTAACATTTCAAGTGGTACAATCCGTGTCATTTTTCAAAACTGAAAAAAACAACTAAAACAGACCACCATTGTGTAGTAGGTCACGCGGTCAAGCAATAAGTGCCATCCAATACTCCTACTTTTGAACACATAAGAAAAACATATGCACTGTTCGAAGAAGTTTTTACTTTGAAAAAGATACCCAATTTTGTGATATGACGTTGAATCTTATGGCATACCACTTCTAGGAGGCTGGTAATTATCTTTTATTTTTTTAAACGAGCTTTTATTAAAATGGTAATTGAGGTATATACTCATATAAACGTTTATAGATTTTGAAATACCCAACATTTTGTGAATTGTTGGTAAATATTCAGTCAAATGTATTACGTAATTTTTGGGATCATTTTAGTCCAAAATCGGTAACCAAATTCGAAATAATTATGAAGTAATATGAACAACAAATTGGTGTAAACACTCGGATATTTACCAACAATTATAAAATATTGAGTATATCCAAAAATAATATAGAGTTTAGTGAATAAATAACCATTTTTTATATTAAAATTTTCTCGGTCCCTACCGATACGACGTAAAAGAAAGGGAGCCATCATGTCAATACATTCGTTGAAAACAATTTGATCACGCTCAGGAGGCGGGACATCTCCAACATTACAAATACTAAAATTCGTTAACTCATTGACAAGTTTCCATTTCGAGTACGCACTAGAAGATGAGTATTGCTTCATAATTGTTTGGTTATTCCCTTCAACTATAATTCAAGATAATTATAGAATTTATCCAATCTTAGCACCAGTAGGACTTCTTGCACTTCCTTGTCAAGGCTGGACTCAATCTAACTCCTCCACGCCCAAAGGGAGGTACCTGAGTTATTTCTTGCTAAAATTCCTATTGCAACCTTCCCACTCTTGAAGCTGGCATTAGTATTGATTTTGATGAAATCAGCAAGAGGTTGGCATTAGTATTGATTTTGATGAAATCAGCAAGAGGTCTGAACCATTTTATATTTACCATCTGGATCTCAGGTTCGATTCAGTATAATCTCATACTCTTTAATTCTGACTAGCCAGAAGATTATCGAGGTTTTTTTTCCTTTGAAGATTAAAGCATTCCACTGATACCAGATAGATTCCATAATAGCGATGGCTTTTCAGATGAAACAGTCTTTCGACAAAAATCGGTTTCACTTTTCATTGATAACTAAAAGGTCACTCAAGATAGAGAAATAGCCCAAACTACCACTATTTTATATTGATTTTTTTATAATCCACCAAAACATAATTTATTCTCAAAATACACGTAATTTTCATTTGAAAAGACTAAAAATAAAACTAACACAAATGCTCCTATAATACACTATGGGCCAAAAAATTAAAAAAAATTAAAAAATAAAATAAAATGTTTAGGGGTGGAACGGTTTTTAGCTTTTTTAGTTTAATTTTTTATAGAAAAAAATAAGTAATAATCGGTTAATATGAATATGGAATAAAATATAAAAAAATTGTTTTAGAGATATTTTGGTTTTTTATATTAGTATTTTGAAAAAAAATTAATTTTAGTGAATTTTAGGAACAACAACTATAAATTGTGGTACTAGAAATTGCCCAAAGTACCACCATTTGTATTTGATTTTCTCTTCCCAAAATCTACTAAAAGTCAAAAGTACCCCTAATAAAAATTCTTTACATTTTATTTCATATCCTTGTTAACCGTTTACTATCTATATTTAAAGAAAAAATTAAACTTAAAAAATTAAAAATTGCTGCACACTAAAAAATTTATTATTTTTTAACTTTTTTCCTAATTTTTTTGGTCAATAATATAGTGTAGGGCTTTTGTGTTAGTTTTATTTTTTAAAGGGTGTTTCGTCTTTTCACATGAACTGTACTTGTATTTTGGGAGAAAAAACATGTTTGCATGAATTTTGGGAAAATTAATAATAAAAGTGGTACTTTGGAGAATTTCTCGAGATGATTTAGGGTGGTAATTACCTAAATACACTAATTTATGGCTCTTTTGCCTGATTGAAGCATTGACAAAAAAGAGAAGAAAAATTAAAGAAACAAAATAGCAACATTGTGAAGTTGGTCATGACGTCAAGCAATAAATGCACTTCTGAATTTCTAGCTTGATTTGTCCCTTTAGTATACTACTTCAGTTTCAAGTTCAAGAGACATAAGTCCTCATTTTTGCTTATTAGAGTTCACTGGGCTGCTTTATATGCCAGCCTAGGATTGTGCATCATAGCGCTCAAGCTCTCTGTAACAAGCAAAAATATGGTGATGAAGAGAGTGGCTCTAATTGTGTCCATTGTTTTGGTTTCATGGGGATACCAATCAGCACGACCACCGGCCCCGAAAGTGTGTGGGTCCCGGGGCGGACCGCCCATCACCGCCCCGAGAATCAAGCTCCGAGACGGAAGGCATTTGGCTTACAAGGAACACGGTCTCCCAAGACACGTGGCAAACTACAAGATCATCTCCGTCCATGGCTTCTCCTCCTATAGGAACGAAGCTGTATTTGCAAGCGTTCTCTCTAAGGTTCGTCATTGATTTACTACATCTCGTCTTAAGGGCTTGTCCGTTGATTGTTTTGGGTGATATTCTTCTCAGGAATTCGTTGAAGAGCTGAGTGTTTATATCGTGGGTTTTGACCGACCGGGGTACGGAGAAAGTGACCCGGATCCGAACAGGACGACCAAGAGTTTGGCTTTGGATATAGAGGAGCTTGGTGATCAGTTGAGACTTGGGCCCAAGTTCTATGTTCTTGGATACTCCATGGGAGGCCAACTCATATGGACTTGCCTCAAGTATATCCCCAGCAGGTAAACATTTATCATGATTCCAGTAACTAATGTCAGTATTATCTATTGAATTTACTATCCTTTAACAATCCTGATTCCTTGTATTTCACGCCATCTTTTCAACCTTTTTTCATGTAATGAATTGCATATTCATCTTTTTCGACAGGCTTGCAGGAGCAGGACTAATTGCTCCGGCGATCAACTGTTGGTGGCCATCTTTTCCACCGGAAATGGTATCCGAGGTATTTGAAAAGCAATCGTTGTTTGAACAATGGACGCTGCGTGTGGTGCACCACATTCCATGGCTGACATACTGGTGGAAAACCACATTCCCAGCTCCAACCTTTGCTAACAAGATAGCTCATGATTTCTTCTGTCCTCAAGATCTCGGGATTCTCTGCACTTTGAGCTCATCCGCTACCCCGGAGATGCAGAAACACCGAGTAATTTACTCATCACCATTCTCACCTACACCTTATAAGTTCTTTTCTCTTCTCGACCGGTTTTAATCTTTTCTCCTCGAGTAAATCCGGCTAAGTTACAATATCTCGATTTTTACATCAAAATCGGTCAAAGGTGCTTTGACCAGTCAGAGTACCCACTTTAAGTGACACAGTAATTGTTTAGTGCAGCAACAAGTGACGCAGCAAGGAGAGTCTGAGTCAGTCCACCGAGACATGAAGGTCGGGTTCGGGAAATGGGAATTCGATCCGATGGAGATCGAGAACCCTTTTCCCAACAATGAAGGGACGGTCCATCTGTGGCAAGGCGATGAAGACAGGCTTGTCCCGGTCAAACTGCAGCGCTACATCGTCCAGAAGCTTCCGTGGATTCATTACCATGAGATTCGAGGTGCCGGTCACTTTTTTCCGTTGGCCGAGGGGATGATGTTTGAATCTATGTTGAGACAGCTTCTACTTGGGGACAAACAATATCCTGATATATATCTAATATCCTGAGATTAATTTTGGGAAATTAGTGTTTTGGACCCGGTCCATTAGGTTGTAACCTAGATCTATTTAAGAGACCACTTATGTAATAAAAGACTTGATTTTGAGTCCGACTCATTAAGTTATAGCTAGGCTCAGTAGAAGATTAGCAAAGATCATTTCTTCGGGTCGTATCATAATAAGAGCCTGGTTTTGGTTGGTAAAAAATCAATGTTTGTATTAAAGAACATTTTACTTGTTTGCTCACTTTCTGCAGTCAAAAACTCAAGGACAACCTTTTGCTGAACAAAAAAGCATGCACGGCAGCAATAAAAACTTTTATTCATTGATGGGTAAAAAAAGGATTGCCAGATTCAAGGGTTACATAAATACAAAAGAAAAGAAAGAGAGTGAAACAAGGTATCAGTTATGAACCCAGATTTACATAACTGATATAACATTTGTGAGAATTATTTTGGCATTCCAGTTAATGGGTTCAAGAGAGACTGAGTGTCATCGGAAAGACAAACCGGACCATTGCCGGGTCTGGTACAGATGAAGTAATTCACATCACCTCTGAACTTCTGAGAAGGAATGTTGCCCTTAATTTCTGGAGGCGGTGGCAAAGCTTCCACATCCCTCATACCCTGAAGCCCGGCATCTTGAAGGATCGACTTGTCCCCATGAACGTAGCTGAGAACAAGATTACACGTAACCCATCAGTATTACTCTTAACTCCTAAGAGAAAGCCCATATGAGAGGATAATATATTTCGTTTACCTTTTCAACTCTGAATCAGAGTTGGGAGGGAAGTAGTAGAGTAGCCTTTGAAGCAACTCAGAAGCAACTTGTCTGTTGCGTGCGATGAGAACCGCATTTGGCCCGGCATCGAAAGTATAAGCCACCTTTCAATTAGATTCACATCAAAGTTTAAGTTCACCACCTTTTCTGGTCTGACGAG
This sequence comes from Urtica urens, assembly GCA_958296335.1. NCBI lineage: Eukaryota > Viridiplantae > Streptophyta > Magnoliopsida > Rosales > Urticaceae > Urtica > Urtica urens. Next base: position 17,664,094 of record OY282530.1, on the reverse strand, counting down.
ATTGCGACAAGCATGAAGACAAACCCAAGTTCAGTTAAATGTACAAACCTGAGGCGTCCCTGCAGCACGGTTCCATCTTTCAACAATGCTAATGATCCTGAAACAAAGTTGCATTACTGTCAGTAAAGCTCAAGGATTTAGAAAGATGGAATGTGGAGAGAGGACTTGCTTGTGGGACGTGTCGTTCATGTAGAATATGGGGGGACTCGTGTCCAGGCAAACTGCATGAAACTGGTTGCTGTCGTTGCAAGTCAACTGTGCAAAAGCAGCAAAATCGCGCTTTTGGATAGCTTCCTCCATCTGCAATATGCGCTTTGGCACTACTTCCTGATGGCGTTCAAAGAATACGGGGTTACTCTAAAAGGTTCATCACCCAACTTACACAGAGCCTGTATATATTAGACCTTCTCACCATTCAGTTGTATTTAGTTCAGAGTTATACCCAAGTTGAATGGTTTCGAAAAGAAATTAAAAAAACAAGCTTTTGGGGGCATTAGGTGAAAGAAAATAGAAAACCACCTTTGCCCTGTGCTGCAAAAGCAAACTTGTTTCAACGGTCTCACGCATTCCAGAGGTGCTACTCGTTTCCTTTTGCTGAGCACTTACCTATAAGATCCATTACATAATTCTTCAGCCAACCTTTATTTAAATTACAAGTTCAAGACCCAGAGAGAAAATAGACACCAACAGTAAAATTAATTGATTGGAAACTGTAATAGAAGATCCCTAATCAGATCTAATACAACCACCTAATATATACACAGCTGTAGTACCAAGATATCACAATATCTAGTAAACAATGTTCTCCTTTGAATAAATAATAAATACTGCTCAAGGATTATGGAAACTAACTTGCGTAGAACAAAGACATTTGAAAAGAAAAAAAACTCAAACCACCAAGTCATGGAAACTATCGGAGAAAAATTAAGTAAGAGGTTGACAGCTTTGAGAAAATTAATAAACAATGGCAGCATTGTTAGATAAAGAAATAAAAATATTAATCCACTAGAGGAAGATGAATACCACAGCAACAAGGATGACAAGTTCATCCCAGTGTTTTTCATCTGCAAGTTGAACAGCGATGCTGTCGCTTCCATTTTCCTCCTTTAAATACGAAAAAAAAAAATTAGAAAAAACTATCAGTGAAATTACTCTTAAAGACTTAAAAGCTATATTGATTGCAAGAATCTGAAAGGAAAGCACGAGAAATCAAACATACTTTTCCCATGCACCACTTGACAAATCCACCATACAAGCTTCGACAAGCACTACCAGAACCTTGCCTGTTCAAGTAAAGAACTTAATTATTACCACAAAACTTAACTACGAATATGCAAGCCAACTAAATCACTTGAATTACATAATACACGTTAAAATTATAATCATATTTGACAGAAAGAACCCTTCAAGTGAAGCATAATATTACTTGAGAAAAAGAGTTTGGGTGTACCTTGCAATAGCAGAAAGCCTACTCTGGTCTTCATTCACGTTCATTAACTTAGCGAGAGAGAAAACTGCACAGCAAGGAATTTTCCACATGGTGATAAGTAAAAAACTCTTCCAAGAAAACCGCAGAAGAAACAAAAGCACACACTTTCATACTCACTTCAGAATCAAAAAATATTATTAGTATTACATGGATTTGTACAACCACATCAAACTGTGGTCCAGTGAGCTTGCAACTCTTAAACCAAAATAAAGAGACGATGACAGTAACAATAAGAAAAGAACTTGGAAATGTTTACCGAAACAAGCAAGACCGGCCGCTGAAGAAGCCAACCCGGCAGCAGTGGGAAAGTTGTTGTATGAAGCAATGTGTATTTTCAAGTTTGACCACTCCTCTTTCGAAATCTTCACACCCTTTTCCCAATCTTCCACATCACCAGCACGGCTCCGAAGTTCCCTTAGGCAACTCTGGAATCGGCCTCCGGAAAGAGAAATCTCCTGATGAATAACCATAAAAACGTGAGGCCTGTGTTTATTCCTCTAATGATCTAGTGACTGAAAGATGATTGAACTCTTCGCTATTTCCTATTATATTTCGTAACAGTCTGAAAACCAAAGTTTGACATCCTAAACTACTGGATGGAAAAATCAGAATACTTCGACGCTGCACTTGAATTCTACAAGTTGCTTTTTTTAACAATCCAAAATTGAGATCACAGGCTTTTGCTGGCTGTAATGGAATATTATTCGCATCTAATTCCAAAGTAATACACTATTTTCCCATCAGATACAAAACCACCTACTTTCCCGGCAAACGAAAAATGGGTAAAGATCGAGCAAACCTTGCCGTTGAGCCACATGCGATCTTGGTTGAAGGAAGGACTGACGGCGACCGTGGTTGTGGTACAGAGATGGTCAGGATCGAGCGTAACGCTGATGCTATCATTGACAGGCAAGATCAGATTTTCGTCTCTCTTTCCCCAATACTTTATCACCGCGATGTTCGTCGGAGTCCGCGCCGTGACCGTCAGAACCCAGCTCTTTGCCCCGTCCGCCATACCCACCACGCTTTGCTCTCGGAGAATGTTGAGATCTGAGAGAAGGAAATGGGGTTCGAATTTATCGCTCAATAAAATAATCACACAGATCGTGAACTTTATATGCGCAGTCAGTATACGTTGGTTTAGAAATGGTAGTCAAAATGAGCATGCACCACACTTGACCCTCCTATTCAATATTTTCAATGTAAATCGGATATATATTTTATTTTTTTTGGGGAGTTGAGATCAAGACAGTCAATAATTGGGCATAAAATGGAATACTGCCGAACCATTCCACGAATGAGTGCTTGATCGCAAATACTCCGAGGTTATATATTTAAAAATATATAAATATGCGGAGATGTTGATAAAAACATGCGTAAAAATACATCAAGTTGTTATTTTAAGCTCGTAGTTGTAATATTTAAACAATCTATGTGGGGATCGTTCGCAGGACTATTAACTCATTTCTGATAAATGAGCTTTGTTTTTTTTAAGAATATGTTTAATAGACCGGTAATTGATTTGAGAAGCTCGCTGAGATTGTGTTGCAGCTCATTTACTTCGTTTCTAAGTGTTTCTTTATAAGAACGAGCTGGAAGGATGTTATTGTTTTCCGGTGATGATATAAGATGAACCGTTCACTTTTGTCCAACCGTTTTTGCCGGATTTAATATGAGATACACATGATGAGAACCTAAACTTGGTCATGTTGAGATCCCGTGCCAGCGAGAAGAAGTCAGTAATTTCTCTCTAAAAAAGTTAATATTTTTTTTAAAATTGATAGGGCCACGTTAAAACCTCAACCCTCGAACTAGTGCTGGAACAGGAAAGAGTATCCCTTGACTTTGATTGAAACTATTCGGATAAAATTTTGAAACAAATTATCATGTCAAAATTAACCGACTCAAGAGCCCATTTGACTAATTCATGACCCACAATGTTTAATTTCCTACTAACCCAAACAAGTTTACAAAGAGAAAAAACTGACTTACAAGCCAACATATGCTCAAAACTATATATAAGTCTCCACTCTAAACTAGTATCTACCTCATGAAGGCAATTAATTAAGCATTGTTTATCCCCTTCCACAATAATGCTAGGATAGTTGTAAACTCACCCATTTTCACAGCCTATTACATTCTCATGAGCTCGGCTTCCAAGGTATTGGATGCCTTGATTTTACTCCTCCACATTCAAATTATTGAACTTCAACCATTCTTGGCCATAAGGCTCAGAACATCTCCTCTCTTATAAATCATTGCATTTGTGTTGATTTTGATAATTCCCACCTCTGTCTTATACCATACCTCATCCAGAGAAACATGACTCTTCACTGTTAGCGCATCTCTCTCATGGAAACTGGGCTCAATGTCTCTTGTCCGTTGTCTGACCTTCTTTACCAGGATAGGAAAATTAATTCTAACACCTCTAGAAACCATAACATTCCTTTGAAACCAAATTACTTCAATAATTGTGATTGTTCAGCATAGAAAGCAGTCCTTCTCTAGGACTTCGTTTGCTTCCTCCTTACTCAACAAAATATCACTCAAAATATCCAGACATGAGTTTCAATTACCCAGGTATCACTTTTTACCTAAGCCTTCCAGAAACCAAAGCCTCCTAGACATTGTACCTGATATTGAATTTTAAACGCCACAATCTTTTCCAGGCCAGGTTTTTGGTGGCACCAGTTACATCAAATGAAGTTTGTGCCCATAACTCTATATGCTGACTTGACACTAAATGTTCCTTTTAACGTATCAATCCAAATTCTCTTTTCTAACATGCCCCTCGACAAAGGCCTGATGGATAAGACCTCTTGGAATTTGTCATTCCCCGAAACCTTTCGAATCCTATTAGTATCATAATTCATGGATACCTCTCAGAACATTTTATTGACATTGGCCATAGGATTTAGGTTTGAGTTGAGCGGTTGCTCTACTTTATCCTCTGGGAGCCAATTTTCTTGGTAAATCGACGCCTCTCCTCCATTACCTATAACAATTATCGAGTTTTCTCTGATGAAGTTTTTTAAATCCCAAGTGCCTTTCCAACCTCCTGAAGCTCCTAGATATAAGATGATATGAATGAAATGAAGTTCATTGTTGTACTTGTCTACAAGACTCCTGACCCAAAAGTTTCTACTTTTGTTGACATGTACCAAGCAAGCTTAGAGCAAAAAGCTTTGTTAAAATCTTCCAAAATTATAAACCACATGCCTCCCAAAGAACTTGGCTAAGAAATAGTGTCCCACCCAAGTAAAGCCAAATATATATTTTTCATGCCATCTCGCATGTCCACCAAAACTCTCTCCTTGCTTGGTCTAACACCTCTCATAAGGACTTTGGAAGCTTCACAATCGTCATCGCATAGGCAGGAATGCTCTGAACGACTGCTTTGATTAGAGTTAATCTTCCAACACTTGAAATTGGCGTTCACCAATCCTCCAATCTAGCAAAAACTTTTATCTTCAATGATTAAAAGTTCAGGGATCTATTCCTTCGAGTGAAAAAGGATTTCCTAAATATTGAATTTCTTCATCGCACTCATTCATGCCTACACAACTCTTGATTATGTGCATGTCTTCATCTTATAATTTTGGGAGAAAAAATCCCCACGGTTACTAAAATTTACTTTCTGCCTTGACCATTTATCATGTCGGCTGACACAACTCATGACTTCTCTCACTTCCACCTCATTAGTGGTGTAGAACATCACAGTATCATCAGCGAACATCAAATGATAAATGATTTGAACTTATATGGCAATTTTGATCCCCTCGAACCCATTTCCTTCATTTCTCTTCATGGCTACGATTACTTCTCTCGCAAGAATCAAATTTTCCGCAATCCACCTTCCTCGGACAATTGCAAATTAAGTGCGGAGATATCATTTGATCTAAGTGCGTCCTTAATCTCACTATAAGAATTTTTGTCACTGCCTTAAAGTGAAAAGGACACATGCTTATAGGTTTAAATTTTTCAAAATTGTCTGCTTTATGATATTTTGGGATTATCACAAAGGGAAAAGTTGACTCTGAGGGCAACGTACCTGATCTGAAAAACTCTTTTCTAAAACTATAGGTCATTTTCAACAATATCCGAATATTTTTTGTGGAATATTCCATGAAAACCATCTGAATCCTAAGGCTTTGAAAGGATGCATATTCCATATAGTTTATTCCATATAGTTTTCCTTACCTCATCACTGTTTGGACCTTCACTTATTTCCAGATTACGGGCTTCTAAAAGGTCTGAGTCGATCAAGCATCTAGTCCATATGGAAATTTTGGATCCCCAGATTTGAAGAGCTCTGCATATTTTCCTTACAAATGATTGCCAATATCATGGCTATTATCCAACCATTCTTCAGCCTATGTCTTGATGCCCCCTGGATAGTTTCATTTTTTTCCCAATAATCAAGGACATAGGTGTCAAAATAAAGAGATATTTTATAGAGAGACAGGGAGAGAGAATGGTCGGCCATAAAGAAAGAGAGAGAGAGAGAGAGAGAGAACAAGTCAAAAAACTTTTTTTCACATCTCAATATGAGACATTATTTATAAGAGAAAAAAATAAAAGAAAGGGTAAATACCCTTTCTTATTATGTATTCATGACACTATATTAGATTTCCTCTTCTCTTTCTTTAGTAGTTGGACGGCCATACATGGGCATTAGTGAGGGAAATTTGTTTTCTCACTTAGCAGATTTGTTTCCTTCTCAAAGAAATTCATTTCATCTTTTCATTTTTGGCAAGTATCTTCATACTTCAAGGCAAATGAATTTCTAGATATAATTTATCTCCTCTCTTGATGTTGGTCAAACTATATGCCCATGGGAGGAGCTTCTAGATGCTTCATTATTTCTTTCTAAGACAATTCTTAAAATATCCATTATAAAATTAATATTGCGAAAATTAATTTCATAATGCCTCAAACGACTTCTCAGCTTTAGAAAATAATTTATATATCCATCATATGAAAATATTCAAAATCTTATTTTGACATTCACATCATTTAATGTCCATGCGGACAAAAATACTCTTCAGACATTCTCTGGGAAAACGTCTAGTTTAACACTTGAACTTATTTTGACTTAGTTTCTAGTTTAACAATTCTACTCTAATGACTTGTAATAGTGACCTTATGGTTCCAAATGAACAAAGCTTGAGCTACTATACTTGGACCCAAAAGTTCACTAACGTTTTCCAAGTATAAGGTTAATGTCAACTGACTCCACTAAAGAGTTGACATTGAAAATCTCTCGGTTCAACGGAATTTATTTTCTACTCAAATTCAACATAATTATGTTAAGTGAGTCCATTGATTGTTATCTATGATTACCCACCATGAATATCATCAACTAGATGGGATCTATAAAATTACCATTTTACCCTTCTAGTTGTTATTTCCTCAACTCATTTGTTACTTGTGAATAAGTTGGAAACAATGTATTGAAAATGAGCTAACATGTCACACTGTTTCATCCAAGGAAGAAAGCATGAGGTGATATACATTGCATTTCAGCAATCTTGTATATGAGTTCCATATCTATAAGAACTTCACAAATCTAGTTCATGACATCTTCATAACCCAATATCTCACCAATTAGTCTAGTCTAGATCACAAAGCGGATCTAAAATTTGACTTTCGCAAATGAGAATTTGTAAGTTATGAAATAACATGTTTCATTTCTGGATATAGGTAAGCATGATGCAGTTCATACATAGTGACCTTGAGACAGAAGAGGTTAAATGGTTTGTTTTTATATTGTCTCTAAAGGTGTACTGGTCAATTTAGTATCTTCGAAAGATACACAGGAAGAACTATAGATTTCTCAACTCTCTATGCCTCGTAATCAGATATCATAGATTCTTCAAGCAATCATACTAGGATCAATAGTTCGATGATCTTTAGATTGTGAATATTTAGTTTTAAAAAAAAACCATAAAGAGTTTGTTCACGCAAATCTATATTTGACTCTTTATGTGTTGTTAGGTTTGATTAAGGACTATAAGACTATTGAATATCATAAACCTTCAAACAAACGAAAAAATGAATGAATGAAAGTTTCAACTTTTATTAATTTAATCAGCAAATTACAATAAGGACCCATGAGAGATTTATGTTACATCGATATGCAAATAAATAATCTTCTTTTGGGCATCTCTGCCAACATAACTCCCTCAAGATACATTTTTATGTATATTTTGGGAAGTTTCCTATTTTGACTTGTTTGGTGGTAAACGTCTTAACTTCCTGATATTGTGATATTTGAGAAGATTCCTGTGTTGACAAAAAAATTTATAATGATGTAACTGTTGGTGATTGATTCACCTTAGCAACCATATTAAGTGCGGAAATTCATTAATTACGCTAACGATAGCCAATTAATTATTATGATTACGAAACAAGATCTAGATTTACTAATTTAACTATTAATAAAAGCGTATTCAGCAACCAACGAGCTAAGACTTTAGAATACTTACATGGATTTTTGCTCAGGTATAGAACGCTTCAATCTCGATGTGTTCTCCGTCTTCGTACGTCGTCTTGATTGAGTACTCGAGGATGACACATTAGTCTTCTGAAACTTAATCTCTGAGACGAATAAGAAACATGAGTAGGCATAATCGATATCTCACTAGATCTCGAAACCAGGTGTTTCGGGATCTCACTCTTATTTTCTAAGTATGGAATTTTCAATTCCAAGGGGGGAGAGAGGAGGAAATAGTCGGTCACAAAGAGAGGGAGAAAGGCTAAAACTTTCAGAGAATTACGTTGGAAATTCTCTTCTCATCGATCCTTATTTATAGCAAAGAAAAGGAGATAACCTTTAGGAGAATTTATCTCCTTTTGAGAGATATTCTCTCCTAGTAGATTAAATCTAAGCCATTTGATCTTAACCAGTGGATCTATTTTTCCCATCATCCATCAGATCATAATCTAGAGATTTTCTCTCCTTTAATTCAACAACCAAAGAGAGAATGTTGGTAAAAATCACCTTGAAATTTTTTGCCAAACCACACGGCCTAAAGGTGGATTTTCGGCAATCCTAGGCCAAAATCCAATCCAAAAATTCCAAGGCCCATTTGCTTAAAATCCAATTTATTTTTTATTTACTTGATCCAACAATAAATAAACAATTCTACTATAAATATTTATTTAATTATGCGAATACCCATTTTCTAGAATTAATGTTGTCAATCACAACTATAGCAAGTGAGATTAATAATGATAAACTTTATTATACGAAACTTCTTATCCGCCTTTATTAGAGCTGAATCGGGGACTATGGACCTAGTAGTAGAAGCTTAACGAAGCCGATGAAAAATACAATATAGTCATATCTCTTTCTCATTGATTTGTCTAGCCTTGATCAATACTCCACCATTTAATCCAAGAATGAACCCTTTTTTATATCAGAATTATATTTACTCATCGTGACGAGTTTCCACTAAAATAGTCAGTTTGTGATCAAGATCCTCTAGGTTCAACCCGTGTCAAGAGAAGTCAATTTTTCCGTTATATTTCTCTTGATACATATCAACCCTAAGCATTATTGCTTCCCTAGCGAAAGATTCTTTCAAACATTACTTACTTCAAAGCTGCGCGCAATCTATCGGTTCTGGAATCAAACCCTTAGGTGAGTGAACATTAACCTTCTTTCAGGAAGGCTAGATTCTGTATCTATAAATCACTTCACACTTGAATCATGCTCTGAGAAAACTCCAAAGACATAAGTTGTGATTAGCATGAATAGCATTTTTATCGAATGAGTCAAAGAGCTCAGTGACATGACCCAATGTCAATGATCACGTCATGATTGAGATTAAGTTTCATTGTGACAATCATAGTCGCCTCGGTTAGTGCGTCAACGGTCCTTAAACGACACATCTACACCAAGACATTTCCGAGTCCTACACTTACCACAAGTATAGAACGCTCCTACATAGTGATCAGCCTTCATCTATGTGTTCCACATAAATGACTTTAGATATACCTTTCCAAGCTTATATTCGTCATCGACCATGTTTTAGCTCACTGCCCGAACTCAAGTACCCAGCACGTGACTCAACTTAATACGGAGGATACGGAGTGATGAATGTTTAATAAATCTCATTAAATAAGAAATAATCATTTCAATTCAAATAGATAATAAATGTCAAAATTTATTTTATTAATAATTTCAACGAGAATTTACATAAATATCTTCTCATGGGCAAGAATTCCTAACAGTAACATCGTCGAAATACATTTCAGTCTATTTTGGAAAGTTTCATATTTTGACAGATTTCTTCATAAATGTTGCAACATTTCCTGACAACCTACCTGGCAGGTCATCATGCACTAACGGGTGAGGAAACCCTATGAAGAATTCCACTTTTTAAGACTGTTATAAAAGCCGAGTTGCTCCTGCTTAGTAGCAATGAAGAATGTCATTTCATCAAGTCGATATGGTTCTTAGTCGTGCTCAGTCTGAGAAAATATTCATTGTACATGGTTGTAATTCTCTCAACACTTATTCATACACTACAAGATTAGAGAAGTGTGAGTTTTGTGATTGCGTGATGGAAGTCCTCACGAATGTTCATTGATGCGATCAAACATCGGGTGAGTCTTTGAAAGAGTAGAATTAAGAGGGGTCTCAAAGTCAAGGGGGGTCCTTGATTTAGTTTTCACATATAGTATTAACCAAAGCGTCATTAATGTTGAGATTCATATAAGGTTATTGTTATACTATTGACTATTGCTTAATTCTTTTTCACTGGGCTGAGAAACCCTCGATGTAGGTGAAGTTTCACCAAACTGGATTACCACGTCTTGTGTTATTTATTATTACGCACTCGTTTATATTGTTGTCTCATATTTTCTCAATAAAATGTTACACACATTGTTGATCATTTGTATGTAACATCTTGCAGAGCGGCTAATATAATTCAATTAGTTTAGAGAAAGTCCATTTTTGTTAAAAATGAGATTTGTTTTAATTCTTGAATCTAAACCAATGTAATTCAATGCAAGCACTTTGAAATTTTTGATATTCTTCTGTGTAAGGAAAGTACAATTCAATGATATTATATTTTTTTTTAACAAACAAACCCCACGCTCCCTAACATTTTTCTGAGGTAATTAGAGGTAGAGCGGAGGAATTGGATAGATTAGAAGATGATATATCGTCGGTACAGTGCTTTTGAACAAGGATCATAGCTTCCTCAATGAAAATAAAATCGAAGTTGCAACTAGTTGACTTAGTTCGTGGGCTACCCTGTTAGAATTTCTACTTACCCAACAAAAAATTAAACCGTCCTCCAAACAAAGCCTAGCAATATTTTCAAACATACGAGTAAGATACCAAAATGGCTAATGATTTGAGTCAAAACCGAGCATGATTGTATGGTTATCGCTTTCAATGATAATGTTCTAATGTCCTCAAAATTTTGCTAACAAAAATCCGAGCAAAACTCATTTCATATCAGCTTTGAGAGAAAGCCTGCAACGACAGGGTCAGACAAGTTGACACTCACAGACTCTTGCCACTACTCTCGTCGATGCCCTCGATTTCTTGAAAGATGCGTCCACATTGATTTTAAGACAATTTCTGGGTGGAAAAAACGATGGAGGTTGGGGCTTAGGAGTGAAAATGTGAGCTGAGGGAGTAATGGAGGTTGTAGGATGAAGGTAGGAGGCAACGGATCTGCGAATGCGACCCAGAGATGAAGGCAAAGATGGTGATTTGCCATCGAAAATAAGTTTATTGCGACTTAGCCATATTTCTTTAATGATTTTAAGGCGCATGTATTGAATTCGTCCAAAGAGTCTCCACGAGAATTCTTGAAGGAGCTTACTGAACAAGTTTAGGAGTACAAAGGTCACAATGCCAAGATTTGTCACAACCTCCGATAAGCGAAAGTCTGGCCTCTCATTCACATCGAAAAAATAAATGCGAGAGGATTCTTGCTCTCTACCACACAGGTCATCGGAGCTGAGAAGGATGTACCGGGGGAGAAGAGGCTTCAAGGTGAAACAGTTACGAGCCAATTTCCAAAAAAATGTGCGGCTTCCTTCATGAATCTTGAGACTTCAAATAGCTTTCCAAATTGGATAAGCCAGGCTACAAGGATGCTTGGAGTTTAAAATTGACTTGATTGAAAATATGTCCGACAGATTAAGAGACCACATAGACGGTCAGAGCTAGAGCCTTCAAGGATTTTTGTTTCCAAATGGGGTTCACTCAATATTCTTCGTAGAGGTCTGAAATTTTAGGTTGGTCCCAAGTGTTATTCCTTGCCTCCATTAAAGAATATACTTTCAATTTGAAGAGAAACACAAGCTTTGAGGCTGGATTTGTGGCAAAGGAAAAATCATGATACCTTCAAAGATACGAGCTTCGTTTCCAGTGCTAATTGAATAGCACGAATTGGCTTTCATAAGCTTCTTGGAAGAAGAAATGTCCTTCTAGTTTTTAGAATGGTGAGGCTTCGATTGAGCTTCAAAAAGACTACCCGAGCCACAATATTTATAATTGAGAAGTTTAGCCCAAAATTGTTTGGCGTTTGAGGCGAGTAATCGGCCTAATTTAGCTATCATAACCTTATTGATGTCTTGAAATTTTTTTGAATCTCAATCTACCAGCATATTTTGATTTATAGAGCTCGTCTCAGCTCACCGATGCTAAGTGGTTGCCTATAAAAGGGATTTTCCACCAAAATTGTACGACTATCTTAACAAAGTTTTGGTAAAAAGAAGCGGAGAACTTAAAAGAGGCAGTGTTGTACATCGGAATGCTGAGAATGATCGAATCAATAATATTATATAGATGACAAGAGAAACTAACTTTGTAGAAGCTGTTTCACCCCTCCAAATAAGGAGGCAATTTATCTTTTTTGTAGGAAGATAATTTTATTTGTAATAGTCGTTTCTCGCACAAAAGAATACCACGCTAATTTCAATTGATATTAATACACCTACCCATATCAAATTAGACTTGATAATTATGGTGACAAATAAGTGCTCTGCATTCAATATAAATCTCAACTTCTAACGCTACCTTTTTAATCTTTAATAAGATTACCGAATCTAACAAGGCTTATCCATAATCACGGCTTGACGTTTGATGTAACACAGTAAACAATTGATGCCCAAATATGAGCGGTACACTTTCAGTCGATTCATTGCAATGCAGAAGTGTAATGCAGTGTTTATCCCTCTAAATCATGTTCATGGTTTAGGAAAGTATAACAGAGTGATTTAAATGACTATATAAATAAATAAATTTGTTGAAACTGCAATCTTGACCCTAAAAAATGGTGCACAAACGATTTTGCCAAAAATTAGTACGCCGGTTCCTATAACTTAGTGTAACTCTACAGTGAATCCTTCGTAATCAGAATCTGGATCGGTCATCACAATCTCAGGAAGGTCATCCATATCCGAGTCATCCGAGTCATCGTCATATCTCCAATCAGACAATAATTCCTTGCCTTTATCATGAATTGACGATGCAGATGATAACTTGCCATCATATTTTTTTGCATCCTCCAAGGCCAAGCTGTCACACTCCGGTTTGGAGTCTTTTGACAATCCGGTATCCAAAACAATCCTCTCCGACGCATTTTCGGCTCTTGCAGAACCATCATATGTCGTCGTAGTGGCTGGATTCTGAATCAGCCGATCAAAAACAGCTTTTTCTTCTCCTCGCATCTCCAAATCTGCACTCAATGTATCAGCGTCATTGTCAGTGATCTTCACATCCTGACCAGCCAGTGAAGCTTCGGATGGTTTCTCAATAGGATCGCTGACTGTAGCTTCAGGTTCTCTTCCGTTTTCGAGCCAGTTGTCATACAGGACGTCCTGATCCAAGTCGTGCACACTGTGTCCTGTTCCCAGCGGGCCCGGGAAATTATTTTCCGCAGATTTATGATTGACTTCGTCAGGAAAACGAGTCTCTACAGGGAAATCGTCCGCTTGGAGGGTTCTTGGATGCAGAAGCACTTCCATAGCCAAAAGAGCACGAGCACAAAACTCAGAAAGTTTTGATCCAGTAGCTCGCTTTCCTGCAAAAACCATGAGCACGTAAGTAAACAGATATTGTACTGATACAACCCCGATAATGTGGTTCACAGTTTTCAAGAAGTAAATAGATAATTTACAAATAAAATACAGTTTAGAAAATATATCGCCCTTCGAGCCCTAATAGATATCCGACGATGATTGTCATAGCTCACACGACTGAGCACATTGTAAATCGAGGTTAAAAAAAATAGGCAAACCAGTTACTCTTTGAATTATTTAACTGGAGGGACTAAATTCGTGCATATTGTCGTTTATATAATATATGTGATAATAATACCTTGGCTGAAAAGCTCGAGACCCTGTCCGATATATGATGAGCGAACACGGGATGACTGAAAAGAGGCCAAAAGTGTATGTAATGCTACAATCTGCAGATTTGCCCGAGTTGCCGAAGCTTCAGTACCCTCGAAAATGCTTCTTTTATCATTGGCCCATCCTTCGTTGAAAGAATTTTTTGCTATATTAATCAAAAGCAGATCAATCTGTGATCGCCATCCCTCAGCCCTTAAATCACCACCCTGCAGCATGAATATAAATGCATAAACGACTATGATCCAACAAGAACAAGAAAGATAAAGCATGAACAAATTAGTGCACCTGTTAATGTCAGTCGAATCAAATGTAACTCGCAAGGGTAAAAACAGTAGTCGCAAACAAAAGATGAGTTCTCAAGTCGGTAACTATTCTAAGGACAAATATATATATGTAAAATGATATATACTAGAGACATACGCACCACTGTCACAAGGACCTCTACAGCTTCAAGTGCAGCTATTCTCAAAGAAATCAGTTTTGGCGTATCATTCATTTGAGCTCCCACATTCAAACTGATTTCAGCCAAGACAGTCTCGGGGGCTGCAGGGGTATTACTCTGTTTCCGTTTCCTAGTGCTTGTGCTCTGAAGTATGTGAATTAAGGGTTTTGTTGCAACACTTAAATTTGTTCCACCATCCCGAAAGCCGGCAGGATTTAAATCAATAAATGCGTTGTCCAAAACTTCCTGTGCGAGATTTGACACCATTGCTGGTAGAAAGATAAGGAATTGAAAAAAACCATTAAATGCATTAAAAAGGAGTATGAAATTATAAGCGAAATAGCTCAAACGAAAAAAAAAAAAAAAAAAAAAAAAAAAAAAAAAAGAGGCAAAATTCCAGTCCATGATTCAAAGGTAAATAAACCTTTGAATTAAAAGTATGGTAGTATCATATAACATACACTACTCTACTTACCGGTACGCATTTCGATGAACAGCGTCTTTATGATTGCATACATCTTTGTCCTTAATTCTGGTAGTGCACACTTTTTAAAGTATACTGAGATGAGGCGCACTATAAACTGCATATGTGGTAAGAGTTGACTGCAACGAAAATAAGATTACAAGTATAAACCAAATGCAATACTTATAACTTCACGCTAATTTCTGATAAACAAAGATCCTATTCGACAAGATGAGTTTGACTTTGTATTTAAACGTCATAAATAAAAACAGCAATTTGAACCAGCATTATAATTTTTGAGAAGGGAACTTCAAAACATTAAAGAGAAGATTTTTTATATTTTCATGGACTCTAAGCTATGATGATTCTAGACACTAAGATAAATCTTCTAACACAGATAAAGCCTTGGCTTTCTCTTTGGTTTTCTTATCTGAACTTCCCACACTCAAATCATTTAATCAGGATATGCCTGTAAACTATCTAAAAACAAAAATACAATCCAGACAAAAAATTGTGATGAAAAAGGGAGTTGAACAGTTTTGCGAAAATTAAAGAGAAGAAAAAAAAATAAGTGCTCAGTATAGCTTACCTACGAACACTCGTTATAATTGCAGCAAGAAGTTCAAGACTAGATTGGTGCAGAGCCGGAAGTTCTGAAGCAATGAGTGTTTGTTGCATCGAGGTCACAAAATGTCTCTGGGAATCTGGTGAAGAGGCATTAACCATCAAAACCCTTTCAACAAGAAACAGTAACGAGCGAACAGGTATGGACACCTGTTCAATTTCAAAAACAAAATGCCACGTGAGGGATAGAGTTGAGTGTGTTAAAAGTAATACAGATAAAAAAATATGCAAGACAATTACACAGCACAATCTGAGCATGAAGCTTCAAGATAACTAGTAATCAACGGAACCTGAACAGGGTATGGACTCGTGAGCATTTCACAACACGAAAACATTAATGCTGAGACACTGGATGTTGTCAGAGTCTCAGGTCTCTTCTTGGTGCTTGGTGGCTCTTCGGACGAAATCTGTTCACCAAAGGGAGGAGGGAGATCTTTTCCTGGTCGAATCAATAATCTCATGGCTTCCTGTGATTTATAATCTGCAGTGGCCAACATTCGAAAATGGTACACATCATACATTTTTTTCTAAAATTGCTTACGCGAGAGTAGAGTTTGAACGTTTACCATCTTCAAAACCTTGAAAGGCATCATTGAGGTGATTATTTATGCGTTGCAAAATCTTTTGCATCAACAAAATCCAACTTCCCTCGTCTCCTTTAGATTGTGGTAGCAGTGCTAGGACGTAACCAAGCTTCTGAGAGAAAAATATAAAAATGAAAATTTCTTAGTGGGCAGTAGTTTATTTAATAGAGTGCAGACAAAGCTACAATTAGAACATAGCGAGTTTACCTTTGACATGTCTAAACTGCAATTTTCTGACAAGAGCTTTGACGCAATAGCACATTCAACCTGCAATCTCTTCGAGTTATTAAGCATAAAGTATAAATCTTGAAATGTATGGATTCCAACAAGTAACTATCACCTGATATAAACCCAGTATTTGTTACTTATAACTTAATGTGAAAAACCTAGAGTAGAAAGAAAGACGAATTTGGTGTAAATGGTACATACACTTCCATAATGACGACTCACGGAAGATGGATAAAATTCAACAATCGTGCTTAATAAATGAACTGCTACATCCTGCATCTCACACAACAGATATGTCAGAAGTCATTCATGGTGTCAAGGAACTAATAATGTCAATTAACTATAACCTAAAATATAATTAAAAATGAAAAGAATTGTCCAAAAATCGCATTACCAAATTAAATAGTACATACAAGAAAGCTTGTAAATTTAACTGATTGATCGAGAATAAACATTTAAAATAATTTCTTTTAGTAATTATCAGCCCAGTGGTGTAGCAAAAAGGAGAGTTTCACGAACAAAGAGGAAAACATGAAGAAAACGAGGTCAAGCAAAAAAACAAGCATGGAACATTACATGTAGAACCATAAACCATGCGCCAAAAGGTAAGATAACCGAAAAGAAATAAACAACACGGCGAGTTTCAGTTAAGAAAAATAAAAAACAACTCCATTTATAAATTTAGATTTCAAGAATTAATGATACCCTTTTATCAATATTAAAATAAGTTAATGACAATTTTTTCGGTGTTATGGTTACTGGTTTAGACTTTAGATAGGTGTTTCTATGTTTTTACGCTCAAGCAGCTTACCAAAATGGCCTCGGATTGATCATCACTTAACAGCTTTAGAACTGGCTGAACGACTGTAGCAGCCATGGCAGTCACATCTTTCTTTACATTTGGAAATTTACCCAACCTGAATTACAGAAGAGATTAAGTTCAAAGACTATAAAAGAAGAAATGCAATCCCATGTCTGGAATTTCAACTCCTAGACAAGGATCACTGGTCCTCCAAAGAACAATAAGATAACCTTGAAAATCACGCTAGCTTCACATAGTCCATGAACTTAAAAACGAACTAATATGTTTCTCACGATTTTAAGCCACTGTTATGATGTATGTAAATGGAGGTTTATTCATCCATGGATACACTCTGAAAGTAATGTTATTGAAACACTTTAGGATGTGTGAACCATGGTTCGACACCATTTGACTATGCTAAAATAGAAATAAATGGATATAGATGGAAATACATTACAGAATCTTTTTGAAAAAATCTATTTGACCATATACATAACGAGAGACTACAAATAGGAGTACCTCGCAAGCAAATCTGACATGGCAGCACATAATGCCACCTTCACAAAATGTGAATCCTTTGGTAACTGTTTCAATCCCAAGAAGAAAAGCACACAATGATTAATTAAATCAACAAGGCTAATTCAAAGCTCAAACAATAATAAATTTTCAAAAGGAAATCCATGGATCTTGAGCATATTTAGTTCTTGAGGGCTCATCGCCCTATATCAAGAAAACCCCACCCCAACAGAAAGGATATTGACTTAGAAAAGTAGATCAAGATAATTAAAAACCCATTAGGATAGAAGCAATAACATTGTCAGTTTACCTGAATCTGCTTCAGAAGCGCTTGGAACCAAATTGAGTACGATCTCAAGAAACGGTTAGTGCTGCATTCTGAACAAGTTAGCCCAAGTAAGCAAATTCCTGCCCAGCATTTATCTGGCTGAAAAAAATTACCCACCTCATCAATCAGATCGATCAAACCACTGCAAACTACCAATAACTGGTGTTTCATCAATTAGAAACCGCATATAATCACAGAACCAGAGATCTTCAGTCGGCAAAGCACAGTTATCCAACAGTCCAAGTAACTTTACCGTCATTTACCCCGAGATACATCATTATACTTAGCAGAAATTAAGAGCCAATTACAGAACTATATCAAGATGTAAACATTGAATATTTTTTTTCTTATGATTCAGCGTTACTTAAATTCGTCTTCAACTATTCGACACTGCTGAAAATATTAATCGACAAAAATCTCCCAACCTTGCCTTTTTACTAAATCACCCGTGGACCATGCAGATTCGAATTTGACTCACATGTGACCCTAAATAGGTCAATCTAAGAGTCGACAATAAAAACAATATCTTTACACAGAAAATCAACTTATTCTACCTAGTGTCTAATCAAATATTCACAATCCTAGAAAACGACATCGGAGAAATAAATAAAACAGAAAAATCAAGCAATCTTTACACACCATATCATTGGAAACGAGCTGCAAAACACATTCCATCCACGAATCAACGGAGGTCTTCCAGTCGGCAAGAAGCTTCTGATCGGCTGAACCGTTTCCGGTAGACTCAGTGAGAAGACTGTACGTTCTGACATCGGAAATCACCTTCGAAAGCTGGGCGGAGTTCCCGAGCGGGCGTTTCACGGCGAGGACGTCTTCTTTAAGGATGCGTTTGAGCAGCCTCGGACGTAGAGCGTGGTCGTTCATATTCCTCACGTGCGCAAAAGCCGCCATTGAAGCTCGTCTAAGACTCGCCTCTCTCGACGACGTCCGATTATGATTTATTTTAATTTCAGCAATAACGCTCGAGCACTTGTTACTTCCTCGTCTGTGTTAAGGGTTTACCCTATATATATATTTATATATTAATATATATATATATATATATATATATATTTGCATATATAACGGGTCACCTGTCGAGCTACTGGGCCAATCCAATTTAGCCCAAAGGAAAACATATTAGGATATTTACCTCAATATTATCATTATCAATGTTAACCCAAGATAAAATTTTAAGGATCCATTTAATAATGAGTTGTTAAAGACAAAGGCTCCTATACCCTTAATAAAATAAAATATATTTACTCAAATCGGTCACGAATTCACCCATTCTAAAAATGTTTCTAATTTATTTCGGTCAGAAATTTTATTTTATGATTGATGTTACAAAAAATTTAATTTTTTTTGTGACCCGATTCGCATATTCATAAAAATTAATCGAGAATACTTAAATCTTCTCAATAGTTTATAACAAATTTTAAAATTTTGTGGCCATTGGTTATGAATTATAAATTAAACACATGTAATAACATAAACAAAACAACAAACACGAACGTTCTAGTCGATGTGAATCAAGGAAAAAATATTACGTGCGTCGATAACGCGTCGATGGTTCAAAAATTCGGAAAGTGCGGTGGCCGATGGAAATTGCGAAGGAAAAAATATGGAAATTTGAAAATTAATTGCGGGAGAAATTGCGGTGGCTATGGAAATTACGGTAATTTACGGAAATTGCGACGGAAATAATGTTGCGAAATATAATTATAAAACATAAAAAACATACATATAAGCAATTATTAAAGTTGTAGACATATTTAAACTTCATACAAAGTTCGAAATATGAAATACTCATTAATAACTAAAGTGACGGTGTAATTAGAAACCTCCGGTTCATGCTTGTAAGTTGCAATAGTTAGACCATGTCATGTAGCTCGCATAAGAAGATGTGTAGTTGATCACACGATTGTTGTAGTTAAATTGATCACCTCCAACGACATTGCAAAGGATCGAAAACTTTGGTATAGGTCCTTAAACTTGAACGACGAGCACGGCGACAACAACGGGATATGGATACGGATATGGGTAAGGATATGTTTACAAACCTTGACTCCTTGTGATTGAGTGGACATTTGATCAAACGACATTGATCCGAATTGAGTAGACATAGATTCAAGGTCGTAATCACGCGCCGCTTGTCTACCCTCAGTGTACGCCTTCGTATTAAAGTCGAAGAAGTCATCCGTGAAGCTCACTTCTGTAGGACACTTCTCGCAATATGTTTCATGTTTCTCTTCGGATAATTTCTGCTCAAGTGAAACTTCATTCTCGTCACGCCTCCGCCTTTTGTAGTCATTCCACAATAGTTACATGTTAAACGATTATGCGTCCGGGGAACTTGTATACAATATTTACATACTCCTTCATCCGCCATGTTTTTACAAAAATTAATTCAACAATACATCATCATCAATAATTCCAATTCATTAACCACCAAACTACACTAATCAACTATCTTCGATAAAAATATATGTTACTCAGATCAACACAAAAAATATTAATAGTTTCACAACTTTTTTTTTAAAAAAAATTCGATTCACCCAGAAAATTACATATTTCTTCACGGCCGAGCGAAAAAGAAGGACACACCTGGATACTGCATCGTCGCGTCTTCGTGTCCCTAGAACCGCCACAAGGAAATTTTTAGGGTTTTAAATGTCGAATTTTCGGCTTCATGACGCGATTGGAGGCTTTTTATAACCTCTCCAAAACGACATTAACCGAAATGACGGTGACGACATATAGGCGGAATTGCAGCGACCAAACGACGACATAAATGGGCGAAACGCAACATGGTCATAATGGTGTTGGAAAGTGAAATAAATGTCATGGCGACGCAATTATCCGACATTTTAAAGCTAACGATACAACACTAACGAGTAACGAGTAAATCAAAATAAAAACATAATAAATAAAAATAGGTAAACAATACGTTTTGATGTTTGTAGGGAAAACTTGAAAAAATTGTATTCTCAAATGGCGATCTATGGTCCTAATGAAAGTGATCTACTTCCTTGAGGATTTAATAAAAATCAAAGGATTGACATTGATAACCCCACAAACACAGCGATTGTGAACACTGGGTTATGAATGAGAGAGCTGACCATGAAATTGTGGCCTAACATTGACAATGGTGAGCGATTTTGCATCGAACAACTTTAGTGAAGCTCAATACTAGTGCACGCAGTACTCGTGCGTGTCAATCACACCTTGTATTTTAACTGACGTAAAGAAGGTACACGGAGAGCACAAAGTCACTAGACTGCAAGCGTCCATGAGCAGATTTGTTTTTTGAAAGAAAAGGCCTCAACCTAGCCTAGCCCCCCGGAGGCGGGGCGGAGCTAGGACCGAGGGCCTCAAGACTATTCATTTCCCAAGAACGATCATCTCCCGCACAGAGAGCGGGAGTTCTCTAACCGAGATCATACCCAAAATATTGGACATTAGGGGTAGTCGGGCCAAATGATGAGTCACTCAATTTCGGACCCTCTTAATCCAAACAAACTTACAATCAATGAAAAAACGAGACAAAGAGACCACATTATTATAACTAGCCAAAATCTTCCAGTCCGACATTCATTCCCGTCTCGGAGGTAGTTCAGCAAGACTTGATTGTCCCATTCCACAATGATGTTGGGATAACGGTAGAATATCCCAAGTTGTAACGCCAAGTCAATACCTTTTAACTCCACTTCTAAACTTGAGGAAGCTGCAACCACGCTCGACCACACCCACTTAGTTTGACCTTGATCATCTCTCGCCACCAACCCGACAGAAGCTTCCTCGTCCTTGTAAGAGGCATCAGAGTTCATTTGACGTAACCGGACAGGGGCCTTAGCCAGATCAAGTCCTCGACTTCTCCGCGATCCAAGCTCACGTTCTCCTTGTCCGACACCAACCCGCTCAATCGGACCTCTATGTCCTAGATCGAACATTTGCAAGGAACAATCCATGTTAGCCGTCGAACCATTGAACTTGATGGCATTCCTGAGAAACCTATGTTGTCAATTAGAGAAATTGCTCTGAATAAGGCCCTGTCTTTTGGTTAATCTGAACTGCTCCTTAGATTCACATCGTTGTTGCTCTCGAGAATTGCGTTCAGAATATATTCTCATGTTCGCCAATCTAACGTGTTCCACCAGATCCCGAGCTCCCCACTTAACCAACGGCTTCTGGCCCAAACGCAATCGAATAAGAGGTGCTTAATGGTTTCGGCTCCCTGGTTGCAGATACCGCATAAATTCTCTGACGCTTGGGAGAGGAACCCTAATCTGGTGGCGGTGGGAAAACACATGTGGTCAATTCGCTAGAGGATCATCTTGTATCTCAGATTAATCGGGAATTTGTTGAAATAGGTCTAGGGTTAAGAAAAAATTATCATTAACATATTAATCGCGGGATATAAAATTTCTTTATTAGTAAAACAATTTTACTAACCTAAGAACATATTGTTATATTTAAAATATTATTATTAATTACTTAAAAAATAACTTTTCTCTTGTAGCTTGATCTTTCATGAGCCTTGGGAAAGGTAGATCGTTTCGTCTTGCTCGTCACCTTCACGCCTAGTATTGAACTCGAGAAACCTAAGGTTTCTATTACAAGAGTCTATAGAGTGTTTTAAGGATTTGTGTGTGGGCATAATTAAACACAATAGCTCAAGAACCAGTTTATGAGCTAAAGAGCTAATTAAGTCTAAGTCTAATGAGTACTTAGGTGCCAAAAAAAAGGGGTTTGAGAGAGAGAGAGATGAAGTGGTCGGCCACTTTAGATAGAGAACAAGAGCAAGAAATCTTATTTTCACATCTCTATGTGAGGCTCTATTTATAGGAGAAGCAAATCTAATAAATTGTAAATACCCTTTCTTATTATGTATTCATGACACAATATTTGATTTCTTCTCCTCTTTCTCTATCAATGTGGCCGGCCATATGATCTCACTGGTGAGGGAAATTTGTTTCCTCACTTAGCATATTTAATTCTTTCTTAAGGAAATTCATTTCATCTTTTCCTTTTGGGTAATTATCTTTTTAATTAAAGGCAATGAATTCTCTCGTCTTTGGATGATGTTGGCCGAACTCTACATTAGAGAAGGGGCATCTAGATGTTTCCTTATTTCTTTTAATATAACTCTTAAAATACCCATTGTAGAATTAATATTGCACAAATAATGAAATTAATTTCATAATGCCTCAAACGACTTCTCGGCTTTAGAAACTAATTTATATTTTCATCATATGAAAATATTCAAAATATTATTTTGACATTCACATCATTTTATGTCCATGTGGACAAAAATACCATTTAGGCATTTTCCGAAAAAACATCTAGCTCAACACTTGAACTTATTTTGACTTAGTTTCTAATTTAACAATCATACTCTAATGACCTGTGATAGTGACCTTATAGATCCAAATGAATAAAGCTTGAGCTACAATAATCGGACTCAAAAGTTCACAAGCTTTTTCCGAGTATTAGCTTAATGTCAACTGACTCCACTAAAGAGTTGACATTGAGAATCTCTCGGTTCAAATGAATTTATTTTCTACTCAAATTCAACTTAATTATATTGAGCGGATCCATTGAATGTTATCTATGTTTACCCTTCATGAATATCATCAACTAGATGAGATGTATAAAATTATCATTTTACTCTTCTAGTTGCTATTTCCTCGACTCCTTTGTAAATTGTGAATAAGTTAGAAATAATGTATTGACGAGGAGCTAACAAGTTACATTATTTCATCCAAATAAAGTCGGTACTTAATTTTGGATACCGCGCGGTTCATTTATTCATAATCCAAGTAATAAAGCATGAGGTGATATACATTGCATTTCAACAATGTTGTACATGAATTCCATATCTATAAGAACTTCACAAAGCTGGTTCATGACATCTTCTAACTTAATATCTCACCAATTAGTTTAGTCTAGATCACTTAGTGAATCTAGAATTTGACTTTCTCAAATGAGAATACTATGAAATGACATGTCTCATTTCAGGATTTAAGTAAGCACGATGCAATTCATACACAGTGTGACCTTGAGATAGAAGAGGTTAAAATGGTGTGTTCTTACATTGTCCCTAAAGGTGCACTGATCAATTCAGTATCTTCGGAAGATACACTGGAAGAACTATAGAGTTCCTAACTCTCTATGCCTTGTAACCAGACATCATAGATTCTTCTAACAATCATACTAAGATCAATAGTCCGTTGATCTTTAGATTGCGAATACATTGTTCACGGAAATCTATATTTTTCTCTTCATACATTGTTAGGTTTGATTAAGGACTATAATACTATTGAATATCATAAATCTTCAAACAAACAAAAAAGGAATGAATGAACGTTTCAACTTTATAAATTTAATCAACAAATTACAATTAGGACTTATGAAAGATCTATATTACATCAATATGTAAATAAATAATCTTCTTGTGGGCATCTCTGCCAACAAACTCTTACTTGACTCAAAGAAGATGAGAGTATTCCTTCAAGCGTAATCTATCTCGATCTTGGTCAAAGACCTTGTTGGATAGGGCCTTGGTGAATGGATCTGCAAGGTTGTCCACCGTTGAGATCTTCTTCACATCCACGTCTCCGCGCTATACGATCTCTAATCAAATAGTATTTCCTTTCAATATGCTTCGAGCGCTTATTGCTTCTAGGTTCCTTTGATATTCAAAGATAACTAGTTTGAGGGTGACTGATTCAGTGGAGATTGGGATCAAGATTGGCCGAAAGAGCTACTGTGAGCTCTCTACTTATCCCCGGGACCAAGGAATGAGATACCAAAGTTTTGAAAGTGGAGTTTGGTGAGAAAACTAGAAAATCTATTTAGAAAACCAGGTTGCTCCCGACCTACCGATAAGATAGTAGAATGTGGAAGTTAACAGAGTCGGGAGAGTTTAGCATCAAAACAACATATGCTGAGATGAGCCGAGTTGCCTTTGATCCAATAGTTGAAGTTTGGGGAAAGATTTGGAAGTTTGACATCAATTAAAGATACGTGTTAAGCCTATGGAGATTAGGCTCGAACAGGTTTCAAACAGCGAGCAACTTGGCAATGTTTTTCCAAGAAACAGACCCAATGTGCATGCAGTGTAATAATTTAGAATCAATAGTTCACTTGTTCTTTACCTATGATCTAGCAGCACGAGTATGGTTCACAGACGGCTGGAGAAAGTGAAAGAGATTTGGAGAAGAGGCCACGAGCTTTGATGGTCTCAAGGAGTTATTGAATTCAATAAGACTATACCAGGGCTTAAAGATTTATTCATTCGGAAAGCCATTGCAATCATTGAAATAATTTGGCAGGTCAGAAACGCGAAAATCTTGCTCTCATATTAATTTGAATATGTTGATCAGGTCGGTAAGGAATCAAACTAATGACATTGAACAAAGTGGAAGAGATATTAACTTGGAAGCCAATTGCAGTGAGGTGCACGAATCAGAAATGTGGTTGGCCCCGAGTGCAGTAATGGAAAAAATAAACTCAGACGCTCCTTACAAGGACATACATGCAGCGATAGGTCTGATAGCCAGAGATGCTAATAGAGGGTGAGCTTCAAAGACTAATCTTAGCTTTGAAACTGAGAAACTTCTTTGGGTATCAGAATGTAATGATTAAAGGTGACTACAGAGGTCTGATGGAGCAATCTCAGGAGAACGGTCAAAATCCTTATTGGAAATTGTTGCAAATTTTGTTTGGTAAGTTTAAGTTTAAAATCTTCCTTCAATGAGCATAGGTTTGTTTAGGTCAGAAGAAATGTAAACAAAGTGGCAAATGACCTCGCTAAATGAGATTGGCTTTAAAAAATTTCCGGTATCATCATCAAATTATCTAATGAGAACTCCCGCTTTCTGTACGGGGATGATATTAAGTGAATGTATATATGACCATGGATTTTTAAATAGGCCTTAATTTTCAAAAAGAAAAAACTTCAAACAATTTTGCATCCTTTTGTTCTTATACATTCATAACTTTAAATAATTTTAAGATTAACAGAAATGAAAAACAAGTTTATAAATAAAAGCATAACTTAAAAAAAAAGTAAGTTCTAAATTCTAACAAAAATATTTGCACCTGCCCGGATAATTAGGAAGGTACAATAAGTTTAGCGACTTTGAAACAAATGGAAAAGAACATGTGGAAACATAGGTGAAGAAGTAACAAATTTTCTCTATTAAAAAAAGGGTCTTTTAAAGGTATATATACTTATAAAAATGTTTACTAATTTTAATTACTCAACAATTTTGTAAATTTTATGTAAATACTCACCTCAAATTGTTTACGTAGTTATTTTGACTATTTTGACCCGAATTTGAAATTGTTTACAAAACTACAAGATGATGGTAGTTTGGACCCAATATTCGTGTAAACAAAACTGAGTGAGTATTTACAGAACGTTGGGTATTTTAAAAATACTAAACATAAAAATGGGTAAAGAGCCGATTTTTTGTTTAACAAAAGTAACAAATCTGCTACAAACTAACTCCTCGACTCTTCATTTTCTTAAAAAAACCATAATCACTCTTTTTATATTTAATGATTCCAAATCTCATAATTTAATATGTTAATCATCATGCATTCATTTTTTATACCAACATTCAATTAAATACAGATAACTTATTGTTTTAAGAAACAAATCAGACATTTAATGGTTTCATTCGTCGATTAGAGATCATAAAACGTTACTCTGCATGACAACGTCTTTCTGTAAATTTAATACCATCTTATTAGACATTGATCACATATTGAAAATACATACATAATCAATGATAAAGATGTCACGATCGCTCATATCTCTACCTGCTTATATTCGTGTTCTATATAAGCCTTCCCTAATTCTGAGGATTCAAGTCATAGAACTATATAAAGTAAGAGAGAGAGAGAGAGAGAGAGAGAGAGAGAGAGAGAGAGAGAGAGAGAGAGAGAGAGATTATTCTTGTGGTGTCCAGATAAATCATCCGTTTTCAGTGTGTAATATGTATAGCTCCCAAATATTTGTTCCTTCTATATCCAGATGTATGATAAAAGTTGCTGACACTCCGTCCCAAATTTTATGGCAGAGATGAGGCTATAGTTTGGTGTTCTTCAAGAGATTCCGGCGATCATGAAAGACCATTTATGTGTGAATTTTTTTTCTGGGACGAGAGGAATAGGCAAAATTGTTTCCGTATAGCATCTAGATTTTCAACATGTTTCCCGATCTTAGCGATAAATTATGTTTATCGCAAAAACGGAAAAGAATTGTCGGAGGAAAATATCAACCAGACACATGGTCGATGATGATGTTTACAAAGCTCTCTAATATGCACAATCTGCAAAAGGAGGTTTCACTTTTGGGATTTCCGCGTGTATGCAAGCAGAGTATCGTTCGCATCTCAAGGCCTTGTTTGGCCACCTCGTAACCGATTTTTCTTTTTCAGATTTAGATATGAAAGATGCTGTGAGAAATTATAAGGGTGCTAAAAGAAATTTTAGTGTTAGTTTTTATGTGTACAAATTCTTGCAATTGAAAGAGTTGGAGAGTCACGCAAAATGTATGGCTAAGTTTGATTATTTGAACCATTTGGAATTCAGGACCCTAATTGCCTACAGATAATGGTATTTTAAATCCGTTTTCTATAATTTGTTTACGTTTATGTCAAGATGAAGAGAGATTCGAGTTTCAATTCATTCTCAATTGCGTTTACTATAATAATGATAATACCATCAACATACTTTTGTAAAGGCCTTAAAACCTTTATTGACATTTGAAAAGAAGAATCTATTACAATGGCCCGCAAGTCACGGTGGTTAAGAAAATTATTATGTATTTCAACTTTTAACCCCGAAACAACAGTCTCTATATCTCTCTGTGAAACAATGGCAATGAGTGAGAATCCAAAGCAAAAGAAAAAGGAAGATGAAGAAGAAAAGAAATGCACCGCAATCCATGCCTTAACTGAATACTTTTTCTATCACGAAGTTTCCCACTTAAAAACAGGAAAAGAGAAGAGGTCCTTGATCGGATAACAATGGGGGAAGAGAAGCTTCTTCGCATCTGTCTCTTCGTGTGTCTGATTCACGGCGTGACTCCATGGTCGGAGGTCGTGATGGTCCAAAGCGGAGATAAGAGGTGCGATTTGTCTTCGGGAAAATGGGTGTTCGACGAGTCATATCCTCTCTACGACGCAACATGTCCGTACCTCAGCGCCGCCGTGACGTGTCAGAAGAACGGAAGGCCTGACTCGGACTACCAGAAGTGGCGCTGGAACCCAAACTCCTGCTCCGTTCCAAGGTCATTACTGTCAATTCACTCACTGGGCTTAGACTTAGTTGAACTTGTATACTGCCCAGAGTCTTTATAGTGTGCGTGTGTCGTAGGTTTAACGCTCTCAAGTTTCTGGGGAACATGAGGAAGAAAAGAATCATGTTGGTGGGAGATTCCATGATGAGAAACCAATGGGAATCGCTGGTCTGCCTCGTACAAGGCGTCGTTCCCACCGGAAGAAAGAAGGTCGTCTATGAAGGTCCTACAATGGCCTTCCATGCCATGGTAACATTAAGCTTTGTATAATGCTTCCATGTAGAATCTCGTATAAAACTCTCTATTCCAGGATTTTGAGACGAGGATCGAGTTCATGTGGGCTCCGCTACTGGTGGAGCTGAAGAAAGGAGCTCAAAACGAAAGAGTTTTGCATTTGGACTCCATCGAAGAGAACGGCAAGTTCTGGAGAGGAGTTGATTTCCTCGTGTTCGACTCTGCTCATTGGTGGACTCACTCCGACAAGTAGAGCTCGTAACCACATTTCATCTCCTCAATCGAAATTCACCTCCTCAGACGAGTATATTATCGTTACGCAGGTGGGACTATCTCATGGAAGGAGGAGGTGTGTACAAAAGCATGAACCCGATGGTGGCCTACCAAAAGGGCCTAGCCACGTGGGCCAAATGGGTCGATCTCAACCTCGACCCGCGAAAAACCCGAGTCTTCTTCCGAAGCATGTCGCCTAGGCACAACAGGTACATTGGACTCTGATGAACACATATTGGTAACATGGAGTGGTACCTTCAGTTGGGAGGTCGTGGATTCAATCTCCACATGCACCAGAAAACTGCGTTAAAAAGAAAAAAACTTGGAACATGAAAGAGAATCGTGGGTGGGTTTTTGGCAGGCAAAACGGGTGGAAATGCAAGAAGCAGAAGAGGCCATTGTGGGGATTGAGTGAGGAGCGCGTCCCGGAGGAGGTGGTGGTGGTTCGGGAAACGCTGAGGAAGATGAGTTTTCCGGTGTATCTGCAGGACATCACCACCATCTCCGCGTTCAGGAGAGACGCTCATCCTTCGGTGTACCGACGCAGAACGGGGCAGCAACACCGCCTCAGCAAACCCCTCTCCCCTGACTGCACCCATTGGTGCCTCCCTGGCGTGCCCGATACTTGGAACGAGCTCCTCAATTCCCTCCTATGAAGAACAAAAAGATGCAACAAAATGGGTGGATTGATTCAAAGTCTCTTTTGCTTTGCGGTGTACGATTACTTCTTATGAGGCTCAGAACAATAAATTAAGGGTCTTTGTTGTCCGCCAGAACCAGAAACGAAGTGGATTGGAAATTCAATCTACATCTTTGTTAATTTTGCGTAAACAAAGGATTTACATATTTCATAATTTGAAACTAAATATTTGATGTCACGTAATCAGTTTGACTATTCAATAAAAAGATTAACAAAGTATTAGCTATTTTTCCGTTCGAGATGTTTTAGTGACTTAGTTAAGCTAACTTTTTTATAAATTAAATTTATTGGAAAATGATTAAAAACACAATCAGATTGGTGAATTTGATTACAAATTACACATTTAGGGACACAAAAATCTCAAGAGGAGAACTTGTTCTTGAGCTTAGAGAGCTCCTTGGAGCTCAACCCGAAAGCCTTCTGGAGAAGCTTATCCTGGATCCCGGATCCGAAAACGGCGTTGGGAAGCTTCATGAGTCCCGGGTTTTGACTGTTGAAGCTGCCGAGGATAGTGGCAGGAGTGTCTCCGACGTTCATCTGAAAGTGAACCATGCCTTTGGGGAACACCATGACCTCGCCTTTCTCGATCACTCTCGCGAAGATCTTGTTGTCGCTGTCCACGAATCCTGAGTAGACGCTCCCTTCCACCACGAACGCCACCTCAGCGGCCCTCGGGTGGTAGTGGGGCACGTTGACCCCTCCCACCTCAAAGTCAGCCCTCACAAACGACATCCCCAGCGTGTTCAGGCCTTGGAACACTTTTGAGTTGACCGGCACCGCGGCTAGGCCTGTCGGGCCGAATGTCTCCGCGCTCGACTTTATGCCGGAATACACGAAATCCTCCACGCTGACCAATGAGGAGTTTTTGCATCCTGGTTCGGCCTCGGCTATGCAAAAGTCTTGGACCGGGTCCGGATCAGAGGCCACTGTGACATGGTTGTTGGTGTTCAGAAACATGGCATGCCAAATCAGCACTAGTGCCAGTTTGGGATACATTTTATTTTTTAACTATCTGGAGCAGTGTCTCAGAGCAGAGATGGTATTTATTGTGTCAAGATAGCCTTTTTCTTTTGCGTGCGAAACAAGGGAAGTGGTTGGTTTGGTCCCAAATATGACAAAACTTCACCAAAAAGGTATAGACCAGACAGGCTTTGTCTCTAATTTGTTTTGTATTTTGGGTTCCAGGTCTTAGTGGCGAAGTCGTTGTAGAATTTTATATACCATAAGATGCTAGTCATTGCAATACACGTATTTATAGATGGACGTTTTTATTTTAAAGACTGAAATTGATGATGGGTCGGATTTCAGAATCCAATCATTATTATTCTTTTTTTTTGCTAGGAACGTGATTATAATTATTCTTGAGTGGACCATTTGGTAAGTTGGATATGTATTTGAGATCTCTATGTATTTCCCATTACGATGTTAGACAACAATAATAAGCCTACGTATGATTGTGAATCCAAAGCTTTTGGTCATACTCCAAGGACTCTGAAATAAAATAAGGACAAAAGAGCTATATATTCTTCTATAGTATTGAGTTAGCAAAATATACAACTTATTAATAATTTTGGTTATTACTTAATAGAAAAAATTAACGAGAATTACAGGACTAATATACCCTTCCGGTTTATTAATTTTCGAAACAAAAATTTCTAAAAATTAACAGCCGGTTTTAAAGTAGTGAAGCATTTAAACATTCTCTTTCCAATTAATTGGCCGGACTTTTTGGAAATAATGAAAAAATTAATGGTATAATATATTTGGGTGAGAGAAATTAATATTGAGACATGTTATATACTAAATCAAATCTCTTAAACTCTAAACATTTTCAACACTTAACATCTCTTCTCTCTCCCTAAAAACGATTCTTCTCTCTCCTCTCTTCTCTCTCTGCAAAGAAAAATATACGATTTCAATGGCACTGAAGGCATAGAAGAAGCCGGTGGAGGAGAAGAAAACTCCGGCGGCCAAGAAAGCTCCGGGGGAGAAGAAGCCGAAAGCAGGAAAGAAGGTGGTTTCGCGGCGGAGTTTATGTGAATTTAAAAATGTGTATATCGTTTATTATTCGATAATGTTTGTTAGTGGAGTTTATGATTCTTTTGAATTTTTTTTACTGAAATAGAAGTTAAAATTCTGTTTAAGATAACATGAAATTTTTTTAAATTTATTTGAGACTCAAAAAATCTTAGTTTATGTTTTAGTTTTTTTATGATTCGATAAAGTTTTTTTTTTGGTGTTAAAAAATTTCAGCAGGCACATCGTTATTCTAGTTATTAATGATGTTTTGTTGGATTTCATATGATCATTTTCGAACTTTTTGGTGTATGAACTTGTAGTTTTAAAATATATATTAACCTCATTTATATGTATGAACTTCATGTTTTAAATTATGTAGCACCATATTCATATTTATATGTATGAAGTTTATGTTTAAAATTATGCAATTAATAAACATTTTTTTTGTCAAATTATCTGTATTCTTATTAAATTTTCATCCGGTCAACATTATTCTCACCGGCATTCTCTTTAACGATTTTCATATTTTCTCTGTCGAATTCATGTTCAACTAACGACATTCTTGTATTTTGAATTTATTGGTCGTTTATCGATATTCGACCGTTCGAACCTTGGTGCATACATATTATATAATTTATTTTTATCACATGTATTAACAAATTATACCACATTGTCACACGTAATTTCTGAAATTGCTCGCCCAAGTATTCAAAATGAACTCATCAATCAGGAAAATAGTGCAAAATTAAGGATGTATAAAATGAGGATAGTTGATTTAAGCAATTATGGCACAATCTCCCACGATGTTTTGATACAAAAACACTTGTCAGCAGTACATGGAAAAATGTGGTTTGTGCTGTATTGGCGTAGACTCGCTATTCAAAATGATATGGAAGTTCTATTAAAGAAAGAAAATTATACATGTTATGAATACACATTTTGTGATCACGATTTTGGATATTTGTTGAATATTTTGGTCCCAATATATCAGAATAATGGTACAAAAGGGCAGTAGACGGATGAACACGAGAAACCAACTAATGTCTTAAGTTTCACAGAACATTTGGAAAACGATAAACACAGAATGATGAGATCGAAAATTATAGCCCCACTGGTATGAATGACAAGACCTTCTAATGATTGATAGGTTTAGGATAAAATGGAAGACAACAGATCCCGTGAAAAAAATCCAAATATTCAAATGCAGATTTGTATTTTTCTTTTTCACATACATGACTTGAGTTATTGACTTTGAGCTTTCGAGTTAACTCTGGTACGACAGACCAACAATATGGTGCAACGTATTAATAGCTATCTATATCCGTTTCTTCTGGCCTCCGAAGGTAATAACGCAAGCAGTTCACTAGCACCTGCACGTTCAAATATGATTATAATATAAACTTGCTGCAAAAATGTCCAAGAGCAAAAACATGAAGCACAGAACTAAGTGGGCTTGAATCTTGATCTCTCTGCACAAAAACTTATGGGATTACCTGAGATAAGGAAGTTGTTAGTGCAGCCCCTCTGTAGCTGACATGAAATTTGTCTTTCGCAACCAATCCCTGTTTGTTCGAACCAACAACGTCAGCATTACAAATGACAGTTATAAAAAGTGTGTTCAAACATGCATATGAGATGTATGAAGAGGTGGAAGACTCGTACTTCAGTATCAATCTCAGCTGATTCAACGTCAATGTTAACATCTGCAATGACTTTGATGACCTCGACAAGCAATCCTGGTCTATCAGCTGTCTCTATACATAGCAAGCTGGTGATTTTCATAAAGAAGCACCGTTTATAATTTATGAAGCCCGTGGAGAAAATAAAGGAACAATCAACTTTCAAAGAAGTTAGAATAACCTTCGTTTGGGTCCATCTTCTTTCACGTGTATACGAGTTGCGATATCCACATCTAGCTGAAAACAAAATTGCGGACCAAAATCTGTAAGTGATTCTGCAGATTGTGGATTTAATGTGCAAAGCACAATGCGAGATTCAGCAAGAAATTTTTATGGTATAACAGCGAGAAAGATACACTGCTCATATGAAAAAGTGGATTAACAAAATAAAGAAATTGATAATCGGTCAATAACATCAGCACGTCTGGACTTTTTACTAGCTTCTAACTGAACCATGTCGTTTACGAGTGTTATGGAGATACCAATACCAAGATTTAGAACGACCAACGTTTAAAAAAATACTTTAAAATAAACCCAAAAAGAAACTGATATCTACAAACGTAAGCACACCTTCTTTCCTGGAGCTTTTATTCCAAAAGCCTCTCCCATCGCTAGTTGTTGACTCGATTCCTATCAAAAAAACAAGAGCGGGGAAGAAGCTGAAATCAGGATATTAGACAACAAAACTTATTGATAAATGTTGAAGTTATAATTTCGCAGTTCAAAATCCTAAAAACAAAATTTAAAGAGATTTCTCTGCATTCTTACAGGGTGATACTTCAATAGGTTGTTAATGATGGTGAGTCGAATTCTCTCTAACATGTCAGGATCCTCAACTTTTCGGCCACCTCTGCATTAACACAAGGAATGGAGTTTAATTATCAGCTATTGCATACTTATTACTCCTCAACAGACAACATAATGGAGCTCTGGAGAACAAAAGGTAGATAGAAAGCATTGATTAAAGTACTTCACAACGTGGACGAAAAACGATAGTAAAAATAGACTACACTTTTTTTTCACCTAAACATGTATATCCATAATGATTAGTTCGAGAATGAATGAGGGAAAAAGAAAACAAAGAGCATATAGATCTATATTTTTTCAGGTATAGATTTAGAGCGCGCGAAGTTCAGTCAGTACTGTATTGTCTAAAATTAACTACAGTAGATTGATTGTTAGATTGGTGACCAAAAGAACAAGGAATTGTACATAAGTTTGATTATAAAGCACTGATGAGGATTTTTTTTTCTTTAATCATTTAAAGCAAAACAATTTTCTCAATATTTAAAGAAAATAAATAAAAAGTCAGTTCCAAAGCCAAGTCCATTACCGGATCAAAGTGCATTTTATAATCTAAAAGAAACTTTCTTATAATGTAAAAATTTATACAACATAAATTTCATGTTTCATATCCAGAAATATGTACGAGCAAACAAAATCACGAAGCACCATTTTCATGCAAATTTACCCACGACTAGTAAAAGAAGAATATACCTTTAGATACATCTATTGAGAACTTACAATCGAGTTATAAATATTTTTGTTAGTTTGGTTGGACCCTCAGTAGAAACTGTTCCCTTGGAAACATCCAGCCCCAAATCTTTCAGCGCTCTCATCTGCCCAAAAGATAAACCACGAAGGAGGAAGGGACCATTGTCACATTCAAGCATTGTGTTCATATAAGAAAGATAGATTTTCAGGAATTCTTCTGGGACCAGGTACTCTTTATAGGTCCTTTTATCGTTTATATCTAGAGTGCAGAGCGACATGAGCGTGCGATCAAGTAAGCATCTCTTTTTTCATTTTTGATTATTAGCCTATAATCAATGTTCATACCATCAAAGAAGTGTTAGTCTCACGAAGACCTATGTTAATGATGATAAAATAAAATAAAAAACAGAAAAATGAAAAAAAAAACAAAAAAATCAGTGAATCCTCAACAACTGAACCTGAAGGTGATCTGTCACTCAAGTTCTAAGTTATCTA
This sequence comes from Urtica urens, assembly GCA_958296335.1. Taxonomy (NCBI): domain Eukaryota; kingdom Viridiplantae; phylum Streptophyta; class Magnoliopsida; order Rosales; family Urticaceae; genus Urtica; species Urtica urens. The sequence continues at coordinate 17,629,025 of OY282530.1, read as the reverse complement.
GACGACAAATAACTGAATTCTACATTATCTACAGGAATGAGCTAAAACACAATGACTGGAAGTATCTCTGGACTCTTAGTTAAAAGATTCTCTTAATTAATAAAATAGAGATGTTTTAGCCACCATGCACCTTCTCTAAGCTCTTAAGGGCATAGGGTATGATATGTATCACAAAAAAGGATATACAATAGAAGGTTTCTTTCTTATAAACACTTTACTGTATCAATGAGAGCTCCAAGGCGATCCCCAAAGCTAACTTGTACAATAGTTGCATCAGAATCTGAATCTTGATCTATCATCACAATCGGCTTAGGCACATTATCAGAATCGAGATCGGCACTCTGCAATTAGAACATCTCAACACGTCATGTTAATAGAAAGCAGCATTGCTGTAAATTTTTAAGCATTTATTCTTCTAGTAACCAAACTCATGATTATTACACTTCAAACTACCTCCCATGAGCAATAGCCAACGTAAAGAAAACCATAAAACACTACTAATTTCCATTTCAGCTAGACATGAGTGATATATAAATGCATCAAGGTACGCTCCTTTCAACCTACAGTTTATTTTTATAACACAAATATACTTTTATCGTATATTTAATTTTTAGATAAATTTAATTAGCTATGCCGGTATATTAATTTTAAGGTTGTGTTTATATTAGATTTTAAAGAAAGAAATCATTACTTTATACCCTAATCAAGAACACGCCAGGGGGGCAAATTGACAGCTCTAATGCCCTACAAAATGCTAAGATACCAGTTTTTCTCTTTCAAGGTGGTGATCCAGGGCTAGAGATGTAGTTGAACCAAATGTCTTTTGCCTATTTTTCTGACGTTTAAAAAGGCGATTTGTATTAGAACTACCATTAGTTGTAAAACAAAGATATGAGACACCAACATACAATTGCATTATATTGATCCAGATCCCAATAGTACTTCCAACTTCAGGTGATTGATTATCCGTGGTCACAATAAAATCCTACGCAGAATCAATTTTACACTATCCAGTGCTTTCTAAAAAAATTCAAATAAACAAAAAAGAGAAACATAAAGAGAGGCTATGTTCAACAAATCACGGACCAGTGAGGTTGAACCAACAGCATTCGGGTTATTTGAAGATGCTTGAGCAATAGTCCTGCAAAATATTATCGTTACTTCTAGATACGTACACACAAATTTATTTTACATATTGTAACTACCAACCAAAAATGAGATAGAATACATGATAAACAAAAAAATTCCAAAAAATCACCTGATTCTGTAAAATTCACGCGAGGACTGAGAGAAGCTCTGGAAGAGCTCACCGGGCGTGAGCTGAGGATGAGCGGGGACATCGAATTCGGCTGTTTTCGACCAGCGAGCGGCGGAGATCGACAACGAACCGAAGAAAGCCGTGTTAGCGAACGCCATGAAAGATACGCTGATCTTTAGGGTTCGATTTTGGAGAGAGAGAGAGAGAGAGAGAGAGAGAGAGAGAGAGAGAGACTTGATTTTGAGATATTGCTGTGATGAGTTGGGTGAGTAAGCGGAAGTGTGGCTTTCTGATAATAATCTACGAGAGAGAGAGAGAGAGAGAGAGAGAGAGAGACGGTGATGATGATGATGGGTTATTACATCACCTGGTGGGGCCCAATTCATCTCCTTTAGCGAAGGGATTGGAAGCCACGTCAGATTGCTTGTAAGAGGTTGCTTATTAGATATTTTATTGGCATTATTGGCTTTGTGCAAAATAATCTGATAAAATATACGCAAGGAAACAAATGTCATCCGTCACTGCATGAAATTTTATGATTATGTTAATGTCAAATATCTCATGGTTCGTAGCCGAAAATGGGTGTAGTCAAATTTGTCCGAACGATGTTAACAATTTAATATAACAATATTTGGAATTTCAAAAAATATTAATATGAAAATATATTTTCAACATACTAAAATTAACCACAACGTTAAAAACAAAAAAGATGCATCCAAAATATTATTATTACGTAAAACAACAGCTTGAATAAACTGAAAAATCATGTAATTATTTATAGGATTGACATGCTTACAATTTCAAATTTATTCAAGTTTTCGTCGCCGATCTTCACTCTCACTTTCTGTGAAATATGACCGACCAAAATTTGTAATAGTGAGAAAAGAAAGTGGTCTTATTTATAATGGAAATGAATGAATATATTATCTAATCAATATTAAATAAATACCCAATATTTTTTTACCATCATTTGTAGGTATTATCATGAATTAAATTGCAAATATATCATTTCCTTACTTTTACACAAATTGATTCTCACGATCTAACAGAAGAGAAAATGACACATTATTGATTCTCACCTCATTAGATTTTGTATACCAATTCTTTCAATATTATACTGATCGATTTTGTATACGACGCACTAACCGATGCCACTATTTTGTAAAACTAGGTCGATGACTGATATACACCTAGAAAGCTATATCTAACACATAGGTGAAGGTGATCACTATGTAGGAGCATTCTATATTTGTGGTAAGTGTAGGACTCAGAAATGTCTTGGTGTAGATGTGTCGTTTAAGGACCGTTATGACGCACTAACCGATGCCACTATTATGGTCACAGTGAGACTTGATCTAAATCTTTAAGTGATCATGGACACTGGATCATGTTACTGAGTTCTTTGGCTCATTCGCTAAATGGTTAATCATGCTAATCACAATTTATGTCTTGGGAGTTTTCTCAGAGCATGATTCAAGTGGGAAGTGATTTACATATATGGAATTTAGCCTTCCGGAAAGAAGGTTAATGTTCACTCACCTAAGGGTTGATTCCAGAACCGATAGATTGCTAGCACTTTCGAAGTAAGTAACGTTCGAAAAAATCTTTCGCTGGGGAAGCAACAATGCTTAGGGCGTATATGTATCAAGAGAAATATATCAAAAAAATTGACTTCTCTTGACACGGGTTGAATATTGAGGATCTTGATCGTGAATTGACTATATCAGTGGATTCTTCTCACGATGAGTAAATACAATTCTAGTAGTAAAGAATGGTTCAGTCTTGGATTACACGGTGGAGTATTGATCAAGGCTAGACGAATCGATGAAAAAGAGATAGGACTATATTGTCTTTTTCGTCGGGTTCGTTAAGCTTCTACTACTAGGTCCATAGTCCCCGATTCAGCTCTAATAAATGCGGATTAGAATTTTCGGAGAATAATGTTAATCATTATTTAAATCTCACTTGCTGCAATGGTGATTGACAACATTAATTATGGAAAGTAGGTATTCACATAAATAAATATATATATAGAATTGTTTATTTGTTGTTGGACCAAATAAATAAATAATTAATTGGATTTCAAGGAAATGAGCCTTGGAATTTTCAGATTGGACTTTGGGCTACGGTGGCGTGGCCGAGAATCCCCTTTTGGGTATAAGGCCTATGGGCGAAACTTCCATGTTGGTATTCACCAATATTTTATCTCCGTTTGTTAAATCAAAGGAGATAAAATATCTCCTATAGATTTTAATACGATGGATGAGAGAAAAAGTAGATTCAATTGTTAAGATTTAATGGCCTAAATTTAATCCACTATGAGAGAATATCTCTCATAGGAAAGACTATCTCTAAAAAAGGAGAGAAAATCTTACAAAACTTATCCCATTTTTTTTTTGCTATAAATAGGGATTGATGAGAAGAGAAATTTTAACCAAAATATTCATTAAAATTATTATTAAATTAACAAACCTAACTGAAAAAATGAACTAAAAAAAACTAAAATATAGTAACAAAATTATTAAAAAACGATTATCAATACTTGTTAAACCATATTAACATATTAACAAAACTAAAAAAATTAACATATGTTAACTGATCAACAAAAATTATTAAAAACATGTTAACGTATTAACAAAACTTATTAAAAGAACTAAAAAACATTATCATATATTACAAAACTTATTAACAAAAATAAAAATTAACGATTTTAAGAAGACGGCGGAGGCGACGGCTGAAACGATGAACCGCTTGAAAAATGTACTTGTTTTTATAAAAAAAATAAAAAAATTATCTAATCAATTAATTTGCATAACAATTTTAACATATAACCTAAGCTAACTACAAAACATATCAACGAAACTAATTACAAAAATTATCCAAACTAACTAAAACAAAGTTTATATACGATTACCAAAACCAAAAAGTATGATTAACAAACTAATTAACAAAACTTCGAATAAACTAAACCAAATAAAACAAAAATAAAATTTTCCGAGAGGTAGCGACGACGCAGTGACGATGCAACACGACCTGAAATGAAAACATCGATACGTCGCAACGTAAAAAAAATCAATAACTACCACGAGCAGATCAAAATTTTAAAAACAATTTCGACGAAGAAAAAGCCAAAAACATAAACAAATGATAAAAACCGAGAACAAAATAAAAAGAAATCTGCGTAAAACAAAATGAAATCAGATAAAATCAAACCTCGTCGACGACGCGGAGGCGGGAAGGCAGAGCGGTGCACGGGGCCGTAGTGAAGATTGACGAAGGCCGGAGGCACAGGGGCTGGACGCCCGTGGACAGCGAAGATATGGAGATGAGAGACAATAAAAAGTGACAACGAGAGAGAGAGAGAGAGAGAGAGAGAGAGAGAGAGAGAGAGAGAGAGAGAGAGAGAGAGAGAGAGAGAGAGAGAGAGAGAGAGAGAGACCTTTTGTTGGCCAGAGGCGGAGCAAAGTTCGTCGAGGCCGCGTAGTTCGCTGAAAAAGGGAAGTGGGCAAAGTTCGGCGATGGTCTAAGCAAGAAGGACCAATTTTTTGAAGAAATAGAAAACAAAAAACTTACAAGGAGAGACAGGTGGGAGTGAGCAGAGACCTTACCGGAGGAGACCAAAACCTGAGGTGAAGTTGTGGGAAGGGGAGGGAAAAAGCAGTCAAAGGGAGGCAAGAGGGAGAGACTCGGTCAGATGGAGGCGAGAGGGAGAGAGAGGCTAGAAGGAGGCGGGAGAGGGAGACATGACCGAAGGGAGACGTCTGATGGAGAGAGGTCCGAATGAGATTTTTCGATGGAGGAGAAAGTGCAGAGATTCGCGAAATGAGGGAAGAAGAAGGAGGGTTGGGTGTTTTAATGACCTATGGACATTAGAAGCGACTAGTTGTTTAGAATATCCTTAAAAAAAACGACGATGTTTTGATAAGTGGAGACATTAGAAGTTGGCGGAGAACTTTTGGAGCCCAAAATTTTGGCGGAGAAAAGTCCGAGCCAAATAATTTACACATTATTATAAGCGATATTAGAAGCGATTAGTCGCTTCTAATGCCCAAATTTTTACACTTAGTGATATTTCGGGGGAGAAAAGTTCGAGCCAAATAATTTGAGCATTAGAAGCGAGTAGTCGCTTCTAAAACACTGCAAAAACTGGAGGAAAAAGGCGAGCCAAAGATTTTGGGCTTTAAAAGCGACTAGTTGCTTCTACTCAATTGACTCGGACCTTTAGAAGAGACTAGTCGCTTCAAAAGGTAAATTGACATTTCTTATTAGAAGCAACTAGTTGATTTTAAAAGTCATTTTCGTAGTAGTGAATATCAAAGACCGCTCAAGAATACAGGATTACATAAAAAGAAAAGAGCGAAAATCCTAACAGATAGGTATCAACACAAAGATAGAAGAGGTAAAATGAGATTAGTGTTCTAATAAGACATTATGTCTCATTTATAATAAACGATATTACACAGCTAATGAAAATTAAATAAATCAAAATCTTGTTCAAAACAAAGTTAATATCCAAAATTCATGTCAAGATAAAATTGTATAAAGATGTATCCAAATAAAACATTCATAATATCGCGATCAAAATCTTATATAAACAAATTAGATATCGATATTCACAAAAACTATACAATTTTCACATTCAATAAGAATTTGTATGTAAAAAAATACTTTCCCTATTGGCATATCGCGTAGAGAGAAAGAGAGATCATAAGCTTTTCTTATACAAATTTTAGGTGTACCTCGAGTTTGGAGGTTCTAGTGTTATTTATAGCACTAGGGGGGCAAAGGACCGGCCAAATTGCCCTTAGGAGGCGCGTGGGTGTGAACGGACGTCTAGGTCCCTTGGGAGACGTCTGGGCCGGCCGGTGGACGTCCAGGAAGCCTTTTCGGCTGGCAGGCCACATAGAGACGCGGCTTGTACGTTCAAGGATGCCTACCAATCGGCCGGAGGCTTTAGTTTGCCTGGTGGACGTTCAGGACAGTCCACCGGCCGTTAGGACACTTAGAAATTTAGCCTGGACGTCCAGGGACGCCTACTGGCTGGCCATGGACCTTGGGTTGTCTGGTGGACGTCCAAGAATCCCACTGGTCGGTCAAGGGCCTTAGGCCGGCTGGTGGACGTCCTGGAAGGCCCACCCGCCGGCAGGCCACCTGAGGGCACATCCTGGACGTCAAAGGAAGCCTACTAGCTGGCCAACAGGTCCCAAAATCGGGATGGACGCTCGGGGAAGGCCCGATGCTTGTCTAGGAGGTTCGAGGCATGCCTGGGAAAATTGGGACGAGTTCGCTCTCGCAACAGGCCGAGGGACAACTTTATAGAAAACGTGAGGGAGTTATTAATTTATGCCGACATAAAAAATACAGCGACGGCAGTTAATTAAACCGGTCTAAAACGTTATTATTTCGATTATTCTAAAACGATAGTACATCTTAGGGGTATAAAAATAATTTAAGAAAAATATGCTCAGATTATCAAATAATAAAAAATACATAAATTTAATAAAGAAGCAGTGATATGCAAAGAGTATAGCAAGCCCTAATTTGGAACGAGACTCGTTTGCTTTCTCATTTCTGGAACTCCTAGTCAGAGACAATGGCGGAGCTTCTGTTCGAGGATATCTTCAAGGTGGGGAGAGTGAATCCTGACGGAAAGAAGTTCGTGAGTGTGAGCAGGATCGAAGGCCGGAGCGAGAAGTTCGAGATGTTCATGCACCTCGACGTCAACACCGAGATCTATCCTCTCAAGGAGTCCGAGAAGTTCTCCATGGCTCTGGCTTCCACGCTCAACGACGACGGAAATCCCGATTCAGGCTACTACGCTCCCGGAGCAAGGAAGAGCCTCGCCGACGGGTACGAGTATGTGATGCAGGGCAAGCTCTACCGGATCTCCGAGGGCTCCGCTGGTAGAGCCGAGATCAACGCCTCTTTTGGCGGCCTTCTCATGTCTCTCAAGGGCGATCCTTCCTACTTCAACAAGTACGAGCTCGATCAGCGGCTCTTCTGCCTCCTCAGGAAAGTCTAGGGTTTCGATTCAATGTTGTTTTCTGTTACTTCGGTTCTAATAATCACTCACATGGATACTCTGTTAATTTACTTGATAGGGAATGCATATTCTTGATACCTATAGAAATGTATCTGATTAACCCCTTCATTGCCTCCCTGTTCCAACTGGTGGTTGATTATGTGATTTGTATCTTCGCTCCCATTGGTTGATAGGATTTTTTTCTCATTACTAGCTCCGAACTGAATCGAACCAGAGTTTGTTTTTTCACAAACATGGCCGGTAAAGAAGTTGTATAATATCCTTGATCTTCGGCTCTTACGAGAAATGGCTCTGGTTCAGTTGGTTCTCTTAATATCTTTATAGGAATGCAAATTATTAGCATCTCTGAATATGTATCCGAGAAATACCCTCCTCCGTTTTGAGCTTAGCACTTCGGACATTAGTTCAAAGGCTTGACCCTCTCAATTCGTGCTGTTTCTGTAATTAGGCCACCGAAAATCGCGACCAACCTTTGCTCTCGAGTATTGCATCAGATTTCAACTCTTTTTTCTTTGTCTGATCTCAGCTGAGATTGCTCCACTGCGATTTAGTATGCTTTTTATTGTTGGTGTACCCAAGCTTTTCTATTTCTCTATATAATCTTGTTGAGAAAAGACACCTCTTCCGATTAAGTCACAGCACATTCATGCGCTGAACTCAGTTTGGTCGGGTCCATTTTTCCAGCTATTTTTTTCAAAGATATGCAAAACCATAGTTGACCCATATAAGATGTATTTTTTTCCAGTTCTTTTAATATTCTCTTCAAATTCAGTATAAAGCGACTATAGCTTCATGCAGTTTAAATTTTCTTCGTTTGAGTCAAATTTTTAGCTCTGTTCCTACATTCAGCGTCATATTCACATGGTGTTTGGTGTTAAAGTCGAATATGTGTGGGATTGTCGTTTGAGTAAATTAGTGTATGTGTAATGCTTCTTGAGATGAAGTGAGACTACTTGTCTCATCTTAAGATGGTAGAGAAAATAACTGCTCGGCGCCGGGTCTGGGGCTAGAATATCATTGAAATAAATACGAGACATGGAGACATATCAAGAACATTCGTGGACATAGAGTCAGCATCATGTTTCTTTTCCTTCCACTCGATACTTGTCACGCCATATTCCCCTTCTCTTCAAAATAAGCAACCCAAGCGCGACACGTAAGACAAATGAAGATCTTTTTATTTCGTACAACGTGGGTATGCAGAATCACTCCAAATCTCACCGAAGTTAAATCTAAGTTCGCGAAATATTATTTTTTTTAACTATTTTATTTTAGTATTTTTTTACTTCCCTTAAAACTATAAACTCGTGGTCTTTTATCGACTCTTCTCAAATCGACGATAAAAATAAACTCCTCGACCAGTCGATAGAATCGACGCACCACCAATGACTCGTTTGCTTAGCCGTCCCTTTCTCGGTTGTCCCTTGCTCGACTGTGCCTCGCTCGCTTAGTCGTCCATCTTTCGCTTGGTTGTCCGTCCCTCGCTCGCTCAGACATATGTCCCTTGCTCAGCCATCCCTGGTTCAGTCGTCCCTCGCTCACTCGGTCAGTGACTCTTCAAACAACTCTTTGATCTCCAATAAATACGAGGGTCCATCCCTTAAATATGGTCATCCAAAATTCGTAGCTTGAGCCTTCAAAAGTTGTTGAACTCGTACATCACTCATCTCCGGACTCTAAAACTTCTAAACATTTTGAACCACCTCAGTCCAATTAATTATGAGCGTCAGAGAGATAATTAGAGGTAACTTCTCTGTTTACCTTTGACTTTCTTCTCTCATTTTCTCAGGTACGACGAATATTAACACCACCACCTCATTTGCTAAAGTAAACTTGGGATACCAAGTCTAAAACGCTCGAAACCCAAACTCGATCATTTGATCAGCCCTCGGATCGAATCTTTGCGGGATTAAATCATTGTCCATATTAGGTGCCAACATTTTGGCATTAGAAAAAGGGGATCTCACAACATTGGAAACACATCATCTTCATAATTCCATCTCTTTCTACACCAAAGTCGCTCGAAAATGAATCGTTTGTCGACTGCCTCCGCCAGTACCCAAGCGGCTAGCTCGATGTACAGACTCGGACTTGTCATCGCCGTAGGGAACAATCTCGCCGCGGCGAGATTTACACGTGGCGACAACGAGATTAAACTGGGAGAGGAAAAAATAATCTAGTCGAAGCGAGATTAACAAGTGGCCGCGGCGAGATGTTCCCATAACTCTTAAATTAAGCGTTGTAGGTACATCTCGTCATGGCGGATACGTTTCTCGTTGCAGCGAGATTTCCTGAAATTCCCAATCCCACAACGCTTATTTTAAGCGTTGTGGAAAATTCTTACTGTAGATAGATTTGTACTTCGCCAATTCCGAGAGTTGTTATCCGCCAATTTTCTACAATGACTAGCGTAAGTTTTGTGGAAATCAAAGATCCTACAACGTTTGTGGATAAACATTGCGGGAAATCAGTCTTCCCACAATGGTTGAAGACAAACGTTGTGGGATCACTGATTTCCACCAACGCTTAAGAATAAATGTTATATGAACCCTATTTCCCACAATGCTTATTATAAGCGTTATGGTAGACCCGTTGTGGGATCCAACATTTATAGTAGTGATTTATCACGTTAGTTTGTACGACTATGGAAGCAACTTACTTTTACAAGCGAATTCGTCACTTCTAAAGATACAATCGATTTTTGTATTTTTAAAAGTAAATGTTGCTTTTAAAAACATTTTTTTACTGATATTGTCTTTATAATGGTCAAATGAGACATCTAATTAATTTGATTTTATTAAGTTATTGTGAAAATCTCGAAACTTAGTAATGGATATCTCGAATTTTTCTCAGATGAAATACTTAGACTGCATTTCAATAACAAATTTAATAAATAAATTTTCAAGAGCGAGAATTATTTTCTTGACACCTTTTATATATTTAGATTAATTAAAACGATAATAAAATTTCTCGATTAAAACTGTAAAATTAGAATTATGGACTTGAATAAGAATTAAATGGACAATACATATTTGTGAACATCTTTAAAGATCTGGTTGAAACAAAATCGGAATTCGGCATAGTTAGAAGTGATGGAGAATATAAAAATTAATTGAGTAATTTCTGAATTCTTGACCTGATATAAAATCGGAAAACCCCACTTCACTTCCTCATTAATTCTCCTTCAAAAAAATTGGAATACATGATAAAAAGAGAGACCAAAGTTCGTTCCCAAAAGAGAGTTGTTGCACAAAAAAAGGGGAGAAAAAGAAAGAATAAGCCTGAGACAAGTGTCAGGAAGAAGAAAATCAACAGCAACATACCAAATTTTATAAATATTTTGATGTTAAGTAATTTAAATTAAAATTAGTTATCTATTTTTACTGAAATATTCTTAATCTTTTTGAAGGTGACTTCTCGAATGTTTGACCATGAGCATTTTCGGTTATTGAACACCGGTTTTTTTATCGTAGAAGCAATTAATTTGTTCTCATTTCAATAAAAAAAATTCAATCGAAAAGTAGAAGTGACATGTTGTTTTTACTTTCGCTTTCAAATTTTTACAGTAGATGGCGGGAATACATTAGAAAAGACATGTCACTTCTAATGTCTTCCCGCTATATCACGAGAAACATTTTTCACGTTAGTTCGTACGATGCATAATCGATTATGGAAGCGACTTACATTTACAAGCGAATTCGTCATTTCGAATATCGCTTCTAAAAGTACAATCGATTTTTGTGTCTTTAGAAGCGACAATTGTCGCTTTTAAAAGCATTTTTTTTTCCTAATGTTGTCTTTATAATGGTCTAACGGGCCTCTAATTAATTTGAATTATATTAAGGTATTGTGATAATTTTGAAACCAGATATCTCAAATTTTTCTTGGATGTCATTTATTCCTAAGATTGCATTTCAATAATAAATTGAATAAATAAATTTTCAACCGTTAGAATTATTTTCTTGACACCTTTAATATATTTAGATTAATACAAAATGATAAGAAAATTTATCGATTAAAACTATAAAATTAGTATCCATGTGTACTTGAATAAGAATAAAATGGACAATACCTATTTGTAAACATCTTTAAGGATCTGGTTGAAACAAAATCAGAATTTGGAGTCACGTTACAAGTGATGGAGAGAACATGGAAATTAAGTGAGCAATTTCTGAATTCTTGATCTGATATAAAACCCAAAACCCAGCCTTCACTTCCTCATTAACTCTCCTTCAAAAAAATTGGAATACTTGAGAGAGAGAGAGAGAGAGAGAGAGAGAGAGAGAGAGAGAGAGAGAGAGAGAGAGAGAGAGAGAGAGAGAGAGAGAGAGAGAGAGAGAGAGCAAAGTTTGTTCCCAAAAGAGAGTTGTTACACAAAAAAAAAAAGGAGAAAAAGAAATAATAAGCTTGAGACAAGTGGTAGGGAAAAAGATAACACCCCAAACTTTATAACTCTAAATATTTTGATGTTAGGTTATTTAAGTTAAAATTAGTTATAATTTTTTACTGAAATATTCTTAATGTTTTTGAAGGTGACTTCTCAAGTGCTTGACCATGAGCATTTTTGGTTATCGAACACCAGGGTTTTTATCAAATTGTAACCAAATCTCCGGAATAGATACGTGCGATAAATACGAAATGGCGTGTCAATTTTCGACAATGAGTACTTGACTTATTTTTATAAAAAAATTCACATCTTAATTTATTATCACCGAGAGCAACACGAGAGTCTTGAGGTATATGGAATTGTTTCAAACAATATGTTTTAAGCATATAAATATACGTCCAATATATTATCCCATAATAGACATATATAAAGAGAAATTTTATTTTGGATACCTAAAATCATTGAAAATATTCAGATTAGACCTATTTTTTTAAAAATATTTAAAATTGGACTTTAAGTCCAAAGTCGTACAAAAGTACTCTTAAACTCATTTATTGAGTTTATTAGATATTTCAATCTCATTTTCACTTTCCAATCCACTCAAATCCTCTCTAAATTCGTTGAAATCACTTAAAATCATCGAAATGATAGAAATGTGACATACGACATCATACGATGCCGTACGATGACCTTCAACCTATATTATCGTACAAAATATTTCAGATTTTTGACGAATTTTTTCTTTCAATTGGAAAATGATTCTAACACAAAAAACGACTACAAATGATTTAAATAGAGTTAATAAAGTAACATATTCATTATTTCGATGATTTTAGGTGATTTTAACAAATTTAGAGATGATTTGAGTTGGAAATAAGATTGAAACCTCTAAAAAATTCTACAAATTTGCTTAAGAGTATTTTTTATTCGATTTTGGTCCTAAAATTCAGTTTTATAAATTTTTTAAAAAGTAAGTTTAATCCGGATATCTTTTAAGCTTTTTGATATACAAAATGAAATTTAATATAAACCAAACTTGATTTTTACAACTGTTGAATAATATCACCCGAATGTTTACAAGTATTAAATATTGTTACCAAAACTTTCAACTTCGAACTTTTATACGTCGTTGGGTCGTGATAATATTCAGTCCGGTTCGAGATGGCGGATTGAGAACGGTTAGTCGGTGTTGGTCATGGGTGATAATTTGGTTCCTAAGGACAGACCTGCCACTTGCATCGATCACCTCTGGATCCCCCTGATATGCGGATTGCCGAGTTTATGAGACTCGACGACAGCTGAGACGTCGATCTTATTACTGCGATGTTTGGTGAGGAGGACGCTGCGGCGATCTTGAGCATCCCATGTGGTGGTGAGGGGATCCCTGATGTGCGTCGTTGGTACTTTACTGAGGACAGAGAATACTCAGTCAAGAGCGGTTACCGCGTTGCGATGGAGAGAGTCAGTACTCCGACCGCCAGCTCTTCTGACCCCACGGTGATGATGAGGTGGTGGTCAAATTTTTGGCAGCTGAGAGTTCCTCCCAAAGTGAAACTTTTTCTGTTGGCGAGTCTGTTTAGGCCAGATCCCGACCAGAGCAATCTTAACCAAGAAGAGGATCACCTCCGAAGACAATTGTCATGTCTGTTGGGAGGCGAGAGAGATAGTTTTTCACGCGATGTGGGGTTGTAGGTGGAGCAGGAGAGTCTGGAAGGAGGCGGACTTCGGTCACATCCTTCCGCTTTTCAGAGACGGCGACGCTTTCGACGCTTTTCTCAGAGCGACATATGTCCTTGAGGTTCGTTTCCATGAGCTTTTTGTTATTATTCTTTGGGAGCTTTAGAACCACATGAACAATGTACTCGCCGGGAGATCAACTTGGAGCCAGTCTCAGCTAGTCCAGTGGACGGTGAGCTTCTTCGAGGAGTACAGAGCGGCTACGATTGGAGATACTCAGGCGAGCACGAGAGTGACTACGACCCCTAAATGGACCCCCCCAAGGGACGGTACTCTCTCGATTAATGTTGACGCGACACTAGCTCGAGACTGTGGAGGATTCGGTGTCGGTTGTATTGTTCGAGAGCACACCAGAGAGGTGATCGCCTCGCGTACGCTTTTTCTGGCTAAGGGATTCTCCCCCAGCTTGCGGAAGCGCACGCTGTTCTATGTGGCATAGAGTTAGCCCGCAGCGTCGGCGGCAGGAGAGCAGAAATCCAGTATGATTGCTTAGGGGTGGTGAGGATGATCGATGAGGGCGCGACGCCTGCGACAGAGTTTGGGAAGATCTTGCACCGCGTCTTCAGAGAGGTGAGAGAGATTGAAGATTTCAGTATTAGATATATATATCGTCTTTGTAATGTTGATGCGCATAATCTTGCGCGCTATGCGGTTAACCATCACTTGTTTTCGACCTGGCTGGATTTAGTCTCGTCTTGTTCGGAGGAGGTCATTAAAGCCGATGATCGCGAGTTGAGGTCCCGCACGGCCAGTTAAGGCCTTTGTTGTTTGAGTTTATTTGTGTTCCTGTTTTATTACTGATGGTTTATGTTTTATTGTTATCTAAATTACGATTTTCTTCCGCCGTAAAAGTTTTTATACGCTTACTAAAAAAAGAACTTTTATACGTCGTTGAAGTGCTCTCTTATCAGTTTATCGTTCTTGCACTCATCGTCAGACTCAGACCATCTTCTATAACTAAGATGAATATAAGAGAGTACTCGAGATGTTCAAATTTTACTGATTTAATTCCAAATCTAAAGTTTATTTTTCTCATTGTTCCAGATCAAAGTTTAAAACCATTTAAACTATTAAATCTAGTTTTAATATTGTATTTTAATTTTCGAGACTACAAAAGACTAAATTTGAATTTCGAACTCCCGTCCAGCTCTTTATTAAGCTATCCTGAAGTAAAATCCGTAATTATATTATTGCGAATGAATGAAAACTTTTGATTTATAGATTCCTCTTAATCTTAACTTTCAAGAAACTTATCTTTTACTTTTCCAGAAGCAGACGTAAGCTGAACGAATGGTTGAGATTGATCTTAATCGCAATTTACAAAAGTCACTAAGATTTGAAAATAAGAAAAACATTATTAATTGCAAAGCCTTTGATATTCCCATGCTTAATTACAGTCTTATGTGAAAGAAAGAGAAAAAAGAAAATAAAGCCCCAATTAACAGTCACGGTATCGGATCGAATGAAAAACCTAAGCTTTTTCTCGAGCCCCACGGAGATTAAAGAGACCTTAGTGCGACCGATCGATATCCATGGATTCGCTTTTAAAGGTTTGAGGCTCTAGCATTTCACAGAAACTATTTCTCTGTTCTCCAATTGTCGCATTGCTCGGATCCGATTTACTTGTCGGTAGGGATAAGCTTTTCGCGATTATCGAATTAAGTTCGTGCTTCGGTTCTTAGGATTTTTTTATTCTTACCTCTTACATAAAAGAGCCCGGAGAATCAGGTGTTTGGAGATTTTTGATTCGTAATCTGAATCTGCTGGATCGACAAGTCGACAGTGTAATTTGTGGCTGCGAGAGAAAGATTCGGAGGTTATGAATTATAGGAGGGATGAGAATTTCATCAGGCAAGCTTCGTCTACAAGGCTGCGTGATCCTTATGAGAACATGGATCGGCCACGTCGTCTGATTCGGAGGAGTGTGAGCCCTGAAGAGCTGCCACAAGATGTTGGTGCGAGCGAAAGGACTGAAGGTTCGGTGGAGAGGATGGAATACGGTTGGGTTGTGGATCGAGGCGGGAGAGCCAGTCGGGTACGATCAAGGTCACCGCCGATGATTCACTTGAGCAATTCGAGGAAAAGGCCTCAGTACGATAATGCGGCCGGGAACTATTCCCCGAATCCACTAGTTGAACTGAGGCAGAGACGCGGAGAGACAGGCGAACTGAAGAATCCGAAGTTTGATCACGGCGATGCTGAATTTCACGGGGCGAATGCCTTTGGTTATGATCCTAGGAGTTGCAAAGGGGATTTTGATGACGTCCGTTTCTCGGCCGGTGAAAGAGGTCAGTTAGACAGTCAGGATTCAGTCTTGGCACAAGGATCGTGTCGGTCGCCCTCGCACCCAGATCGCACTTCAGCACCGGTTTATGGAGTTACCGGTGGAAAATTTCCTCCAATTTCCCGGGTTATGGATACCCAGAAGAGTTTCGAGCAAGGAAGAGTTCAGTACCAAGAAGTTATGGATGGAGAAAAGCCTCTGTTTCAAACTAGGGATGTTGCGTATCAGGTCATGCCAGGATCCAAGTCTAAAGCGTTTTCGAATCCCTCGGAAATGTCAAGGAACGAGTATTTGACCCAGCAGGACAGCGCATATATTCGTCAGACAGGTGAGTTCAAAAGCAGCGGAAAGCATGGCGAACCCATGGATTCGGGTGCAAATAGGGAAAGGTCAATTCTAGAATCTGGCAGAGCCCCAGAAGGGTCACAACGAAGTGCATCTTTCTATTCAGGGGAGTATAGTCCCGAAATTGATAAGGGTGAAGATGAGGATTTTTACTACCCCAGGCGACGCGAAGTGGTTGATGACCGTGGATATTCAGATGATGACATGCATGAAATGGCGGTAGCTCCACGAGGTCACCTGAGTTATGGACGTCCTCGAATTATTTACGACGAGCGAAATACCTCAAGGTCAACTAATACCCACACCTTCGTTGATAGAAACGAAAACATTGGTGGTTCCGGTGTAGATCTGAGACGTGGAATCAAATGCTACCGTCCTGCAACCGATGATCAAACTGATCCAGACTACATTGATATGAGAAGACCACCACATGCACTAAAGCATGGTGGAGAATATGTGGGCCCAAGATTTACTCGAGTCGAGATCCCCGAAGATCACGAACGCATGCACATTGGTGCATCAAAAAATCACCGGGTATCGTTTGTAGAAGAAGACTATGTCTTCGAAGACGATCTTGGTCAACAGTTTCGACAAGAGAGGCTACCCCCCTCTCATGTCTCTCAATATGGGACAGAAATGTACAGGCGCAATAATATAATTGCGTCGAATACGAGGGACGAGCATGAACTGTATAAACTACAAGGTAGAGTGGTCAAAGGGACGAGCTCTTACAATCCTAGAAAAAGTTTCCCAAGAAAGATGTATTCGCGCAGGCAATTTGAAGAATTGCATGAACCCGAGGAAGAGTGGGTTGACGAGGAGATGAGTGACGTATATACCTTGAATGCAAGAGGATTTCAGCAGCCCAGGTTCCGAAGAACCATCGCGAGAGAGTATGATGGAGAAGCAGAGGATCGTGAGGCTTTTGTATCCGATGATTGGTTGTTGTCTCAGGAGGTTTCACATGCCCGTAAACATTCTGTTGGGCCTGGATTCAATAAACCGTATGTTCGTCAGTTAAGGGGCAACAGAAGAATTGGTTATACTACTCGTCATAACTCACAGCAGTTTGATGACAATAGAACGAATCAACTATACAGACACAGAAATGGTTATGATAGAAGAGGTCAGATGTTTGTACAGAACAATCGTTACGATAGAAATAACCATGTGAACAACAAACAGAAGAAGATTTGGAATAGCAACGAAGGCCGTTGTGACAATAGCTTTGGAGGCGATAGGAGTAATAACAATGGCAAGCCATCTGAAGAGTTGGTAGGCCCTGAGGAGTCTTTCCTTGCAGAGGATTCTGAAGAATTCAAAAAACATGTTCATGAAGCGTTTTTTAGATTCTCTAAAATGCTGAATGGGAGCTCAGCAATTCAGAGAAGATACAAGGAAGAGGGGAAGGCTGGTAGTTTGTTCTGCGTTGTTTGTGGACGAAGGTGTGTGTATATTTCCTTTTCTGTAACGTTTTTTCTTATTCAAATGGAAAAGACAATCACGTTTCCATTCAAGAAGTTCTATGGTATTAGACATGATCTGGGCAAGGAAGCTGGGACTTGCCTCAATATTGATGATTGTGCTTTGGATTTGGTAAACATAAGTTGCTTAGGAGTCTTAAGAAGTGATGGAGTCGAGATAGTTGAGGTAGCTAATCTTATATTAGTTATAGGCTGGCTGTTGAAATCTAAGCGGGCAGCTATCTGAGCGGCCATCTGCGTCATTTTCTCCGATCCAGTAATTTAATAATGAAACATAACCAAAGATGGGCACCATGACATTTATTTCACTGACCCTTTTCCATAAAAAAAAATTCATTTTAACGAGAAATTGGCATCTTTATTTCTTATGGTCGTCGGTTAAATTATGAATTTATCATATCCCCTTTATCTATGCTCCCTACAAATAGAAACTAGTCTTTGTATGTTCTCTGGCTATATCTATTAGTCAGCCAGGAAAATTGGTTCGTACTCTGATGCTTATTGATCCGTCTACAGTGTCTCGAAGGAGTTCATGGACACCCGGCGATTGGTGACACATGCTTTCATGTCTCACAAGATTGGTTTGAGAGCTGACCATTTGGGCCTTCTCAAGGCAGTTTGTGTAATGTTGGGATGGAGTTCTGTGATTCCCGTAGATACAATCACGTGGGCCCCACAGGTACTTCCGCAGGATCAAGCTTTGGCTCAGAAAGAGGATCTGATCCTTTGGCCGCCGGTAGTTGTTATTCACAACGTGTCTTTATTAGACAGAAATCCCGAGAAATGGAAGGTGATAACTGTTGAAGAGCTCGAGACCTTCATAAGAGGTTAGTTGGTAGATGTCATGTACTAGTGTTATATTGTAAGAAAAAAATTGACCACTTTATTGCAATGATTTTCTCCATGTTTGTTCAGGCAAGGGTCTTATCAGGGGAAGAGTAAAAGTGGTGTTGGGAAAGCCATCTGACCAGAGCGTTATGGTGGTTAAGTTCTTGGGGACTTTTTCTGGTCTCGGAGATGCAGAAAAGATTCACAAGTATTTCACGGAGAACAAGCGCGGAAGATTAGATTTTGAGTCGAAGATAGCCAGTGAAATCTCTATCAACAATGAAGCCGAGACAGTAGAGGAGAATGTCTTGTATGGCTATATCGGCATCTCCGAGGACTTGGATAGAGTTGATTTCAGCACTCGCAACACCGGATTGATCAAGAGCAAAATCGATATTTTGAACCTTGCCAACGCTCCTGTGAAAGCTGAGGAGACTCGGCAGTAAAAATGAAGAGAAAAAAGTCATGGTAATTTATTTTGGGGGAGAGTTGAGATGAAGGTTTGTCTACTCTCCCACTAATTTTGTAGATATAAGGGCTGAAGTGAGCTAAGGATTCTTCTAACTAAAACCTAATGTCGTGTCACTGCTTGGTCTTCATGTCTTGTTCTTGATAGTGCTCTTCATGCTTTTCAAATAATGTTATATAGCTATTATTGTCATTTTTGAAAAAGTTAGGATCCGTTTGGAACCCGGAAAATACGAGGGAAAAAAGATGAAATTCTTTATATTTTCTTTAGCTTGTAAGATTCTGGAAAACAAAAGGTAAAAATTTTATGATGGAAATAAGGGAGAAAGTGTGGCATTGAAGATTAAATTGAGACATTTTTACTTGTTTTTACTCTAAATTTTATTATTTCTCCCCACTTTTTTATATTAATCTCCTCTCTCCACTTTTTTTTTATATTAATCCCCTCCTCTCCCCACTTTCTCGACTCACTTTGTTGTACACCGAGATCAAGAACCCTTTCTCTGCTATGTTTAGGGCTAAGTTATGCTCCATCACTGCCAGACCCGCCAGCCCGATTCTCGTTAGTTGAGGCCCCATTTTTCTTCTAGCGAGAGATAATTTAGAAAGAAAATGAGGATTTGAAGAATGGAAACCAGAGAGAGTGAGTTGAGAAAGTGGAGAGAGAAAGAGATTAATTAGGAAAGTGGAGAAAAATAATGCAATTTCGAGTAAAAATAAGTAAAAACATCTCAATTCAATTTCAGAGTTACACATGACACCTTTTAAAATTTAACCGATAATATTTAGACGCTGCAAAAAGAAGTGGTTTGAGTATTTATGCTGACACTTTTCAAGATTGGATATATAAGTGTAAGTTTAACTTAAACTTGAGTATTTTTGCCGCCATTAGCTATCGAAATTATCGGTACTTTCACGCCGTGCATGCGACTCGTAGTGTGATGCACGGGAGAACATCATATGGGACGAAGATACCCTAAACGTCACATCACCGTGATTTTGAAATTTATAATTTTGTTTATTCATTGACCCTTAATGTGTTTAAGAAACGTCCGTTTTATAATGATAATAAGTTTAATTCATTTTTGTAAGCTTGATCCTTCCATGTATCGAATAAGATCACATGCATATTTGAACATTGGTTTTAACTTGAACCTCAAACGTGAAATAATATGATTAGCAACAAATTAAAACGGACGAGCGATCCAACGGTATAAACTCATGATCATATGGACTCTTCTAGCACTACTCACCTCCGAGCAAAAAAGAATATAAATATTTACACGCGTGTCTTATCAGTTATTACGATGCTCCATGAACTGTCATTATATAAAATAGATGTAATACGGTATGAATGTGTTACTATATTTTTTAGAGTTAATGAAGGTAATAACCCTATATAAGTTTCTGATTTTAGATTTGGTCAACATTTGGTAAAACTTTGGTAAATGTCCATACATTCAATTAACCAAAAATTTGTACCCAAAATAGTCAAATAATTCCCGCCCAAACGAGTGAAAATTTAGTAAATTAATTTTAATAAATAAATGCAATAAAAAAAAACAAAAAAAATCGGTTATTAAAAGCCATAAAAATCGCCGTTTATTTGCTGTTATTAAATCCGATTCGAATTTAGGATAGAATCCATAAACATTAATTATATTCGAAAAGAAGAGAGAGAATAATTGCATGTTTGAAGCCGAAAGGTCTCTCCCAAAACACAAAATCATTTCAGCCGAAAATCTCTTTCAAAACCTTCACGACGATCAACGAACAATTTACGAATTTCTGTGAGCAAGAATCTCCAGTTTAATTTCTCAAATGTTTGTCGTTATTTTTAATATCGCCTTAGTTTATCAAATGTTCGTCGTCATCGTTTCGAATGTTTTTAAAAAATTTCCATCCAAAAATCTACACGTTTGTTTTCTGTAAATGTTTTTTTTGTAATGGACAAATGTTATTTAAAACAATCACAATTTTTTTAGCGATTAACGAATGTTTTCAATCACTGATTTCGATTAATCGGTTGAAAATAATTTGTTTTGGTAAATAAAACATTTTTATACACTCATACATCATCGTTTTGATTTCATCTCTATTTCCAGAAATGTTCATAACTTTTACGATTAATCGAAATTTTTGTTTTCTCTGGTGACGGTGGGGCTTACGATGGAGGCGCCGAATTTTCGGTGTAAGCTTTCATGGCGGTGAAGATTGTCGCGTTCATACGTGGAGTTTAAAAAATTTCATTGGTCTTCGTTCTTCTTCTTCTTCTTCTTCTTCTTCTTCTTCTTCTTCTTCTTCTTCTTCTTCTTCTTCTTCTTCTTCTTCTTCTTCTTCTTCTTCTTCTTCTTCTTGATGTTTGGATTTTTATTAAAAATTCATATATGAAGTTTTGAATCATATTCATCTAGCAGAATCTATCAAAATTTTGTTTTGTTAATTAGTAGAAAATTTACGATAAAAAATTTCAATTGACATTACAAAAATCAATTTACGTTGTAAATATCAATTGTATTTACGGTGTAAATTCAATTTACGTTATAAATCTCAACTCAATTTACGGTGTAAATTTAATTTACGGTGTAAATTTAATTTACGTTGTAAAACTCATCTCAATTTACGTTGAAACAAATTTATTACAGTGTAAATTGAATATCAATTTACGAGCATAAAAATCGGACGATATAAACTGGTAAATTGATTAACTGTCGTAAATTGAATAACAATTTCCGATGAATAAATACAATTAGAATAGAAAATTCGTTACAGCCTTCATGAACCATACACCCAATAAATACATAATGTCAATAGATTTGAAAAAAACTTTCATAATAGAATATACAATTAACGAAATTGAAAAATAAATATCAACCAAATTAATAACTGTTTAAAATAAATAGTCAAACATACACCCACGATTTTAGGATCTACTATTTACAACCCTATTTAAAACCGGATTAAAATTCGAATAAATATAAAAGACAATAATTTAAAATTCAATTCGGAAATAGAACAATTTGAAATTTAAAACAAATATTTGAAATTCAAACAAATTTTTTAAAAAAAAAATCGGTAAAAATTAAAAGATAAATAAGTAATAAAAAAAAATATATATATATATATATAAATACCACGTAAGCGTTTTGGAGATTTACGAAAATTTAACCAAACGTTGATAAAATCAAAAAAACGTTTGGAAGTTAGGGCCAATTCGCCAATTTTTTGATATTTTTATGTATTCCTTCTTGCAAATTTTTCATTATCCTTTCTATTCGTCGAGAAAATCGACCAAAACCACCCATACGCTAACGGAGGCGTGGGGTTTCAAGTAGAGAATGTACAAAATACCAATCAAAAACCTATACAAAATTACAATACTCTCACTATTCAAAAGATTGTTATTTTCCCTATAGGCTTTTTCTCAAACAAAGCCACAGAGATTCTTTTTTTTTCATTTCCTTTTTTAACTTAAAATGGGTCAAAATATGAGGAAACCCATTATTCGATTCAATCGAGAAAATGATCGGGTGAGATGGAAGCTCCGTGGGCAATCCTGAGAGCCACGGAGGCTTTGTAAGTCGCCAGGTCAGCATTCTTCATAAGCAATTGAGCCTTTCGCCTTTTACGAATCGCTAATGACAAACATGCCTTTGCTGAGGCTTTTGCCGTTTCAACCTCGCGCTTCCTCTCCTGCTCTTCCATGGTCTCCCTCTCCTCCGTAATCTCTGCACATTATCCACAATTTCTTAAACATGATCCAAGGAGTTTGTTTTTCTGTTTTATCATTCAAGTCTTTTACTGAGCAAAATTACCTTGCAAAATACTGGGTAGCTTTACTCTTCCGACCTTGCTGGGTTGCCTTTTGAAAGATCTTTTCTTGCGGAATAAAGGCCTCGGAACAAATGTAGCTCTCTTCAGTTGATGGCTCTGTCAGGGAAACAGTAATGTTCAGTTAGTCAACTCAAAAGTCAGCTCAAAACCCACTAATATCTCAGATTCAAAGCCAATTTTCCAGACAAGGTACTGAAAAACAAATGCTCAACTAAGATGTATGAAGAGAAATGATTGAATTTTACCTGAAAAATTCGTAGCAGAGAAGACCGCTTGAGATTCCGCTTCTCCATCCAATAACTGTAAACAGCTTCAATAACTTCCCGAGTACCAAGATGAGAAGCAAAATCGGGAGGCGGTTTCTCCTCCGAGAGATCATAGGGACTACAATAGTAGGCTTTCTCAAAGGCATCGACCATCAACTCCAAAGTATCCTCCCATACACGAACATGCGAGTCGTTCTTGGCTGATGACTCAGAGTTGAAGCGTTCCAGCCACAACTCATCCTCCGTATCCAAATCGTAGTTTGCACTTTTCCTCGCCATGGCTCTACACACCTCATCTTCTTTCACAGATATATACGAATCAGGTCTGCAAAAAGGCTCGCTCTGGTTTCCACCGTTCTGCAAAACTTCGTTTACGCCGGGTATAGGGATGGCCTTAACCCCGGGAATCGGCACGTTTCGGTCCCAACACTTCTTGTAGAGATCTTTGAAGACAATCCATTCGTTCTTGTCGCGGAACTCGAGCTTCCAGCCATTGTCTCCGGTCCACACGATGGAGTTTGTGAATCGGTTTACAGTGTAGGGCTTCAAGACTTTCTCGGGCTTCTGGGTGAATTTTGTTGACCCGTCGGCTTTCTTCACTGTAATGACCCACTCTCGGGAAGGACATACGCCCAACACTACTTGAGCACCTTCTTCTCTGTAGCATTTGTCAGACTCGATCACAAGCACGTTCACTCTGCAGAAACTTGAATCCAGGACTTCTCTCGTATTCCTAACTGGGCTGCTACTCCAAACTGATCTCCTAACCTTACTAGATGTTACTGTGAAAGAAACTGAGTTTTTCCTATAACTAACTAAATCAGAAACTAAACCGTTATTAGAAGTGTTTCTACTAGCCCTCTTCCTCCTAAGAGAGCTCCGCCTCTTTTGAATTCCCCGAGAGACTAGACCGTTCTTATACTGAGTGCTTCGACCGAGTAATTTCGAAGTCCTTTGAGACGGGTTTGGCAACCACTCGTTTGCGTCGGAGCAGGTAACGGTTCTCTGCTCTGGCTCTTCTTCATCGGATTCCTCAACCGTGTCGGCTGAACCATTCCGAAGAGACAGCCGAGTCTTGTGTTGCAAGAACATGGAGGTATGCATGTTCATGAAACACATAGGAAGAGCTGAAAAGTCTACGGAAAACAACGGCACAAATTGCTCTGCACCAAAGATCTTGCAACTTCCCAAACGACTCGTCACAGAGTGATCCTGAAAACAGAATTAATGAAATGATTATGAATAGCAATACGACTAGGAAAATATATTAATCAACACCTAGTATTCATCCTCCATTCGAATATGCAAACAACATTCATATTCTGATTTAAAATCTTATGCTTTTGCATCTGATAGTTTCGTAGTAAGCAAATAGACGCTCATATGGAAGGAAATATAAGGGCATACCTTAAACACGGTTATCCCAGTGGAAGAATTGACACTGCAGATGGGCTGAGATGTGAGGAACCGAAAAAGATCAGCCAATCCGAGCCTGGCGCGAGTCATGTACACAAACACCAAGCACAGAATCTGAGCGAGGCAGTAATTCCTGGCGAGATCAGAAGCAGCTATGACGGTGACAGCCCCTTGGCCGGAATTCAACTTCCTCTTCTGCCTCCGACCGGAAACCGGGACGGGCAAAACAGCCTTCCTCTTCCGCTGGTAAACGATCCCGAAGAGCCTCTCGTCACGAAACCTGTCCTTCTTCTTCTTCACCGGCGCCTCTACAACATGCTTCTTCACCGGAGCGGGCTTGTGGTTCCACTCCTTGGGCTCGAAAAGCGCGCCTCTCTTGACAACCTTGAGCCATTCCTCACCGTCGCTGTGCCGGCGAGTCTTGGCCTCGCCGGAGTCCGGCCAGAGCCGCCGGCCGGAGCGCAAGACCCTGGCTCCATCGGCGCCTTTCACGACGCCAAAAACTCTCGTCGTCCGTCTCATTCCGACCGACGATGGCATCGCCGCCCGCAAAGAAGTCGCCTTTTTTGCCTCTCCTCTCGACTCGCCGCCGCTACTCAGTCGGATTGAAGCTCTCCGAGTCAACTCGGCCTCGAACTCCGAGGCGTGGACCGAACCGAACCAGCCCGCGGAAGGTAAAAACTCAGCACGAACGGACCTCATCGTTCGACCACTCGGCCATAACAAAAACGACTAAAAACTCGCTTCTGACTCGGACCACGACCCAGTAAGAGTCCACTCTACAGCAGATTTATATATGTATATACGTATACAAAATTGCAATAAACTTAAAAATTAATTACTTTTTCCGAAATGAATAGCTAAACGAACAAGAAAATATATATGATAAATACTGGGATTCGGATACAACAAACAGCGAAAACCCAAGCAACAAAACAGAAAGAAAGAAAAAGAAGAAGAAGAAGAAAAAATTAGGGGAAAGATATCTATCTACAAGAAATTAAGATCGGGCATGGATATGGATAGCCATAGATGAGAAGATGGTAGATCGGAGAGGAATTAACGTCTGAGAGAGTGTTTGGGTGGCGATATAGTGAGAGTGGAAACGGAAAATGGAGGGAAAATGAAAAGAAAAAACAGCCTGCGGCTAGGGTTTATGATTATAGCATAAAAAACCTCAGAGAGAGAAATGGTAAACCATTCGCCGACTAACTATGGCCTTTCGATCCTACACATGGACGGCTCAGATCTCACTTTTTTGGTTCGCTCCAAACGAGGTTTGAGAGAGAGAGAGAGTCGTTTCAGCTCGAGAGGGAGAGAGAGAAGAAACGGATATTTATTTTTTAACATATAAATCCATGGCTGTTGTGGGGAAGGGTTTCTTTCGGACACATGAAAATACCATAAAGGGCTTCAATCTTGATCTTGCAGGATATAGGTGTAGGGGTGTTTCAGTAATATCGTGCCTGCCTAATTTGGAAGGTAGTGGACAAAAATAGCTTTGTTTCAGAGTTGTTAGATGAGATGAGACGAGACAAGACGAGAGAGAGAGGAAATTAAAGAAGGGGTAAAATTAGGATCCGGTAATTCGTTAAATTTGCTTTTAATATATTAAGTCAAAAACCCACCTAGTCTTCCTCAAATTCATGGAAAGTCGTTGTCGTTTGATTTTTTTATCTTTGAAAAATGTTTTTCCTACTCCTTTTCCAAGGAAAATAGGCAAGGGACGTTATTCTAATTGATTTTTTTTATTTTTATTTTTTTTAAGAAAACCCCTCCTCTCCCGGGTCCATGTTATTCCGGACTCGGTGACGAAGAGGAAAATGTGTCACTGGTATTAATATCGTTCAAACAGTTTCTTCAAATATGGGTCGAAAATTCTCAATATTTGTATAAACCATAATCAGTCGATTATGTCGCCCATTGTGCAAGATCATGAGCAACTGAATTCAGGCGACGAAAAATCCAGTTGAATTTTAAATATTGAAACCATCTAGATTGCCAAATCGCGTATCCCCTGGTACAGTGAGATTAATTGTCGTACAGGTGATCTTGTCTGTGAAGCCAAAGCTGTAATAAGTTGAAGATGATCCTCTTCCAATTCAATCTTCTTGTTACCTATAAATTTCGCAAGTTGTACTCCCATTAAAACGGTTGTCATCTCTGCCTCCGCGGCAGACGTCGCTCTAATTTGACTTTTTCATATCCATCTCGGCTGACCTTCACAATCTCTTGGTATAATCCCCATTGCCGCTTTGTGAGAAGAGAAAGTTTCGTCAATGTTAATCTTCATCCAATCTTTGGCCAGAGTCCTCCATCCCTCAGTTGCAGCAACTTGATTCAACTGACGATCAACTCTGATATCATGTCGCAGATGATCAGAGACTTGCCTCTGTATCCGCTGTGAAGACCGCCGAATGTCCGGGTTCTCATTGTGAAATTACTTCCGATTTTTGCATCGCCAAATATCTTCAGTAATTTTTCATCCCCGTATAATGAACTCATCAGTCGTCACTGCCTGGGCATTGCATTGGCTATTTACTCTGAGTAATGTGTCCAGTAATTGTTTTCATGTACTATCCACACTTATTGTCCATCTCGTTCCTCCTCCAGCTACCAACCACATCTGAATAACCCGATCGCATCTAAAAAACAAATGCGCCACCATCTCTGTCTCATTCCCGCAAAGCACACATTTGTCATCGTTTGTCAATCCTCTGTGGAGCAGACTGTTATTCGTATTGAAGCATTTTGTGGCGATACGCCAAAGAAAAAATCTATCTCGCTCATGTATTTTCATCTTCCATAGCGACTGCCACACTTCCGAATAAACCTGTGGACTTATTGTTCTTTGTTTGTGATAAGATCGAAATGAAAAAGAACCGTCTGTAGCACTTTTTCAAATCAATTGATTTGGCCTAGACTGCTTGATTCGTGTTTTCAAGATGGGCTTTACTCATTCCTCCCCACACACAGATCGAATTGCTTCTACGCTCTATTTTCTTTCCCTTGGTATCATTAAACTACTTATGGCATAATTGGTTGAAGTGGTGTAATGGGAATTGAATGAGAATGAGAATGGAATAAATAATTAATGGAATGGGAATCAAAACTTGATTATTTTGTTTGGTAAGTATATTAGAATAGCTTATTGTATATTGAATGTACAATAACATGTTTGGTTATTATTGAAATGGAATGGAATTAAATATTATTTTACAATATTACTCTTGTTATTGCTAAATATGTTTAAAAATTTATTTTTAACTTATTTTTAGAATTCGGACAAAAAAAATTGGGTAAAAATAGTATATATATATATATATGCATGAATATGTGTATACATCTATATAGTTACAAGTACATTCACGCAAATAAAAATAGATAACTATTATATATATAATTTATAACTTCATAAGCTGTTTATCATTATATATAATTACAATACAATTCAACTTTAACTTTACAATGCAACTTTTTGTCGAAGTCTTTTCAAAATATGATCCACAACAGTATGCTACTAATTTAGTTCATTGTCTTATATTTTATATAATTACAATAATTGCAACACCACCCAACTACTTTATTGTACCAAAATAAGCCTACAAGCTCAAAATATTATCTACACAAGTCTTCAATGTACGTTCATAGCTCTCCAGTAAGAAAAACTCTAGCCCATTCATCTTTATTTTCGTCTGCAATGCTAAAAAAGTAAGAAACTAGAGCATTGTCTTGCATAATCATACGAGCTATCTTATGGCGCTCCATTCTTAAAATAGTCGTGTTCTTCTCCAATTCTTTGTCGAGTTTCATATGTTTCTCGTTCATGTCTTCTCCAATAGCTTTACTCAAACGAGTAGATGCTTTGTCAATGACTTGTGCAATTATCAAAGATGATTTTTTGAAGAGAAAATATCAACATATTAAGAGGATAAATTAATATGACAAAATAGAGAAACTCAAATTAAAAAATGACAAAAGATAGAATAAAAACAATACTCTTCAACAAATCTATTCATCTATTCTGTACAGGGGCAATGCTTGTTTTTATTTGTTTATTGATTTCAGTCACCTTAGTCCATGTTGTTCATGTGTTTTAAACTTCATGTATTTTTTTTGATGTATTGCTATCAGCTAGTGTCCGGGAACAAAAGCAAAACAATCCAAACAAAGAAGAAACAAAAATAAAACTCCACACATCAATCCAAACACACATGAATTTAAAGCAATCGCCGAAAAAATGGTCGCCGAAGAAGAGATACAGTACAAAGAGAACTAATCGAGTGTACGAGAAATCACTCCGACGACTACGTCGATGGAGGGCGACGACGGAAAGGATGTCGGAAAAGACGTCGGACCGTGGCCGTTGTAGAGATTGGCAAAGATCAAAGTTTACTTAGTGGAACGAGATTTTGAGGTTAGGGTTCTTCCACTTGAACTTTTAATCGTGGATATCTTTATGTGTATGTATTTGATGGGTGTAATTTTGAGATTGTAAATATAAAGTTGGAATGAAATTATCATTCAACTGGTACTGTTATTAGATGTTTATTCACTTAAAATGGGTGAATTAATATTACATTATAATAAGCATTCCTTTATTAATTTTAAAACCAAACATTAGAATAGCCAGATTTAAAGAATTGTTATTCCATTCATGCTCTCATTACATCAAACCAAATATGCCCTTGCAGTGAGAAGACGGGATAACCTCGAAAGGCATTGTTCTTGAAAGCTCATGATTCAATAAAAAAGAGAAAGTAATTTAATTTTATGATTACCATCTTATTTTACAATACCCCAATTATTAGATACTGTACAATTACCTTCCTTGAACGCTAACGGCTATTTTAATATTTGTTTTTTCTTAGAACGGTTTATATAAACTTTGATACGTTAGCTTTATAACGGAAGATTTATGGTATTTATCTGAACACGTAAATATCATAGGATAATTGGATTTGGGAAAAACTTTATATGGCTAAATAACAGACATAAAAGATTTTTCAGAAGATGGTAAGTCAGTCCACAAATTCCCATAAACAACGAACAATTTTGAGTAAACAAAAGAAGAAACGAACAGTAATTACTATTTTGTTTAATTATAGTATTTATAACAAACGCGTGATAAATTAGATAACGCTAATCTTGCTTTGCGACTAAGGAATGTATTCATAAGTTAATATCAGCGAGATTACTGATTTCATTTAAATAGGTTTACTAATTCTGAAGATCTATCAGTTAGTTAGATGATAACAGACAACTTTTTACTATTGAAAACGGTGATAATGGAATCCATAATTCATGTGTTATTATAATTAAGTTATTTTCGTTACAATCGATATCGACGATAACGTATCATAAAAATAGGTTCTTTGATGAGCTATTATATTTCACGGCTTAATTTTGTATTGATATTTATAAACTATTGTGCTAAAATATTTCTTCAAAATAAAAATTGTGCTAAAATATAAAATATATTGACTAGATTAATTCTACTTGAATTATCTAAAAATTAAAGAAAATAGTTTAAACTAAAATAAAATACATGTGCTTACGCCTTAGTTCAACTATTTTTTAATATTTGAGCAGTTAAGCTAAAATATTAATTGAGAGTATTATTTGAATATAACATATAACTTGTTTTAAAACACCTGAAAGTTTGCGTTAAAAAAAAAAAAACATAAGTGCTCTCATATTTTACTTTAGGAAGAAAAAAAACTGCCCCTCCATATACACATAGGTATTTGGTAGATTATTTATATAAAATAGCAAATGATTATCAGATTTTGTGTTTTTATAATTAATGTGAACCGCTACTAATATTAGTTCGTTAGATATATAGTTTTATTGTATAACCATATTTTCGTTCAGAATAAATAAACATTTATATCTTTTTATTAAATAAAAAAAAATGTACCTAATAATAAAAATAAAAAAAATAAAAGGACGCTTCTCAAATTGCAACATATTAACCCTTCTAGTGACTATTTACCTATAATTAACATTTCTTAAAAAAAAACCTATAATTAACAAACACAAAATTATCTATATAGCAATTCCCAAACTTTTATGGTTAAGTTAACAAGTAACCTAATTAATTATGAAACATATCAATACATGGCGGAAATTCATAATTCAATTTAACATGTTAAAACGTTTTAAAACATATTCAATAACCATGTCATTAAATCTAATTTAACATGTTAATAAATTTCTAAATATATTAATAAATTTATTCAAACATGCAAACAAATGATCTAAATTTTTTTACAATCCTACAATGATTATTACATTCAGATCCAACTCGTTTTTAGAAGACTTACAGTAGGTTCGGATCTGAAAGAATCAGCCTCGGGGTGTGCGAACAAGTCCAGGGCCGAAAGTCCTTCCTACGCGCGTCTAGGATGTCACGAAATCCGTCCTCGTTCCGTTGCTCCAAAAAGTGGCCGGCCCTGTGGATTAAATATCACTCAAACAACCTCAAGATGAATCAATGATAATTATTTAAGAGTTTTTAGGAGATCAAGAGGGTGGGCTCTTTGTGGGAACAAGGGAAGAAAGGGAAACTCAAAGGAAAAAGGAATGGCTGCCGGGGAACAAATTCTCCTCTCTCTTTCTCTATAGAATTCGGCCAAAACCTCTCAAGCACAAGGGGGTAGAGGGTCTGTTGAATGCTGGTCGAAATTAGGCTAGGATTTTCAAAGAGAGAGCCTTCTTTTATATCAGAGAGAATGTGCTTAAGTTAGGTCAAAATACAATTAAGACCCATTAATCAAACTTTAGTCCAAAACTCCTTTTAAGGAGTTTAAACAATTTTTCCAGCCCATAAAATTCTTATTATGGCCGGCCATATTGTCTTCACTATCTTCCAGATTTATTTGATTTATTTCTAAAATAATATTAAATAATTTAGAACATCTCTTTTATTTAATGACAAATCATTAATTATTTTCATATTCTTCAATGTAGTAGTACGAAACGATAAAATATTTATTTTCATCTTTTATTTATTTGAATCATCAAATCATATTATTATCAATATAATAACTTAATATGATTCATTAAATAAATGTAATAATAAATAACCAATTATTTATTTAATTACTCAGAGAATAATTTTGTTAGCGTAAATCACAATTTACGTGGAATGAGAAAATCAATCAATTTTTCCTTCACAAAATCTCTTCCGAGAGTCTATCATTGAGACCTTAATGGATCCACATGAAGGTAACTTTAGAATAAAGGTCAGACACAAAAGTTCACAAACTTTTTCCGACTTTTAATTCTTAATATTAGTCGATTCCACTAAAGTACCAATATTGAACATCTCTAAGTTCATATGCATTTGTATTTCCGTTTGATGTGATAAAACTATTTTTCACACGGTCCACAATGTATTTTACGATATTACCTTTTGTGTGTATCATTAACTCAGAGGAATGTAAAATTACCGTTTTACCCTTGAGTTATTATTTCACCAAGTCCTCTGTTATTTGTGAACGAGAAAAATATAAACTGAGATGTCTCAACATGTCACATGTTTTATTTTAAAAAATTATTTATTCGATGAATACTAGGCCTGGTTTATTTGCTCACACTCTCATAACAGAGCATGGTGTGATACTAATGCCTTAACATTGTTTCAACACAAATTACATATCTGTGAATCACATATTTCAATGAAACAGTATTATGACACCAACCTTCGGGTCAATGAAACTTTACGTAGCCATTGCCCATTGACAAATCAAATTTCATAAAGTGTTACAAGAAGATATGTACTCACTTCAGGATTTAGGTAATTACTAAAATACTCCTCGTATGTGAGTTTGAGGTTTCAAGTGATTAAACGGTTTTATCTCGAACTTCAAAACTTCATAGGTCTTGTTCAATATCTTCATTAAGATATCAAGAATGAAGAGTCACAACTCTCCATATCACAAAATAAGATATCGTTTAATTCATTATAACAATCATTACTAAGAATCGATTGCCCAATCGATCTTTAGATTGTCGATCTTTAGATTGCGAACTATTATTTAAACTAGTCATAAGAAGGTATCTTGTCAAGTATGTACTTAACACTTCTTTCGTTGATGACAGTTTCAGA
This sequence comes from Urtica urens, assembly GCA_958296335.1. Classification (NCBI taxonomy): domain Eukaryota; kingdom Viridiplantae; phylum Streptophyta; class Magnoliopsida; order Rosales; family Urticaceae; genus Urtica; species Urtica urens. The sequence goes on along the minus strand of OY282530.1, from coordinate 17,596,562 downwards.
ACGTACACATTCATGCATAAACACAATCTTAAATAAGAATGGATATTCAATTTTTATTTAAATTCAAAACAAAACAAATACAAAAGTATTTAATATCAAAAATCTCTTTTGTGGGCATACATGCCAACAACAAGAACCAAAATTACAAACTATCGTGAAGAATAACAATAAAATGCTATTTTTAGAGTAATGATAATTGGATCACCGTAATCAAATCTTCTAGGTCTATTCATATTAAATCCTTCCTCTTCTTATTTGTCTACGTGGTTGAAGGCTATTCGTCGATCTTCTGAATTGAGTAAGCTTCTTGCTCCGTGCGGAATGGAGACCTCATGTCGATTGACTTGACCTCATCCTCGTCTTTCCACGTGTGAAGAGGAAAGCTCACGCGTCCTTGTTGATGAAGTCTTCCTTTCTTGGTGGGAGCTCGTGGACGCGTGATCGGGAACTTTGCCTTATGTCTTGGACTTCGTCAATTCAATGGGCCGCCGAAATAAGATCCAGGCTGTCCTTTCTATGGGGCCTGGATTTATCGAGTTTTGGCCTATGAAATATGGGGTGAATTTTAGTTACCTCATAAGATAAACTTGTTCTTTTATATTAATATATTAATTTAATTTACATCTAATAAAATAATAATTGTAAGATGAAAATGGACAATACTTATGAATATGTGGGGATGATTTTTGAAAATTCTATGTAAATTAAATAATAAAATATTTGAGACATGTTAAAATGGACAATACTATAAACTTATTTATGTTAAAATACATATATTTTGAGACATCAGAATAAAGATAGATCAACTATAAATTAATCAATATTTGACATGATATTTAAAAGAGATGAAAAAAAAGTCACTTTAAAAACCAAAGAAACTTTTTTTTTACTTAATATTTAAAAGTGATTTCAAGAATAACAAAATCTCTTATAAAAGTTAACTTTCTAAATTTAAATTGCTTCAAATATTGACTCAAAATTTTGAAGCGACTTTTTGCTACTAATATTGCAAAACGAAAAAATAATTTTAATAGTGATTTTAAAAGTGGGATGTCGCTTCTGATTAAAGTGGGTGTAGCGTTCATCTAAAATATTTATGTGCCATCTAACAAGAACATTATATAAGCGACATAATAAGTTAATTTTCGCCTCCTAGTTTTTTGTATTCTTGTATTTTATTATAATTTAAATTTCAAAAATTTATTTAATTTAATTTTCAAACGCATGAAAGTTAAAGATTTCATCTATTTACACAATTAATAATAAAATAAAAAACGGATTTAGTTTCATACTTAAAAAGTCTAACCAATATAAAAATGAAACAGTCTAAAATAATGATAAAAAATGTAAACATGTTAAGCATTCTACATAAAATAAATGACTAGTAACAATGATCAAGCGTTGAGAGGTCCGAGTTCCTTTGCATCTTCCACTTTCAAGTATGGTGAAATAATAGCAGCTAAGATCCCTATCATGAAGAAATGATGATGATAAAGGTTTCTCAAGTTATGTTGCTATTACAGGTAATGTTCATTTGGATCAATAAGGTCGCTATTACAAGTCATTATAGTAGGATTGTTAAACTGGAAGCTATGTCAAAATAAGTTCAAATGTTGAACTAGACTTTTTCTCGGAAAATGTCTAAAGGGTATTTTTTGTCCACATGGACATAAAATGATGTGAATATTAAAAGAATATTTTGAATATTTTCATATGATGAAAATATAAATTATTTTCTAAAGATAATTCTACAATGGGTATTTTAAGAATTGTCTTAAAAGAAATAAGGAAACATCTAGATGCTCCTTCCCTAGCTATAGAATTCGGCCAACATGCATCAAAAAGTAGAGTTTTATTTCGTTTTAATTATAAGGATAATTACCCAAAAGGAAAAGAGGAAATAAATTTCCTTGAGAATGAAATCAATTAGCTAAGTAAGGAAACAAATTTTCTCCTTATTTGATTGATATGGCCAGCCATATTAAAAGAGAAAGGAGAAGGGAAAATCAAATATTGTGTCATGAATACATTATTCTTTCATGAATGAATAATTGACCTTTATAGATTTTTCTTCTCATATAAATAGTGCCTCACATAAAGATGTGAAAAAGAAGCTTTAGTCTTGCTCTCTCTTGTATTGTGGCCGTCCCTCTATTCTCTCTCTCTCTAGAAAATACTTATTTTATTTTGGCACCTAAGTCCTCATTAGAGTTAAGCTTGATTAGCTCTCTAGCTCATAGACTTGTTCTTGAGCTATTGTGTTTAATTGTGCCCACACACAAATCCTTCTAAATCTCTATAGACTCTTGTAATAGAAACCTTAGGTTTCTCGAGTTCACGTTTAAGCTTGAAGGAATCGAGTTAGAAGACAAGATCAACTTTTCTCAAGATCCATCCAAATTAAGGTACAAGAAAGGTTAGTATTCAAGCACTCTAAATAATGTTTTAATTTATAACATGTTTATGCACTTTGCTTAGGTTAGTAAAATTGTTTTACTTGTAAAAAAATTTATATTCCGCCATTAATATGATTAATGATAATTTTTCTTAACCCTAGACCTATTCTAACAGTGATATACATTGCATTTAAGTAATCTTATACATAAATTCCATATATATAAGCACTTCACAAAGCTGGTTCATGACATCTTCATAACTCAATATCTCCTCAATTAGTCTAGTCTAGATCACTTAGTGGATCTAGAATTTAACTTTCTCAAATGAGAATATTAAAGCTATGAAATGACATGTCTCATTTATGGATTTAGATAAGCACGATGCAAGTCATACATAGTGACCTTGACATAGAAGAGGTTAAATGGTTTGTTCTTACATTGTCTCTAAAGGTGCGCTGGTCAATTTAGTATCTTCGGAAGATACACTAGAAAAACTATAGAGTTCATAACTCTCTATGTCTCGTAATCAGACATCATAGATTCTTTTAACAACCATACTAGGATCAATACTCCGTTGATCTTTAGATTGCAAATATTTCATTTTAACCAAACCATGAAGAGTTTGTTCACGCAAATCTACATTTGTCTCTTCATACATTGTTAGGTTTGAGTAAGGACTATAAGACTATTGAATATCATAAATCTTCAAACAAACGAAAAAAGAATGAATGTAAGTTTCAACTTTTATTAATTTAATCAGCAAATTACAATAAATACTTATGAGAGATTTATATTACATCAATATGTAAATAACTAATGTTCTTGTGGGAATCTCTGCCAACAACTATCTCGTCAAGTCTGTGCTTAGCACCCCTTTCGTTGATGACAGTTTCAGAGCGTAGCAAACATACATTAAAACAATACTTAATCAAGAACGAATATTTAATTTATTTAATGTTTCAGGAAAAAACCCAAAATAAAAAAGTATTTATAATGTCTAATATCTCCTTTGTGGGCACCAATTCCAATAGACTGGTACGTAGTTTCAAAATGTAAGTCTATAGTAACAAAAATGTAATTAACTTCTATTAATTTTGGTAAATTTGGTTATGGAAATGAACTGTAATCATCTAGAAACAGCGGTAGAACCACCCCCACTTGAAACAACATTCTAAAAAGATTCCTGCATGATAGAAAAAGTCAAAATCGAAAGAATCTAATGGTGATTCTTAAAGCATGAGTGCAAGCTACCGATGAAGAGCTAGTTTCAATTGTAAATCAAGCGATTCTCGAGTGGGTTATATTGGCCAAACAACCTAGCATCTAGATCAACGAGAAGACTATAAACCTTGCTTCCAACCCACAAAATTTTTATGTTTATCCATGGGGACACGTTATCTACAATACCTTATGTGATTCATTTCACAAAACAAATAAGCTTGGTAAACAGATTTTAGGGTATGACTTAGGTGGATCCGTATACGCCTTAATTTCTTGGGCATATGAGTCCATTTTGGAGTTTGTTGAACAAGAGTTCACAAATTGAATTATTGGGATTAGTATTATGAGAATATTCAAATGAACAAACATAAAAGTCCCCAACTTTGTGGATGTGTTGGAAAAACTATTCAGGATAACGAGCTAATATTATGCGATAATATATCATTTATGTTATGCAATATATAGATAAACTAGATTTAATTTACATTGATCTAGATTTAATTTACATTGATCTTTTGCAAATAGATGTCCTGAAAATCGTTGGTACTCCCCGAGAATTGAAACCAGGGTTTCCTTCTCGGGAGATTGGTGAAAGCAGTCCAAAACCAAAAGCACTCCAAAATCAGAAGCACAATAGTTTATGGTCCAAAATAAATGACTTATTCGAAGATTATGAAAGGTTGTGCAAGAAATTTGATGCTCCTGAAGAAGAAATGAAAGAACTTCAATAGAAAATGCGGTGGTATGGATAAAATATTGATCTATTGAATGAAAAGGTTAAGGGCCTAGAAGATAAAGTTGAAGAATAAAGACATTAATTGCAGAGGTTGAAGTATTCTACAACGAAACATGTACGTAGTTAAAAAAGTACTTTCTAATTTGGCAATGACTTTGATTTTGAGATTACATAGTTACGTAGTTAAAAAATTATTTCCTAATTTGGCAATGACTTTGATTTTGGGATTACATAGTGTGGTGAAGGGGAAACACGGTGCCCAAACACCCTGTTGAATCGAATACATGACCAAATGTTAGTCGTGACAGAAAAGATTACTATGAAGTAGTCTATATTAGATTGAAGTTTCAATTCGTAAGTCCAACCTGTGAGTCTTATAATTTCGTCATTTTATTGGCTGCTTAATATTTATTCTCTGTTTATAATTAATTAAGCAATCTTAGATTATTGTTTACAACCATATTTAGTTAGTTCATGATAGTTTAACAATTTATTTTTGCATTTATTGTCCGTATAATATGCCCAAATCACCAACAAATGGTAAATTAAAGCATTTGCTGAGTAGGTCATGTTTGTTAAACTTTTTTCGAAAAATTAACAGTTGAAATAACGTCTCATTTTAATCCTACAGTAAGCAAATTCTAGAAAATGTAATAAAAAGTCCTAAATATTTGAGGAATTGCCCAAAGTACCACCTCTTATTATTGATTTTCTCAAAATCCATTCAAACATGTTTTCTTCCCAAAATACATGTAAATTTCATGTGAAAATACGAAATACCTTTTAAAAAAATAAAACTAACACAAATGCCCTACACTATATTATCGGCCAAAAATATTAGAAAAAAATTAAGAAAAAATTAATTTTTTTTGGAGAAGAGCGGTTTTTAATTTTTTAAGTTTAATTTTTTTTTAAAAAATAATAGTAACCGATTAACTAGGATATGGAATAAAATGTAAAAAAGTTGTTTTAATGATATTTAAGACTTTGTAGTAGTACTTTGAGGAAAAACTAATTTTAGTATATTTTGAGAAAATCAAATACAAATAATGGTATTTTGGTCAATTTCTCTAAATATTTTACATGTCTTTTGTTTAGTTGGGCTTCAAAGGTGCTTAAGAGCGGTGTACAAACTTTTTGTAAATAAAAAATGTTTTCATCTGGCCATGATTTTTGTAATTTGAGAGATGTTTCGCAGTTTTGTTAAATAGTTTGAGAAATTGCTAAAGTATCACACAAATGTCCTACACTATAATGCTGGTCAAAATAATTAAAAAAAATTAAAAAAATTAAAAAAAATTAAAATTTTAAGGGTTGGAGTTGTTTTTGTAAAATATAAATAAATAATAACTGATTAATATGGATATGGAAGAGAATGTAAATAAATTGTTTTAGAGGTATTTTAGACTTTTGTATTAGTATTTTATGAAAATTAATTTTAATCAAATTTTGGAAAATTAGGTACAAATGATATTTTGGGTAATTTCTCAAATAATTTTGATGGTCTCGATACAACAAGAGAGGCACGCTTTATTGTATCCAACGTTCCAATAAAATGCTCGAAGAAGTTTCAATAAAACCATTTTAACTTAAAATAAAATAAAGAAAACAAAAACTAACACATAAACTTATTCTTGTAGTGTGGTATACGATTTTTAAAAGAAAAAAAGAATACAAATTGAAGACCATTTCTAACCCATGCCAATTTAAAAATGTTTGAACGTATATTTCATTTTTTATTTGGAAGACAACATTTTGTTGCACATGACTATTGAAACTAGAACTTATTATTTGAAACTGAAGTGATATTATCAACTAAATTATTTTAGGTACCGATAAATTTTGCATTAGTTTACACATTTTTTTAATCTAAATAGAATATTTAACCCACGCCATTTTTGTAATACACTTTTTATGTACACATTTATTCTCAAATAATAAATCATTTGTAGCTTGTCTCTATTTAAATGATTTATAAGATAAATTACTTATCAGTAATCTAAAAGGTAATTAATATAACTTTAATAAAATACTATAGAAAACTAAATAATTTGATAATTAATTTCGTAGAATTAAGATGATTTTAATGAAATATATATATATATATTTTACAATTAACATAATATTTAATATTATTATATTAATGTGATACTATTAAATAAAAATTAATATATTATTATTTATAGAGAAAATTCCCATTCTGCCACCATTACTAATCCTCTTTCCCTAAATCCACCAAAAGTGAAATCCTTCCCAAAATACAAGTCTTTTGGAGTTGAAAAGACCTTTTACCCTTAAAAAAAAAAATACTTACATTTTCACCATTCAAAAGGGGAACCGGCTAAAAAGAGAAAATGTAAAAAAAAAAAAAAAAAAATAATCAGCAAACTCCCTATAGCCGGTCTATTAGCTCTAACTTTTCACCTCTCTCCCCTTCTCTCTTACATTCTCTCTCTTCTTGTCTTTTCACCTTCTCTATTTTCTTCTTCAACACTCAACCTTCTTGAATGTGGGTTTATTCAGGCTGAAAGCTTCATGAGTCAAACAAATCTTCATCTCCAACAACACTTAACGAAAGCTTCATCTCCGACGACAACACTCACCCAAACGTTCATCTCCGGCAACACTCCATTCCTCCCGTTGTCGGACGTCTCAGAGTCATCTCCAGTCCATCTCCGACGTCTCCGACGCAGGTCCTCTCCTTCTCCGACGAGTTTAGCTTATTCTCGTTATCTACAATATTGTCTACAATTTTTTACAGAGTCTACAATGTCGTCTACAAAAACTTACAGAGTCTACAATGTCGTCTACAAAACTGTAACAGAGTCTACAATATCGTCTACAAAACTGTAACAGAGTCTACAATATCGTCTACAAAATTATAACAGAGTCTACAATGTCGTCTATATTGTAGACGTTATTGTAGACATATTTGTAGACGTTAGTGTAGACAGATTTGTAGACGTTATTGTAGACATATTTGTAGACGTTAGTGTAGACAGATTTGTAGACGTTAATGTAGACAGATTTGTAGACGTTAGTGTAGACAGATTTGTAGACGTTAGTGTAGACTTCAGTGTAGACATTCCTGGTTATTGTAGACGTTATTATAGACGCTGCTGTAGACAAAATTGAATACGTTAGTGCTTAATGTAAAATTGATTTTGGAGTTGTTGATGCAGATATGGGGGAAATATATTTGTTATTCAAGCATGGTGGATCTTGGATTGATATTGGTCGGTATCACGAGAAAAAATCATTCGGAATTGTGGTGTCGGAAGATATAAATTTTGCTAGTTTGAAGCAAGAAATTTACGAGTATTTAGGCAAACCACCACCCGGTCATACAATTAGCATTGCGTACATCATGAACGGTGCTCTTGAACCAGTTGAGATAACCAACGATAAGACGTTGAAAGGTTACTTATATTTGAGGAGAACGATGAAAGATAACTTGGAGAAATATCAACTGATATTGGAAGTGAAAGAAACATCATCGGTGCTTAATTCTGTAGGATATGTTGGACATGAATATAGACCATTTTTTCCAACGCCATCGATATCCGAAGAAGAGGGGGGTACGTTTCCTTCCGGTACGATTGGTTTGGAGGATTTTACGTTGTTCGAGTCAAGACAACGGCTTCCATCTTCCCCTCGGTTGCGACCGCGAACACATCAATCTCCACCACCACGATCTCCACGAACACATCAATCTCCACCACCACCACAATCTCCACCACCACCGCGATCCCCACAGCCATCTCCTCCGAGATCTCCACCACCACAATCTCCACCTCCGCAATCATCAAACTTCTCTCCTCCACCTTGTCGTGAAGCAAGTCCGCCACCATCACCCTATGTCGCAAGTTCCTCAACTACGACCGGTGATAAGAGTAATGAAACATTTATTTTGGATAGTAATTCCCCACTGTTTATTAAGCGTCACGCTCTATACGCGAATAAAAAAAGTCTACAAAAGCACTTGATGTTGTTCGCCATAAACAAGAACTTTACATACAAGACAAAGAATTCGGACAAAGATTCGTTGCACGTCATTTGTCTAGGAGAACGTTGTAAATGGGCTGTTCGAGCTGTGAGAAAAGCACCATCGCCTATATTTCAAATTCGAAGGTACACTTTTTTTTTGTCTAAGTTGTTCTTGCATTCTAGACATTACAATCTACATTAACGTCTATTGTAGACTGAGGTTGTCAACTGTAGACGCAATTGTAGACTTCTAGTTTACATCCGATTACATCCTACAAATTACTGTCTACAATAACGTCCTATGTAGACTGCACTTAGTATACTGTAGACGCAATTGTAGACTTCAAAGCTCAGACCCGATTACCAACTTAAAATTACCGTCAACAATATCGTCTACTGTAGACTGCACTGAGTATACTGTAGACTGGATTGTAGACTGTAATATTTCCAACTCCATCTAGTCTAAGCGTTCAATTTCAATGTTTCAGGTTTGATGATGAGCACAGTTGTCCCCTAAACGTAAGGCATGGACGCCATCCGCAAGCCACGAGCTCTTTAATTGGGGAGGTTGTGAAACATAAGTGCATTGATCCAAGCGTTGGTATGTGTAGACAGTCTTTCCGAATTGTGATCATGGGTTCTGTATGTTCCACTTACACTGTAATTTGAAGACTGCTTTTAAAGGGATTACAAAGGAGGTGAAGTGGAAATTCTACGGCGCTGCGAAAGCATACACCCAACGAGAGTTTGAAAGTTTCATGGTCATGTTGGATAATGAAAATCCTGAAATACGTCGATATTTAGCCAATGAAGTTGGTTACCAAAGATGGGCTAGAAGTATGTTTAGAGAAAAGAAATAGTTTCCAATTAACAACTATACATTCGAACATACAAATAGTCAGTCTACAAATCTAATTTTCAACATCCGAATTCGCACGTTTCGCGAACTTCAACCATCCGTGTTGAAACAAATCAATGCATAACTGTTGACGGTAGTCGGGTATGTTTTCTTGACAAACTCGTGTAACTGATTGGCCGTGGACCATATAATCCATGGCCTTAACCACAAACATGCCACAATCCCCGCTGTTCACATGAAGAAACAAACATATTTAATAAAAAAGAATACCCTTGCATACTAAATTCGTATTAGTCAAAATAAATACGTACCCGTTATTTTGTTGAGGCATCATTTGCATGAAGTTAACCTTCAACGGCGCGGAGCTGCTATCTTCAATCCCTAAATGCTCGAAAACATTTAGGTATGACAGAATTACTGGGATGAAGGCAGCCCAAACCTCGACCTTGCGAACAGTGACAGCCTTGTGGTACTTGTTGTCGGATAGAGAGTCGTACACAGTCAACGATCTATCCGCAATGTTCACAACCACAAGATACCAATGACCGATATCAGACATACATATAGGCATGTAAATGTCTTTCACATTAACCCATGGCCACGTATAGCGCATTGACTTATTGGTTGCCGTCACGTAGTCAATCACCCGTGCATGTTGGCTCCAGTCGAACTCGTCTTTATTCGCCGTCCCCATCCAGGCTGTATAGCTCTGCTCAAGGTAGGACGCGAAATGACAGGTCATGATAGTGAAAGACGTGTCCAGCTCGCCAAACCACCTCTTCTTCCGAAGGTAGTACGAAACGACGTCAATATGCTGTCAATATACAATCAGGTCTACAATTAAGTCTACAAATCAATCTACAATCAGGTCTACAATCAAGTCTACAATAAGTGCTACAATTAAGTCTACAATCAAGTCTACAATCAGGTCTACAATCAAGTCTACAATCAAGTCTACAATCAGGTCTACAATCAAGTCTACAATCAGGTCTACAATCAAGTCTACAATCAGGTATACAATTAAGTCTACAATTCAATCTACAATAAGGTCTACAATCAAGTCTACAATTCAATCTACAATAAGGTCTACAATTCAATCTATAATAAGGTCTACAATCAAGTCTACAATTCAATCTACAGTCAGGTCTACAATCAAGTCTACCAGTCTACAATTCAATCTACAATCAGGTCTACAATACGATCTACAATCCAATCAACAATTCAATATCAAGTCTACATTCAAGTCTATAATACGTACCTCATCTGACAACCATTGCTCCGATTCCCATAACGTGTAGAAGAAGGTTTTCGAAAACACGTCAACCACGTTGAAACTCCATTTCCCAGGTAAGCTCTCCTCGTATTTCTTGAACCAATGCCCTTCTGCATTTTTTTTCCTAAGCTTGTCAAGCTTCATCCAAGATCTCATGATATTGGCTTCTTCGTGAGTAGGGGAAGTACACGGTAGAGAGAGCGGATGTTTGAGGGGCTTTTTCATTTTATTCATGAAATATTTGTAGATCGGATGGGGAGGGGATGGAGTGTATCTACTCGGGGACCGAGTTACCCGGGATGGTCGGACTGAATCATCTTGTATGACGATGGGCTGCGACATAGACGGGGCTGAGTCATCGTATACGACGATGGCCTGCGATGGCGTTGTTGCTGCAGGTGTTTCTTTGCTTGAGCAGGATTGGCTCTCTACGTCGGGTACGACATAGTATTTGTCCAACGACGCTATCTGCGTATCTGTAAGCCATTTGCTGGATTCATAACTCTCGGCTGAACCAGGTCCTACATTCAAAAATGTAATCAATTTCAACACATATGACTCTTCAAATAAATATAAGAGAAATCAAATAAGTACCTTCGTTTTCTGGGGCCTCTTTTTCTCCTTCGTCTTCTTCGTTGTTTTTATCTTCTGTGTCTTCGTTTTTCTCTTCCTTGTCTTCTGTGCTCTCTTCCTTTTCTTCATTTTGCTCGTCATTGCCTTCTTTTCTCAGGACCTGGTCGTCTTCGTCGTCTTTGTCTTCTTCTTTCTCTTTCTCTTCTTCTTTCTCTTTCTCTTCTTCATCTTCTTTCTCTTCTTCATCTTCTTTATCTTCTTCTTCTTGAACCACAACTGGTTCATTGGGTCGGGGGTTCGCCACCGGAAACTGGTCACGGATAGTTTGTTTGAACTCTTCAAACATTTGCTTCATTTCTAACTTGAAGCTTGTCCATTCTCCCTTCAAATTTTTGACTGTTTCTTCAACAGTCTTCAACCGAGCCTGCAAGAGTTAGTCAACTAATCAATCTACAATTCAGTCTACAATTTAGTCTACAATCAGGTCTACAATTCAGTCTACAATTTAGTCTACAATTAACTCTACATTTCAGTCTAAAATCAGGTCTACACTTTAGTCTACAATCAGGTCTACAATTCAGTCTACAATTTAGTCTACAATTAACTCTACATTTCAGTCTAAAATCAGGTCTACACTTTAGTCTACAATCAGGTCTACAATTCAGTCTACAATTTAGTCTACAATTAACTCTACATTTCAGTCTAAAATCAGGTCTACACTTTAGTCTACAATCAGGTCTACAATTCAGTCTACAATTTAGTCTACAATTAACTCTACATTTCAGTCTAAAATCAGGTCTACACTTTAGTCTACAATCAGGTCTACAATTCAGTCTACAATTTAGTCTACAATTAACTCTACATTTCAGTCTAAAATCAGGTCTACACTTTAGTCTACAATCAGGTCTACAATTCAGTCTACAATTTAGTCTACATTTCAGTCTAAAATTCAAGCAACAAGTCGTTCTATATACTTACATCCGAATGGGTATCGGTGATGGACTCGGTCGATGTCGGGGTACGTGTTGTCGGGGTAGGTGTTCTCGGGGTTTTTGGGTCTGGGGCTACAAATTCTCGAGCTGAGACCTGCAAAACAAATCAAACATCATGAGTACATAAACATAATCATTAAAGTTACAAACTCACGAGATATACCTCATGTGCGCCGCAAAGGTTGTGGAAGGGGAATTTCGGATTTTGAAAATTCGTTTTGTGGAAGGCGTCTCCCACAACGGCCAACCCCGTCTTCCACTGCCGCATAAGTGGTTGCTCGGAGGTCGAGACCCTCTCGCAATGATGAAGCGTGGTCAATATGGGCATCGTCTCGTACGCCCAGATCTGAAGCGGGTACAAAAAAGAGGGGAAGTTGATTTTCCCCTTTGACCCCTCCTTCCCAGCGGAATTCTTAACGAACTTCCGGGCAGCGTCTAGGAAATACTTCCACACCACGTTCCCCCACGGGTGCGAGTTGAAATCGTCAATATGGTCAACCAACTTCACGAACGTCCAATCAGGAACGTTGGTATGACCGGGTGCGGAAAGTAAAACGCTTATCAAAAAATGAACGAGCTTGAACTTCACTCGCTTCTCGATATCCCATGCTGCCGTAATCTGTAGGAAGGCAGCCAAGCCGGCTCGGGACTTCACGGTCCCATTCATGCTGACGTCGGAGTAGACTCCACCCTCGACGACGTCACAAACCGGGGGAACGTAGTTATCCACTACTCGGAGACCGGTTATATCCGCAAATTGTTTAATTGTGAACCCCCTGGGCAAGCCGCCGATCTCCATCTGTAGGAAGTTGTCGTTCTCTACCCCGTCGAAAGTTCCAACCCTCGAGAGAAGGTTGTTTATGATCCGTGACGACCGAATCACCTTCGGGAGGTTCAAGAATTGCCCGAAACATGATTTTCCGAAGAGAGCCTTCTCCTCTTCGGACAATGCCACCTCGGTCTCAAATTTTTCAAACGAACCATAAAAACTAAATTTATGGTCCGCTATACATTCTTCTTTTATGGCCCGAGTCCATCCCTGAAAATAAGTAAATAAATCAGGTCTACAATCAGGTCTACAGGTCTACAATCAGGTCTACAATCAGGCCGAAAATCAAGTCTACATTTAACATCAGGGATACATTTAAGGTCTACAATCAGGTCTACAATCCTACAATCAGGTCTACAATCAGGTTTACAATCAGGTTTACAATCAGGACCAAAATCAGGCTACAAATCAGGTCTACAATCGGGTCTACAATCGGAACCAAAATCAGGCTATAAATCAGGTCTACAATCGGGTCTACAATCAGTTCTACAATCAGGTTTAAAATCAGGTTTACAATCAGGACCAAAATCAGGCTACAAATCAGGTCTACAATCGGGTCTACAATCGGGTCTACATTTTAAATCAGGTCTACAATCAGGTCTACATTTTAAATCAGGTCTACAATCAGGTCTACATTTTATATCAGGTCTACAAAAATGATCCACATAACAGTCCACAAAATTGTATACATCTCAAACATACCTTCAGGTACACGTTCCCTGCTTTTTGAGGACGTTTTGGGTTTGTCTTTACAAAATCAGAGTCCGAAGACTCAGCTATGCAAGGTCGTTTTGGTTTTTCAGACGGTATGCGAATGGACTTCCTTTTTTTATCTTTTTTCTTCGAAGGCTCTACGTGACCAGCTACCGGCTGAGCGCGTGCTTTCACCCTCTCGCTTGTACGTTTCTTCTCCATTTTGATTACCTGTTACAATATCTATGAGAATCTGCAAATAACCCCTTGCAAAACCGAAAACAAGACGACGAACACCACGACGAACACCACGAACTCGAACCCAAACCCTCGCACGAAGATACGAACCCGAACCCAAACCCACGCACGAGAAGACGAACCCAAACCCAAACCCATGCACGAGAAGACGAACCCAAAATCAAAACCCTCCCCCGAACCCAAACCCCAACCCAAACCCACGCACGAGAATACGAACCCGAAACCAAACCCTCGCACGAAGATACGTACCCGAACCCAAACTCACGCACGAGAAGACAAACCCGAACCCAAACCCTCACACGACGAACCCAAACCCTCGCACGAACCCAAACCCGAACCCAAATCCTCACACGACGAACCCAAACCCTCGCACGAACCCAAACCCGAACCACCAAACCCCCGAACCCAAACCACCAAAACCCCCGAGCACCAAACACCCAAACCCCCGAGCCCCAAACACCAAAACATAAAGAAATCGCGAAGTTCTTACCTGAGAAGTGAAGTGAAGAGTCAACGGCGGGAGAGAAAATAAGCGGGATAAGCGGGGGAGAGAGAGAGAGAGGTGGATACGCGGGGGAGAGAGAGAGAGAGGTGGATTCGCGGGGGAGAGAGAAAGAGAGGTGGATACGCGGGGGAGAGAGAGAGAGAGGTGGATACGCGGGGGAGAGAGAGAGAGAGGTGGGATAAGCGGCGGAGAGAGAGAGAGAGAGGTGGGATACGCGGGGAGAGAGAGAGAGAGAGGTGGGAAGTGGGAACGGTGGGAATGGGATACGCGGGTAGAGAGAGAGAGAGAGAAGAGACTTGAGAATGAGATGGGAGGGAAAATTGAAAGAGGGAACCGGTTACAAACAAGTAAAAAAAAGAGGGACTAAATTTGAAAGAAATATTTAATGTCAAGGGTATTAGGTCATTTGTACTGGCAGATTGGGAAAAATTTATTTTTAGAGGATTTAGGGAAAATGGGTTAGTAAAAGTGGCAAAATGGGCAATTTCTCTTATTTATACGACGGGAGGTTAATATAGAGTTGCTATGAAATAATATTGAAAAGCAATTAAAAAATAATGTGAGATTTATGTCGTAGTGTTAGAAATGAAAACAATGATTAATATGACACTTGCAATAATTTGGTACAACTTAGACTAAGTTAGTGTTATGGATTGATGATGATCGAAGTTAAATAAAAAAAATAGAAAGATTAAATAAAGAGCAAAGACATGACATATAAAAGTGAAGAAGGCAGATTGTTAGTGGCTCTTACAAACAAACAAAACCCGAAAAAGTTTCCACAACATAGATTCATTCATTTTCGACGTCGAGTTTCTTTGTTCATTTGCGATTTCGTTGACCACAAGATTTTATTATCTTTTTCCCTCCATTCCTTCGGATTGGTGAGTAACATTCTATCTTTTCTTGATTGCGTTTTAACTTCTTTTGCCAAATTTACTACTATATGATAGATACGCTTCTTATATATGAGTATCGAGCTTTTCTTTTGCTTATCAAGGCTATCTATCTTCTGAATATATTGATTTGAGAGAATGAATTCGGTTTTATTCGAAGAGATACTGTGATGTGTGATCTTTGTTGATATTTGGGGCTAATTGTAAATTTGGCCTCTTAACTTTCTCGTTGATCGAGTATATGATTATCAAGGTGATGGAATTTTCTTTTCTAAGACAAGAAACGTCTTCGAAGGGCTTCCCTGACATCTAGTGTTTCAGATTCGAAAATTGGGACAGTCTCGCCTGAGCTAAGAGCTTCACGCTGATGGGCCCGTTCGAAGCAGCTCTTCAAGTTTTCCCCGGAAAAGTTGGACCTAGCTTTGTCAAACCTGATTCGATACCCTTTTCCAGCAAGCTCAAAGTAAAGTCTCCGAGGAGAAGGGTTTCGGACTCGGCTTATACGCAAGTTACGAGTTGTTCTTCGAGCTCATTGGCACATAGCCTATTCGGAGCTCGGAAGTCACGGAGTCTGAGCTGTAAGTGCCAGAAATCTGAGGGGGTTGGAAGCTTGGGGAGGGAAGAGGTGAAAGGGTCGTGGCACGGGCAGGAAAACGGGGTCTTGACACCGAGCGGTGCAAATGGAACGGTTGAATCTGGTAAGATCAGCGTTAACCCCGTCGAAGAAGAGGCGTGGAATTTGTTACGCGCTTCCATGGTGTACTACTGTGGGAGTCCGGTTGGGACAATCGCGGCCAACGATCCGACCAGCTCGGATGTGTTGAATTACGATCAGGTCTTTCTTCGTGACTTCATTCCATCTGGTATCGCTTTCTTGTTGAACGAGGAGTACGATATTGTAAGGAATTTCATTCTTCACACGCTTCAATTGCAGGTATAACCCTGTTACTACAAGCTTCAGTTCAGATTTTTATTTGTTCTGCTCTAAGTCTTTCTTTGTTGCTCATGGGTAAACGTTCCCCTTAGGGTATGCTTGGAATTGAAATCGGGACTTCCAAATACAAACAAGTTTTGATACATCAGTCTGATTCTTTATCATAACATATGATTTTTTATTAGAACAGTAAGCAGTTGAGTTCTGATACACCATTCTGATTGATGGTCTTCTTTCCATGGGAAGATAAGGAAAGAAGAATTAAACTTATTTTCCCATTTTATATTTCTTCCCACGATATGGACTGTTAAAACGATTTGAGTGTATTTTTTAGAATTTA
Organism: Urtica urens; assembly: GCA_958296335.1. Classification (NCBI taxonomy): domain Eukaryota; kingdom Viridiplantae; phylum Streptophyta; class Magnoliopsida; order Rosales; family Urticaceae; genus Urtica; species Urtica urens. Next base: position 17,580,070 of record OY282530.1, on the reverse strand, counting down.
TCTTCTCATGATTTCATATTTCAGAGCTGGGAAAAGACGATGGACTGTCACAGTCCAGGACAAGGGTTAATGCCAGCTAGCTTTAAGGTCCGTACAGTTCCTTTGGATGGTGATGAGTCGATAAAAGAAGAGGTTCTTGATCCCGACTTTGGTGAGGCAGCCATAGGTCGTGTAGCTCCGGTTGATTCTGGTAACGATTTGCAGATTATTCATCATTTTTAAGTTTTAGAAACAAAATTAAGTAAATAAACCCCTCTCTAACAGCTACACTGAGTAACATGGACCTTTCCTTTTCTTTTCAGGATTATGGTGGATTATTTTGCTACGTGCGTACGGGAAGTGCTCGGGGGATCGTTCAGTTCAGGAGAGAATTGATGTACAGACGGGAATCAAGATGATTCTGAAGCTGTGCCTTGCCGACGGGTTTGATATGTTTCCTACTTTACTGGTCACAGATGGCTCGTGCATGATTGATCGCCGTATGGGTATTCATGGACACCCTCTTGAAATCCAGGTAACAACTGCGCCTCTCAAACAATAAATGTGACCCTTGAACACCGAAAAATGACCACTTATTCGGTATCCTATAATTAAAAGATAAGTGTGGAAACTTGATTGCCTTTGTTACCAATTTGGCATTCATTACCACTCAAAATTTAGTTTTTTCTTCCATTTTCAGTAAGTTAGCAATGACCATAAATCAATTTTTTTCCTTCTTCTGTGATTACATTGTGGTGATATGGCATTGTTTATTCTCACTCTATAGCATGGAAATGTGTGTGTTTGATTATTTAAAATATTGGATTCCGACGAAATATATGTGTTTGCTATATTTTCTTACCTGATAAGAGGGTCTCCTGATCATAGGTAGCTGGTATTTTAATGGCAGTCTGAAGTACTGGTAATGGCATGTGTGTGCTTCATGGACCCTGTTTTGCTCTCTGCCTCTGTTTCTGACAAGCTCTTCATTTTTAACTTGTCCAACCGAAAAATCACAATTCCTCAGCTCTTTCTGATTCAGTGGCATTTGAATATAATGTAGGCACTTTTTCACTCGGCGCTGCTTTGTGCACGAGAAATGCTGACTCCAGAGGACGGCTCGACGGATCTGATCCGAGCACTCAACAACCGCCTCATGGCCCTGTCTTTCCACATAAGGGAGTACTATTGGATCGACATGAAGAAGCTGAACGAGATTTACCGTTACAAGACCGAAGAGTACTCGTTCGACGCGGTAAATAAGTTCAACATTTACCCGGACCAGATCTCTCCGTGGCTGGTCGAGTGGATGCCCAACAGAGGCGGATATTTGATAGGAAACTTGCAACCCGCTCACATGGACTTTCGGTTCTTCTCGCTCGGGAACCTCTGGTCTATCGTGGGCGGCCTCGCCACCGTGGACCAATCGCACGCCATCTTGGATCTTCTAGAAGCCAAATGGGGTGATCTTGTGGCCGACATGCCTATGAAGATTTGCTATCCTGCTCTCGAAGGTATGGAGTGGCAGATCATAACCGGAAGTGACCCGAAGAACACGTAAGCCCCCATAAAACCTTATTTTAAATAAGAAATTTATCATTCGTATTCCAGCATTTTTTTCATTCAAATGCTTTAGTCATACCCTGCATTTTCTAGTCGACCGCGAACCTCCCCTCATGTTAAGTCTAGGAGAAAATCCCCGGATCTTCATGTTTTACACTTTCAACTTTTTTAAGTTGTTACAAATCGCTCCTTGCATCTAAACTTTAACGAAGGATAATATGGTAAAGCTTGGCATCTTCTTCTTCCTTTGCCCATTACTTTTCTTCTTCCTCTCACCATTTATCCAAATCATTGCTCTGCCAAAATAAAGAACCATTGCAAGTAAAGCAATGAAAACAAAGTAATCCAAGTTTTCTACTTGAAGAGACTAGAATCCTTTCTCTGCTAGTGCTGGTTTCGAATGGAAGCATTACACTGCAGACTCCATAAACCTGGTTTTCTTTGGCAATGGTGTTCTCCGCTGTAGCTTAGGAGCCACTCTCCACCGCAAACGAGCTAAAGCTTGAATACCGATGCTGGTGCTGAAGTCCACCACCTAAAATGGACGACGAGGCCGATTTCTCTTGCCTCGGTCTTTCTTAGGACGGAAGAATAAGAGACAAAATATTTAAGAAAAAAATTATAAATTATAAATAAAGAAATAATGGTATCATAGTAAACTGTTTTCCAACACGTTTACCATGACACGTGTCTAGGTTCTGTTAAATTTTAAAAATAATTGTTCATAATAAAAAATTCATTTGATTGAATTAAGAATTATTTTTTGGTACATTGACACACAAATGTCAACTAACTTGCTCAATTACAACTCCTAATATAAAATACGAGGCTCTTCTACTTTTAACAATAAAAAGTGAATATTGAGTGGAGGACTATGATCGACTTTATGATACAAGGTGTGATTGATCACTGGAATTGCACAAAATACCACTTTTTATTATTAATTTTCTCAAAATACACTCAAACATATTTTTTTCCTAAAATATAAGTAAATTTCATGTAAAAAAATGAAATACCATTTAAAATATAAAACTATCACAAATGACCTACACTATATTACTGGCCAAAAAAATATAGAAAAAATAAAAAAAATAAAATTTTTTAGGAGTGGAGCAGTTTTTATCTTTTTAAGTTTAATTTTAAAAAAAAAATAGATAGTAATATGAATATGGAATAAAATGTAAAAAAATTGTTTTAAGGGTGTTTTAGACTTTTGTACTGGTATTTTGGGAAAAAATGAATTTTAGTGAATTTTGGGAAAACCAAGTAAAAAAGGTGGTATTTTGAGCAATTTCTCAAACAATTATGTAAATGAGTTTTTGTTTTCATTTACAAAAGGAAATAACCTTTTCTTGGCAACTTGTAATCGCTTGTTATGCAGGCCTTGGTCATACCACAACGGAGGTTCTTGGCCGACTCTGCTGTGGCAGGTTAGCTTTTTGGGAGTTTGTTATGCAAATGTAACATAAACTATTCACGGCTAAATCCTTACCACCTTTATGTTTTGCAGCTCACGGTGGCTTGCATAAAGATGAACAGGCCGGAGATCGCTGCAAAAGCTGTGGCAACGATGGAGAAGCGCATATCAGGAGACAAGTGGCCGGAATATTACGACACGAAAAAGGCAAGGTTCATCGGAAAACAAGCCCATTTGTACCAGACGTGGTCGATCGCCGGATATTTGGTTGCAAAGCGCTTGCTTACCGACCCATCCAAAGCCAGCATCCTCGTCACCGAAGAGGACACTGAGCTCGCCAGCGCTTTCTCTTGCTTCTTCAACACCAGCCCTAAGCGCAGCCGCAGCAGAAACAATTCCAAACAGACCTACATTATCTGAGCCTTGTTCAAGCTTTTCGAGGTATTGGCCCACATGTTTTCACAGGCATATTCGCACTTTAGAAAGTATTGTGGTGTGTACATAAAGGAAGGAAAAAAATTTGAAAGATTGATGCAACCTATTATAGAATGAATGAATTATTTTAGGTGATTGCGTTTTTCTTTAAATTATTTTTATATATTTTTTATTTATGTTATACGAAATATGTAAAATTAAATGAAGGATGCCTTTTGGAGATATTCTTTTAGTAATACTAATCAAGTATTTTAGGCTCATTCTTGGTCCTGAGTTTCAGAATGATCATGTTATATGATCACTTAGTTTCGGGATCAGAGAAGTAATATCTGAAATAGAGGCCGTTGGATCAGGCCAATGCCTTGAGAAGCAAGTCACAGTCCTAAAACTGAGTGTCTTGAAAGCAATATAACTTGATCAAAATGACAAAGCATATATATTGTATGGAAGGTTGTTTTTGCAGTTCTCTACTTCAATTGAAGTTTACTAGATTGGCAGGTATTCCTTGTTGTCTCTAATGGTCACAGTACATATCCAAGACTACTTACAAATCATGATTTCTCCACCCAAGTAATGAGATTAATTAACCAGCAGCGGAAAATATAATTAGCAGATGGATTAGCCGAGGTAGAATGGTAATGCCAGACCGGGTAAGTGAGATCGTCAGGTGTTATGTTCTCATTGTGAATGAAAGTGTATTTCTGTGTCCTATATAAATAGTGTCGGATGTATAGATGAGTCAGAAAGCTGTTGAACACAAAGAGAGAAACGAACGGAGTGTTTGTGAGCTTGAGAATCTTGTATGCCTGTAAATGGGATTGACATTGATCATTCAAGGTTGGATTTACGTCATCTAGACTCAATCACAGTAACTGTGTGTCATTTTCATTAAGCTTCTATTTGTTTTATTTTTGGTAATAAAGCATAACACACAAACATTTAACGCAATTCTCAACACTACAGTTTTTTCCTTCTCTAGAGAATTCAGTTAGGGGATAGAATAATTGGTGTAGTTTAGAATGTGTCAATGTCATTTTCTTGTTCCATTCTAATATATTTTGGTGGGACTATGAATGTGGTCCATGAGTTTTATGTCATTTTTTCTATCCCTGTCTCACCTCGCAACAAAATAAATGTTATTGAGATAGCAAGTATGTGTAAGCACAAGCTTCACAAAATTGAGAAGATAAAGTACAAGGCGACTGAGAGAGGATTTTGACTGTTAACCAAAAAACTTCTAGAAATCCAAGTGTTATGATTTTAAACGAACTTGAAAAAGGCCAGTTTCCTTTAATTAAAGAGGCCTGACATAAGAGCTGAAGGCCTTTTGGGACAAAAGGAAGAAGCCAAAAGAGGATTTTTGTCTAAGCTTTACGTGTGAGTGTAACAAAAAAAAGGACACGATCACTTTTAATCATAATTTTTTCAACGTTGTTACTTGCACATACTGCATGTGTACCCCGACATCGTTTGATTATTACACCATAATAAAATAAAGGAAAAAAGGAGAGAGTTTCCTTTAATCAAGTCATCATGTTTTAAATGTATTGATATTGACCGGTGAACTAATTATATTCCTATTGGTACGCAATTGACTCTCCATTACTACTCTTTTTTCCTATGACATTATGCCCTTAAGTCATATATCCTTCGTTTGCTGCTGATTTTTCTTGTTATCGAAACAATTACCGGACAAGGAAGTAATTTGATTACCACTTTTAGGAAATAATCTTTTGCATTATTTTATTAATAAATTATATAATTTGTAGCTAAAAGAAATATTAAGTTGAAAAACAAGACGTTAAAAAGTGTACTAGTATACTATCACTCACAATGAATGAAATGATTGATCTAATTTGTGTGTGGTACCAGAATTGTTAATTTTATGATTTATCTACAACTTTAGATAATGATGAATTAGGGATTGAGAGAGAGAAAGAAGAGGTTGAACGAAAGAATGAGATGAAGATGATTCTTATTAATATTGAACGTAGACTGAAACTGAGTCTTATATGTTCAGTTGGTGGCTCAGCAGATTCTTAAATTTTGTTAAAGTTACAAATTGAGCTGATGTGGCAACCACGTAGGTAATGATTACAATATTACAATGTAACGGCCTATCTCAGATTGCAACTTATAATGTAGATTACTTAATTGGGCCACGTCAGCTTTGTTGCAGATGATTGTTGATGTTTGGTTTCATTTGCTCCGTGAGCTGGACGCTCCTCATCTCCGAGATCAAGACGTTGGCTCAGCTCAACGAATCTGGCCTCCGGTAGTGCCTCGGTGAAGAGATCAGCTATGTTCTTCGCCATTGACAAATTATCGAATGTCAACAGTATTCTCAACTACCAAGTCCCGGAGAAGTAAATGTCCACTTTTATATGCTTGGTTCTGGCCTGAAAGACGAGATTAGAGGCTAGGGACCCTACTCCTTGGTTATCCCACCAGATAATTGTCGTCGATGTGTAGAGTTTGATGTTGAATTCAGTGAGTAAGGACTGGAGCCAGAGGATCTTTGTAGACACTTGAGCCAGAGCTTGATACTCTGGTTATATGCTCAACCTTGAGACGACTTTCTATTTTGCACTGATCAGACTACCACATTGCCGCCAATATAACACACATAACCAGTGGTTGAGCGGCGATTATCCGGACACCCTGCGTAGTCAGCGTCAGCAAACGCCTCAATTGTAGTGTTTGGCGCATGTGAGAAATGAATTTTATGTCGCAGAGTGGCTTTGACACATCCGAGGACCTTTTTTCAGGCCTTTCAAAGATGCTTAGAGGGACAATGTAGGAATTAACTTAGCTTATTCACTGCAAAGGCGATGTCCGACCTTGTTAGATCATATATTGAAGCCCACCAACGAGACTTTTGTATAAGGTTGGATTTGAGCAAGGTTATGTGCCATCAACTGTAGAGTAGGTTTTTGAGGAGACCATTGGAGTAGAACAAAGTTTCTAGTCAATCAAGTTTGCTTTGACTAGAAGGTCATATGCATAACTTGACTGAGACTGCCTGAGACTAGCTGAACTTAGGGCAGGTTCAAACCCCAAAAAGTGACTCAATGACCCAAGAGAGCCCAGCGATTTGAGACTGAAGGCAGCGCCGAGGTTAACAATTACACTTAGTATTACATGTTTACTTGTCGTTGTCACTAGGATGTCATCAACGTAGACTAACAGATAATTTTTGTAATTGTTGTTGATGTAGTACAACAAGGATGTTTCACAATTATTGTGGATGAAACCCCACTCGATTAAGTAGGTGTGTATCTTTTCATACCAAGCACGCAAAGCTTGCTCAAGCCATATAGAGCCTCACGAGTTGCACACATGATCATGTTTGATTCTGCTTTCAAAATCAGCTGGTTGCCTCATGTATACTGTTTTAGTTCTCTACTGGGGAACGCATTGTTCACATCAATTTGTTGTATATCTCAAGAATTGGTCACTTCAAGGGTAATGATGATGCGTATTGTTTGTTGTTTGATACCTGGACTAAAGATTCCAAAATAGTCCACGCTAGGTGGTTGAGTGAAATCTCTAGCCTTAAACCTACTAATGGAGCCATCAAGTTTGTACTTTGTCATGTAGACCCACCAGTTGTCCACTAAAGGCATGTCCTGTTTGTAGGGAACAAGAATCTAGGTAGAGTTTTTGCTTAGAGCATCAAGTTCTTCTACAATTGTTGCATTCCACTTCGGATCATCTAAGGCTTCTTGGATGGTATATGGTTCAGGTGCAAATATGTGGTTAATAAGGCCAAACTTTTCAGGTATTATTATTGGTTTAAAAAGGTTCAATTTTGCTCTTGTGATCATTAGATGAGTTGGATTTGAGGCTAGTCTAAAAAGGTTGGTATATTGGACTGGTTTGTTGGTGTTGTTTTGTGTGCGTGTGTATGTTAGTGTTGTTGGACGAGGAAGTTTTATTTGGTAGTGTATTTTTTGATGGTTGTGTGGATGTGTTTTGAGAATTTGTGGCTACTTGGTCACTGTGTGGTTTTGGTGTTGGGTTTGGATTTGCGACTCCGAGGGACTTGGTTGGACATGTGTAGCTGAGTGGTGTCTATGTTGGTTAGGCTGGTTTAGAGGGTAATCTGGCTGAGGTAGGTATTGAATAATGGATTCATTTGTGGTTTCCTAGTTCCCTGAGGTACTATGAGTATATGGTTTAGGAAGCCATGTTGGAATTGATATTTTTTCTTCACAAAAAGTGACACTTCTGGCAACATGGAGGATATGCATTTATAACCTCTGTTTGAGTCGCTATAGCTTATATACACACTAGTTCCATCTAAAATAAATTTTGTGGTTATTGTAAGGTCTTAGATGTGGGAAGTATGCTGAGCCAAAGACTTTTAAGAAGTTATGGTAAATTTGGTTTTGAAGGCTAGATTGTAGGATATTTGGAAATTCAGTGCAATATTAGGTAGTCTGTTTAGAACAAAACATGCAATAGAGAATGCATACCACCAGAAGTCAATGGACATATAACTTTCAAAGATGAGATTTAGTCCAAGATCGTGCGCTCAATTATGCCCTTATGTGGATGTCTTTACAGAATTCCTAGTTGTTGCAGAACTGGTTGCAGTGACTTGAACTCACAACCCCAATCTGTTTGAAGAGACTTGTGATTTTCATTGAAGTACCTCTCCACAAGTGCCTTGAAGATCCCAGATGTCTTCCCCTTTAGCCCTCAACAAATATGTCAGGTATAGTGTGTATTGTCATCAACAAAGGCAATTTAGTACTTAAAACCTTCCACTGATGTTGCAGGTGATGGATCCCACACATCAGCATGCACCATATCCAGTGGAGCTTGAGCCTTTTAGTTAGGCCTGGGATAAGTTTGGTGACAAGATTTGCCTATATGGAACGCACCACATAATTTGAGATTCTTTGTTGCACAAACTTTTACATTTTGAACTTTGATTACATGAGAAAGTACTTTCAGACATGGGGTCCATATCTTTTGTGCCATGTATTCACAATATTGCCACATTATTTTTACAAACAACATTACTAAAGTCTCTGTCCTATGTAGCTCCACGTTTTTGTGTTGATGAGTCATTTTTTGTTGCAGCGGTTCTAGTTTCAGCGAGCTTGTGGTCCATAGAGTTGTCTTTGCCTCGTCAGTAGTACATTTACTTTGAAGCTTGGACATATATATGACATAAAGATCATCTTTAAGCAATCTTGTAAAAGTATCTTCCTCGTTGACTTGTCCTTTATCACACAACCATTAGAAAAGAACTCAACGACCACGTTATTTTCCTTCGTCAACTTGGATACACTGGCTAATTTTTTTTTTCAGTTTTTGTACATGTAGTATGTTTTTAAGGATTAGTGGCTTAGGTTGTGTAATAATCCATGACTCTCCATTGTGAATAATAAGGATAAAATTATCGTCCCCGACAATTAGTTTCCCTTTCCTTTTGTAGTTTTTAGAAATGGAGAGATGATTTAGGTTAGACGTGATGTGGTCGGTGCCTCCATTGTCGATGTACCACGAATGATCATCTGGCATAACTTCAACAACAACTACAAGTGCAGAGCAGTTTTATTGTTCATTTGGTGAGAGAATTGGATTGGCTGATATTATTGATCAAACCGAAACCAACATGACAAGGCTAAGTGTCTTGATCTGTTGCATATTTGGAAAATGACACGATTTCCACAACCACTGCGTCCTCTGGCTCCTCTACCACGTGTGCCTTGACTAGATGGATTGCCTCTTCCACTGCGTCCACCATTGCATATGTTCTCTATGAGATTTGTTGAGGCATGTTGCATATTTGTCATCAGTGCAATGTTCTGCTGTTCAAGTCTTGCCTCATGACATTGGAGAATGAACTACGCTTTCGCAAGAGAAATTAATTCTCGCACTATGAGCATAGCAACTACTAAGTTGTCAGAATATATTACTCCAAGGACATAAAGTAGTAATTTCTTGTCATTGATTAGCTGATTAGCAGCAACTAGATTGTCTGCAACTAGAGGAATCTTCATTATGTAATCAGTAATTAACATTGAGCCTATCTTCATGGTTTGTAGATGGACTTTGAGTTGAAGAAGGTGTGCTTTGCTGGTGCCGACAAAGACTTGTGTAAGAGTTGTCCAGATATGACGAGAGTCTGTGCACCGAGAAATATGTTTAAGCATCGTCATTGAGACTCAGGACATGAGCCATGGCATTATTGCTTGGTTTGCGCGGCGCAAAACACCAATTTTTTTTAGTACTGCCTTGTGTTGCAAATCTTCGATCACCTACTTCAACATCGGAGCTATTTTCTGGCTCAACAAATTATGGAGGATAAGGCCTAGATCTACGAATGAAGACTTCAAGATCATGCGCCCTAATTTTCGTAAGAACATGAGACCTCCAAAAGAAATAATTTCTCGAATAAAGCTTCAAATTTGTTGGAATAAGATCGATAATGAATGGAAGCGGATTTGTCTGGATCGTTGGAGTTTCCATTGAAGACTCCAATGATGATCTGATACCAAGTGAATAAATTGAGATGGTTATGATTTATGGAGAGAGAGAGAGAGAGAGAGAGAGAGAGAGAGAGAGAGAGAGAGAGAGAGAGAGAGAGAGAGAGAGAGAGAGAGAGAGAGAGAGAGAGAGAGAGAGAGAGAGATGATTCTCCTTAACATTGAGCATAGACTGAAACTGAGTCTTATACATTCAGTTGATACCTCAACAAAATCTTAAATTCTATTAGAGTTAGCTACAAATTGAGTTGATGTGTCAACCACGTAAATAATTATTACAATTTTACAATGTAGCTGCCTATAGCAGATTACAACTTACAATATAGATTAATTTGTACCACGTTATCTTTGTTGCATTTGTTGCAGATGACAGTTGATTTCATTACGAAATAGAGAAATTTGAAAAATTCGTGCACTATGATACAACATTATACATTATTTTTGCAATCTTTACAAAACATAAACATTAGATTGTGTGAAGAAAAAAACTACTCTAAGCATTAGCAAAATATTTAGCATTATATTCAAAATTTACAGCATTTTATAAAAATTATGGTTCAATATTTTAGAAAAAAAGTTGATATTTTTTCTTTAGTTCCTCTATGGCATTGCGTCCGCAGTTTTAGATATTTATATCGTTAAAGACTTCACGCAAGTACTTTTTTAATTTTTACATGCAGTTGTAACTTATTCATAATCTATTCTTTAACAATTTTTTGATTAAAAATGTTGACAATTCATGCAATAAAATGCACCAGTCACACGGTTTTTCTATTTATAATTATTTATAACTTTAAAACAAAATTTTGTAGTAGGAGTCCTACTGTAGGACAGTTTAATTACAATGACCTACTTCATCCCCATCTAATAGCTATAATATGATCCTTGAATATATTGGTCACACTTCTTCCCATCTAATAAGCTGTAGGATATTGAATATAGATGATATTTTTCCTTAAAAGTATTTATATTGTATTTACTAGTCTTAAATAATATGTACGAGATTAGGTGTAAAGGAAAATATACAACCCGGATTTTCCTCCATAAAATTCAAATTATACATTAACTAATAAAAAGAATCGCCAAAAATCCACCAAAACTAAGTAAATTTCACATGAAAAGACAAAATGTCTCTTTTAAAAAAATAAAAATAACACAAATATTTTACACTACATAACCGGTCAAAAAAATAAAATAAATAAATTTGACTTGTAACAGCCGGTTAGGCTGTTGCCCACAATCGTGTGTTATCTCCAACCATTTTGATACGAATTTTACGAAATCTGAAATAGAGTCTACAATTAGTCTACAATAAGGTAAACACAAGCGTCTATAATGTTGTTTACAATATAGACACTGGATTCAACATTGTTAACTTTCACAATATTGATATCCGATCTACAATATAGACAACAATTGTAGACGATGTTGAAGACTAAATTATAGACGTTGATGCTTTATATAAACAACATTGTATTAGAGACTAAATTGTAGACGTCGATCCTTAATGCAGACTTTCCGGTCTACATTATATCAGACCCCATGAGTCTAAAATGAATGAGATTTGTTTACATGTAATATTGATTCTGACTTTTTTGATTCGGCGATGGGGAATATTTATTTGTTATTCAAGTCTAGTGGATCATAGATTGACGATGGTCAATATCACTGAAATTATCATTCAAAATTTTGGGTGAAGAAAAGACGCATCGCAAGTGTACACGTTGCGGTGGAATTCAATACCATTGAAAGGCACGACTCATGACGACCTGCCTGGCGAATTTGCCCTGATGACTCATCAGCTCACTATAAATACTCAAAACAAAAGCACATAAAAAGTTCTCATTTTTCTCACTAGGAAAAACTGTACAAAATTCTCTCAACGACCATTTTCCTCACAAAAATAACTCTGAGAATGAAATCAAGAATAATAAGATCAAACTCGCAAAACTCAGCAAATATCATATCAAAAGAGGAGCAATCTTCTTTCATTTTCTCAAAATTAGGAGAAATTTTTTTGCTCTTATTCACACCCGAAGACTTCTAGTCTAAATTATATTCTCTCTAAAAGAGTATTCAAGAGCTTGAAAATTAATTCTCATGTTCTTCAAATAAGATAAATATCTCATAACTAGTTTCACAAATTCAACAACACGTGACTGAGTCTGCTCGCGCCACGTGTCCATAAAATAATAGTCTAAAATATTACTTAACAATTTACTTTCACTATTTTTCATTAACTATTGATGAAAGTGATCATATTTATCTCGACTATTTTCATAATATCCACATATTTATTCTTAAACCTAGAACACGATTAATATAAAAATCAAACTTATATTTGTATACATTTTTCAGCAATCAATCACCTTGTTAACCCCAAACACATTCAATATATGTAACTTCCTACTTATTTTACCCAAAAAAAAGGTAATTATACATTGACATGACATGGTTTGGTAAAACTTTATTTTAAATTTGATTTTACAAATTACTTTTTTCAAAAGATATTTTTTTCAAAAATTATTTAGTGTTTGGTAATTACTTTTAATTTAGTTTTTTAAATTAAAACTTGATTTAGCATTCAGTAAAACAAAAAACAATTATATAAAAATACTAATATAAACTTGTTAATCAATATTTAAATAATTATTAATTTGATGATTAATTTACGTGTACATATTAATGTTGATTATTGGTTAACAATTGACCTATTAAATCATGAAACATATCTATATACGGAGAAAATTCATAATTTGATCTAATATGTAAAAACTCAGTTTTTAAATATATTCTAAAACTATGGCATTAAAAATAACCTAACATGTCAATAAATTTTCTAAACATGTCAACAAACAATTTAGGCACATAAAACACACCTATAACTAAATATAGAATTCCGATCCAAATTGTTAGAAGAAAATTTATGGTTGTCATCGACAACTTCACAAGTTGTCCTTTCGTCTTCGATCTGCGAGATTCGATCCTGGAATGTGCGTTCCCTTGGCCGAGAGCACCTTACGTGCGCGCCTAGTGGAGTATTCGTGCGTGACTTTTTTCTTCGGGGCGGATCTGCGTCACACGTCTTCATCTTGGCAGAGGGAACCTTGAATCAGATCTCCGTCATGCTCCTTGATTTGGCTGAGAGCTGCTGGATCCAGGGCTGCTTCACGCACGTCCAAAACTTCACCTTTGGTCGAGAGCAACTCCACGTATGTGTAAGGGAAGGAAAAATCCGTCGCTGCTCCTTTGATGAATATGACCGGCCCTATACTCTAAAAAATCACTCAAACAACCATAAGTTGAGTTAATGATACTTCTCTAGAATTTTTGAGAGATCAAGAGGATGGGTTCTTTATGTGAATAAGGGAAGAAAGAGAACACTCAAAGATTAAAGAAGGACTGCCGGGAAACAAAATTTCCTCTTTTTCTCTCTCTAGGTTGGTCGGCCGATTCTCTCAAAAGGGGGAGAATACTCGGCTTAAACTAGGGTTAGGGTTAGAGAGAGAAAACCTTCTTTTATATCAAGGAGAACAGGATTAAGTTAGATCAAAATCCAATAATGGCCCATTGGTCAAACTTAATCTCGTTACGTATTTTTAAATGAGATTAAATAAGATTCCAGCATATATCAATATATATGGCCGGCCATACTATAATATTTAAACTTCAAATTTATTTGATTTATTTCTAAAATAATATTTAATTCAATTAGAATATCTCATTGATTTAATGACATGTCATTAATTCTGTTCATACTATGCAAACAAGTACGAAACGATAAAAATATTTATTTTCATCTTTTATTTATTTGAAACCCAAAATTGTATTATTATAAATATAATTATACAATTCGATTCATTAAATAAATGTAATAATAAATAACTAATTATTTATTAAATTACGAAGAAAATAATTTTCATTGTGTTAATCATTATTTACATTCAATGAGAAAATCAACTTATTTTTGTTCACTAAAATCTCGTCTGAGAGTCTATCATTGAGATCCTATGAACCCACATGAACGAAATTTTAGAAAAGTTCGGACACAAAAGTTCACAAACTTTTCCTGACTTTTAATTCTTAATATTAGTCGATTCCACTAAATGACCAATATTGAAACTCTCTAAGTTCATATGTGTCTATATTTCCGTTTGATGTTATACAACTATTCTTCACACGATCCACGGTATATTTTACGATATTACCCTTTGTGTGTATCATTAACTCAGAGGAATGTAAAATTACCGTTTTACCACTGAGTTATTATTTCACCAACTCCGTTGTTATTTGTGAACGAGAAAAACATAAAGTGAGATGTCTTGACATGTCACATGTTTTATTCAAGAAATGTTTGATTCGTTGAATACCAGGCCCGGTTTATTCGCTCACACTCTCATAACAAAGCATGGTGTGATACTAATGTCTTACCATTCTTACAACACAAATTCTATATCTGTGAATCATATAATTCAGTGAAACAATATTATGACACCAACCGTCGGGTTAGTGAAAACTCATTTAGACATTGTCTATTGAATAATCAAATGTCATAAAGTGTTACAAGAAAATATGTATTCACTTCAGGATTTATGTAATTACCAAAATACCCCTCGTATGTGATTTTGAAGTTTCGAGTGATTAAACGATTTTATTTCAAACTTTAAATTGTCACAAGGGCTGTTCAATGACTTCATCAAGACATCAAGAATAAATTTCAGAGTCACAACTCTCTATATCACCAGATAATATATCGTTAATTTATTAAAACAATCATTACTCAGATACGACTGCCTTATCGATCTTTTAATTGTGAACTATTGTTTTAAACTAGTCAATAGAAGATATCTTGTCAAGTCTGTACTTAACACTTCTTTCGTTGATGATAGTTTCAGGGCGTAGACATACATGCATAAACACAATTTTAAATAAAAATAAATATTTAATCTTTATTTAACTTTTAACAAAATTAATACAAATGAATTAAATGTCTCATGTTTCTTTTATGAATAAATTCCAACAGGAAATACATTAACTGAAAAAAGAGTTGTCGAAAATCAAAATTAAAATCTTTAGCTTTTGATAAAATTTAGAATTTAAGTTATTTTTTACATAACTACCAAAATCGCTTTTAAAATCGGTTTTTTTCAAAACCAGAAAACGTTTTGGTTTTAATAAAAAGCTGAATTTGGCTATTCTATTTTAAGTTACATGTTATGATCCTACTTTTGTGTGGTCCTACTTCTCTTTACTTGTGCTTCTGGTAGTTGGTAGGTATGAGTTTGTTGGTGTATATTTCCAGTACATTGTATGTATACGCTAGCAAAAATTTAACTTTCTTTTTCAACTATTTTCTCTAAGAAATATTTTCCGTAGAACTAGATGAATTGTACATGTTTTAAAAAATATAGTTAACTCTCTTGACAATCTAAACTTTCAATTAATGACTAATAATTATAATCTTCTTCTACTTTTCCAGATAGTAATATGTTTCCTGACATATTCTGTTCATTATATCATTATTAAGGAATAAAGAATGACTAAAGAGCGGATAAATCCTATTAAATTCTTGCTAGGACCATGTAGAGACAACAAGGATACCATCAACTTTCTTATGATTGAAAAGATGGAAAATCATGCTTAAAAGTTAGAAAATCGCAATCAACATTGCCATATTTTATACTTTATTATAATAATTTAAAACTATAGAATAAAAAATTCTTAGAACATATACCATCATTATTAGGACTGTGATTATGATTATTATGTGAGATAATTAGTAATATAGCACTTTGAAATATATTAATTGTCATATAATCAACATTTGTTAAAAAATGATTAATAGTCATAAATCAAAATAAAAAGGTAAGAAAATAATCAATTAATAATAATATTAACAATCATATCATACTAAATGACTATTTACTAGACAAAATAAAAAAATGATCAGAGAACAATATCAATGTTTAATTTGATTATTTAGAGCAATTTTTACTATTATGCTACGGGCACTATCAAAATGATCAGAGAACAATATCAAAATTACTCTCTTGACTTATTACGTTAACTCAATCTTAATCTTGATCTCCTTAATTTTCATAACTTTGATCTTGCTGAGCTTTGATCTCTTTAATTTTCATAACTTTAATCTCACTGGACTTTAATCTCCTTAATTTTCATAACTTTGATCTCAATGAACTTGATTATCTAAACTTAATCTTGTTTCTAATTTCATACTCGATATTGAGAATTTTTTCCCCTGTTCTTCATATTGGTTTGTATGTGTTCTTTGATGCAATGAACTGTTTTTTATTTCTACTAAAAATTCACGCATATTTGGATTGAAAATAGTATCCAAATTCATGATTAAGATTTTATTCTTTTTTATTTATCTGAGCTAGCTCAAGTTTCTTCATTTTTTTCTCTCATAATTTCAAGTTTATCAAAGTTAAAATCTTTAATAGTTCGGACAATTCTCTCTTTTTGTCCATCATTTTTTTTGAATTCTTCAACATTTTTTGTTATCTCTTTACTTTTTATACTCACCGATCTTCTAGATAATTTGTAAATGTCGTCTTTATCGTTCATGTTAAGATCAAATCGAGTCATACATGAGGTTAATTTTATATGCTCATATTGAACTTCAAAAAATGCATTAATTGAGCACTTGTGGAATGAATATACTAATTTCGATAATTTGTTAGATGTAATTTATTTTCCAAATATATATTTGTTTAGTTGAATTTATTTTTAAGTAATGTAGTTTTATTTATTTAGTTTGAGTTATGTTAAATATTGGAAAGTAATAAATAATTTTTATCATTTAATTAAAAATAAAAATACTATAATTACTGATTAAAATATTTATTAATTAAGAGATTATATAATTTCAATAATATAATGATGATGAATAATACTTTGAAATGGTAGTTAAAGTTGGAAAAATATTTAGTGATAAATCAACCATAAATTGTGTTGAATCAATATCAATCTTTAAGGGTTGGAAATATCCTAAGCTAGAAAGTCAACTATATACAAATTTTAAAAGTAAAAATAGACGCTTGTTTAAATTTTAAAATAATATAAATTGTAAACTTAAACGTTTGCTCATATAACTCTTAAACCGTTACTATTTATTAAAAAATCAAAAATCAATTTTTTACAGTAATTGATCAGACAAAATTTCAAACTTTCCACTGTCAAAATATTGATACAGATATTTAAAAAAAAAAAGTTAAGTTTAGCGTCAATTGTGTGAATATTGCATAGTTGAACTATTTTAGTTATTACAGACAGTATCTTTCCAAATTCATTTAAGCAAATAATCCTCGTTGTATCCTATTACGAGAATGGGCCCCAAGGGAAGAAGCCCAAGTCATATGCGGCCCATAATCAAACACAACAAAACACTTTTAAAACCACTTCCTTCTCCTTTCCCCACACACTCTCTCCCCACTCTCTCCCTCTTCTTCGCCGGGAAATGGACCCGCCCTCCGCCGCCATCTCCGGCGATGACCTTGTCGACGACTTCGAGAGCATAAGCTTCAACTCCACTACAACCACGGCCACCGCCGACGCCAAACGCAGCACCAGCTCCGGCTCCTCCTCTTCCGCCGCGTCTAAGACTCACGCGCCGCCGTCATCAGACACGCGGTGGCGCGCGAGGTCGAAATCCTACCACGGAGGGGCCGATCTCGGCCTCGGAGACCTCCGCTTCGTCCACCGCCTTGGCAGCGGCGACATCGGCAGCGTCTACCTCGTCGACCTCAAAAGCTCCGTCGCCGGCTCCGGTGACGGAAAGCTCTATGCCGCCAAGGTAATGGACCGGAAGGAGCTCGCCAGCCGGAACAAGGAGGCTCGAGCCAGGGTCGAGAGGGAGATTCTGGAGATGCTTGAGCATCCGTTTCTTCCCACGCTCTACGCCGCCATTGAAACTCCGCGGTGGTCGTGCCTCGTCACGGAGTTCTGTCCCGGCGGCGATCTCCATGTTCTTCGCCAGCGCCGCCCTGGCAAGCGATTCGACGAATCCGCTGTACGGTGAGTCCCATCCTTTTCATTTAATTACGCCTTTGCCACTTCAATTTCGCTTTCATGATCCTTGCGTTTCTATTTCTGGTCTCACTTGAAGTCTCTCGTACTTTTTTTTTACGGTTAAACCACGATCGTCGATGACTTCTTGTTTCTATTCCTGGTCCGAGTCTCACGAGAAGTTTTCATACAGTTTTTTTATAAGGAAAGTCTCGTATAGTGTTTTATTACCAAGTTTTAAAAGGATTTTTATTACTGCGAATATTTTGTTTTCTAATACATGTTGTTCCCGGTTTGGATATATTTTAAAATAAGTTATATTCAATTATTTGGTTTTAACAATGAAAAGAATCGAAGTGTATGTGTGATTGAGAATGATGCATCTTAAGGTGTGTGGGGTTTCGTTTCGTGATTGGATTATATATATATACTTTATTATAAAAAGTTTTTATAGGGCGTTAGTTGGAATGTGGGGTCCACTCTATATATGGGATCTCTTGAGCCCACACCCTTTCTTGGTGGGTCTCTCGTGCACCAGATCATCTTCCCCTGTGACTCTTGCATTTCTTTTATCAACTTTTTTTTAACAGATTAATTATTATTATTATTATAATTTGTCGTCCAGTTTTCATGAAATTTGATCTGTTTCTTATTCAATTCATTGCTTTATTTGCACATTTAGTCGTTTCAAATTGAATTCAATCTGATTTCCTCGAAATCTGTCCGTGTAAGTAGGGTTTTTTTTTTTAATTCTTACGCTATACGCGTAGATACACGGAAAGAGGGAAGCTAAATTTTTTCTCTCTTTATCCATTTATATTCATCCGAAATTTCTTCTCTTTCCCGGGATTCCTGGGGTCGTACTAGTGCGTGGTGTTTTCTGCTTTTCTATTATTTATTATTTTCTTACGATGTATTTCTTAAAAATAAATCCACATTATCCCCGTACAGAAACAATAAAAATTAAACGATCACCTCCTCTGTATCTTTAAAACCATCAACGAGAAACGCAAATGCAAGCTCAAAGTCCAGTTGGAGTTGGACCAACTGTAAGTGGTCCCCATATTTTATATATGTATATATTTTCGTCTTTCTAGATTGTCACTATTCGTATCACATGTAATCATAACTCCGCATGCCAATATTTACGCGACCACGTAAATAAAGTATGAGCTAAAAACAACACCAAACGTTGGTACCGATAATAACTCTATTTAAATTTAGTATGGCTGTACGCAGATAGTATGATTTGAATTATTATTATTACAAATTGAAGGTTTTACGCGTCGGAGGTGATAGTAGCGCTGGAGTACTTGCACATAATGGGGATAATCTACCGCGACCTGAAGCCGGAAAACGTGCTGGTCCGATCGGACGGGCACATAATGCTGACGGACTTCGACCTGTCCCTGAAATCCGACGGCTCAGCTGCCACGGCGGCCCACATCCTGAGCTCGTCGGAGGCGGACGGCGCGGGGCCCGCGGCGTCGGAGCGATCGTCGGCGTGCATCCTTCCGAACTGCATGGCCCCGGCGGTGTCCTGCTTCCGGCCGAGGCGGCGGCGCCGGAGAAAGCAGGCGGAGTCGGGGTCGGAGCAGGCGACGTCAGCGTTTCCGCCGGAGATCGTGGCGGAGCCGGGGGACGTGAGGTCGATGTCGTTCGTGGGGACCCACGAGTACTTGGCGCCGGAGATCGTGTCCGGCGAGGGGCACGGGGGCGCGGTGGACTGGTGGACGGTGGGAGTGTTCGTGTACGAGCTCTTCTACGGAGTGACGCCGTTCAAGGGGTTCGATCACGAGATGACTCTGGCCAACATCGTGGCCCGGGCTCTGGAGTTTCCGAAGGAGCCGAGCGTGCCGGGCCCCGCCAAGGATCTGATGGCCCAATTGCTGGTCAAGGATCCGGCGAGGAGGATGGGGTCCGCCGCGGGCGCCTCCGCACTGAAGCGCCACCCCTTCTTCGCCGGAGTCAACTGGGCGCTCCTCCGCTGCGCCGCCCCGCCCTTCCTCCCCCGCCCCGTCAACCTCTCCCACTTCCTCCCGCCTTCCTCCGCCACCATAGACTATTACTAGCTCCTCATTTACTAATAAATATTTGCTTCATGCCCATAAGAGCCCTTTCTTTTTCTCTAATCTTTTTCTTTTTATTTACATTTTAATTTGTTACTACACGGGTTACGCGCAGGAGGGAAATGAAGTGAAAATATGCAGTATGTAAATAGGTTTCTGTTCTCCATGATCCTCGTGATGATCCCCAGTTGTGGTAGAAAGCAGAGAAACCGTGTTTAGGGGTCTAAGACTGTTTATGTCTTTTGTACTTTTGTGGAACACAAGTCGTATATTTCTTTTCTTTGTTTCCGGGGGGATATTATTGAGGTAGTTATAGTGATTGATGAGTATTAATGCGAATGGGATAGTATAGTTAGAGAGAGGAAGTGTTAAGCCGGCATGGCACATGGAAAGAGGAGTAACTGGTCTGGTTGTTGACCCAAATAATTAGGCTTCAATTTAGATTAGGTGTTCCCTCTTCAACACTGAACAGATCAAGATCTCAGAGCCCCACAACCACATGCATTTGTATTTCAACGTCAACTTATTTCATTTATGTATTACAATGGACAGAAAGAAATGGAATTCCCCTGTGTTATGTCATTTTATATTATATATTACAATTACAAGCCACATAACCGTAATTTATAACAGGTCGACCGCTACATGCTTCTGAAAGACATTTGACTTCTCAGATCTGATGGGCTTTCATTAAACCACGTAATTCGTTTGACTTTTAAGCGTTGTTTGGGTCACTATTAATTAGTTAGTCGAATGTCACATTAGACTTTGACGGGGGGAAAAAGAATTCATAGAATATGTATATAAATACTCTAGAAACGAAATTAAAATTTAGTACTCTTTGGACACGACTCAACTCAACACTCCGTAATTATCAACTATCGGTACAGCTTCTTGATTAATGCATGCCCTTAATTAATTCATGATTACATTATCTAATGTATTTTGTTACAAATTCACTGCAAACACAAATTAAAAACATTAGCTGCCATGACATATTATGAATATGTTGTACACACTAATATTTACTTATGCAACGGGACCACTGAATAATTTTGATTTAAAAAATGAAGATTATCTTGACGTACAGATAAACAAAGATATTTCAATATATTTGGCTGGATAAAGTCGGAACAGAACAAGCAGAAAAAATAGAAAAGAGAAAAGGAAAACGACCAAAGAAAGAGGTCATATAATAAACAAAGTCAGAGGAAGACACAAACATGAGTACATAGATATGACCACAAACAGCAGACAAACCAACCAGAGAGAGTGAGAAAGAGAAAGACACAATCCTAGACGACAAAATACACTCTCGACTTAAGAACCACAGGCTTAGGAAGAAAAGAATCACCCAAAATCCAACCCCAGTTGTCACCAATTAGCTTTCTTCATTTATTCAATTTTATTAGAAAACTCGGGATAATGTTACGCTTTGATTATTTGATACACGAGTCCCACTTTGTTCCTCAGTTTCTGAACTTATAATTATCTACTGTTCGTTTGTTGCTTATGTGATCTTTTTTCTATTTTGACGATTTGCTTATGAGATCTTTTTTATTTCTATGGTTGGAGTTGGAGATGGACTTCGACGAGAGAGAAAATGTGGTATCTTGTGCTGGCATGACATGTTTGCTTGTGTTGGGTCTAGTGAGGCCCAATATTTCTGGGTTGTCATTTCTGACGATTTATAAGCCACATCAGTCCATGTCTGAACACTATTATTTTCTGTCCTAGTTCAGGAGAGATTAGAGGGCCAATTACCTGGTTAAAATGACTTATCTGGATAAGTTATCTAACTGGCTTACATGGCTTATTACTTTTAAGCCCTTGTAATTTTCGGTCGAATTTTTTGAATTTTCAAATTTAAATTCGTGTGAAAATCCTGAAATTTTAAAATTGGCCGGTTATATATTATTGACATTAGTTCTTACATTACATTAATGGGTTGACTATTATCTCTTTAAATATCAAGTAATTAATTATGTTTATATCCATTTTAAAAAATATATTCTCGAACATAATATTTTTGTTTTTATATCTGGAAACGATTAATTATTTCAGGTAAATCTTTCATTAAATCTTAAAATTTCAATCCTCCTGTTTTCAAAATCGTTTCTACAGTGAATCCCGATTTTGTTTTTTGTTTTTTTCAGTAGTTCACCTAATATATTTATAGTCGTAAATTGACATTTCATTAACAATGATCATAGTTTTATAACTATTTGTCATTTACACTGATCATAGAATTGTTTTACAACGTAAATTGAGTTTTACAACATAAATTTAGTTGAGTTTTACATCGTCTAAAAACTACTAGCATTCTTGCAAAACGTCTGTCTGATTTTGAACTTGATTCATTAGACTTCACTAGTATAAAATTAGCTTTCTGATTTGAAAGACTTTTCGATGTGACTTGTCGCATCCGATAATCACACTTATATATACTTTTAGATGCGGCATGTCGCAACAAAGTTTGAAAACTGAGGTAAATAAAATTTCAATATGTGGGGACTATCATACGCGATTTTGAAAGTCAACTAAAATTGTAAATATCACATATAAAAGTTCTGAAATTTTGAGCGGACAGACACTTTTTTTTTATTGACATGACATGTTGAATTTTCATCGTAATATTGAAATACTATCAGATGCGACAAGTCACATATTATAGATATTGTTTCTATTAAAACCTTATTTGTATCTTTTACTCCGCCATTTCAAAAATACCCAAAAAGTTAACTATCTCCTATCTCTCACGGTCACTCTAGCCGGCGACTGACATTCACCAATCGCGCGACCGACCTCCATCCTTCTTCTAAGCGGATACCTCCACTATATACATATCCAACTCGAGGTGTGATAAAGTTCGCATCTAAACATACTTTTATATACGACAAATATCGCATTTGAATGTTAAAATATAGTAGTGATTTATTTTGCAATTGCGCATGACATCATTGATTTCACCTGATTTCTAATTTTATTTTTAGATGCGACGTATCACACTCGATATTTTTAGACACTTTTAGATACAAAAATGGTGACAATTAGATGTGTTTATCAGTAGTGAATATGAAGATGAAGCAAGTTATAATACAAAGGAGTGCAACAAGTTTCTATTCATTGGTGAATTCAACTACTTCCACGAGAGGCAGCATAATATGGTTGTTGATGTCGGATTTGAACGTCAACAATCACAATTGAATAAGAAAAAATTGCTTTAAATAACCAAATGAACATTGATATTGTTGTTTACCTATTTTTTTTTTTTTAGTAAATAGCCATTTACTGTGACGTGGTTGTTAATAACTGTTATTAGTGGGTTACTTTTTTTAATTAATATATACCGATTTATTTTGGTTAATGACTATTGACCATTTTTTTTCAAACATTGACTATGCAACAATTAATATGTTTCAAATTGCTATATTACTAATTATCTCTTAAATAAATAACTATAGATTTGTGTCATCTCTCATTTAAAATGTGGATATCGGAAAATCATGATATAAAAACTATAATAAATTTAATAAAAAAGCAAGGTTACTAAAGAAAATAAAAGGGATTCTATGGATGACGTTATTCCAATTACGACTACCAAACTCAATTTGCAAACATTGAATAAAGTTTGTAGATATAGTTGAGAAAGAGAATATGACATTTTAATCAAATTTGAAAATATTATTCGAGGGACTCGTTACGCCATCCTTACAACATGTGAATGATCAAATCATGTTCATCCAGGTAATCATCCATGATCTCACATAATTTAGAATAATTTTTTTTTAAATACATTCTTTTACGTAACTATCATTTTCATTGAATTTGGTAGATTTGTGCATTATTTAGTTCATGAAATTCAATTGATTTTTAGAAAAGCTCTTGTAACAAAATTATGAAAAACATTAATGAAGAGAAAGAAACACTTGGATATTGCTTCATGTTTACTAGGTTGAACGTAGTCCCGACTTCTTATATTTGGTCGAGAAATGTCAAATGCACTATACGAGTGATGTAGTTTGTAAAATAAATGAGTCCTGGAAATTAAATACACGGATAATATCCTTTATGAGAATAAAGTCACACCATAAATGTTAAAAATACTTTTAAACGTTACCAAAGTAGAACTCATGTGATAGAATCACTTCCATCACTATTAGCAATTCTATAAACAATGATGTTGAGGTTCTTAAATACAATTTACACCATATATCATTAACCTTATAATCAAAGTTGGATTTATGCATGTATTGATAAGATTGGAGAAGTAATAGCTTGGTTAAATAGTTCCAGGACAAGGATAGACGATTTCAAGAGTTATTCTTTCCAGAACGATCTTCCACACTGATTAATAGGATCCGGTGTGGAACTTACCGATCCATACGTACATATTGTGTATATAATACGTGAATAAGATTGGACATTATGACATGATCAAAGAAGACATTGTAGCAATAAATGTTTCTATCATTCTATTTTAGTCCATCGTTCTATATTACAGTTTTTGTTCACGTCATCGATTCTGCCGAATTATTTTTATATTTCGAGCTCGTTTATTAAACCTTTTCTTGAAGACAACATTATAATAAAGAACTTTGACCCTCACTAACGAGCTTGTTAAAATTGGACTTATTACGCCGAGAGTCCAAAAAACATAGTACGAGGTCAGCATTAATAAATATAATTCTAGTTTTCTTTTTGGTATATAACTGTTTTGAGCTCGTCAATAAAAGTATTTTCTTTAAAATTTTAACAATTTAATGTTATCAATTTGTCAATTTCTTTTTTATTACATACTAAGATGATCTGTAAATTTTATATATCGATTCGTCACAAATAAACAAATCGAACATTTTATTTACATCACAATTTGCACATATAGGTTTAAACTTCGATTTCTAATCCGTGTATAAATTCTTCGTCAAATCTCCATCGTTATCTCTTCTGCGGTGCCCTTATTTATCTGGTAAGCTTTCTGATTTCTTCTTATTCCATTTTCTTACAATTCGCATTTCGTCCTCTGGAATATCGTTCTTCAATTGGAGGAATTAGTTAAGCAAACGACTTCTCATTACATTAAGGTCGGATTATGTTTAATTATATTTCGCAAGGCTTTCTTTTTGTGTGTCTATGTTCAGGAATCCTCTTAAGATTTTTAAATTGATGATGTGTATTGAGCTCTCTGATGCCTTTTATTTGTCCACACGAGATATTCATATATATTGATGCTGATGCTGAAATTTAACAAAATTTTCGATGTATTACAAAAATGACCAGAGATTAAATGATCTTCAAAATTCGTACTCTGGATTTGTCCAAATAGTGAATGTTTTTGTAAGCTGATGATATGTTACTTTAGTGACAAAAAAGGAATTTATATATATGAGATGGATTGTTTATGTAGAGCTCTTTGTTTATTTGGTGTCTCTCTTGCTCTGTGTCCATGTTCAGATTCGTGTTATGGAGTCTTTGGCAGTTGTTGAAGAAGGTGAGGATACCGAGGGCGACGATTGTTACTTTGAAGGTGTTTCAATGAATATTTGGAGTAGCCTTACTTGTTCGAACACTAGATTGTACATGTACACTGATGACATTATCATTAATCGTTATAAAGTGACACCTGGACTAGGAATTAAAGGAAATAAAATAGAGCATGAGACAAAGAAAAATAGATATATGATACATATAAAAATATATTTTATCCGAGAGAGAGTTAATAAAATTTACTTCTAAAAATAAGTGTCGGGGAACCAACTTTAATATAACTGCCGAAGTCAGATAGTCGGAGACGGTTCGAATTTTTTGCGTCTCCCAAATAAATTGTAACACTTTTTCAGATCGATGAGATGTATTTTTCTAGAATTTGTTAGCGAATTGATTGTAAAAATAATTTTGAGCAGACGTTACCTAGTCATTTATATTACGTGGTGAAGTAAATATCAAGATTCATTTCACTCTCCCTCGTTCTTCTTTCTCTATTTAGTTTTTGCGTTCGTCGTCAGTTTGCTCATCGAAGTCTATGTTTTTTTAAAAAATATTTAGACTTTGTTTCTTACAAATTCCTAGTATGTCGAATTACGAAACTAGAGTGGTGGGTAATGAAGATATGCTTCGATCCACAATGATCACCCAGGCTAAATTCAAACAATTTAGACACAAATACGATTTGCCTAATGATCTTCATACTTTCCTTCCTTCCCCTGGCGTTATTGCGGATACCGTTATAGAAGGTTATTGTTCTGTTTACGAGGTCTGGTTTGAGTCGTGCGGCCTCAGATTTCATATTCATCCATTTCTCCTATACTTCGTTGATGCTTTAGGCATCACAGTTCCCCAAATGTGTTTGAATTATCATAAGTTTATCTCTTCTTACTGTGGATCAGGGAGTCAAACTGACACTCTTTGATTTAGTTCGACTATGCGTAGTCAAAGCGAACTCAAAGCACGACCCGGAATACTTTTATCTATCTAGAACCATAATGCATCCATCAAGGAATCCATGAAGGAGAGCATTTTGTGTCCAGCGGTAGCTTCCACGAGCTGATTAATGTGAGGCAGTGGGAAGTTGTCTTTAGGACATGCCTTATTTAGATATGTGAATTCGATACGTACTCTCCACTTGTTGTACTTCTTTTTGACAACTACTGTGTTTGCTAACTAGTTCGGGTATTTTTACCGGACGAATGAAATTATCTTTGAGTAGTCTCTCTAATTCTTCTTCAATGATCTTTGTTCGATCTGGTCCCCGTTTTCTCCTTTTCTATTTTATGAGTTTAAAACTAGGGTCGACGTTCAGTTGATGAGATGTTATGTCAATAGTGATTCCTAGCATATCCTTTGTCTTCCACGCGATAGTTGATTTATTCTTTTTCAAGAAGAAAATCAGTTCTCCTCGTACTTTTCCTTTAAGCTTG
Source organism: Urtica urens (assembly GCA_958296335.1). Lineage (NCBI taxonomy): Eukaryota > Viridiplantae > Streptophyta > Magnoliopsida > Rosales > Urticaceae > Urtica > Urtica urens. Next base: position 17,553,159 of record OY282530.1, on the reverse strand, counting down.
GATCAAATCCCGAAACACTTGGTGTCATCAGTTCCATCGAGCTGCACTTGGATAATCATTTCGATACCTCCAGGTTCCGTGCCTTCTATGTCGACGTTCAGAGCGACCTTTACACTCGTGCCCTTTCGTTTGATATTCATTAATTGCTATTTTGTTTCGAGTTTGTGATTAACGAAGTAACAACTCCTCGACACGAATTGATCACCTCTGATTTCTCGTACTCCGTTTGAAGTAGGAAATCGCACTATATGATGATTGATTGAAGGTACCACCTTCATTCTGTGAATCCAGGGTCTTCCCAAGATGATGTTGTATGGGGACAAACAACCGAGGACTTGGAACTCACAATCCTGTTTACTTCTTCCGTCTTTACAGTTAAAATTTGATCCCTCCAAGGGAGGAAGTAGTTACTCTATTAAATATTGTCAAGTGATTTGACTCCCTTTCAATCTCTAGTTCATCGATTCTCAACTTGGTTAGGGTTTATTTTAAGATTCGATTTACAAAACTTCCTCCGTCGGTGAGGACTCTCGTGACTTTGCAGTCCGGCACTTCGACGGTTATTGGTCTTGAGGAAGGCGATTTGAATCTCTCTTTCCCCGATCAGTCCGACTGGCCTTATTGTTTAATTGTCGTTGATATGCTTTATGGAATTGATCAAATTAATGCAGTACTTTGATCCTCCCATGACAAAGTCAACTCAATCTTTTACCGGTGTCGGGGTCGAGTCCGACTCCTTTTCTTCTTTGTAGAGTCGAGATCGTTTTGGTGATTGGTGGCCTCTGCCGCGAGGTGCGAATTTCTTTTTCTCGAGGGAGATCCAAGTCAAGATCTTCCAATTTGCTGTTGGCATACTTTTATGCGAGGATTTTTTTGCATAGTCTCGTAATTCACCGTAGCGTGACAATTGCTTTTATGGAAATCGCAATAATCTTCAAGGTCTCGTCCATTTCTTACCTTCGAATCCTGGCTTCTTGACCTTGACACCTACAACGAAAGAAAAATCAGGGGCGCATTGTGTATTTTTAGAGGCCCAGCAGACTCATTTTCATTATTTTTTACATAATTGGGTCCTGACCTCGTTCAAGTGTTAGCTTGGGCGGGGTGAACCTTCTTTGGGGTGTATATCTTAGAGAGCGACCTAATTTTCTCTTCTGCGCTTGTGAAGTTGGCAGCTCGGTGTATAGTGTCTTTGATCGTGGGCGTTCTATTGATGGTCATTTCTAACCGAAATTGCGAATGATGCCATAATTCGTTTTTCAAAGCGGTCAAGGCGGAGTCTCTGTCGACACTGGAAATTTTGGCAACACTTCTTTTAAAAGGGTCATGAAATCCTTTAAGAATTCTGAGTCTTTCTGCTGTATACTCCACAGGTCGGTCATGGTTAGTTCGTCATCCATAAACATAAAATAATGTTTGAGGAAGGCGGTTGACAACACAAAAAAACTGTTTATGGAGTCGGCCTCCAATCTAGAGAACCAATCCAAGGTCTCCCTTAAGATACTTTCCCCGAAGAACTGGTAATAACCAGTATCTCGCTTTTAGTCCCTCAATTGAACTCATCTCATGGAAATCCCAAAGGACATTAGAAATGCTTGACAGTTTGACATTAACGGCATTTCCGATGAAGATATCGGTAATAATCTCGGCAAATGGAGTTCGTTCAGTTTCCGCCACGAGACAATTGATCTCGGGGGACGAGCTCATATCATTATGGAATTTTGAATGAACTGCTTTGCACTCTTCTGCCATAGTCTCCTTGAATGTTTTGAACTCATTCGCATTAGGGTCTACTTCTCGCGAAAGATGACCGTTTATGTACGAATGAGCGAAATTGTTGTTCGGGTCGGAAGAGGTTTGACCTCGCTCCCTTCCTCCATGAATTAAAGAGCCTTGGCCCTCATTCGAAGTGATCATGGTGGGGTAAGTTTGAATGGTTCCCTGGGGTACTTCTTTAATAGGAGGTTGCGACAGTTTGGTTAGATTTCCTTGGGAGGATCCCTTGAGTTGAAAGATTGGATAAGAATCGTGACTTGCCTTTGGGCCCTTCTAGATTTTGGAGAAGTACAGACGAGTTCCTGGTTGAAGAGTTGGGTCTGATACGCGGTTGCGGTTACAATACATGCCGAGTTATTTTGGGTTGTTTCACCATTTATGAATTGAGGTTCAAAGATTGGTGATAATGTCGACATCAGGCTGTCGAGTCGAGCTGTGAGGACTCGGTTTGATTCATCTTGTTGCTCAAATCTTTTGTTTATCATGTCCAAGATCGTCTTGATCCTGAGGGACTTCCTTTGTGATCTCAACGGGAGATTGAGGGGAAGACATTTTATCGAAAAAACAAAGATATTACGAAGCGAAATTGATCTTACATATTAGTTTCCCACAAATAGTGCCAAATTGTCGATGTTATTCGTCCTCAACAATCACGAACAAATAAATATCGTATTTTATAATATAGTATACTTTGAATGTTGAAATAAATAATTCAGTCGAAATGCGAACAATATTGATATAATCAGCTCGGCTAACGAACTGAAACGAGTACAATGATAATAACGAAATGAATGAATAATAAATAATATTACCTCATGATCTCTGCTAACTAATCTACTCTATTTATAATCAAAGAATACATGAAGACTTCGACTACGTGGTGTCAAAATCATCGATGAAGTTGTCACGTCGCATATCGATGTTGCTGATAAAGGTTTGAATATGTCTTTGGTCCAATTTTTGCAGCGAGGTTCGCTCAATAGTCTGAAGCTTAAACTTTGGTACTCTGTCTTATGGGCCTAGTCATATTTGGCGATTGACTTCGGAAATTGGGTCTAATCATGTTTGGCGATTAACTTGGGATATTAGGTCTAATCACGTTCGACGATTGACCTCGAATATTGGACCTTATACTGTTCGGCGATTGAATTCGGATATTGGGCCTTTAATGGGCCCAATGTAACAAGTATACTAGTTCGATTTTATAACGCGAGATCGAGTTTTATTAGAACTCATAAATATTCGCAAATTAATATGATATGAAAGTCAATTCCGATGACATCTCCATAATTTTCATAATTTAAAGAAAAATATTTTTAGTTCGATTTTACGCTAAAAAAAAGTGACTACTGAAACTCAAGTTAGTTTAACAATTTTTTGTAGTTTCGACTAAAGCACTTATCTCTACCGTGATTTGTAGTTTGGTGTAGTAGTAATCTCACACTTATCTTTACCGTGAAACTGAATCTCCATTAACTGCAAAAAGAAGTACGGTCTAATTACAGATAATGATTAACTTGACCAATAATGATATTTAAAAAAAGTTACATAAAACATAAAATAAAATATAAAATATAAAAAATTTGAAAATTCAAATTTACTTATTTATAAAAAAAAATCCATTTTTCCTATTAGAAAACTAGATAAATTGAAATGATCCTCAGAAATTATAGTGAAAGGTTAAAGAAAATTAGATTGAAATCAAACAAACTAATGTTCGGATAAGTATTACCAGCCATAAAGCTTCATTTTCATATTAGTAAAATCAATTTGGTAATTTTTTCTTGAAGTACCCGTAACATTTATGGAAATTTGGTAAATATAAATCAGTAATGAATTTATAGGTTGTCAGTTTACTTTTCTCTTTTCACACATACGCCGTTGAGAATGTTTGAAGACGAACTTTCACTTGTTTGTAATGAAGTCTTAATCACATAAATTCTAGCATATTATACGATATTTCACCCTGCATTTTTCATTTCATTTAAGATATCAAAATCACACCTCGCACCCTAAGTTATCGCACTATTGCCTTAAAAAAAGTTATCGCACTATTGAAAGAATGATATAAAAGTTTCTTAAAAGAAAATAATAATATAAGAGAGTCAAACTAAATATTTTCAAATCCTGAAAAACGAGTTCAGTCAAACCTTAAAGGTATATACGTATTTTTATTATAAATTATTAGAATGCACTAATTTATGAAATTTCGATTATTTACTCAACACTAGACTTGAATTGGTTTACTTCCTCCAAAATTTCTACAAAAATATCGCTTCAAATAAACAATTTCTACCAACACCTTAAAAATTCTATTACAAAAAAATATATTAATCAAAGTTCATGATTAGCTTATTACAGATTCCGGTAATAAATAAATAAAATTCAAAATTGGTACAAGCACGGTTCCCATGCAAACTCTAGTATATTCTCAAATATCACCAACTTTGGGTAATAACGGAAACAAGGTTTCGAGTGTTAATCAACGCAACGCAATTCAGTGCAAGTAATTTTCCTGAACCTCGCAATCTCCGACTGTGTAACCGCTAAACCTGAATTTGCGCGTCTCTTTTGGCCGTTTCTGAGAGAGAGAGAGAGAGAGAGAGAGAGAGAGAGAGAGAGAGAGATTCCAATTCCATGGCTTCTGTTGTGAAGACTCTTCGGCGTCACCCAAGGCGAGGCATTCAAGTGCAACGACACACGTAATCAATTTCTCTCTTTAAACCTCCCATATATATATATATATATATGTGTGTGTGTGTGTGTATAATGCAATGTTAACAAACCAGTTTCTGTATCATATTTGCTCATTCACTCTAATTCTCACTCTCAACACCAAAACCTAATCCTTTGCCTTTTTTGTTTTCCTCTTTTCCATTTCCAAGATTCTGCATATCTTTGATCAATGGCAGGTTTAAAGGAGGCTCTTAAGAAGCAGCTCGCTGATCTTCTCACTTCTCTCAATGAACAAGTACTCTCTCCCTCTTTAGATATGCATGTTGTTGTGTACTCTCAACTTGAATTGCTCTACGGACTGTGAGTATATCAAGATCAATAAGGTGTTGTTATTGAAAAACCTTTTTTGACCTCAAAGATTTAGAGAGAGAGATAGCAAATCTCAAATAATATAGGGGTTTCGATTTTCCCCCTTCTTAATCGATTGGTAGATTTGTTTCATTTCATCAAATCTTCGTGATTTTATTGCGTTGCTCTCTGTCAATATTACCTCTCTTAGGCTGTTTGAAGATTAAATCTTAGATTTGGTTTGGTGAAAAAGCATTCAGTTACAGGAATCGTGATTGCACGTTTTGAGTTTTAGTAATATTTGTGTGTGTGGTGGGTTTGGGGCAGGGCTTGTTGGACTCCCACTATTTCTCGGCTCAGTCGGTCAAAGAAATCGATGGCTCGTTCGCATTCTTGGAGCTTATCTCAACATTCCGTGCTGATTGTCAAGCTACAATAAGAACGCTGACTTTAGAGCTGTACTTTCACAAGATCTTTTTTTTTTTGTCGTTTGTTCCGTATTGAATCTACATTTTATCCAATGATTCTGCTATATCTTTGTTCTTTCTTTCTCTTTTTCGAATTTGCAGCGATCAGCCACTTTTGGATTTTGCGGACATGAAAATACAGATAATGAAGATCAAGGGAAGCACGTCATGGTAATGTAACGGAATTGATGCTCGTTTCATATATGATAGATCTGGGTTGTTAGAATCAGAATCCACAAATTGTTTACTGAAACGTGGGGCGATGCATATTGATTCAGAAACTGACCATTCAATGTTTTTTGTCGCATATTGTCGAATGCTTTTGGCACAGAGCGAGCCGCCTTTATCATTTGATTCTCTAAAGTAAAATACATTTTCTTTATCATTATTATTTGCTTCAAAGGATTCACATAAATCCATCATAAAACATTCACTACAGAAGCGATTTTTTTAGATATTTTGAAATGAGAAGCATGATCATTTCAACTTCTCTAATGAACAACGGAAATGGAGTTTTCATATTTTTTTTTTCTCTCTTTTGGCATAATTCACAATAAATCTTGGTTGAACATCCAATGGTACTGATAGCTATGCTCGTCTGTTGTTCGAAGCTTTGTTTCCTCATTCTGATCGTCCATGCCAATCCCGATTCTCATGTGTTATTTTCTTCTGATAGAGTTCGAACCTGAGGATTTCAAGTTAGATTTCAGAGATCCCTTTGTTTCCAATTTTTTTTAAATCAGTATATCCTCATTTATTATGAAAACAGCCTCGTTTTAGAACAAAAGTAAATAATTAGATAACATCTTCTTAAGAAAATATCATTGCCTTAAATGAGAGTTTTGAATAGTGCTATATTCTCAACTTTATGCACATGGTTTTGTGCTCCTGTGCTATTTTGCCTGAAACTGACTTTGTGTTATATGGATTTTTGTGTCACAGCATTGGAGCTCGGCGTTTGGCACTTGCGTGCGGTGATCTCACAAAGGGTATTTCTAACGAGTCTAAAGAAGAGTAAGCCCACTTTTACCGACCACATACATGTTTGATGAAAAGACTAACTTTGAACTGTTTTATTCTACTGATTAATAATGCATTATTATCTCGTAAATAGGTGTTTACTGGCACTTAACCGAATAAAAGAAGAGTTCCAAGTTGTGCAAGAAAAGTTGGACCTCGTTACTCAGGTGACATCACTTTCTTCAATTCAATCCTTACTCTCTCAGTTTCAGCAATGCCAACTAGTTTTTTCTTTGATTGCGTTCTGACCATATACTGTGGTTATTATTATAATGTCAATTTCAACCTTCACTGAGTGATCTGTTTTGATAGTACTTGTTATAATCGAAGCGTTCGTCGTATTCGCTTACTACAACATTATAGAACGGTTCCACATTCTAGAGTCTCATCTTTATTTTATTCATTACGTAGGATCAATTATGGAAATTGCAATTATATATATATATATATTTATATATGTATATATATATATACTTTATTTATTTATTTCTATACTTACATTGGTGTGGTTTTGCTTATTGCAGCTTGAGAGGAGAATTCTGTGTGTTAACTTTGATTAAGCGCGGAAAGGAAAGCAAGAGTCGTTGAAGTTCTTGAAATTTATCTTCTGGAGCTTTTTTTTTAATAACTCAATAAGAACGTTTAGTTGTGTCTTTGTCTTTTGTTTAGATTTTTAGTCTTTTTTAATTTATTATTTCCCATTCCATTTGGAGATACTATTTAGAAGTTTATTTAGGTTCTAAGAATGTTAAAGTTATGAAGCCATGCCCTTTCACCTTCTTCTTGCTTTTATTTGTTATCTATCATGAACTTAAGTGCTATAGAGGTTCAAGAAATGTGCCAACGAAAACTCAGTACAATGACTGAATTTGTGCCAAGTTCTTACATGATTGATGTTCTACTAGTCTGATCCTCGACTTTTACATTTGCACATTTTTACATTTGATGTGGTAATTGTAAAATTTTAATACGTGAAATGCCTCATATTTATAAAAATAATTAGTAATTAACCAACTAAAACTTTTGGGATTGCTATATAATTAACGTTTCGAAAATATCAAAAAATAGTCATAATTGATCATTTATCTTTGTATCAAAACAGAGTTAAAAGTTAGGTGAATTTATCCGTGTAAAAACATGAGTGTAACTGCTTATCTAAATTTTACATTTAGTTCTATAATAATGTAATGCACCCACGTCCAAACTTATAAAAGGTGAATGAACTCGTGAACAGACTTCATTACATGCACTAGTTTGTTTTTTTTTTTTTTTAAATTGCGGGAAGGCCCGGTTCATGGGAGGGGCAAGAGGGGCAGCGGCCCAAGACCTCTGATGAAGGCCTCCAAGTCCAACCAATAAAGACCTCTTCTATTCTGAAAAATATAAAAATAAAACAAAAAAATAAAATCAATGCTGTAACAAAAACAAAAAAAGCAAAGAGACTTTTATAACTTGAGCCGTTTAATATATAGGGAACATAAAGAAGACAAAAAAAAAAGGAAAACAAGTCAATACAAAGTTCTACCTTCAGAAAATTTACCTCATGAGAATCTACCTCAAGATAAAGAGATCAAACAATTTTCATATTTTCGAGTTCTATCTTCTTCTTTTAACTCTTACTATTTGTATTGTTAATTTTATATATATATATATAAGTTTTGTTGTGTTCAATTTATAGGATTTGTTTGTGTGTGTTTTTCCTTAAAATATTAGTATTAGTGTTAAATATGTCAAATAGAAAGTTTCAATCGGGATATGAAAAAAATTTAAAATAAGAGACTTAGAAAGCTTTATCAAATCACAAAAAAGAGCTATTGAATATTTTTTTATTTGAATCTTGAATGTTTTTTAAGGTATGATGAAATTTTTTATCTATATGGTTTTGGATTTATTTTCAGAACTTAATTTTTTTCGGGAAATATTTCAAAAGTATAATAGTAACTCGATGGAAATACTTAATTATAGTAAGCACATTGATTATTTTCCTAATGTTTATGTTGCATATAGAATAATTTTAACTATTCATGTTACCGTTGCTTATGCAGAGAGAAGTTTCTCCAAGTTGAAATTGATCAAATCTTATTTGAGATCAACCATGTACCAAGAAACACTCAGTGGACTCGCAATTTTTATCGATTGAAAAAGAGTTGCTAGACAAACTTGAGTATAAAGATTTGATTTCTGAATTTGCATCTCGAAAAGCAAGAAAAGTGAATTTTGTGTAACATTTTTTTCTTTATATTTTGCAATTTGACTTTTTTAACTTAAATTGAATTATGATTACAAAAATCTTTTATTTTCTTTCTCGCCCAAGACCTCCATTTTTTCTTCCTTCTTTGATTAGCATTTTTGGAAGAACTTCAAATTCTCAACTCCTCTTTTGAGCTATGACACGCTACTTCTTTGTTACCAATACTTCATCTTTTTAAAGGAGGGCATTGATTTTAATTTCTTCACGCCATACACTAACCGCATCATAAGTCGTAGAGGTGAGGTTCGCTAGGATGCGACGTTGCTGCTCTATACCCAACCTCTTCTTGTGAAAGTTGTCTCGTCTCCATTTGGAAAGGGAAATAGCACACTTCTTTACTGCTGTCTCGTAGTCGGAAACTCAAGAGTTGGCCACGGGCTCTTTGCACCTCTTCTCTTTGTACCACGCTTCCTCAAAGTAAAAGCGTCTTTTGAATCTTCCATCGAAAAATAAGTTCGGGTCCACTTCTTCTGTTTGGACAAGGAGAGGCCGATTGTCGGAGGGCCCAATGGTCGAGAAGTTGCACTTTGACCGTGGAGAAGGAGGTTATCCATTCGAGATTCGCAAAACATCGGTTGAGGAGGATATTCGTAGTTCCCAAAGATGTCGCCCTTTTCCACGTAAAGGGGTCACCCACATAAGCTAGATCTTCAAGCTAGAAATCATCAATAACCTTCCGGAAAGCATCCATCTAAACCGTATTTTTGGGACACACCCCTTGTTTCTCCGACTCACGTAGAATTTTATTAAAACCTCCACTGACAAGTCAAACCCCATTAAAATTTTCGTGAACTCTCCGAGTTAGTTCTCACGCACATTTCCTTTGCGCTTCTTACGGATTGTCATAACTCCCACAAATCTCCAACATGTTCCACCATCTTCTACACACACACACACCGTCTCAGTATGAAATCTTGAATATGACAAAACTCGAATATCTTTACCAAATTTATGTAACAAAGTAAGTCCACCGCTCATGCCCACACAATCAACCATAAAATCATTCTCAAAATCGACTTCCATTTTCAACTTCTCCACTCTACGCTTCGGGAGTTTTGTCTCGGAGAGAAATAGGAATCCAGGTTAAGTTTTAACGTGGAACCGGAGGGCATTGATTGTCCAAGTTGTCAATCTCTTGGACGTTTCAAGATAAGCCCAACATTGCTCCAGGTCGCCTATTTTTGTTGGAAGCATCGATAATTCATAAACAATGAGACCCGAACCATTCTGTTTGAGGGAAATATTGGATTGGGTATTGCGGGTGCACTAACGATTACATTTTCTTTATTGTAAAATTCCCTTGTGGAGTTCTTCTCTCAAAATTCTCATTTATATATGTTTTCCTTACTATCTCACATATACACAACGACGTTGTATCTTATCTAATTCATATGTACATTTCACAATAATGCCTTTCTTTCATTGCGCTTTTTCAAATAACCCCATTACACTTCGCATGAAAGCTCTTTATAAATAGTTATAACACTAAATCATGCTTAATTATTGGAAAAAAAAGTTAGCAATTTCGAAGGTATGATTTCAATATGCCGATTGACTCGAGCAATTTCAAAACCACAATGTTTGTATTAACAATCAAACAACTTAATCTTAATAGATGTCTCGTCTAGAAGTCACTTTAAAACTCAGGCCGAGCTCTTTAATGACTTGATAGCCCTATGAGCATTCTCCAACAAAGAAGCTTGAAAACGAGACTCGGGCACAATTTTAGATCAAATAAAAAGCTCTAATTCAGTATACTGGTAAGAGCAAATGAACAATGTAAAATCAGTATTCCTGAACATGAATTGATGAGGGCGATATTATTGGGATTAAAGCTCTGTAGTCGGCAACAGGGGTAATTACTTCTCAAGTAATTTAGAATACATGACCCAAAAGTAATCTAGTGACATGAATTACCTTCCGTAATTTATAATTTTTTTTGAAACACCTTCCGTAATTGAATCTTGTAAAACTATAGTCTTTGATCCACTTCATCTTAGTCGACTTCAAAATTTTGACCCTTTGAGTATATTAGATGGTAGAATGGTTTTTTCGTCGTTTGGATGAATGTGTATATAAGTTTTATGTTTAAGTTCTATAAACAAAATGCATGAGATATTTTGGTGTATAGAAATTCATGATTCCCTGTATGTTATACGTTTACGTAACTTTCACCTTTTCGTTTGATGAGTCTTGTAAAAATGACTCATGGGCCTAGAGCTTAGCTAAGCTCAAAGCAAGCCTACCTAATGGAAAAAAAAAAGTGTATATATGTACTTCAATAACACTTTTACAGCTCTACATATTCGCCTAAAATCTGGTATCAGATTTGATCTCCACATCTTCTACAGCTATATTTCTCACTGATTTTATTTAAACTAACTTAAAATTTTACAAGCATTTTTTTTAAAGGCGACGTGAATTGAATCCATGATCTCCAACTTGAAAATGGTGTGATATTACCACTAGACTACTCAATTACCACAAAATTTTATAACCATTTTGAAACAAAAGCAGGATAATATCGCATTTGCTTTGACGTTGGTTTATGGTTAGGTAAAGAATTAGAACTAATCTATCGTATTCACTGAACTTGTTTATCAACTACAAGATTCCTATATCTAAATAAGGATGAGATAAGAAGATCATGGAAGCACTTTGGTCATGCAGTGCTTGCTTATTTAGAGTGACAAGACCTGAGTGGAGACCACACTGTCCCTCCTCTGCCCAACTTCCTAAATAATGCAGTTTGGTGCTACAACACCATTAATGCCCGAACCCAAGAACAGACCTAACTCAGATTTCTAATCTTAAGAAGAAAAAAATACTACTACTAGTTTAAATTCCCTTTAAAACTCTTATCAAGCTGTGTCTTTAGGAATGAAGCCTCGCTGATAATTCGACAGTTGTGATGGAATCCAGCGATGGAGAATCAACGGCTGCGGTGAAGTTGCAGAAAGTGTACAGGAGTTACCGAACTAGACGAAGGCTAGCGGACTCGGCTGTGGCTACTGAAGAGTTATGGTACACTTCGTTTACGTATAATTAATTAAATACGATTACTGATTTAAGTGCGGAATTCTAATTTTGGCCTTGGAAGGTGGCAAGCGATAGATTACGCGAGGCTGAATTACAGCACAGTTTCGTTCTTCGATTACCAAAAATCAGAGACCGCAGTTTCAAGGTGGAGTAGGATAAGCCTTATTGCTTCCAAGGCAAGTAATTAAAACGAGAAATAACAGAAGATAGCGAAATCCGTCAGAGTTTTGATTTTGATTTGGTATTTGCAGATAGGTAAGGGGTTGTGTGAGGACTCAAACGCCAAAAAACTGGCTTTCCAGCACTGGATTGAAGCTGTAAGTTTTTCTCATTACATTTACATTGAATGCCATCATCTCTTTCCTGGTTATCAGATAGTGTGTGTTTCAGATAGATCCGAGGCACCGCTACGGCCACAATCTCCACTATTACTATCAAGAATGGTGTAACAGAGATTCGGGGCAGCCATTTTTCTACTGGTAGTACATATATATACATCTATATACATAGTCTTTCTCTCTCTCTCTCATGGCTTTCTTTTGGTGTGAAGGTTGGATGTGGGAGATGGGAAAGGGGTGGAGGCGGAGGAGTGCTCGAGATCAAGGCTACGACAAGATTGCATCAGATACTTGGGGCCGGTACTGCCAATATCTATCTTTCTTGTTGAAATTCATTTTATAATCCTCAGAATTTGTTTGTATTTTCATTCTCTCAGTTTTAGTTCCCTCAAAATTTTCTCGATCCAAAGAACACCAGATGGATTTTCATTTTTCTCCTCCCTCCGATTTTCGAACAAGTTTCAAGACTGAATTATTTTCCTGTACCTTTCATGAAATAATAACCAAGCAAGAAAGAGAGTACTACGAGTATACCATAAGAGAAGGGGTGATATGGCACAAGCTAGCTGGAAATCCGCTCGACACCAAGCGAGGACTGCAAACCCAAAAATGGATATTCGTTCTGAGCACCTGCAAAAAACTTTACATCGGCGAGGTACATTATTTCACTCGAGAAAGTACGAACATGACTCAGGCCAATTTTACGGATCTCGCTTCAATTTATGTGTTGTAGAAACAGAAGGGAACTTTTCATCATTCGAGCTTCCTCGCAGGAGGTGCCACCTTGGCGGCCGGAAGGCTTAGAGCAGAATGCGGGAAACTCAAGGCATAATATTCCTAATCTTTGTCACATCTTTTCTTAATTCTGATTGTTATTTTTGACTATTTTTATGTTGTTTTTCTGCTGCGAATCTCAGTCTGTCTCAGCATACAGCGGACACTACCAGCCAACAGATGAAAATCTGAACATCTTCACTGCGTTCCTCAAGGACAAAGGAGTCAGCCTCGACAATGTTAAGGTCGCTAATCCCATTCAAACATGTAAATGTTAAGCATTTTCGAAACATTCGTACATTGAACTACTACAGCTTCTTTCAGATAATGTCCAGCAACATTGACAAAAGTGAGAGGTTCGAAAACGATAATATGCGATTTGCAAGAGAAGAAGACCAGAATCCTGAATCACATGGATCCCAAGTCTCAGACAAAAGTAAGAGTTACAGAAGATCTTTTACTAGCACTAACATCCCGAGCCCTGGAACAACTTGTCCAGAGAGCAAGATACTGAAAGGGATAAAGTCAAAGAGGGAAATGAGTTCTTACCAATTGGGAAGTCAACTGTCGCTTCGATGGTTAACTGGAGCAGGACCCAGGATTGGCTGCGTTGCAGACTACCCCGTTAAACTGAGGGTGCACACTCTGGATTCTGCCCATTTGTCAACACCATCAGAGTCTGCACTCTCTTTGAGTCGGGAATCTTTTTGCAGAATAATGTGATCTGAAAAATGCAAGCTTTGGCATTCTATTCTTGCTAGTCATCAGAACAAAATCATAGCCACATTTTTTTAAATCTCAATTATGTCAATATATTACAGAAAGACTTCACTGCATTGCTGATTTATACATCAAACACATAAGAAGTTCAGCACTAAAACCCTTACAGCGAAATGGAAAAGTCTTCACGTGTGCAAGGTCTAACAAATCATTCTCTCACAAACAAAAACGACTCCTTAAACACCCAAACATTTTATCATATAACAAAGCAAATACAGAGAAAAACATGCGGTCTTTTCTCGATTATTTATAGAAGCCACTTATGCAGATCGAGGGACAGAGTAGCTTACAAGTAAGATAATCAACCGATAAATGTACAGGTTACACACAACAAGAGAGTCATTTCTTAAAGATAGCACGCATATGAAAAGGAGAGAGAGGTGAAAATACAAAGTCAAGCTGTTGCCACGGTTTCTTCGGGCTTGGGTTCCGCTTTGGCCTCTGGCTTTGCCTCTGCTTCGTCGACCCAATACTCCGTTTTCTTTCCTGTTTTCGAAACAGTCTGGAAAACTGTCTCTGCAGGCACAGTCCCTTTCACTGTGACCTTCTGCTCTTTCATGTCAATGTCATACGATTCCACACCTAAAATTGCTCGCAATAAAGACAAGGACATAAGAAACGGAAATTGAATGGCTTTTGCACTGAGAAAGTTCATTTAATTTTTTACTTCATAAGACTTGTCGGCATTTACAAAACACCATCTGGGATTCAATTGATTCAGGAGGAAAATAAATCCAAAACAAACCTTCCAACTTCCCCAGAACTCGGTTCACTGCCCCAGAACAGCCCCCACATGACATTGCAACCCTAAGGACTACAGTCTGCACCAAAACCAACGAAATCTTAAATAGCAATATCTATATGTATACATACGTATGTATTCACGTATGTATATATATATATATATATATATATATATACATTTACATGGTAAAAATAATTTTCATTAAGTTTGTAAAATGTTATCAACTTCACGTTCATCAACCTTACAAAGAACATTATGGAAAGTGCTTACAAATATTCGTAACGAAAATTACTCAATGGGAAGTTTCAATCCCAAATCAAAGTCACAATGGTTAACAGTTGATAACAGCAACATTGACCATGTATCTCAGGTTTGTCAAGATGCAATCTGACCATGTTGGTAATTCAATTAGCGATGCCTTCCAACTTTCTAGAGTTTCCCAATTTGTTAACTGAATGTTGGTTCTGGTTATATACGTATGTGATCAAGTTCTCTCTGTTGATTTTTTTTGGCATTCCTAAGTAAAAAAGTTATTGAAATATCTTAGACATTGACAGATGAAAGTAAAAAGAAAACAAGCCGCGCCCACTTGATAGAATATTAGATATTTTGTAACGCAGCCTCCACAAATTTAGATACTGATTTTAAGGTTCCTGTTCATCTTCCCGTATCCCGAAGGTCCAAAAAAGGAAAATAAATAAATGAATACATTAAAGGAAGAACACCTCATATAGTAAATGGCCAGAACCTTAAATCATCACCCCCACTAAAAATAATTGATAATCGTAATTTAGACGAGCTTAACAGAAATCCACCAGTTTGTTTACTCTAGAACCCAACATAAATCTGAAGAAAAAGAAACCAAGACTTGGATCTAAAGTTGATCAATTAGCCCAAATAAAAGGAAATTGAAAGTCCAGGACAAACGATAAAACGAAGAGTTTAAACGTAGATGGCACAGATCAAACGTAAATTAACGAGCAAGACCACGATCGGAAGATAAATCGTGGAGAAATTAGGCAGCGAACAGAAAGAATAGGAATTAAAGATGAAATACCTGAGACATGGCTTACGAAAAATGGAATTCGTAGGGACGCCGAGAGTCGAGACGAGACAAAAGTGAAAGAGAGCGAGAGAATCGATGAAGTGGATACGCAATTGTGTTGAATGTGAATTGAATTTGGATGGTATTTATAGAAGTTGACATGTACAAAATAAAGAAAACAAAAATACTGAAAAGGATAACTTTAGTGGGTCGGTCCGGTGGATTCAGAGTCAGGCATGTCATGTAAGTTAAGTTTTATTTATATTATTAATTTTTTCATTCACACATTTATTACTAATATATCCTTGTTGGTTTTATTTTGGAGACATAGAGGAGAACCGAAGCTAATGCTAGTTTCTTTTTTTAGGGAATAGAAATTTCTCTTTTTTTTTTTCTTTTTTCTATAAAAAAAAAAATTCGGAAGGGAATTCTCTTTCTTAAATAGGAGATAAAAGGAAACAGAATCCCAAAATTCGTTTGTTCTTTTAATAAATTATCGTATGAAGTGCTTTTATTTATTTATTTATTTTTTAAAAAATGGACCATTAAATTTATAACCGTTTCAAATTAAATGGTCGAGATGATTTGCCCGTTAGAAACTAAAATGTTATCATTTTATTATCGTTAGGGATGTAAATTTATGAAATTTTTTATTTTTAACTCTTTATTTTTTTCTTATAAATACTTCGTCATTTTTAACTTTTTTCGCCGCAATTTATTTTCAAAATCTTTCATTCTCCGTTGATTTCACTCAAAAGTCTTAGAATTCATTTCTTTACAATGTCTTGTAGATCATCAGCTCGATCCCAAATCCACCTCATTTACCTTAAACATCACCTCTCACAATTTCTCCACCACCTCAAGACTCCCCGACTAACCAATATCATCAAAATTGGTTAAGATTAAACGCATTTCCAAATTTTGAAAACACCGAGTGTGACTCGACTTCATTTTCTTTACCTTCTTACCAGCCACCATCATGCAGCACAAGTCCACGTGACAATGAATTAAATCCAAACCCTCCTTATGTTCAACCACCTAGTTAACTCGAATTACAACAAGCCCAACAAGAGAATGACGATAAACTCAAGATCTTTACCAAGTGTATCAACACTATGAAAGTCAACATCATAACCACGAGAAGGCCGAGGAGGAAGAAGTCGAGGAGGAGAAAGTCGAGAGGAGGTCGATGAACAACAACATCATCCACCAATCCAAATACCACAACCAAGAAAATAAGAGCAAAGGTCCCAAAAGAAAAGAAAGTCTCAATCCTCTATATGGAAATTCTTTGACCAAATAGGCGACAGAGAAGGCCGTCGAAGAAAATGTCTAACATGTAGATATATCATCAAAGCTCAAAATGTTATGCAAGAAACTTTTTATCTCAAACACCACCACAAGAAGTGTTCCGAAACCGATTCTTCAAGCAGTGTAAGTACTCATGGTCACTTAGAACATAAGAGACAATTAGTTGAGTACATCATTACCACAAGTCAATCTTTTAGTCATTTTGAAAATGAAGGTTTTGTTAAATATATTACTTATTTGGTACCCGGTATTCAACTTATTTCTAGATCAACTTTGAAACTTTATGTACTAAATGTTATTTTGAAAAATGGGAAAAAATGAAAGTCATTTTATCTTCAAGGAACATTTAGTGTAGCCTTAACATTTTATCTAGAATGAATTTTATGAGTGGTTGTTCATGACATAGAAGAACAATGAAACTTTAACAAAAGAGTCAAAGTCTTTAACATAATAGAAGGAAATGGAAACGAAAATAACATACTAGAGATTATATTAGGTGTTATTAAGAATAAGAACTTAGAAATAGAATTATTTTTGTGACCTCTTAGATGATGCAACTAGCAATAATACCATGATTAGAGAATTACAAACCAAAATATCATGTGAGGAAAATCTTATGCACCAAGGATGTCTCACACACATTATTAACTTTATAATTCAAGCCGAATCACGAACTTTTCATTATGAAGTTAAAAAAATAGACATGTTATAAGTTGGATCAATAGTTCAATCACTAGAGTAGACGAAATAAAGAGAAAATCTTTACTTTATGGATTACATGAAAGAACATTCCACGTAGAAAATAAAATCTTTTGGAACCCCACATATTTGATGCTAACAGTTTTTTATAGAAGGGTTATATGAGGTTATTATAGCTTATTATAATTCAAATGTGAGTGAATGTATACTGACGAAGATATTATCATGGTTAAAGTTTTTATTATGTTTCTCAATTTTAATGAATAAACATGTTGTTTATCCGCTGTTTATAAATCTACTTCTGATTTAGCAATTCATGTCTTTGTGCAATTGCTCAACATATTTTCCAAATTGATCAAGAAAAAAAATTTCAAGAATGTATTCTTCAATAAAAAAAGAAATTTTTAAGATATAGGGTTGTGGCAAAATTCATTTCTTGTATGAATATACTTCTATTCTAGACCCTTGTATTCACATAAATGATTATAAAATGTTTTATATTTTTAAAAAGATATGTCCATCGACAAAAATTATATTACACATGATCACAAAAAGATTATATTATACATGATCTTAAAATGGGTCAAAAATCCATTTTGAGATATAGTTGCCATAATGAGTCTAACTTTGATATTTCATACAAAAGCTCCATATGTGAAAGATAAATTTCATTTTATAGACCCAAACTATAGAAAATATATAGTTTAGACCCATTATTTAGAAAATATATAAAAATAAACTTTTGGACAAAAATCTGACCAAAATACTTATAGGCAAAACACTTAATTTTTTTAACCTCAGAGATTTAACCTGTTGTTCTTGCATAATTTTCTTGTTAAAATTTATTAATTGTTGTTCGTATAATGATTATTAGCAATATATATGAAATCGGATTAACTTTGGTTAAATTTAAACCAATTTTGAATTTTGGACTTTACAAAATAATGAAAAATTCGCATTTTATCGTACCTATGATAGTATACGATAGGATACAACACCAAAAAATTGATTTTGTACGATAGCGTACGATACAATACGATAGTGTACAATGCTTGAGTTGTCGCTTATAAAAAACAACATCTAAAGCGTATGATTGTATACGATGAAAATACTAATACTTTACACGTTGCTTTTCAATAAAGAGGTTTTGTACGACATCTAAAGCGTAAGTGTACGATGCTTTAGGCGTCGCTTTTTATGCGACACCTAAAGAGTATGACAGTGTACGCTGGAATACCGATATTTTATACGTCGCTTTAAAAAAAATGATGTCTTAAGTGCCAGTTTAAGTTTTTCCTGTATCGTACGTACGATAAAATTCAAAGTTTTTATGGTACCTACGCTGAAATTTAAAGTGTTCATCGTTTTCTAAAGTTAAAACTCAAAATCGGCTTAAGTTTAACCTAAATTAATCCAATTTAACATATATGTTGTTAATAATCATTATACAAACAATATTTAGTAAGTTTTAATAACAAAGTCATTAAAAAACAATCGATTAGTGATTAAATTATCAAGTAAATCTTCTAATTTTAAAGAACTAAATGTTTTGCCTACAAGAGTATTTTTGTCCAATTTTGATTCAATAATCTATTGTTAAATATTGTTTGAAATAATAAGTCTAAACTATACATTATATATAATTTGAAGGTCTATAAAATGAAATTTTCTCCTTCACGAGTACACTTACTTTATTCTTTTATTTTTAAAAAAATTTCTAGTTAATTTATTAACTGTGAGCTCGATGAGTTATTTTTTTTAATATAATTAAGATTTAATTAGTTTTTTTATTTCTTTCTGAAATGTGGACAATTTAGACTAGTGGTTTATTGTTCCCGAAAAAATTAATATATATATTCTACAGGTAAATATTATTCTTGATCAGAAGTTAAAAAAAACTTAAGCAGGCAGCATTATTGAATAATTAAAAGAAGAGTTAAGCATATAATTAATTTAAACTATTTAAATAAAAAAATTAGTCTAAAGTTTTTAGTAATTATGAAAATAAACAAACTCAAGCAATTAGAATGCGCCTATTATATGAAAAGGTAAGCTTGAGTTTAAGTATTTCCTTAATCTGAATAATTAGACTATAACACCGAGAGAGATCCAAATCAATAGTGAAGACGAACATCTAATCGATACAATTAACCAAACATAAATTGAGGTGTTTGTAGTTTCCATTCTTTACAAAATTTTAACAAAGAAAAAACTACAATAAGACGTTATAGCGAAAAAACTAAGACGTTATAGTGAAAAAACTAAAACATAGTAAATAAATAACACGTTTTCTTTCTTAAACTAATTCAACCGACACCGTTTGCAAACTAATAGTGAAAGTATTTAATACCTATATTTATATGAACAATCACAAAATAGTTATAATAAATCTGCTTTAAACATATCAATAGCGATAATTCAGATAAATGGTCGACGTTTAATTTATACAATTTGGAAATAATTATTATTTTGTAAAAAACTTGTAAATGACCACAAAGTTTACGTGACAATCTAATTTACATATATATTTTACAGGTTTGTCCTTATTAAATTTTAAAAAAATTATTTGAAATTTAAATTTTAATATTCAATTTCCAAGTTTGAAATTTGAATTTATCGTATGTGATCTTATATTAATTGATTCGCGGTTTATAAATTATATTTATCATTTGTTGACCAAATTTGTTAAGATCATATAATTTTGTAAAAAAATGTTATATAACTGTTAACTACTTTATTCGCCATTTAATTTTTATACTCTATTAATTTGTTTATTTATTGTTTTGATTTCTCTCTTTTTATGTTGGAGAAATCCGAAATTCTAGAATTAGTTAAAATTTTATATATAAGGAACGAATTACTTTAATTAATAATTTATTCATTATGTTGTTAATCACCGCAACTTATAAGTCATTTACATGAATTAATTTTTTTTACATGCAAATTCATACACTTTTTTTCGATTTTGGATTTTGAATTTGAGCGTGAAATTGTTGTATGAAATTAATATGTGCGTTTAAATGTTATTTATTTATTATTAGTTGACCAAATTAGTTAAGATTTTATATATTAAGAAATAATCACACTTATATGTTAATTTGTTTATTTCACCATTTAATTCCTTTACTCCATTCATTTATTTCTTTATTGTATCCGTTTCTATATCTTTAGTTTTGGTAAATCCAAAATTTTGAAATTAGTTAAGATCTAACATATTAAGAAAGAGTGAGTTTTCGTTAAATATTTATCATAATGTTGTTAATCATCACACAATTTACAAATCATTTACATGGAACTTACGTAAATTAACATCTTATTTATGTGAAAGTTCATAGCAAACGAAATTCATTAACAACATTTTTTTTCAAAAAAAAAAAAAAAACAGGATTTCCATAATCATACTGCCTCATTACTGAGCGAAACTAACATGATTAACAAATGCACAACACTATCAAACAAATATTTTCAGAAATCTAAACATACTATTTAGCACAACTTTTTAACCGCCGTAGAATGCTTCCCAGAACCGTATTACAACCGAAAATTTAACTTTACATATGAAAATTCTTGCACCTTTAAACAATAAAAACAACAACAAAATCTCTGTTACCTTCAAACCTGATATTAAAAACACAAACAAGAATAAAATTTTCTTTAATGTACACATTAGTTATAGGGATAAGTAGCAATATAGTACTTTGAAACATATTAATTGCCATATAGCCAATGTTTGTAAAAATTTGATTGATAGCCATTAACCAAAATAAATAATTATATATTACTAAAAAATAACCAACTAATAGTAGTTATTAACAATCTCGTCATACTAAATGGCTATTTACTAAACAAAAAAAAGAATGGTCAAACAACAATATCAATGTTTCATTTGGTTATTTAGAGCAATTTTTGTTATTTATAGACAAAACAACAAATATCTCTGTTGCAACATCGAAAATCCAAATAATATTTCGTATAAATATCTCAGTTATTTACGTTGACAGAAAATAAAACTTTTTCGTATCTCAAAACAAAAAACCTGAAAACATATACAAAATCAACGATTTAAACCCATAAATCCTAAAAATCCAATGATTTATATTAAAAAAATCTCAAAAGAATAAAAAAAAAGAACACGATAGTGATAAAGAAGGACACGAATACAAATATCTAAATATTACCTAGATTGCAAGTCCTTGTCGATTTAAGCCATTTCGTGAAAGTGTTTTTTTTCGATTTCGGCATTTGTATGTGAGATTTGAGTATTTTTTGGTGAATATGCATGAACAGTTCGAGAAATGAAATAATAATTAAAGTTAATTGTTTCCTTGTTTGGTGGTGATATTTATTATTAAGTTTTTTAATTATTTAATGACCAAATTTTTCCATCTGACAGGAAAACAATGAGGTTAAAACTGCCAATGAAAATTTGTAAAACAATTGAACCGACTATTTACAATTTTTTTTACAAAACCTAAGCTATTTCTAAATCCGTATACGTTTAGATTACTATTATATATAATAACCTTGTAAATAATTCTGTTAGGTAAAATGAAAATTCTTGCAAAATAATATATTTATTTTTTCCAATATATTCTTAACCGATTTGCTTGTGTTTAGTAAGAAAAATATATTGGATCGGCTGGATGGTGAAGTTATTTCGCAACGATCATTCAAGTAAACTATAATACCATTATTTTTGGTTCATTAAATCAATTTTGTTTTATGAACGATGAAATCCACAACATTTTTAATTATTTAAATATCCTCAATACAAATAATAGCTTTGGAAAATCAGTACAATGTTGTGAAGTGAAATAATTCTCAAACTACTTTTTTTTCAAAATTGTAGAAAGCATCGATAAAATCAAGCGACCCTCTTAAAATTCAAAATTGTGTCATGACATTTAATTAGTTTGTTGTAAAAAAAATATTTCAGTTGTTAATATATATATATCCCAAGTAATGATGCCAACCCTACTACACATGCATTATGAGTAGTGGTGACGACGAGGGCAACCAAACAATTCATAGTTGGACCGCACTAAAAGAAATATATCTTCCACCAATCGACAGTGTATTCAGTTATATTTTCCATTCGATAATAGTTTCATTTATTTATTTATAATTCTGTAGTACAAAGTCTATGAAAAATATATAGTACTACAATACAATGTTCGTTTATGCTAGAGTCGCAAATGAATTTTTATATTATGTTTCGTGCTCTTACGCTGTACGTTTCAACGAAGGCATGTACTTTGCCTTGTTTTATTTTATCAATTTCGGTTGCTTGTTACCAAACGAAAGACCAGTATGGTGACCAACTATACTTTTATATGTATATACACACACGCACACCAGCCACTTTTTAAACCGGGAATACATACCAGTCAATTTCATTTATTTATTCAAAATGGAGCCGTTGGGTTCGAAACATGTAGCGCGGTAGGAGGAACTTTTTCTCCTCTCTTCTCATGCTCTACCTAATAAGGAAATATTAGGGCTGAATTGTGAAGTGTTGAGGCTGAGGATGAAAAGCCTTTGACTAACGATCCCAATATGAGTGGGCTACATGGCAGCATCTCCCTTCATCCTGTCCGGGTGTCAGTTGCTGACAATGCCACGCAGTCTCAAGTTTCTCGTGGAGATAAAGCTCAATCCCTCTCCATTCAGGAACTGAACCGTCCCAGCAGCACTATCATATCCACTCCGCTGGGCCCATCTCCTAATTATAATGACTTGGCCACGCGGGCCTTCAATTGCCTATTCTCTTAAAGAAAAGGTCCATCTCCAATGAGGCTGCAGGAGCCAAAGATGAAAATGGGCTTCCTGGATTTACTCTGGTGACAATAGGGGAAGCATCATCGGAATCTTGGAAGAGAGCTTGGACTGAACAGGGTCCGAGTGGGAAGTCTAAAGAAATTGACGCGTGGAATTGGAAGGGAGATAGAGCCTGGCTCTAGAGAGGTAACTCACTCTTCCGAGTCTTCTTTGCTTCTTTTACTTGATAGTAGAGATATACGACATAGAGATTTATTAACTGTTACATGTGAGTTAGGGCATAGAGATTTACTTACTGCTACATGTGACTTAGAGAATAAAGACTTAGTTCCAGTTACTCATACTTTAGGAGTTTCTAGTACACTAGATTCGACTTTAGTACCATTTGATGAGAGAGCGGCGCCCCTCGAGTGCGAGGGCCGCCAAACGCGATGATAGGCGTTATGTGGAACGACAAGGGGCTTGGAAACCCCGGAACGAGGTCGGCCCTTCTTGCCCATATTCGTGAGCACATTCCCGATTTTATTTTCCTATCAGAGACTAAGGCGGTCGGCGAGAAGTAGCCGAGAGACTTAGAGTGCATATGGGTTTTGACGATGGTATGACGGTTGATTGTCTTGGTAGGAGTGGAGGCTTGATGTTACTCTGGAAAGAGCATGTGAGATTCCCACTCGGGACATTTTCGAGATACCACATTGAGGGAGACCTGGTTAGCGAGACGGGTGAGAGTTGGAGATTTGTGGGGATCTACGGGGACCCCGTGACTTCTCAGAAGAGACATACGTGGGAGCTTCTACGGCACCTTCGGAGTTCTTACAGTGGTGCTTGGTTAGTTGGGGGCGACATGAACGAGGTTGCTGCTTTTAGAGATATGAGGAGGCAGAGATAGAGGACCCAGCCAGCTTGCTGCTTTTAGAGATATGATCTTGGATTGCGATATCCACGACCTTGGTTTCGAGGGAGACCCATTCACCTGGCAGAGATGAGGTATAGAGGAGCGTCTTGATAGATGTCTGGCGAGTCTCGAGTGGAGCGACCTCTTCCCTTCTGCCACTGTTCAACACTTGAGCTTCTAGAGATCGGACCATAGGCCGCTTCTTCTTACGGGGTGACTCTGTCTATCCAGGTTCAGATATTCTACTATGGGCTGATCTCATCCACAAAAACTTTGGTGAACACTGTAGCAGGAGGCACGGTTTTAACTAAGACACCTACAGAGTTCTACGAACTTCTAGATGAGCTGGCAAGGGGAAATGACCGATGCCCAGTGGAGAAACGAATAATGAAGCCACCCCCAGCATCTGGGAGTGCCACGACGTCCACATCTGAGGTAGATGCAATTAAAGCAGTGACGACTGAATTGGCGGAACTAAAGAAGCAGTTGAAGGAGATGCAAGCCACATCCCATCGATACACTCAGCACCAGAGCCATGCTTCTGGTGTAATGGCCCTCACTTCACCGATGACTGCCCAAACGTAAACAAGTGTCAAGCCAAAAATGCAAATTTCGTGGGGAACTACAATCGTCCAACGTTCCAAAACTCCAACAACTACTACAGCGGAGCACAGAATAACCATCCAAATTTAGCAAGGCAATCGTAGCCTCAACAACAACATCAACAGGGGTTCTTGAATCAAGGTCTGCCCCAGGGGTTCCAAAAACAACAACAAGGGCAGCAGCAACAACAACATGGGTTCCAGCCACAACAACAGAATCAGCCCGCCCCTAAGGATGAAATGAAGGAGATGTTCACAGAATAAAGATGCAGTATTGCGCAACCTCAAATCACAGATCGGGCAGATGGCCACGACATTCAACACAAGGCATCAAGGCACGCTTCAGAGCAATTCTGAGCCTAATCCCATAAATCAGTGCAATGCTATCACACTTTGTAGTGGGATAGTAGTTGACAACTCCGACAAAAAGAAGGAGAAAGAATTAGAGGATGAAGTAGAGCCCGCAGCCTCAGAGATTCCAACACCCCTGTGAGTCCTCCAGTCAATATATTGTTCCCGGAGCGACTAAAGAAGGTGAAACTCGATAAGCAATACAAGAACTTCCTAGACATCTTCAAGCAGCTCCACATAAACACCCCATTTGGTGAAGCCATTGAGCAAATGCCAAACTACGCCAAATTCTTGAAGAACATCCTCTCTAACAAGCGCAAGATCGAGGATTCTAGCATCATTGCACTTTCAAAGGAGTGCAGTGCGATTCTCCAGAGAAAGCTCCCTCCAAACCTCAAGGATCCGGGAAGCTTCACCTTTCCATGCACGATTGGAGACACCTATTTCAAAAAGGTACTATGTGACTTAGGAGCAAGTACCAACCTCATGTCGTACTCCATCTTCAAGAAGCTCGGCATTGGAGAAGTGAAGCCCACACGAGTGACGCTTCAAATGGCGGACAGGTCAATAAAGCATCCCCGAGGAGTGATCGAGGATATCCTTGTAAAGGTGGAAAAATTCATATTCCCTGCCGATTTCATTGTTCTCGATATGGAGGAAGACAGAGACATTCTCATCATCTTGGGCAGACCATTCCTAGCCACCAGAGGTGCCTTGATTGATGTCCAAAAAGGCGAACTGAAATTAAGGGTTCAATACGAGGAGGTAGTTTTTCAGTGTGTTCATCTCGATGAAGTACCTAAAGGCAAGTGATAACATATTTCGGGTAGACCTCTGCGATGCAGCCATCGGAGACCACACCCTTCGACCGTATGAATCATTAGAGGTATGTCTTCTTAACTCATGTGAATTCGCTGACAAGTTTGTTAAATGTTCAACACTATATTACGCGAGTTACATGAATGAGTTCGAAACAAACAAAAGAAAATACTTCAAGTAGCTAGGAGAAAGCAAAAAACGCGTAAAACCATCAATTGATAAGGCCTCGAAGATTGAACTGAAAGAGCCACACGACACGAGAAGTGTGTCCATGTGTTATTCCCCCTTCCCAACATATCCTTGGCATCTCTCGAATCTCTACGAGCAACCACCTCCATATTATGGAGAAGTTCCCACTCCGCCATACGACCAACCACCGTATCACCATTCACCAAAACCGCCACCGTACGAGTAGGGGAGTTCGACAATCCCCACATGATAAGTTTCTCTTCTATTTGTGTTCATTGAACTACATTGAGGTCAATGTAGATTTTAAGTTTGAGGGGATTCTTGTTTTGTGGATTTGTAATATTTGTTTTTTTGTTTGTTTAGGTAGAAATTGGTGTGAATTGTCTCGTTTGATTATTATATTGTTTGCCGACGATATTATAAGGTGTTAGTTTTAGAAGTGAAATTTATTCATGAGCTATTGAGTAAGAAAGAATGTGTCGAGCTCTAAAGTTCCCATATTTGACCCAAATAATGCGTGTCTCGACCCTTTAGGCAACCTTGGAAAGTAACTTAACCGATCTCTTGATTGAAAACAGCTACAACAAACTAGAACCTTCTCTAATTCCTAATCAAGAAAAAATATATTACATACTAATCTAAGTCGAAATGAAGTAAGCATTAGGATGAGCCACGTGGACCTTAAAAGCCGACCCGATCATGAATATCCATTAGAACACTTTTCAGAAAAGGCCAAACACGATCCAACTCGTTCTAAGTCACTAAATAAGCTTAACTAGAGAAGACATTACCACAAAGAACCCGTTAAGCAAGCTAGGACTTCATCGCTTTATTATTTCTTTATAACTTGTTCATAAAAAGATCCACCACATCAAAGAAAAAAAATAATATCTCGTTAAAACCGTTGCTATTTTTTATTCTTTATTATTCAAACAAAAAAAAAACAAAAAAAGAAAAAAAAAAGAAATACATATTTATGCAATAATGAACGTTCATCTTTAGCGTTGTGTATATTATGTTTATTTGTTTTGAGTTTGCTAACGGTGTTTATACGAGTAGTTTTGAATTGGAGGAAAGTTTCATGAATGAGTCTAAGGAAGTGATTAGTGACCATAGTTAGCTTAACCACGAGCCGTGAGAACAACCATATCTACCCGTGACCTAAGCCTAACATTACAAGCCTTTAAGACTTACCAAATGATGTGGTTAAATTAGTGGAGACTAAGGAAGAAGAGAAGGCATATGGGTGTGTTGAGACGAAATTCACGAAATTATGAATTAGAGTGCTTATTGAGAGAGTTTGAACGAGTTGCAAAACTTTGGAAGTCGAGAGTAAGCGAGATACGAAAGCATTGAAAAAAGGTTAAGGTAACTCGAACTTCTAATCTTTCTTTCACATTTAGTAGTTGACTTGAAGTTTGAAATCATGAATTTTCAATTTCATGTAAGTCTACACGTTATGGTTGAGGCAAAAAAGTTATCAGTCGAGACATGAAATACCAAGTTCTACCAATTTTTTTAGGTTTATTTCTCTTGTGTAATTTTGTTTTATTTTATTGCTCGAGGACTAGCGACAATTCAAGTTTGGGGGTATTTGATAAGCGCATTATAAACGTGCTTGTTTGTACTTTCGGAAGTGAATATAAGTTAGTTCGAGAGAATTTTCACGTGTTTTGTAGTGTTTTTCTTAATTTTCAGAGTTTATGAGTGAAAAATGACAAATTAAGCATTTGAGGACGATGTGGCGATTCTAAGGAATTCAGAACATTTTTCGGATCTCAATTCCGACACCCGGAGCTCAAGATAGGCAATTAAAGGCGAGACAACGCACAAACTTCCAGAGAGTTGTGCGTTTGCCGTGTGCGGTGCACAGAGCTTGTGCGCCTGCATGTGCGTTTGCTGTGTGGTGCACAGACTGCCCAGCTAAAAGTTCCAGATTCTTGTGCGCCCGTCTGTGCGGCGCACGTGCCCCGATTCTAACTTATTTTCCACGCGTTTTAATTGCAATCTAAGCCGTTGGATGCAATCTAATGGACTATATGAGCTCCGAAAAACCTAGGAAACCTACAAAAACACTTTAGTTTATGCTGAAACATATCTTTTTTTTTTAGTTTTGGGTTTTCTTTTCGCCCATAGCAATCCCGGGAGAGAAGAAGCATTCGAAGAGGATCATCATCGCCACAATCACGCCTTCACCATTCACAGTTTTTATTCCTCTTCTTTGAATCTTTGGAACTCCCGTTTTCTATTCAGTAC
The DNA here is from genome assembly GCA_958296335.1 of Urtica urens. Lineage (NCBI taxonomy): Eukaryota > Viridiplantae > Streptophyta > Magnoliopsida > Rosales > Urticaceae > Urtica > Urtica urens. The sequence goes on along the minus strand of OY282530.1, from coordinate 17,525,000 downwards.
AATTTCAATTTTATCCATGAGTTCTTCATATTCATCTCTGTTTATTCTTCGTTTGATTATGCACTAAATTCGTTAAGAGCTGTGGTGTAGCGAGTTAAGAATATGGTTATGGAGTCAATTTTGTAGAACAATATTCATATGCTCTATCATGTTTATTTATTTTAATTCTGTGTTTAATGCTTGAATTCGCTTAGCTACCGTTTTCATGATATTAGGATTGATTGATGCTCGGAAGAGATTCGTTTAGTTGTGCACAAGGATTAATTTACCGGGATGCATTCCTAGGCTAGAGATAGTTAGGCTGTTTCGGAGTCGTGTGAACGTTCTTGTTTTTAATGCTAACCGTTGTTTTTAGAGGTTGAGATCGAGAGAAGATATCCTGGGATAGGTTTAGATTCTTAGATGTTCGGAAGAAATCTTAGATTACCATTATCGTGATCGTGATTAGTAAGAAATCTTAGTTTATCATTATCGCAATCTTTCATATTTTAATTGTTTTTAATTTTGTTCGTTTTAAATAATCATCACAATCATCAACTCATTAAGTTCAATTCGTGCTAGTAATCTCGTCAGTTTAATTAAAAATTTTACTCGTGGGATCTACGCGTACTTTTAAACTCTACTACTTGAGCGACTACGTGCACTTGCGTACGGAAAATTCACAACAGCGGGTATGCCTCGACGCTCGAAAAGCGACGCGAGGAGTAAACCTCTGGCAGAGGTTGGGGCCTAAAAGGCAATCGTCACCCCTTGCTAGTAATGTCATTCCACCGGGGCACATAATTTATCAGGCGTAAAACAAGCGCCATCAGACCATGCCAAGCAACTCTTTATTGCACTTAAACATCTAAAAATCTGTGGGGTTCTTCATTGCGATATTAAGCCCGAAAATATGCTCGTGAGTTTTCTAAGCTTTTTGTTTTTGTTTTCTTGTGTGCATTATTACAGTTCCAGATTTGTAATAGTTTATCCGTTTTCTAGGTAAATGAAGCTAAGAATGTGCTGAAACTATGTGATTTTGGAAATGCAATATTTGCTGGGAAAAATGACGTCACGCCATACCTCGTTAGCCGTTTTTATCGTGCTCCTGAAATATGTAAGTTTTTATTTTTATTTTCTGTTTGTTATCGGTTATGAACTAAAAGAATGGTTGTGAAAATCGTCTTTGTATTGCAGTTCTGGGTTTGCCGTACGATCATCCACTGGACATTTGGTCTGTCGGATGCTGTTTGTCGGAGCTTTATACAAGAAAGGTGCTCTTTCTAGGTGCAACTAATAATGACATGTTACGACTTCACATTGAAGTCAAAGGCTTCTTTCCCAAAAGTAAGCATTCTATGCCTTTGGGCTTACTTACTTAAAGCTCATTATGGATTTTTCCTTCCAAAGTTTGAGATAAGTATTTCGATGCCTTTGGGCTTAACATACTCGTGTTAGTCTGTCAATGACTGGCTATTTAAGGGAGATTTTACGGACAAAATTTTGACCAAGATCTCAACTTTCATGCAGAAGAAGAGGATCCTCTTACAAAAAAGGTGATTCGTGTTCTATGCATCAAGTAGTTTTTTCGTATGAACACTACATTTATAAAGTGTGGTGTTTATTAATCAGATACTTTAAGAATATTGTTTTAAGTTGTAATCTAACATCGTAAAAATCATAGTGTCTATCAAAGTGGAAAGACAGAACTGTGACAGACAACATACTGAAAACCGTAATCTATCTTTAAAGACTACGTGCAAAGGCTGTAGTAGATTTACGTTTTGTGGTATTGAGAGTTTTGTCTCGGCCGATTTTGGCCGACCAAAAAAAAAGGAAAAAAGATAAAAACGGGACCCACCTTTTTTTGTCATCGGGAATGTTCCTTTGGGAGCATAAAGCGAGAAAATTAATTTACCTACATGATTCTCAACGCATGAAAACTCGGGTTTAATGTTAACGGATAAAAGTAGTCACAGTGTTTAATATATATTCCGCCCAAGATCCCCTAGGATGTCGTCACCAGAGAGTCGGGCGCCCTGCAAAGGGTCCGCCCGTGCCGCAAGGGCCCGTCGGCGCCTCCTCACCCACACCACTACCATGTTCTTCCTCTTCCTTGGTTGAAGCTTCTGCCTTTAGTGCAATGCTCTTATTATTTCTCTATCGTTCTCTCTCGTTCAAACTTAATTCATACATGAAAAATACCCAATAAGTTCATCTAATATCATCTAATTCATTTCATGAGTTTCTTCAATCGACAATAATTCATGGCTAATCGTTCTGCGAGAGTCCTCAATACTTTGCTTACAAGCGTATCATTGTATATTGATTCTCACAGAGAGAAGAATTTATTGGAGATATAGTGAATGTTAGCACATTGTTGCGTTATATTCTACTCTTCTTTCATTATATTCTCAAACCTTGTGTTATGTATGTAAAGAAGTTGATCACTTACCTTTGGAGTTCCTTCATGAACAACTAGCAGTATGTCACAACTTGAAATTAATTTGAAAGTATTCCCGTTTGCGGCTAAGAATATGAAATTCATGGTCTTTTAGTTTCTAGTACCCTCACGATGATGTTCCTTGTCCATAGATCCACATTTCCCCTTTTGCGTTGACATTAGGAGTTTTCCATCCAACAACTTGTCATGCATTCTTATGAACTGTCTTCAAGCATGCTTTATAGTATGCATGAATCGATCCTTCAAGAATATGAGGTTTTCCACTATTGTGTCTCTCTTTTATGTTCATCTAAAACGCACATGCTTAAGTAATCAAGGAAGATCGCACTTAGTGACTTAGAGTATTCTGCTCTGGTACTAACTCAAATTACTACTCGGGTGTTTTGATGTTGTATCACTATTTGTTGAGACAATTACTTGTGCAACTGATTCATTTTTGCGTATAATAATATGCTATCAATAAAAAAATAATGAGAAAAATAAACAATGAGAACATACAAAAGAAGGACCATGTTCGGTATTTACAAGCATACTCAGAAGGACTGATATGTAAAAGTGCAATCCAATATAAACGTCAAGATAGAGAAACATAAAGTTTGACAAAACTCCATTTGGAAACACTAGTGTCTCGCGAGCACCTAAGCTCTCCTTAAACTTGAAACTCACTTCAACTTTTACTCAATCTTCACTCGAAGATTATGCACACAATATGGAACAACACATCCTTACACTTTGTACAACACTAAATAGCGCAAGCTGTTCAAATTTTTAATTAATGAAAACTCTTCGAATGAAAGATAACAAACTTGAATAATTGCATGTGTGATTCTCCAAACAGAAAAAAAAAAAAAAAAAAATTGGTGAGCCATCATAACGAATCTTAGGTGAGTTATATGTCAACATTTAGATTCTACATATATACCATATGCCGAATTATACTTGATTCGGTCGTATATAATCCCTGAGTTAAATTGCACAAAAACCGCAACATAATTTTTGTATCCTGTTCGTTTTTAACTTGCTCGCTTTAAAAAAAGATCTTTGTACCTATTAATAAGTTGCTTCCACGATTTCTTACGTATCAGCCTTGAAATTACTAATTTAGTTTACATTGATCAAATAAGATTTTAGAAATTTTAAACTAGTCTCATTCACGTTGTAGGAACAGGTAGATGAAATTCGATTGATACTTTTATCTAATTGAGAGTTTTTGTAGAGTTTCAAATTTTCAATGATATGTTAAAATGTTTAGGCTTCGTCCGTTAGCGTGTCTAGACAAGAGTTCTTTTCCGGTATCAGTTGGAGCCCAAAAAGTTAACAGCCATAAGCTGGTCTCGACCCCAAATCGCACTACATCTGGTCTTTTCTTTTACTTTAATTATTTTCTTGTGGTCCACTCAATATTCCAATCAGTACTATATCTTCATGCAGTGCAAAAAGAAACTAATAAAATATTTATCAACTAAGACTTGTACCTATACCAATACATACAGAACTGGTCAGGGCTTCTTCTAGAAAGAATACTAGAAACCTGAATTGCTCTACTCAGGCATGACAAGGTACACACTTCCGTGACATCATTTATTGATCTCCAATTACTATAATAATAAAAAATTAATAATCTTTGAATATTATCAATTCTTTTTAGCATGGAGCCATCGAGTGGTAACCCGATTGTTCATGAGCTTCTCGATAACGAAAACTACGTGAAATGGAGTCGCCTAGTCATGACCTACTTGATCTCTCGAGATCTGTGGGACGTTGTTGTTACGCATCGTAATTTTGTTCCACCATTAGTTAATAATCCCCAGCCAAGCCACGGCACTGATAATGACAAGCAACCTTTCGAATTCGTTCCTGGAGTTTCGGAGCAAATATCGTCCGGTGAGGTCGATCACACTCCGCCATCGGAGATCAAGAAGCCGGAAGGAGATAATTATGGACAGCCGCGGGTTAACGCGAACGACGTTTCTTGGGAGATAAAGAACGCTAGTGCTTTACACGTGATTCAGATCTCGTGCGGATCCGAAGCTCTCTCTGTGATCTTAATCGCTGACAGAGCGTCAACTGCTTGGAACATATTGGAGACCAAGTTCAAACCACTGTTCCTCAAGGATTTAGTTGACCAACCAAGTAATTCCCGCTCTCCCCTCCTCCTCTTCCTCTTCCTCTAAAAAAAAATTAATACTTTATTTTAAAAAAGAAATTGCCCATGTGCCACTATTTACTAATATTTTTGGTTATTATATATAGTAGCTCTACATACATTTGTTATTTTAGATATATTCAACGTTTCGTAAAATTCGTGTAAATAGCCCTAGTGCTAACGTGTTATGTTAATTGACGTTGTTATTTTATAACGTAAATTGACATGACACGTAAGCAGCTAGAGTCATTTACACGAGTTTTACGAAACGTTAGACATATCCAAAATGAGTTAGTAAATTAAGGTTATTTCGCCGCAATTTTGTAATATTCTCTCATCAACTATAAGAAAAATGTTTGTCACACTTTATCCGTACAAATTACCACTTGCTTATGAAAATAATTTTTTTATTTTCAATCTCAGTAACAAATATAACCGATTAATTTAAAAATTCAAAAACAAATCGTATTTAATATTTTTATTAACAGGTAAAGGTAAGTTTTTTCTTTTTTAATCTGATGAAGAGATACAAAAGCTTTGAAATAGACGAGATTATCTTCAGTTCTGTCGCACGAAAAAAAAACAAGAACAGGGGTGAGAATTGAATTGATATTAATTTTTAAAAGAGTATTTAGTATTTTCTTTTGAATTTTTTTAGCTATATACCCATAAAAACGTTTACTAATTTCAAATACCCAACGTTTTGTAAACCTTGTCTATATATCTATTTCAAATTGTTTACATGATTATTTGGATTATTTCGACCCGAATTTGAAATTCTTTACGAAAATGATATGAGTATAGTTTTGACTCAATATTCGTGTAAACAAAATTGAGTTAATATTTATAAAAAACTTACAAATTTGATATTTTTGAAAACACTAAACATAAAAGTAGGTAAATATCCAATTTTTATTTTTTTTAATTATGAAAAGTTCTCAGTGATAGATGGAACCCTCTTTTTATATTAATTTGTCATTTCTTTTTTATCACTCTCTTATTCTTTTCTTATCTACAGCAAGTTTTAAGTGGAATGGTTCGCTTTACATTTGCCTTCGTTCCGTGATATTATTCTTTCATTATATGTGGGTCCCTATAGTAAACGCTCGAACTATTTATATACTTTGTATTTATTTGTATTTAGAAAGAGATTTAGAAAAAAAAAGATCTAAAAATTAATAAAATCAATTTTATAATCAGTTATTTTGAATATACTTAAAATAATTTTTGGTTTTTATTTTGGACGAAAACACATTTTTGACAATCTTACATATGATGTTATATGATTAAAAGAGTATGTTATTCAAAATAAAAACAAACATAAGAAATTTATAAATGTTTTCGAAATAGCAAGTTTGATATTAATATTTTTTTTAATTTGGAGGTATACATAATGAGATTTCTATTTAAAACGAGTGAACTGTTGATATGTAGAATTAAAATTGTCGAGTGATACTTAATCTTCTAATCTTACACCACTTTCAGAATAGGAACTTCCCACTAACCCTAAAAATTCCCATAAAAACTGAAATTTAGAAAATAGTTAAGCTCATTGATGTTGAAATATCTTTCTCTCCCTTATTTCACGTTTTTTTAAAACTCTATTTATATTTTACATTTCTTTTTCAGTTAGTCTCTCTTACTCTCTTCTTTTTCTTATCTATATGAAAGTAACTGTCTAAAGTAATGGCTTGCTTTACATTTGTCTTCTTTCCGTGATATATGTAGGTCCCGTAGACTTTTTTTTTTTATTTTTCTCGAAATGGTCGATAAACTTCATATTAATAAAATAATGGTTATGTATTGGGTACGTAGAATTAAATGTCAGCAGCTATACATGACCCTCGGCTTATATATGTATTATGTATTATAGCAAATAACTGACCTCAGGCATATACATGACCTCAAGCCCAGCTTTAGAAAAAACTGCCTGACGTAAATATATTATAGTAGTAAAAATAAAGCAGCTAGGTTTTCCATTACATGGAAGCTGGAGATTTTCCACGGTATTCAATATAAAAGCAGCTGGAGATTTTCACATGCTTAATTTGACTAAATGGATATTTTTAAAGCCCTAATTTTCCTTTTTACGGAAAATGCACTAAATACAGGAGGTCGATTAGTGAAAGACCCATTACATTTACATACATATATTTAAGAAAAAGAAACTGCGTTTGCCGAGATACAGTAACTATGTACTAACTGAACAATTTACACACAGATCCAATCACAGATACGCTACCCGGAGATTGCGAGGTCCTCCACAAGGCCTTGATCCGCGGTAATTGGCAATCAGTTGAGGCACTGTTGAAGGAAGGCCGGGTTTCAGTGACGGCCGTAATAAACCGGTTTCAGGAAACGCCTCTTCACGTGGCGGCATGTTATGGCCACACTTGCATCGTGGAGGAATTGGTGAAACTCGTACCATCAGATAAAGACCTAGAAATGCAACAAGCCTCGGGTTACACCGCACTCTCGCTGGCTGCGATGACCGGGATTGTGCCCATGGCAAGATGCTTGGTTAGCAGAAACAAGAATTTGCCTAGAATCAAGTCTTTCAGCAATGAGTTGCCAGTCCTACTAGCCCTATCCGTGGGTCAAATTGACATGGCACGCTATCTCTATTCCTTTACTACTCTAGAGGACATCACGGATAACAGTTTCTTACATGGCGTCACGCTTCTTTCCCAATTTATTCTCTCCAAAAATTTTGGTAAGTTTTTTCAATTTGAAATACTAGTTACTATTTTTTATTTTCAGGATCTAACCGTATATATAACACGTCATCAATTACATTGGGCACATGTGAAACACACTATTACGATATTGTTGGCTTATTTTTTGGTGCAAAATTTAGAAAAAATAATGTCGCGCCTCTTGTCTACTTATCATTAGACTTTAGAGACATCAGCACATAGTTTAAATTTTAGGAAGTTCCATATTTTGTCACATCATATTGTGAAAGGCTTTACATGTTAATCTTCTTGCGTTTCAGGATAGAGAAATCCTAGGACAACTTCTTGATATGTAAAATTGCTATAAAAGCTGTGTGTTTCTCTCTTAGCATTTTTTTGAGGCTTTGCTTAAATCTCTAAGATTCTTAAACATGATCGATTGACGAATTGAGAAACTATTGATTTAATCATAGCGGCGGTGTGATTCTCTAAACTCTCAATAAAAAAGCTAGCGTGTTAGAGAAGTTCGAGTCTATGATTACGTAAAAGTCCTCACGTACATATTGCTAACCAAACATTTTTCAGAGAAAGTCCTAGACTAAAAGACCAAATTTTGGCCTTAAAAGCTTGGACCAGTAGTGATAAAGGTCTGGTAAAAATAAAATAAGCATAGTGGATTTTTATGAGCACTGAATCGTTTTAGCGTTTTGAATAATTTAACATTTCTTGAAGAGGCAAAATGTTAAAAACTTTATATGAATAATTTACAATATACAAAGTGTATGAGCATGTAATCTAGATTAAAATAAGGGTAATTGTGTTAAATACCCATATAAATAATTACTGATTTCAATATACCCAACGTTTGGTAAACTTTGTGTAATACCCAGCAGAAGTAGTTAATGAATTTGTTTGGACCATTTTAACTAAAAAACCGCCTACTTCTACCGCTGAAATGAATTAATAGAAAAATATTAAATCAAACTACTTAAATCACTATTGAATTAATATAAAATTCATATACAAAAATGTTAAACCGAAAAATCATTTACAAAATATATATGGGGTATTATGGACTTCATTTGTTACAAGGTGGCTCAGAAGAAAATTGACATACACAAGGTTGGTACAAGGACAACCGGACATACACGTAACTTTTACCCCTGAATGTTTAAGCAATACTTGGAACTGCTTGGGTTGTTGAGTATTAAACTTGATTTGGGTTATAGTTCTGAGCCTAGTCATTTCTAATTGTTATTTGGGTCTTAAATATCTTGAGCGTATTTTAGTAGTAATATTTTCTAGAATATTAAGCTTGATATGGGTTATAGTTTTGGGCTTAGTCATTTCTAATTGTTATTTGGGACTTTACTATCTTGGGCGTATTTTAGTAGTAATATTTTCTAAAATATTCTTTATACGACTAGGAAATTTATATAGGAAAAATTCTAGAATTCTCTTATAATTTCTAGGATGTTAAGTTATTAGGATAATTCTCTAGAAAATGTTATATCTAGAAATTTTCATATAATAGTATAAACAGGTGTCATGTACTCAAGTTGAGAATCAATCCAAAAATAAAGAGTTCTCCTTTTATCATGAAATTTCCCTACCTCTCTACTCTTATAAAATATTTTTCCTAAACATAAAAAATACCTACACTTCTCCACGTACCCAAAATTTTCTTCCAACAGGAGTCTCATAAAGAACTTTAAGAAGCTAGACAATGATGCTCATGGTGATCCCTATGCTGGTCAGGTGGTTCAGGCAAACTGAGGTGGAGTTTTCCATTTAAGTTTGATCTTTTACCACGGCTAGGACTTCTAACATGGTGTGTAAGCTAAGTTAGCTATAGGTGAACTTCGTAAATAAATCAACGTGTACGTGCTCGTGTGTGTGGTTTGAGTTCGTGGGATCCCAACAGAAAGAGAAACAAGAAATCTCAGTTCGTCCTTTATCGATTGTTGGACGAAGATGCTTGAGTGGAAGGCCCTCCCTAACCACTTTTTTTAAAAAAAATTTAGTATCTACATCATGTGGTGTATGTGTACAATGAACAATTAAATATATTGGACATGGGATACGTTCAATATATTTGTTTCATACCTTTTATTACTTTTTGTCAACCTAATTAAGTTGAGTGGTCTAATATGAGCTCTGGTTGTTATTTGTGTGATCATAACATTGAAAAAAGATATTGCTTTGGACATGATCAAGCGATGTCCGAAACTCATCATTTCAAAAACTAGCATGATGTCGCACTGCCCGTTTGTCCTTGCAATGTGTAAATTTGCATTCCCAAGTAGCACTCCTCTTTCCTTCTGGCAAACATGGATTTATGGCTGTTAGTTCTCTCACTCTCATAACTATTTAAGTTATAATTAAGTTCTCATTTATCATGTATTCATTATATTAACCGAGCCATATTTTTCCATCAAAATACAGGGATATCCATCCCACCAATTTCTGATGATTGGATCTCCGCATTTTCAACCAAAAGTGAAGAATATGATTCCAAGAGCATCAGCAACAACGACACTCATTTAATTATTGGCGGAGAATGGGATAAATATAGAGCTGGTGAACAAAGTAAGCGTCTTAATTACATAATATATGTTAATTAACTTAAATTTACATACTAAATTTAAGCGTAACTAAACTTCTTAAGTGCTTTCACAAGTGGTTTGTACTCTGTCATCTATTTTCTGAATCGTGCTGTAATATGGATTCACAGGTTTCCTTCATCGGATTCGCTCATCCGTTAGTGAATTCCTAGGTAATTTTGTTTATTATAAATTATTGTTAGAATTTTATGTATAACATCACTCGATTTATAGGAAAATGACAATACAAAAAGACAGGGTTTGTAAAATATTCTTGTTTTTTTAACTAATTGTGTGTCTAAAGTGTCTACAATATTTTAAATCAAGTTACAAAATGTAAGTTGTTAGAGTGAAAATGACTCGCATTGATTAACTTATTCATTGAATTTTGTTTAATTACTCTTTTTCTTCAACAGATCAATTAACAGTGTATTTTAACGGTAGTTGCTTGTAAAAGTTCAGGCAAATTTTATTTTAATTTGTGTAGTAGTAGTGAGATTGTAAGGTTATATGACTGAATATTCCTGTGATTATATACATTGACGAAGTACAGGAATCAAGAAGGTACATGAACTGAAGCTAGTACACGTTCAAAGCCAAGCGTTCCTACATTGCACGTTGGAGTATTTGAGAGCACAAATGGACAAGAGACAAGGGTTGGTGACTGAAATAGCCAAAGAGGCGATGATGAAGGCCGTGGAAGAAGGCAACGTGGAGTTCATAATCGCGCTGTCCAAGTCCATCCCTGAGATGATCCGGTGTGTTGACCACAGGGTCAGGACTGTGTTCTCGTACGCTGTGGAGTGTCGACAGGCTGAAATCTTCAGCCTCATCCACGGCTTTCTGATCCTCAAGGAAGAGATCGCCGGTATCCTTGATGATTCCGGCAACAATGTCCTCCACGTTGCAGGAAAGTTGGCGCCTCCCTCTCATCTCAGTCACATATCCGGCGCCGCCTTGCAAATGCAGAGAGAGCTCCAATGGTTTAAGGTATACATGAACATATTGTTTTCAAAGCTCATGATTATTCGAAACGAAGATGTAATTTTTTATTAATTAATTATATGAAGAGAGCGTTAATTATGTTGGACGGAAGTTTTTGGGCAGGTGAAGAAAGTGTTTAGATATTTTGGTTGTTTAGGAAAAGTGTTTGGAAATTTGGAGGTTTTGATAAAACTAGAGAGGTAGAGGATTTTTTTGTAGAAATGAGAAACTTTTATTTTGGCTTGATTTCAAATGTTTAGATTACAACTCTATTTATACTAGTCCATGAATTTTTCTAGATACAACATTTTCCAGAATATTCTACTAGTTACTTATTATTCTAGAAATTACAACTAAGTCTCCCTAAACAACTCTAGACACTTAGAGAATATTCTAGATAATATGATAACTTTAATTGGCCCAAAACATTAAAAAGACCAAATTGCAATTAAAAATAACTAAAACGTAAATATTATAACCCAAATCAAATTTAATAATTTAACAAATTAATATGTGAAATGTTTGATACATGTGCAGGAAGTGGAGAGTATAATGCAGCAGAAGATGGTGGTGAGGGAGTATTTCAGAAACCAGAAGAACATGACGCCCCGGGAGTACTTCACCCACAACCACATGCAGTTGGCCGCGGACGGCGAGAAATGGATGAAAGAGACGGCCACCAACTGCACCTTCGTCTCCGCCCTCATCGTGACCATCATGTTCGCCGCCGCCTTCGTCGTCCCCGGCGGAAGTGACCAACAACAGTCAACCCCCGAATCCATCTTTCACAGAACCTGGTTCCTTCTCTTCATAATCTCCGACGCCGTTTCCCTCTTCTCCTCCACAACCTCGGTTCTCATGTTCCTCGCATCCTCACTTCGCGCTACTACGAGGATGCCTTTCTCACCTCTCTCCCCACCAAGCTCGCCTTCGGACTCTCCACCCTTTTCTTCTCAATCGCTGCCATGATGATCGCTTTTTGCTCCGCTCTCTACGTCATGCTCAACGGTGAGCTCGCCATCCTCGTCCCCGTTGTCCTGCTCGCCACTGTTCCGGTTAGTCTCTTTGTTAAGCTTCAGTTTCCTTTGCTTGTTGAGATTTTCGCCTCTACATATGGCCGGGGAATCTTTACTAGAAAGTACGACAACTGGTTATCGGACTAGTAGACCGACCTTCTTCTAAATCTGAGTGTGATAAGTTGTTTTCTATGCTATGGGATGCACAGACACTGTCATCTTTGGCTGTGTTTTATTTTACCGCGTGTTATATTTTGTTGGTTTAAACAACCAAGATTTTATTCTTCATTCTGTTCTTTTATATACGATTTCTGCTTTTAACTGCTTGACTGTTGACAACTGGTATGCATTTGCATGCATCTTCTACTTTATCAAGGATTTATCTTTGTTTGTGTCACAACTGCCATTATTAATCAATCCGAAATACTTTTTTTAGTTCATTAAGCTTGCACCTTTAATTCTATTTATTCATTACATTTAAATATAAAATACTTTGGTTATAGAAAAGGACTGTACGCTATACATATATATATAGAGTTTCTAGACCAAAACAATATAAACAACACTAATTAATATTCGATTGAGATGCATACTCCCTCCCTCTAAGTTGGAGGGCGTGGGTTCAATCTCCACCGAGTAAAGCTTGCATTCAAAAAAATAATAATATTCGATTGAGACTTGAGTTCCGAACGGGCATTGATTGTGTTTAGTTAAGCTTATTAAGGATAATTTTAGCTTTTGAAAACTAAATCATTTTTAAACATTTGATATTATATTTTTTTTCTAAAATATAGAGAGTGATTTCATGCTTGTATTGCTCGTAAATTAATTTCACAATAAAAATCAATCTTACATCATAACTTACTAGTTTTGTGTTATATCTTATTCAAATTTTACTCTCAGCTTTACTTTGACGACACTATTCAGATCACAACAATGATAAGACTTGATTCATATCCATTACTACAAAATTTACTTCTAAAAGCAACGAGCTTAATAAGAAGCGCCTAATTACTTCTAATTATTAGAAGCGATTTTTATTTTTTAAAAGTGACTTAGTGTTTAACACATAAGCGATTTTATAAGTGATTTTTCATTTTTAAAATTATTACTTCTAAAATCTAGAATCAACTTTAAAAGCGGCTTATCATTAGAAGTGGAAGCAACTGCATCGCTTTAATGTCTCCTTTACACGTCATTTATTAGGAGGGACTTTTCTATCTTAAAGAAGCGACATGTGTTGATCACAACCTTGTTGTCATATTCACCATATTCATGTTCGTGTGTACTACCTTAACAATCACGGACTCATTGGTGTAGACATGATCAAATAACAAATACCTTTAATTAAACTTGTTTATACATTCTCATTATCTCCGTGGAACCATTTCTCGCACCAAATTATTTGACATTGAATTGACTTTAGAAGTTATTTGTCGCTTCTTAAAGTGTCGATTCTAAAATTTAGAAATGATTTACCATTAGAAACGACTTTTATGTCTTCGGAAGCGGCATTTTTCACTTATCAAGACCTTTTTTGTCCTACGGGTTTGACACTCTAATATAACATTCGGTATTTGGTCAAGTTTTTCCAGTTTGTTGTCACACCTTACTTGCACATTTCAAGTCCATAGACGACCAAACAAAGCCTCTAAACTTCAACACCAACAAAGCCCCTAAACTTCACATTGTATTCGATTTCCCCTATTGAGTAAACATACATTTATGGTTTTCTTAAAAAACTGAAAGATGTGTGAACACTATGGAATACATGAGACACTGAATGAGCACTTGCATTAAAAATCAAGTCCGTACTCGATGACCCTGCTCGATCTCTGAACACTTTCTTGTAAAACGTTATTTAATTCCGAGTGTTCAAATAATGTCTAGGAAAACTTTAAGAGCAGATATACTAAAATGATTTTAGATGAAAAATAAACACTAAACATAACAATATCAAGAGGTAGATATAGTGTAGCCTTAACTTCAGATATATGGACATTTAGAATTTGAACAAACGTATAATAGCATTCAAGAGGATATAAGAATTGCACGAAAGTCAAAACATTTTAGATATAATGGTTAGTGTATTAGAGGAATGGAGTTTAACACGTAGGATTATCTCAGTAACGTTAGATAACGCCGCAAGTAACAATGCTATAATAAGAGATTTAAAAGAAAAACTTCAAACAAACGATTCTCTTTTGCATCAACGATGTGCTACTCATATAATCAACCTAATTGTTCAAGCCGGGGCAGCTATTTATGACCCTTCAATAAAAAAAATTACGACGTACGTTAGTTGGATTAACAGCTCAACAAGTAGAGTAGACGAATTTAAGAGATGTCTTAGGCACAACGATCTCCAAGAACGAACATGGCATCTAGATAACAAAATTAGGTGGAACTCAACCTTCTTAATGTTAACAAAAAATTTATCCGTAGGTTATGTAGATGTTATTGTAACTTATATTAACAATGAACATGGCGAAGACTATTTCTGATTATTATATTAAAATGGCCGAGTCGTTTGTTACTTTCTTGACATCTTTTATAAAGAAACTTTTTATATTTCCATCGTTTACACTCCTATTCATTTTCTTGGTTTGCATACTATTACTGCAATTGCACTACATTTAGAAAAGTATAGAGAACAAACTATTTTTGAAGATTGTATTAAAGCAATGGAAACAATTTTTTTAAAATATTGAGGGGCCGGGAAGGTTCCTTTGCTTTACGGTTTTGGAGTCATTCTAGATCCTCGATGTAGAATAGTTGGTTTGAAAAAAATTCTTAACTACCTTAGACGTTTTTTTGTCGATAGAGATTACTATGAACTTGATATTTCCAGAATCGTGGAAGCATTTTATGTTCTTTTCAGGGTTTATGAAGCCAAACTCCTCCCACAGTACCGAGCGTAGTCTAGTCAGTCATAGATGCAGCAGTCACGGGACATCAATTTCAAAATGTGTTGATCAACGCTCATGCATACAGTCCATCTCCTCAACAGCATGAGGCGGGTTACAGTCAGCCAAGTTCAATCGACACACACTCCCATCCTGAGATCATGAAGTACGACCGAAACGAGTGGGTCAAACCGGATGACGAAGGGTTAGACCTATTGGTGTGGTGGAGATAAAATTCAAAGAGATTTTCGGTGTTGGCTACCATGGCTCAAGACATCCTCACAATTCATGTTTCAACCGTGTCGTCGGAGGCGACATTCAGCAGCGCGGGACGCATTATCGACGACAGAAGATGTAGCTTGCATCCGCGGATAGTAGAAACATTAACTTGCGGAAAGTATTGTCTTCAACATAGGCATAAAACATAAGAGACATTTGAAATGTTTGATATTGGTGATGATTTTGATGTTAATGTTTCTAACATAAACATCAATGGTTAGACACTTAAACTTTTATTCGGGATAATTTTTAAAACTATAATCGATGCAATGGGTAATTTTTTTCCTTATCGTCGCACTTTTTTAGGGGTCGTTGAGATTTTTTAAGAGGCCCTTTTTTATTTGACATTCGTCTAGATTAATTTTGTTAATTAATGTTTTTTATACTTCTCTTAATTTAATCATAATCGATTTTTGATATATAGTCCTTTAACTTAAAACTTTACAATTACTCTCTAATATATATTTTTTTTAACTCCTTTCATTTTTACAAATTAACGTTTTTTTAATTAAAACCGAAAACTCCCGGCCTACCACCTGCCTTCCGTCCCGTTTATAATGGGGTTGGGACTCCCGTCCCGTATACTACCGGAAGTCCCACAGGATTGGTACTGAGAGTTCCACAGGCCAGGTTTAGTTTCAACCCCCAAAATTCCACCTATAAAAAATTATTTTCTTTTCAATATTCGAAAAAGTAAATAAAACTAAAATCAATTTAAATTTCGGATATTTAAAATTAAAATGTATTATGGTATAAACTAGTCCGTTTATTTAGTTTATGCCTATTAGCGGAAAGTGAAGTAAGTGGTTACAACTTACAATGCAATTACAATGCTAGATTGCTCAGTTGCTCAAACTTATGTAGTGTTATGGATAGCTATTTAGAACTTACTACATTATTATTTACAATTATTTACCGGTTATTACACAAAGCCAAATAAGAAAAACATAAGCGTACCTATATTTACACTAATATTTACAACTATTTACAATGTATAGATCTCATTTAGATCTTTTTAAAAAATTGAATTGACGTTGAATTTTCAAATAAACTGACATTTTTTTATTCAAATAAACTGACATTTAGTTTAAAATTTTAAACAATTTTTTTAAAACAAAAGAGAGATGAACGGTAAATGCCTGAAATATTTTTAGTAACTCATGTTAGTTATTTATTATTTACCTAACATTTACAAAACTTTTTAAATTTAAGAATATTTAGGAGTATCAAACTCTTAGATTGACTATTTCCCTGATTTTTTGTTAGAACACTGAATAAATGTGATTTACATAATTAATAAGGCTTTCAATTCAATGCCGTCGCTATTCTTTTACTAAGTTGGCTCCAACGTCACTTCTGCTCACGAAAGCAGAAACCTCACTTTCATCAGAAGCACCAGAAGTATACAAACCCAAGCCGTTCTCTAGTCTTCACCTCCTCTGACTCTTCGTCTTTGATCTCCAACCGAAGGTCGGTATTTTTATTAGAGATTCCTCTTGCTTAATCTTTGACGAGTTCGAAATCTGTAGACATCCCGATTAGCTGTTCTTATATTTGATTTCTTTCTCAAAAGTAACAAAAAAGTAGGATAAAAGTTAGATTTTTAAAACTAAAGAAATTATGGGTTTTTAAAACTCGTATCTTTTCTACATAGTTTTCAGGCTATACTATACACGGAAGCCCCAGCGAGGTCAAGCAAGTGCATTAATTGGGTGTCTTTCATTGAGCGGGTTCGTTTCATGCCATTCTCACTATAAAAGATGTATTCTAATTTAAAAGAACAAGCAATTGGTTATGCCAAAAAAGCAGTCAAAGAGGACAACGAAGGAAACTATAGCAAGGCATTTGAACTTTATATGCACTCGTTAGAGTACTTCAGAACCCACTTGAAGTATGAGAAGAACCCAAAGATTAAGGAGGCAATAACCCAAAAGTTCAGCGAGTACTTGAGGAGAGCAGAGGAGCTCAGGGCTGAGCTTGACAACGGACGATCCGGGTCCAATAGAACGGCACGGAATGATGGCGGGAAGAAAGACGAAGAAGACGCGAAGCTCAGGGCTGGGCTTGATTCTGTGATAATGAGGGAAAAGCCGAACGTGAAATGGAGCGATGTGGCGGGCCTAGAGAGTGCCAAGCAGGCGTTGCAAGAGGCTGTTATATTGCCCGTTAAGTTCCCTCAGTTTTTCACCGGTTAGTTCTCTTGGATTGTAGTTTTTCTTGGCTTTGAATTTCTGCTGTCGAGAAAGATTTCGTTTATGAACGCTCTCGGGTTTCGCTTGTTTTGGTTTGTGGTTGTTGAGTTATGTTATTCTTAATTTGTATTCATATAATATGTAAAAAACGAAGGATGAATAGGTGTCCGCAATCGCAGTCACGGAAGTTATATTACTGTTTTAATTGGTTAGGAAAGAGACGGCCATGGAGGGCATTTCTGTTATACGGTCCACCGGGAACAGGGAAATCTTATTTGGCCAAGGCTGTTGCGACTGAAGCTGATTCCACCTTCTTCAGGTATTGTTGTATTCCAACGGATTTAAACATCCCTGTGGTGCTTCCAAATTGTGTGTGAGTGTATCTAATTGTGCTTCTCTGATGTATCGACGTGGTTTTCTGCAGTGTGTCTTCGTCGGATCTTGTTTCGAAATGGATGGGAGAGAGTGAAAAGCTAGTATCTAATCTCTTCCAAATGGCTCGTGATAACGCTCCCTCTATAATATTTATTGACGAAATAGATTCCTTGACTGGCCAACGCGGTGAAGGAAATGAGAGTGAAGCGTCTCGTCGAATCAAGACAGAACTTCTCGTGCAGATGCAGGTATAAATATTTACGGTACTTTATTCCTCTTCTTCGAAGCTCGTACAAGAAATATCGAGTTTTACCTTTTAGTTTTAAATTAGACCTACGTATTCATTTATTAGAATGATTCAACTGTATCTGCGTTTAGGGTGTTGGTAGTGATGATCATAAAGTTCTGATTCTTGCAGCCACAAACACTCCGTATTCTCTCGATCAGGTAACCCCTTCTGATATTGTTGATTGGTGATTTCTTGATGCAGTAAAACGTCGTTGATTTGGTTTGAGGTATAATAAGCTAATGCAACTGCAAAGCGTATATGCAGGCCATTCGGCGGCGTTTTGATAAGAGGATTTACATCCCACTACCAGATGTCAAGGCAAGGCAACATATTTTTAAGGTAACAATTTTTTCATTTCGGAGAGAAAAAATATAGAAAAATTCTAGGAGTAATTTTGGAACCTGGAAAATAAATGAGAATCCGTTGTTTGGACTGTGGACGATTCATGTCAATTCTATAAAAAAACATTACAAAAATAATCTCGTATTCAATCCTAAAATCTCGTTTCCAAAAGTATCCTAAGATATCAAAGCGGTACAAGTACAACCGATGTATTTACAAATCATTGAGCAAGTTATACTTTTCATTTGAAGGTGATATTTTTCCTTTGTACAACAGGTTCATCTTGGAGATACTCCTCATAAACTATCCGAAGCTCATTTTGAGTTTCTGGCACAAAAGACCGAAGGATTCTCTGGTTCAGACATTTCTGTCTGTGTGAGTTGTGGTCCAAACATCTTAATTAGACTAGCATGGATTTTACTTGTTTTGGTATTTTGACTGGATTTTTCTTTATATTCCTTTTTATCCAGGTCAAGGATGTGTTATTCGAGCCTGTGCGCAAAATAAAAAACGCCGAATACTTCAGGAAGAGGTCTAATGGAAATTGGGTGCCTTGCAAACCTACTAAACAAGGAGCAATTAAGATTACACTGAATGAGCTTGATAAGCAGGGTCACGGTTCTCAGGTATATTTGTACATGGATTCTTTTAGTTCATGGTATATATTAGAAAGAAATATATCTGTCAAACAATATAGTGCTCTATTAGGATATCCAGAAAAAAAGTTATTTGAGGATAAACTAGCATTGCAAATTTATAACTATTTCTGACTTGAAGCACAAATAAATACTCTATTGCAATCCATGATTTCAGGTCATGCCACGAAGCATAAAGCGTGGAGATTTTGTCAACGTACTTTCAAGACAAAAGCCAACTGTGAGCAAAGCGGATCTCGAAGTTCACGAGAAATTCACAAAAGAGTTTGGCGAAGAAGGTTGATTTCTTGTGGAGATATTCTTGGTGAGCAGACATGCGATCTTCAAATCTGTATGTAAGATTTAAGGAAGCCAATATATTGTAACTCGCAGTTTGTTTCGATTTATTTCGATCTTGTAGTGGGAGAAAAAGGGTCTCCTTTTTTATTTTGTACAGAGTTCGGTAATGATAGCAAGACATGTTTTAGCAGCCGCTTTGTTAATCTTGATATTACATCAGTAACAGTATTGTGATGAATAGAATGTCAAACAACTCTTCTTCTATTGATAAAACGTCAATTGTACACAGGAGAATAAGATATTGATTTAGCCATAGATCTCTGGTCAAGACTATCTAAGTCGGGCGCTCATGTTTCGTGGAGGATTTCTCTTTGGCTTTGCAGCATCAACCACTATCATCCAACCATTGATGATCTGCAGAAATAATTTCGATTAGTATAAGCACTGAAAAAGCTTTATAATTCGTGTCAGTCAAGCTTACCTTTCCGTTCATTTCTTTACGAGCCTCACTAGCAGCCTCCTTGGTAGAGTACTCTATGAACGCATAGCCCTTTGACCGTTTCGAAATCTTGTCCATGATTATTCTCACTGTTTGAGGAAAAAGCATTTTTTTCGGGTGAGATGTGATGTTATTGTGTTTCGAATAGTCAAAGGAGGAATATACCTTCGACAAGCTCGCCGAAACCTTCAAATGCAGCGCGTAAGGTTTTCTCGGATGTGTAGAACGACAAACCTGTTGCCGAAAATTATAAATTGTTTGTTCAATTTGCAAATGTTTGTTCAATGGAAGTAAAAAAAAAGTAGCAACAAACCTGTAACAAATAGTTTTTTGGTTTTTACAGGGGCTTCATTTCCTCCTAAAGAATCCACCGTACTCTGCATATTACTACCTGAAAAACAGAAGTGAATCAAAAAAAAAAAAAAAAAATTACAATAACCAGAAAAGACTGGCAGCAACTTGTAAGTAATAATCTAGAGTTTCCGTTATTAAAGAAAAAAAACATGTCTTAGTTTATAAGCAACCGAGTCTCGTAAACTCGGCAAGATTTGCAACCATCTACTTTTGTTTAGCCGAATTAATGTAAAATGCACAACCGAAATTACCTACTTCAAGACAAAATCAAATTTTAAAAAATAGAAGCAAACCTAGAGAGCTATGTTTAGAATTTGTGACAAGATAATAACAATAGATCAATTGGTTTCCCGACTTACCTCCATAATTTTTACGCTCGGATTCAAAATTTTCATCTGGCTCGACAGACAGAACACCGGGAACACCTGAAAATTATCATAATTTTACTAAATCGCTGTTGTTTAAAGAGAGAAACCAAATGAAACTAACCCGCCAACTCCCTCGCACAATCCTCGTCAATCTCGCAGCAAAACCCAAAGTTTGACTGCCAAGAAACGTGGTACATGCACATTTGAGCATCCTTCTCACTGCAGAAGTTACATCCAATTTTGAGGAAAGTAAAGAGGATAAAACAGATTAAGATAGAAGCAACAAATCCATTTG
Source organism: Urtica urens (assembly GCA_958296335.1). Classification (NCBI taxonomy): domain Eukaryota; kingdom Viridiplantae; phylum Streptophyta; class Magnoliopsida; order Rosales; family Urticaceae; genus Urtica; species Urtica urens. The sequence continues at coordinate 17,504,299 of OY282530.1, read as the reverse complement.
AACTCAAGAGTACTAACTTCCCCAAAGCCTTGGCTAGTATCTGGGCATAATGGTCAACCATCTGTGCCTTCGAAACAACCCCGATTCCAGGCTTCTCCATCCGAACGAGCCACTGCTTCGTAGTCCCTAATGGGAACAAAAATCTAGGCCCAGATTCTTGACAAGATTTATATCGCGGTTCAACACTCATTGGATCATAATTCTTTGTCTCCGAATGAAAATCTGGATCAGGCCTAACCAATAGGACTCCAGGTAAACCTGCACACAAAAAAACAGTTGAACATTAAAAACTTCGCTCTGGGACCAAGCATTCAACTATGAGCATTTAGAATTAACATTCATTTTTAGTATAAAGCCTTAAAAGAAAACATAGTAAAAGAAGATAAGGCAACATTACATACGAGAGAGCAGAAGAGAAGCGTGTTCATCAATATCACAGCAAAACCCGAAGTGGATCCCCAAAGAAGCGTCGTAAATACACATCTGAGCCTCCCTTTCACTGCAACACTCAACAACACTCAAAACCCACAATTCAGTCAACACGGCACTACCAAATATAGAATCTTGGTGGGACCCACCTGCCCAGAATCGTCTCGAGCGTGTTGACGTAGTAATCTATGACCTCCTCTCTCGAACTGAGACTCTGTTTCGGAGGAGCCTCCATCAGAACAATCCAGTGACGCTTTTCCGGCAAAGAACTCGTGGAAGTTGCTGTTGATGACGTGGCGGGAGAGACGCAGTGAGTGAGAGAAGAAGAAGAGAGATTGGATAGATTGTTTTTGCTCGTGGAAATGGGAAACTGGAGGATCGAGTTGGGAATTCGAAGGAGTTGGGTTTTGGGTTTTTGAGGTTTGGAACAGGATATACGTTTGGCAGTGATTATGGAGGTCGAGTTGGTGAGAGCTTCCATGATTATAGCTAGCTAAGCTAACCCTCTATGCTTTCATTGAAGACCTCTCTTCCTATCTCCCGCCTCTGCTCTCAATCTCTTCACAACGTCTGCTCGTTATTTTTTTTTTGCTTTTCCGATTATTTTTTTTCTATCATATAAAATGTGCCATGATAAATGATTTGGGTTATTCCATAAATCACAAATTTGGGTTATTCCATTTTTTTTACGGGATCATAATGAAAATGTGTCAAGTTTTGGATAAAACATTAGGGCTTTCTTTTTTGTAGGAAGAAAGGAAATACTGATAGATGGATTTGGAAGGATTTAGAAGAAAAATTTCATTTTATGGGCTTAATAGTGTTTAAAATATCAAAGGTGGGCTCACTATATCATTTTTATCTTAAATTAGACTTTTGACCCATTTTTGGACAAAAATACCCTTCGAATGTGTTTAAATCTATTTTCTCTTTCACTCTTTCATAATTACTACTCTTCAACAAATTCAACTTCTCTCTTCGAAACTTAACACTAAATCATTGTGTTGTAATCTAAATATTATTGTATAATGGGTACGTTTCCTAACTTTATGTAATGGTTTTGATTTTTGTGCATATATATTTAAATTTTGAATGGGCGAGGATGGTAGAACTACATTTTAGTTGAAATCCGGTTTTTTTTTCCCGATAATTTCGGATGGTTTAAGATGAAATTTATCAAAATTTCCGATGAAATGCATACAAAAAATTAAAAAATTTCCGATATCTTCCGATGACTTTTGACAAAAATTTCCGGAAATTTTTGTTTAAAATCTTATCAAAAGTTATCAAAAGTTATCGGAAATTTTTATCAAAAGTTATCAAAAGTCATCGGAAGATATCGGAAATTTTTTAATTTTTTGTATGCATTTCATCGGAAATTTTGATAAATTTCATCTTAAACCATCCGAAATTATCGGAAAAAAAAAACCGGGTTTCAACTAAAATGAAGTTCTACCATCCTCGCCCATTCAAAACTTAAATCTATATGCACAAAAATCAAAACCATTACATAAAGTTAGGAAACGTACTCATTATATAATGATATTTAGATTACAACACAATGATTTAGTGTTAAGTTTCGAAGAGAGAAGTTGAATTTGTTGAAGAGTAGTAAATATGAAGGAGTGAAAGAGAAAATAGGTTAAAACACCATTCGGAGGGTATTTTTGTCCGAAAATGGGTCAAAAGTCTAATTTAAGATAGAAATGACATAGTGAGTCCACCTTTGATATTTTAAACACTACTAAGCCCATAAAATGAAATTGGTAGGAAAAAAAATAGGTGAATTATTGTTTTTTCAAAGTTAATTGATGTATTAAGTAGAAGTATTAGTATTCATCCGTTTATGTTAAATTGATATATTAAAATTATTTTTACATTTTTACTTAATTAAATTTAAATTTTGATGAAGGTATCTATGAAACACATATATGAAAGATAATTTTACTTGTACATACAATTTTTTGAATAAATTCATGTCAAATGAATATAAAAAGAATATTAAAAAAAAATCATATTATAAAGAAAAATAATTTTATTTGTATATGAAAAAATATTATTTTTGAAAATTAATAAATTTATATCAATTGAATATTATAATTTTGCTATTAATAGTAGGTTATTATTGTCAATATTAAAAAAATTGTTTTCTCCCTTCTCAATCTGTCCAATATTGGAAAAATTGTTTTTTTGTGAGTCACACGGATTCACATAATTTATAAGAGTGTTATTTTCCCTCCTCCCATGTGTATCAAACACCAAATATGAGAAATTTATCCATTTAAATCCCTTTATATTTTTGCATCCTCCTTAAATCCATCATACTAAACATAGCCTAAGACATGTTCTTCTTTTTTGGGAGGAAAACTTTCGTTAAAAGCGTAATAATTTGGGATTTTTCAAAAAATGGTAGTATAATTGGGTGTTTTTTCAATTATAGTTTTTTTCAAATATTAACATTAAAATAAGAGTTTGGTAGGAGAGATAAATATTTGGTCCTGGTTTTACCCTCACTTTTTGAATCATGATTAACCGTTACATCCTTAAAATCAATTAAATAACTTAATTAATTACTTAAACTCTTCATTAACTAATAATCTTTTTCGTCTCTCGCTGCATTAACTCATTCTCTCTCCACCACTACGTCGACATGTCAGACGTCGCATCAGTTGTCTTTCCAACTTCCGACAATTCATGTTCTTCTCTTCTTCGACACGTCATTTGGCTAACCACTCTCATCTCGACTCTTCAAGACAAGGTTTGGTCTAAAACATTTGATACTTCATTTTCTTCTCTTATCTTTTTTCGCCGGTAAAATTGTATATCTGCCTTCTTCTCTCTTCGCCGCCGCCTAAAACACGAGTTTCGAAGATATTTGACTCAGAAACTGCACTTTCTCCCCTATCACAAACCCTGGGACGTTGCCCATCGATGTTTCGGACCACTGGATTTTCGTCGTCATTAACATTAGCCGAAGAAGCCTCACAGTGTATGACTCTTTAGTTTCAAGGTCTAACAAGAACAAATCAGTGCTATTGGAACTAGCCGATTTCCTACCGAAAATACTCGACGTCCTTAGCCCTATAGGTGGGAACTTGGACCCATATACGTTGATAAGAAGGGAAATGCCTCATCAAACTCGTAAGAATTCTTGTCTTATGTAACTTATCTTTATTCGAGTGAAAAGAACTATTGAACAATCTTTTCTTTTTAAGAATGACGGCGGCATGTTTTGCATCAAGGGTGCAGAACTCCTATTTCATGGGATTCCTTTTTTCAGATTTAAAAGCATACGTGTCTATTTAGCATAGGAAGATGTGTATCACGTTACTGAGGCATGGAGCTTTGAAAATCTTAGAAAGAAGATTTCGTTTAATTTTCTGGTTGTTAAGTTTTATAAATATGATTATTTTTATGGTGACATTTGCAATATCACAAAAATATAGTAGTAATATTATGAAATTGAACTATCTATCTTCTTTGTAAGTAATTAGATAACTACATTATGTATTACATTATAGTACTAATTATATATGCAAATTGACTATAGTTTAGTTGGGTATATCCAAATTGACTATAATTTAATTGGGTATATACGAAAATTACCCTAACATGTCAATAAACAATATATTTTAGACATACTCATCAACAAATTGAATACATTCAATCTAGCAATCGTATAAACAATTTTACATTTACAACCAATTCGTTAGAAAACACTTACACGTGAGATTGTAAACAATTTCGTGCGTGGCTCGCTTTCGTCGGAATGGAGGAAAGAGCAGGCTCGTCAGATTACTTGAATTTGGTTGCCGGATTTCTACAGGAAGCTGCTGACAAGATTGGAAGGCCGGATTGGAATCTGGTCGGCCGGCGAAGTCTGCGGGATTGGAGAAATGGGCTTGCAAGCTTACAAGTTCATGAGAGCTGTTGGAGATGTGGGACCAGTGCAGCAAGGTAGGTAGGGAGCAGGGACACGTGGTAGAGGTACTGGATTGTGCGGAAAAGCAACAAGACACACGTGAGAGCAAAGGCCCACTTGGGACCCACTGGCCGGAATGGACATGTCGGACAGGTGCATTAGGCATGTGAGCCTACGGATTCCTCACGCCTATTTTGAGTGTGCTACCTGTACAGGAAGGTAGAGGACACCTACGGCCCCATGGCAGAGGCGCTGGACTGCACAGAAACTAGACATAATGCGCGTGAGAGAGAAGACCCACTTGGGACCCACTGGCCGGCCGGAATCTTGTCTGGTCGGTAAGCCTATCTGTGAAGCAGATTCGCCTACAATGAGCCTAGCTCGATTTTCTTCGATTCTTGGCTGATTTCATGCGAAAAAAATTCACTCAAACACCACAAATTGAGTCAATGATATTATTCTCGGATTTTTAAGCGAGAATAAGAGGGTGAGCTCTTTTGAATAGAACAACGAAGAGGGGAAACTCAATAACAAAACAAGAATCAAGAAACGGTCTCACGATCCTTTCTCTCTCAAGAATACTCGGCCAAACTCAAGGGGAAGGCAGAGTGGTCGAAATTCTGAATAGGGTTAGCGTTAAGGTTTTCAAAAAACCCTTTTATGAGAGAGAGAGAGAGAGAGAGAGAGAGAGAGAGAGAGAGAGAGAGAGAGAGAGAGAGAGAGAGAGAGAGAGAGAGAGAGAGCTTAAGTTTGGTCAAAATCCAATTTTGACCCGTTAGTCAAACTCAAGCTTAATTACTTATCCCTAATTCACTAATTATTGTCATGCATAATCATTTTATTTTCCCAAAAATATATTTGATTTATTTCTAAAATAATATTTAATTGATTTAAAACAACTCATTTATTTCATCAAAAGTCATTAAATATTTTCATAGTTCTCAAAGAAATACGAAATGAGAAAATATTTATTTTCATATTTTACTTATTTGAATCATCATATTATTATCTATATAATAACATAGTATGATCCGTTAAATAAATGTAACAATAAAGAACCAATTATTTATTTAATTACTTAAAAAATAATTTTCTTATTGTAAATCACAATCTACATTTAATGAGAATATCATTCGTTCTAGTTCAATAAATCTCGTCTGATAGTTTATCATTCAGACCTTATGGACCCACATGAACGAAACTTTAGAATAAAGATCTGACTCAAAAGTTCACAAACTTTTTCCGTCTTTTAATTCTTAATATTAGTCGATTTGAAACTTTCTAAGTTGATATGTGTTTATTTTCTGTTTGATGTGACAAAAAAGTTCTTCACACGATCCACGGAGTATTTTACAATATTACCCTTCATGTGTATCAGTAACTCAGAGGAATGTAAAATTATCATTTTACCCTTGAGTTCTTATTTCACTAACTCTTTTGTTATTTGTGAATGAGGAAAACATAAATTGCGATGTCTTTACATGTCACATGTTTTATTCAAAGAATATTCTATTTGATGAATAACAGGCCCGGTGTATTCATTCTCACTTTCATAACAAAGCATATTGTGATATTAATGCATTGGCATTGTTTCAACACAAATTCTGTATATGTGAATCACATAACAGTAGGACAAAAAAGCCCTTTAAAAGCGACAAAAATTGCTTCTAAAGGCCAAAAAGTCGCTTCTAAAAGACGCGACGAGAGCCACCGTGACGCGATGAAACTCATCGCAATGCGATGGGGCTCTGACAGCAACGTAATTTGACCCGTAGACTTCGATTTTAAGCTGTTGGATCAGTTTTTGAAAGGCAGATTTGTGTGAATTTGGGCAACTCGTCTATATAACCTAATAGCAGCCTCTTAGAAGTCATTTTTGCTTTGTTTTATCTTTTAAAGAGAGGAAACCTTACGTAGGAACAGATGGTGAACATAGAAGAAGGTCGGAGACATTCCGGAGACTGCGACGAGTCTGCGACAACCAATCTAGTTTTTATTTCTAATCTCCTTTTAAATCTCTATTGTCATGGATTATTTTTATTGTTTGTTTTCTAGTTCTTCCACCATCATCATGAACTAATTCCTTAGAGGGTGATGGTGGATCTTTTCTTGATAATTGTTATGGATTAATTCTAGTTTGCTTTGAAGTTTGATTTGATTCTTTGGCTGATGTTTATTCTATATTTTTTCTTAATGCTCGTATACGCTTGATCATCGTATGCTTGATTCTAGGATTAGTTATTCTCTCTAGCGAGGTTTAATTAGTTGTGCGAGTAAAATAGAATACCTTAGTACATTCTATGAAGTCTAGAGATAACCACAGCTGCTAGGGAATCGTGTTAGTATTCCAAAACATAAAGCAAGCTAGGTTCTATGCCTTAAGACCGAGAGGTAAAATGAGTTCTTAGTCTTAGGTCATTAATATCATCTAGCGAGGGGTAGCGATAAAATTCACGTGAACACGATTAGCATAGCTATAGGATTGATTATTCTTCGTTTGTCTAGAAATCCCAGCAATAGAATAGAAAAGTGAAACCACACCCTGGTTCCACCTCATTCATATTTAAAACGTTTTTACTTAATTTGTTTAGTAATTTAGAAATCACAACCCTCACATTTCATTTTTCTCTCGATTTAAATTGTAGTGATATTCGATTTACACTTAATTCTAAATCCTCGTGGGAACGAACCGTAATTACACGCTATATTACTTGAGCGACACGTGCACCTGCGCGCGCGTTTTTCCCAACAAGGTTGGAGGTCACTGGTTTTGAAAGTTGTAGTCGGAGGTCACAAGTTTCGGAGCTTTTTATGAAATGGGAAATGAAAACTCGAGAAAGAGGGGAAGAGGCGAGTTGTTTAGTAAGGAAACCCTAACATTTAGATGCCACAATGTCGCATCCAATAACAACCAATGAATGCGACTTGTCGCATCCGATACTATCGATGGATGCGACAAAGTCGCGTCTGAAGATAAAAAAAATAAACTCCGTGCCACGTCAATTAAAAGACGAAAAGGGGGAAAAATCGGTCCGCCCAATTTTTTGGGGACTTTTAGATGCGACATAGTCGCATCTATTGCTCGGAAAAATAAAAAATTAAATTTACACCAGAATAAACAATGCGAAAATGGAGAAATTCGGTCCGCCCAATAATCCTACAAAACTTTTGGATGCGACATTGTCACATCCAAAGGTGTTTCCAAGACAAAAAAATCGTCAAATACTAAGATCAGATGCGATTAGTCGCATCCAAATGTACATTTGGATGCGACTTGTCGCATCCGAAAATCATTTGTATCAGAAGACCAATTTGGTACTAGTGCTAGGGGTAGGTCGGCCAAGGGGCATGGGTCCATCGAGGAAGCGACGCTGGTAAGTCCCGAGCTTGTCAGTGAGTAATTTTGTATGGTGCGTCGAAACGAGGCGTTAACATTTTTTGTTATTTATTTTTGTTTACAACGAAATTTGAATTTAAAATACAATTAATTGGTTGCTTACTCACATTTATGTTTACTATTTTAGAAATACCCAACGTTTGGTAAACTTTTCGTAGATACCGAGCAAAAATTGTTTACACGTTTTTATGGGCTATAATATTTTTATTAACAATCACTAATTATAGTCCATAAAAACGTGTAAACAACTTTTACTGGGTATTTACGAAAATTTATCAAACATTGGGTATTTTGAAATTAGTAAATGTTAATATGGATATATAGCGAAAAGACCCTTTAAAATAATACTTGAATTAAGTATTTTTTTACATTTTTAGAATTTTAAAAATATAATGGTTAATTTTTTTTAAATATGTTATTTGACGTGCTTAGTTATCTACATATAGTGTTCCTAAATAAGTACTACATTTCAAACGAAAATAAACTCACATTGACCAGAATTAACGGGGTGCTGTACCATAATTTCGAAACTTTGGGTCACGGCTGCGAGGCATGTGTCTTTTATTCACGTGGTTGAGTGATTATTTAATGCTTAACTGACAATTGTTTATCCGTGTGTGAGTTGCTGAACAACTTGTCATAAACATTCCTTATCGGGTTTCATGGAGGGTCCGAACGGTGGCTGCGAATACATTGAGTGAAGCAAAGTCAACGATACGGTCATCACTCAGTCTATTTCTTTCAGCACATGACTACTCTATTCTTTTTCATCATCTCATTCAACCGATGAACACCCTTACTTCTTGGAACGTACATTATGATTGACCATTAATTTGTCAAACTTTAATCATAAAACGGACTTTTGTGCCAACAATTGGAATTTCTTATGATAAAAAAAAATACCCAGAAAATGATCATAGAACACTATACATTCATGATAAAAAAAAAAAAACAACTATTTTTTTCTCATCAACTTTTCTTTGATCAATGTTATATTCTATTCTTGCTTCCTTTCGGCTTCTTACTAACTCTTTCAACTTAGAAGAGGCCTTTCGACATCTTCCTCTAGTTCGTTGGTCGACATTGCCTCGTTTTCTATGAGGCAAGCATAGCAGAACGCTACCACCTGAAATAAACAGTAACAATATGATTTTCCAAAACAATCTAATACATGATATCATTTAATGTGAAGAATAGTTGACTAACCATGCTTATCGATGCAAGGACTATGCTAAACCCTTTGCAGTTAAAAGGAGCATCGTCTGATATGAACCATGCTGCGCATATAACATCGTTTACACATTTCAAATAATGTTAGCAATGATAACAAAGAACTGAAAAATTACAAAACATTTTCTCAAAAATAATAATAATATTTTAGGTGAAGATTAGAAGACTAACAAGTTAGAGGGCTCATCGCAAGTGGCGATAGAAGGCTTGCTATAGATTGCACACCAGCTACAAATCCCTGTGCCTTTCCCTAAAGTAAGATAAACCGCATAAGAAAAAATAATATTTTTTTCATGAAAATTTATTGTAACTTAGAGACCTTATAACTAACAAATTACTACACTTACCTGGTTGGCTGAGCTTGAACCCTTTGAGATGATCGCATAAGTCTGCGCGAGACGATTTTAAAATTAAATTATTTGATCCACCATTACTCGATGTCGAAAATGTTGTCAATAGAAACTTATAAATCAAATAAAATTAGACATTTACTTACAGCTGGTTTCACAAGAACATAGATGACTCCAAATGAGGCGCTTAAATACGGAACCTGCAAAACTTTCAAAAGTTACTGTGAAGTACAACAATAATTTCATGGAAACCAAACCATATCATATGAAATGGACAAAGTACTAACCCATGATGCCCAAGCCAAGCCATAGAGCAATGCCTAATGAGAAATAGCAAAAGCAAAACAGAAAAACCATTAGATTTCTTATTATATCATGATCATGGGAAGAAGATTCACTTACATAAGCTATGGAAGCAACTAAGGCTATGCACAATATCACTTTCTCTCCGACCAACGGGTTCATTAATGGAAGCAGCAACATCTGGTCAATGATCCAAAAAAGAGAATATCTCAATGCCATTGTTTCAACACAAAGAAGTCAAAAGCTTACTTAAAAATCAGGGTCCATGAATTGAAAGAGTACCTGAGAGGCAATGGAACCGAAACCAACCATCATCAAGATCTCCGAGAACTGATTCTTGTCAAACCCAAAAGCTGCCTTGAGATAGTACTGCACAACAAATTAAGACTTCCAAACTATCATTGTCAAATGTTTTAGATGATGATTAAGATGGCCAAGAAAACTCACCAAAAGAACGCTGCTAATGCCCGACATCCCCAACTCGTAGAAGAAAGAAACCAGAGAAATACTCCTCAAAGTTGGACTTAATTTACCAAAAAATTACTTCATTATCGTTTCAGTATAACAAATATATTATCCAAGAAAAGAATACATAAATCACCTTCTAACGACTAACGTCGCGGAGTCTCTCATGGACTTGAATCTCTTATGTACGACCTTGACCATCCACGACAGCCAATTCGAGCCTGTGTCGCTCTTCGGAATCGGTTTGACAGTCTCGACAAGAAACACTTGCATATAAACCGGGCAGAAGATCAAAAGAGCTACCGAAACCTGATAAACGTTGGGGGAGATCAAAAAAAAAGGGAGAAAGAAATGTGAATATTGAGAAAAAGAACACAAGACGTTTCGTTACCTCGAAAATGTAGGAAACGGGAAGGAAACGAGCCAAGGCATTGCCGAGAACATGCGAAGCCGAGAAGAGACCGGTGATCCATCCAAACACCGCCGCTCTCTTGTTCTCTTCGACCACATCTGCCTATAAACAGCCAAAGTGTCGATTACAAATAATTTTGAGTCACTCGCTCGTTAAGGCATATAACTTACAGTATAAGCAACCGCGATGCAGAAGATGCTTCCTTGACTTATGATGTAAGAAATCGTTCTGAGGACGTAGTAAGCGTACACGAATTCCTTTGATTTGTTCCACGTTAGTAACGCTGGCCAACCAAATATGGTAAGTAAGTTCATGACATAGATAGACCAAGTTGTTTTTACGGATAAGAGATAGACCGAATGGGATTATGGTCGTTGAGACAGTAAGGATAAGCATTGGTTTTCGTCCATTCTCGTCAGCAAGCTGTCCAAGAAGTGGAAGCACCACCATTTTGAAAACCCCAACGACCTACAAGCACCACCAGCTTATTTATTTATTTATTTATTTACGCTTGTTTACCTTGAATTATTTAACCTGACCATTTTTCATGGTTATGAATGTGTTATTAATTTCAAATAGGTGGTCTATAATACGCATGCTGATAAAATTATGTAGTGTATATACATCATGTGAATGATGTCAATTAAGCTCGTGGGACTTATTTAAGAGGAAACATGGCGTCGGTGGGGTTAATGCTTAATTGTTTATTTGACACGCAACGAAACGCATCTGTTTCCTTGTGACAATATTCAACGTATGTTGTGATTTGACTTCTAAAAATGATAATATAAAAAATACTTTATTTATTCCTCTTTTACTTTTTAACTTTGGAATCCCCTTTTCCTTATCATCAGAAAATAGCAACTAACCGGAACAAATAAGGTCACTTGGAGTCTAAGATCAGAGCGAAAGATGTAAGGAATACCGTTTGTTGGATGCCATTGATGTAAATGGCTCGAGGGCAAGTGGATTGAGAAGGGCAAAGAGCGTTTGTGGTGACATCGACAAGCACTGAAACAGTCATTTCTTCGGCGATCCAGTGAAAACACAAAGGAAACAACAAGTGGAACAAAGGCCTCAACTCTCTCAAATTGCTCTTCCAACCCATTTTTCTTTTGTCTCTTCTCTTTCCAACTTCTGTCTCTACAAACCAAACCACCTTTGTCGCTCACACACACAGCCAAAAGAGGAGAGACGTGATTCCTATGTTTGAGATTGAGTGTTTTGTTCACAGAAAACCTCAATTAATTAATAGACATCGAAAGGGAAAGGAGAGAATCGCTCTCTTGTGGAAGACATGAGAGTGCACGTGGTGTTCCATGGTAGTCGTGTGGTTCAGGCTTGAATGCCTGTGCGAGTTTTATAAGGCTTATTATGACTTTGTTAGAGAGCAAAGATAGATGAGAGTCTTGTTAATTGCTTATTTTGTTTACCTGTCTTATCTTATCTAACATGGACTCATTAATTCGCATTAATAAATAAAGAACAAGAATGCTGATACCAGAGAGAGAGCATCACTAGGTTATTTAGAGTTAAAATAAAGGGAAGTCGTAAGCAAATAAACCTAATTGTTATTTATAAGGAGAAATTTCATTTTGTGGGATTAATTGTGTAAAAAGAAATTCAAATTTAGACCCAATATGACATTTGTATGATATTTGTCCCATTTTGGAACAAAAATGCCCTCAATTTCAATTAAACCATGTTTCTTATATTCTCTCTTTTGTAATCTGCATCGATTTTTGTCTTCACTTCGAAAAAAGAACTCTCGCCCATTTTTGACGACTTCCGATAGTTTACGACGGTCATCCATTTCCTCGGATGCATTTCGATAGATTCCAATGGTGGTCCGGCCTACTTCAGCAACAACTTTCTCTTCTTATATGGAGTTTATTTTCCCGGATTTACAATGAGTAAGAGAGAAAAAAAAAGGGTATGTTTTCAACTTCATTTCTACTTAGATTTTTGTTTAAAACTTGGTTTAGATTATGGATTGCAGATTCTTTTGATGTGTAGATTAATTTTAGAGTTTTTAGGGTTTAAAAAATTGAATGGTATGGGAGTATAAAATCGAACTGGACTATATTGGGCCCGAGTTAAGTCCAATACTTGAGATCAAGACAAGATTGATCACCATTAGGTGTTAGGAATATTTCTCACTTGAAGATGACGTATGAATAATTAATGAATTCCATAATTAGATTAGTATATAAGCATTATATGATTAGTAGGTTAAGTTCTAAACAATTAATTAGACTCAATAACAATTTCTTTCATAGCCTCTGCATTAAACTGAGTCACGTGATGGACACCTGAGTTCGGGTGGTGTGCTAAAACAAGATCGCTTGGACTAATATATGCCTAAAAAGCTATATCTAAAGTCATATATGTGGAACACATGGGTGAAAGCTGATCATCATATGGGAGCATTCTACATTTATGGTAAGTGTACGGCCTAGACATGCTTTGGGGAACATGGGTTGTTTAAGGACCGTTACGATGCACTAACCAATGCTACTATAATGGTCATAATGAGACTTGATCTAAATCCTGAAGATGGACGCTGGATCATGTTTCTGAGCTCTTTAACTCATTCGCTAAAAGGCTATACATGTTAATCACAGCTTATGTCTTGGGAGTTTTCTTAAAGCAATGTTTGAGTAAGAAGTGATTTACAGACACGAAATCCGGCCTTCCTGAAAGAAGGTTAATGTTCACTCGCTTAAGGGTTGATTCCATAAGCGATAGGTTGCTAACACTTTCGAAGTAAGTTAACGTTCGAAAGAATCTTTCACTAGAGAAGCAACAATGTTTAGGCTTGATATGTATCAAGAGAAGTATAACGGAAAAATTGACTTCTCTTGGCACGAGTTGAACCTGGAGGATCTTGATCACAAACTGACTATATCAGTGGACACTCGTCACGATGGGTAAATATAATTCTAGTATTAAAAAGGGTTCAGTCTTAGATTACACGGTGGAGTATTGATAAAAACTAGACGAATCGATGAAAAAGAGATAGGATTGTATCATCTTTTTCGTCGGGTTCGTTAAACTTCTTCTACTAGGTCCATAGTCCCCGATTCGACTCTGTTAAAGGCGGATAAGTACTTTCGAATAATAATGTTAATCATTATTTATCTCACTTGTTGTAATGGTGATTGACAGCATTAGTTCTAGAAAATTGGAATCCGAATAATAAAATAAATATTTATAGTAAAATTGTTTATTTATTGTTGGATCAGGTAAATGTATAATTAATTGAATTTTAAGCAAACGGGCCTTGAAATTTTCGGATTGGGCTTTGGGCTATGGTGGCCGAAAATCCCCTTGAGTATAAGGCCTATGGCCGAAACTTCCATGTTGGTATTCACCAACATTTTTTCTCCAATTGTTAATCAAATGAGAGAAAACCTCTCCCATAGATGTTGATCTGATGAGTAAGAGAGAAAGTAGATTCAGTGGTTGAGATCAAATGGTCTAGATTTATTCCACCATGAGAGAATATCTCTAAAAAATGAAACAAAATCTCCCAGAGGTTATCTCCTTCTTTCTGCTATAAAGATGGATTGATTTGAAGAGAAATTTTAACCAAATTCATTAAGAGAATTTTGTGACTCCCTTTCCCCATAGAGGCTGTGCACCTCTATCTCTCTCTTCCCCTATGAATTTTGCAATTCCGTACTTAAAAAAAATAAGATTGCGATCCCGAAACACCTGGTTTTGAGATCAAGTGAAATATCGATTGTGTTTACTCATCTTTCTTATTCGTCTCGAAGATTACGTTTCAGAAGACTAAGGTGTCATCCTCAAGTACTCAATGAAGATGACGCAGGAAGACATGAAGCTTGAAAACGGAGTACGCATTGGGATTGGAGTGTTCTGTAGCTTAACCAAAATTTATGTAAGTACTCTAAAGCCTTAGCTGATCGGTTATTGAGTACGCTTTCATTAATAAATTAAATTAGTAAATCTAAATCTTGTTTAGTTACCATAATAATTAATTGGCTATTGTGAGCGAATTAATGATCTTCAGCACTTAATATGGTTGCTAAGATTTAACAATCACCAATAGCAATATCTCCAACGATCTCGGATACATGCATCCAAAGTCTACAGTTCGCCAAGACACTATAAATAGAAGACTTCATCCAGCTAAACATATATATATATATATATATATATATAATTTTTATCTGATTATTTTCCTTCTCTTGAGCTCGATTGTCTGTTATTTACAAATTCATTTTGTCTTTCTCCAGTTCGATTTCGGGAGCTCGATTATATCAATAAAAATCATTTATTTAATTCTATTCGTATTCTTTAAGTATTCGATATTATAATTACGATATTTTACTGAGATCCATAATTCTAAAAATCGTATAAAATTACTTAGATCTTATTTCGTGATTGTTGAGAGCAAATTCTGACATCAACAATATTTGGCGTTGTCTGTGGGAATCAATTGGTAAGATCAACCTCTTCCTATAATATTCATTGACCCAACGATTGGTGTTATAATACTATTTCGTTGAATTGTGTGATTCACAAATATGAAATTTGTGTTGCAAGAATGTTATGACATTAGTATCACACCATTCTTTGTTATTAGAGTGTGAGCGAATAAATCGGGCCTGATATTTAACGAATAAAACATTTCTTGAATAAAACATGTGATATGTTGTGACATCTCACTTTATGTTTTTCTCGTTCACAAATAACAACGGAGTTGGTAAAATAATAACTTACGGGTAAAATGGTAATTTTATATTCCTCTGAGATAATGATACACACAAAGGGTAATATCGTAAAATACATTGTGGATTGTGTAGATGGTGTGAAGAGTAGTTTCATCACATCAAACGGAAATATAAATGCATGTGAACTTAGAGACATTCAATATTGGTCCTTTAGTGGAATCGACCAATATTAAGAATTAAAAGTCGGGAAAATTTTGTGAACTTTTGTGCCCGGACTTTAATTCTAAATCTTCGTTCATTTGGGTCCATGAGGTCTCAATTATAGATTTTCGGATGAGATTTCAATGAACAAAATTAACTTGATTTTCTCATTGAGTATAAATTATGATTTACACTATATATGATGATTATTTCTTTCATAATTAAATAAATCATTAATTATTTTTTATTATATTTATTTAAGAAGTCGAATTGTATAATTATATGATAATAAAGAAACTTTGAGATTTAAATAAATAAAGGATGAAAAGAAATAATTTATCGTCATTTCGTACTTGTTTGACTAGTATAATGAGAATTGATGATTTGTCATTAAATCAATGAGATGTTTTAATTTAATTAAATATTATTTTAAAAACAAATCAATTTTGGCCGGTCATAGCTTGTGATTTATGGGCTGAGAAATTGTTTAAACTTATTAAAAAGGGTTAACGAGTTTAAGTTGGCTTAATGCAGTAGACACAAACTTCACTCTCAAACCCTAATCCCTCATTTGACCGAGTACCCTAGTCAGAGAGAGTCTCCTTTGGCCGAAAATTCTAGAGAGAGATAGAAAGAAGTTCTTCAAACCCTAGCCTTTGGTCCTTCCTTGGCCGAGCCCTAGGTTGAAGAAAAAGGCGTTTTTCTTTCGTCTATTATTTTTTTCAGTGATTAATTCTTTCATCTTGTTCATAAAAGAGCCCACTCTCTTAATCTTAATAAAATTAGGAGATCTTTTTGTTGACTCCATTTTGTGGTGGTTTGAGTGATTCCCTTTCCCTTGGTCGTGCACCCCCTTTACCACAAGCAAGCATCAACCGAGTCTTTCGTTGAGAGGAATCAAGGAGGCCGGGCATACAAGGATACGCGTGCGAGGGATTCAGACTTAGGTGTGCACAAGGAACCTCTCGGCCCAAGGAGTTGGATGCGTGAAGCAGATCCGGGATTCACAAGATTGAAGACGGAGAGGAGACTCGAGAAGCTGTCGACAACAACCGTAATTTTTTGCAGATCCATTCTTTAATTCAGTTATATAATTAGTTATAGGATTGTGATTGTGTTTAGGAATTTATAGACATGTTAGGTCGTTTTTATTGTCATGGTTGTTTAATATCTTATGAAACGAGTTTCACATATTATGATTGAAATTTTGAAATTCTGCCATATTAGATATATTTCTTAATTTAATAGGTTAATTGTTAATCGATTTCAAACAACAACAGTGTAACGACCCCGTCCTCAGATGGATCAAATTACCGTAAAGACGGACGGAGTGAACAAGATGATCGAATTCCAAAGCTCGACTGTCTATCCCCTTACAATGTAATTTTGGAAGACCATAGATCCACGGAATGAAGGTCGTTCCCTCAACCTATCACCAGAGGATCCGGATTCCCACTCCTAACGGAGTAAGAAAAATTAGAGGCGACCAAGCCACCTTGAGCAGTTGTTACGTCGTTAATCACAAACTCAAGACCGACAATGAATAGCAATTAATAAACATCGAACCAACAGGTACGAGTGCAGATGTTGCCCTAAAATTACATGGAAGACTAGGAACCTGGAGGTATCAAAATAACAGTCCAAGTACAACTTGATGGAACCGACGATACTAAGCATGTCAGAATTGGATTCGAGCTCGGAGGGAAAACACGGCGCGAGCTGATTGCCTTCTTAAAAAAGAATAAATCAACCTTCGCATGGAAAATTGAAAATATGCCAGGAATCAATACTGAAATAACATCTCACCACTTGAACGTCGACCTCAACTTTAAGCCTGTCAATAAAAAATAAAAATAAAAAGCTCCGACCAGATCGAGCTAAAATGATTGAAGAAGAGGTCGACAGATTACTCAAATCAAACTCCATCCGACAAGTAAAATACCCCGACTGGTTAGCAAACACAGTCGTGGTTAAAAAGAAAAACGGAAAATGGAGTTTATGCATCGACTTCACAGACCTAAAGGCATGGTTTCCCTCTTGGACGCCTTTTCGGGATACAACCAAATCCTTATGCATAAAAACGACCAAGAGATAGCGGCATTCATAACAGATAAGGGAACTAATTGTTACAAAGTAATGCCCAACAAACTCAAAAATGAGGAAACTACCTATCTAAAACTCGTGAACGAAATATTTGCAGAAAACATAGATAAGAACACGTAGCTCACTTGGAAGAGTGCTTCAAGATATTGAACAAATATCAAATGAAATTCAACCCCTCCAAGTGCTCATTCGGAGTATCGTCAGGCAAGTTACCAACTGCATGCCCTACGGGAAATGCCCTCACCTTGGAGCCGAAGAGAAATACAAATATTGAGGGATAAGATCGCTGCCCTCGATCGATTCATCTGTCGTACCACAGACAAGTGTCTTCCGTTTTATAAGCTCCTTTAAGCTAACAAGAATTTGGAATGAGACAAAAAATGCGAACAAGCATTTAAGAAACTAAAAGAGTATTTGCCGACCCCTCTAGTATTGGCAAAACCTCATAACGGTGAGTCGATGTACTTATACGTCGCAGTATCCCACGCTTCTGTAATTAAGTCCGTGGAGGACCACCTGGGTTCCCATTTTTGAACCTCCAAAGGAAATCATTGTGAAAAACATAGGGTTCAAAAAAATTAAGCTATTTAGAAAGAAAAAAAAAAGGTGGTATTTGGTGATAAACACTAAATCAATCTGAAGCTTTAACATCATAATTCGATGAGAAAAACAATAGCAAGAAGCAATTGAGAATCGCAAATGATTGAAAATGATAAGACAAGTTGGATATAATTTATTACTTTATTTATAAAATAAATTGTTTCTAATAATTTGGCGTTGTAACCACTGAAAAATTCACATTATTCACCAAAAATCTTTAAAATGTAACGACTAAAAATAATGATAAAATAAAATAAAATACATCGGACCAAAAAACAAGAAACATACAACCTAACCTAGCCAATTGCCACTATTATTCCTTCAGCGATAAACTCAAATGTCAGTCATGAAAAACTCCGTAGGAGAAAAAAATTGTCCACAAAATGATGAGATTTTTTTTACGGTGTAACGCATTATTATTACAGCTCGTGAACTTACTCTTATCTGCTTTCTAGGACACTTCATCTCCGTCGATAATATAACAAAAACACAGCCAGAAACAACTTTTATTTCTCCTGTACACAAAAGTATATAAGTGGCCTATTCCGCTTGACCAGTCGCAGCAGCATTCTCATCTTCATCGTCGAATTCTTGTTCTACACCTTTGACCTGTAAGTGCATAGATTTTGATGCAATGACTCTCTCATAAACTGTACACAAGATAAGATTATTATTCCAAACAATTACTGATATCCTACGTGTCAAAGAACTATTGGGGCTATCGCATTTATTTTCAAGTGGCCGGAAACGAAGTGAGTGCTTTTTTTTTTGTAATTGTGATTGTACTACAAAGCCGGTAAAACAAATTATATAATCATACTTGACTCTATTCTCATAGTCAGTATCAGCGATATCCGTACCTCGGGCACATAATGCACAAGCATGTTTTCGATGCCAGATTTCAGAGTAACCGAGGAGCTTGGACAGCCACTACACGCTCCTTGCATTTTCAACTTAACTATTCCAGTGTCTCTGCATACAAACAAAAAGAGAAGGAAGAACAAAAACATTAAGAGATTGAAATAAATAATGAAATTGAGATAACAGTGTAATGTACGAAAAGAAGAAGTTATCAAGATTAACATACAGATCGAATCCTCTATACTCGATGTCACCACCATCATCTTGTACAGCTGGTCGAATACGGGTTTCCAATAGTTCCTTGATCATCGCAACCGTTTCCGAATCATCCTGCAATGTTTAGCAGCACTGAGTTATTATTTATCCATTTTTTCAACTGACACATTTATCCATTTTATCAACTGATGCTCCAGTAGGAAAATATAGACAGTTGACGACAAAGTCCATTCCACTCAAACATTAAAGGGATTATGGACCTAAATGGCAGATTGAAATGTAACTAGAAATTAATAGTTAGTTAGAACAATTACTTGGTATACATAAGAGATGAATGGAAGGAATTGGAGAAAATATTGAATAAAGAATCGCGATGGTTGGGAGATTTTGCCGCTCGAAAGCTTGTAAAATTTTGGTATTTTTCCTTTTTGAAGTAATGATATATTCAGGGGCGTATCACAGAGCCCAATAATAAAATTCTTACAAGATCACTGGCATGTCAAAACTACAAACTAGGACCTCAATAGTATGTTGAATCGAAAACATGACAACCCTAGGTTTCTATTGTTTAGTTAATTCATATTTTAGCTCATTCAACCACACATCCAACAGAAATATGTTCGGGAGATCTGCTCTTTCCTAAGAATCAAAGTTTTTCCCCGCCCCAAAATTTATTACAATAAGTGTGCCTTCTTCTATCATAATAGTTCTTGTGTATAGACTACCGTCTAAATATTCCATATTCAGCCCCTACTTATCTGCTAATTTCTATACTCCTTTTATCCTATCACTATTAATAGATTGACTACTTCCTGCGAGGAAAGAAGCAACGGCTAAACCCTTACAACTCAAGTCTCAACAGTCTGCATTATTCAGATTTCCTTCTTGAACAAGTCACATCCTTCTAAATCCCCACGGGTCTGTATTTGTCAGAAAAAAATATCACAAATGCAAAAGTAGTTCCATGTTGATGCACAGCCATCTTTATAGTATTGAAACAAAGTGTGGAATGAAATTTAGCATCGACAGGCTAGCGGTGAAAAGGGTAAAACTGAGGGAAGTAAGCTAAAGAAAGAAACATACTTCATGTATAGCTGTGTCCTTTGCTGCAGCTGATTCGGAGTCCATAAAGAGAGACTCTCCAGAAGAATAAAAGTCCATTATTGCAGCAAAGATTTCAGGCTTTAGTAAATCCCACGAACAATTTTCTGACTTTGTTACAGTAACAAAATCTGATCCGTAGAAAACACGGGTAATGCCTGTGTTATAAAAAGAAATAATATGTATTAGGCAAAATTAAGTAAGACATAACTTTTAAATAAACCAGAGTTAAAGCATGATGCATCCATCATCTTCAATGTAAAAACCAAAACAAGAACCTAATCAATCCAAATTCACTTTTCAGTCACACAATATAAGGAACAAATGATACAATTGATCAAAAATCTGTTGTGTACCATATCAGTAAACAAAATAAATTTCAGTTCAATAAGTAGGCCAAAGAGAACTCTATCTGCGCTCAAATAACAAGCACATAAGGTGGAAATAAATAAATAAAAAACCTAAAAGAGAAAAAGAGTAAAATCAAAGCAAGATCAAAAGTGAAAGCCAATATTATAATTGTCGATTTCACTTCTGGCATGGAAAAATTAAAACACGTGAGTACAGAAATATCACCGTCAATGCCGTAGAGGGCTTTGGCGAGCGGCGAGTTCATGGCGGATCGAGCGTTGGGAAAATCGGCGCTTCCGACTTCCATAACGGGTTTCCCAGGGTAAAACATCAACGAAGATGGATTCGGCGTCGTTTGCGTTTGAATAAACATCGTCCTCTTTTGCACTGTTAAAACACACAAACAAAAATAACGCTCATATTCCAAAATTCAACCGAAACAAAAACAGCTCGAAATCGAATTGAGTGACTGACCAGCGAAGAATCCCCATCTATGAGGCAGCGAAGGCGGCGAGTTAGAGTTGGTTATCTGACGCGTCGTTGCAGAAGAAGAAGCGGCGAAGAACGATCGGCGAGCGATGAGAGGCCGAGGATTTGTTCTAGGGCTGAGAAGAGTTTGTGCGATACGATACTGGTTGTGTGAAATTGCTCGCTCTGCTAATCTCCCAAAGCCCTTCATCTCTCTATCTCTCTCTCTCCTCTCTCTCGCAGCTTCAGATTTCTCTGTTTCCACCTACACAATTAGAGAGGAATGGAACTTCTGTCTTGCGTCTCGAGTCTCGACTATAAAGTTCTGAAACGACGAGTCATTTTCTTCGTAAGACTATCGGCCATGTACGAAAATAATTTTTATAACATTCTAACAAATACTAATGGAAATTTTCGGTCAAAAAATATGTCTTACATATGTTTAGATACATTTTCGGTTTGATTTTCTATTCTGGTGAGAAATGTCTTAAAATATGTCAGATACATTTTCAGTTTAGATTGGAAATTTTATGTTTTGATAGATTATGTTATAAACGTTATAACATTCCGTCCATACATTTTTTTTCTCTCGCAGATCATCGTACATTAAAAAGTGAAGAAATTGTAAAAAAAATTCCACTTTATATGACTGTTATAAAAGTTGTGTGGCTTTCCATTAGCAACAACTAAGAAATTGATGTTGAGATTCATATAAGCTCATTATTGTACTATTGACTATTGATCGGGAAATTATTTTTAATTGGCTGAGAGCCCCACAAATGTAAATGACGTTGCATCAAACTAAGTTATAACTTTTGTGATATTTATTATTTTGCACTCAATTATATTGTTATATCATATTTTCTTCGTAAAGCGTTACACATATTGTTACGACGTTGTACGCGACATATTATGCAGAACGTTAAATATACTTTCATCTTATGTTACAAATTATTTTTTTAAGTAAGAGATTACTTCTTTAATCTCATTATCAAACTCCAATGATTTGTCAACCATCAACATAAATAGAGATGATCACACGGTCAATCTTTTTTAATGACTGCGCAAGGAGAAAGAGAATTATTAGTCTTCGCAGCTAAAGCTTATACGCATGGATTTCTTTTAACCCATATACATATATTTTCTATTCAATGTAATATTTTTCTCTAGCCTTTAAAATAGATGCTACATGCATCTTGAATCCTATAGTGATCTTCGTATATATATCTAGTGCAATCTTGTAAGAAGCACATGTAGTTTTCTTATAATTCGGATGTCGTAAGATGTATATATTTAATGGTATTTTCATTTATAGAATGGGTATCAAAACCACAATGTAGTAACAGATTGCAATTAACAGTCTTCAAGACTAGTTTTCTTGTTACATGTCTACAACCTTAACCAAATATGGAACAATGAGAATGAGAAATCAAATTAACACAATGAGTCTTACCCTGGGTTGTTCTTCAAGGATTTACATGCAGCTTTGTCCCTCTCTTCATTTTCTTCTTGATCGAGAACGGATCTTACTTGTAAAACACGTTACAACGTACAAACCAATTCAATAATCACAATGATCGGTTTATATTTTGTGTTTCTAAGTAAAAATGAAAAAATGTAAGTTCCTAAGACCTCTATGATTTTATTTATATCACATAAAATCATAATTACAATTACTCTAACTTCTTAATCGGAAACTTGACAACTAAGTAACTACTAAAGTCTTAACATATTTCCTAATTAGTTTTAGAAGATAAGATTAAGAGTTATTGTATATAGCAGCCATATATACATTTGCTATTTTCGATATGTCCAATGTTTCGTAAAACTCATGTAAATAGCTTTAGTGCTTATGTGTCATATCAATTTACGCTGTTATTTTACAATGTAAATTAAATTTTACAATGTAAGTTGACATAATACATAAGTACTATGGTCATTTACATTACTTTTACGAAACGTTGGATATTTTCAAAACGAGTTAGTAAACTATGGCTATTTCGCCAAAATTTTGTTAGATTAATCCCAAAAATCTCCACCTTGGTCTTATCTTCAAACTTCACATACTTCTGAGATGGAAAATTTGCATCACTATCCTTGATGTAAACCTTTGTTGTTCTAAAAATCCAAGAGATATAAGATTTCTTTTCAATTCAAGGATGTATCTCACTTTCCTGAATGTTCTTGGACTCCATCAAACATGATGATCTTGATAATTCCTATTTTCGTTACAACACAAGACTCATCATATTCCAAGATAACGGATCCAAATGGCTTCAGCTCCAAGTCGTCAAACCATTCCACATTTGGTGGCATGTGAAATGTGCATCCGCTATCTAGTATCCAGTCTGATGTTGGTTTGAATTTGTGACATTCATCATGTATGCATTGTCATAGTCATCTTCTTGAACACAGTTTCACTTGTTTTCTGGTTCTTGTCTTCTTTCTCTCGATCTAGGAAGTTTCTTTGAATATGTCCTTCCTTATGAAAATGATAGCACTTTCATAACAAAAGGTTTGTCAGTGCTATTTTACCTTTATCTTTACCTTTCCATTTTGAAGTTTTCTTGTCAGATGGAGTCTTGACATTTAGACTCTCAAGATTTGATCTCTTTATAGGCTTTTATTCTTGATTCTTAGCCTTAAGAGCAATCTGAACCCTTTTTAGTGTAAACTTGTCCGTTGCATATTTCATTATTTCCAAGAATGTGGAAAGTGATTTTGAAAGCGCGTTGATTGGCATGACTACAAGGTCTTCATCTTTGATCTTTTCACCTACGTTAGCAAGATCAATGACTATCCGATTGAAGTCATTGATGCTTTCACTTAGGGTGTTTTCCTCTGACACTTTAAAAGCATATAGCTTTCCTTTGTGAAGAATCTTGTTCGCCAATGATTTCTTGCACTCATTCTAGCTGATGTGGTTTGTCCAACAACTTCTCGCAGGATCTTGTCTCCAAGGTGTATAATTAGGGTATTGTACGCCATTTCTATGATTTCGGATTTTGTTGATGGTGCAGTGTCCACTGGAAAAGTCTTGTCTCCGTTGAGTGCTTCGGCCACCTTCGTTTAAACAAAAATAGCTCTCATTCTTTGGCGCCAAAGACCAAAGTCTCTTTTTCCATCAAACCGCTACACCTAAATCTTTGAATTCCCATTGCCACAAGACAACTCTGATACCAATTCTAGTAGCTAATTGCAAATAACAGTCTTCAAAACTAGTTTTTTTGTTACATGTAACGACCTTAATCAAATATGCAACAATGAGAATGAGAAAACAAATGAACACGATGAGTTTTACCCTGATTCAATGTTCAATGATCTACATCCAACTTTGTCCCTCTCTTCACTGTGTTCTTGATCGAGAAACGCTCTTGCTTGTACAACACGTTACAACGCACAAACTAATTCAGTAATCACAATGAGCGGTTTATGTTTTGTGTTTCTAAGTAAAAATGAAAAAGTGCAAGTTCCTAAGACCTCTATAATTCTATTTATATCACATAAAATGTTAGTTACAAAGACTCTAACTTCTTAACCGAAAAGTTGACAGTTAAGTAACTATTTACATTCGTAACATATTTCTTAATCAATATTAGAAGATTATATTAATCACATACATAATAATCTATGTCATTCATAACTCAACAAATGTTTTTTGGATCTCGTTGAAATTAAAGCATCATTCATGGTGAACTTTATGCCACTTGGCAATTTGAATTTAACTTTACCATTACCATTAGACATCATAAACCATCCCGCACACGGGTATAAATTAAGACCGCTAACAGCACAATTTCAACACCGCCCACAAACTCACTTCAAATCTCTTCATAGGCCTAAATCAAGACCATCTCGTGAGCTCACTTCAAGACCGCTCGCATGCCTAAATCAAGCTCACTCTGCAGGCTCGCTCTAAAACCACTCCACATCCTCGCTTTAATGCCGCTTCGTGGACTCAAAATCCAATCCGATGAAATAAGATGAAATCCGATAGATGTGACTATACTCTGGAGACCATAATCTCACTGATTCTCCCAATAGTGACTTTTGGGTTTGTCCCAAGTTTTCACTACACCACCAAGACCAACGTAAACGTGACAATTACCAAAAATAAGGCACGTTGCAACTCAGACTGTGACACATGGTTT
Organism: Urtica urens; assembly: GCA_958296335.1. Classification (NCBI taxonomy): domain Eukaryota; kingdom Viridiplantae; phylum Streptophyta; class Magnoliopsida; order Rosales; family Urticaceae; genus Urtica; species Urtica urens. The sequence continues at coordinate 17,479,039 of OY282530.1, read as the reverse complement.
GTAAAATGTTACCTGAAGAACAGCTTAAGAACATGTAGCCATAATGGTTTAGGTTGTAGCAACTTACATGAAACGAAAAACGGTCTTTACTTGTAAACTTTTAAATTCTTATTAGCTGGCAATTTAATAACTTATGTTGCTTATTTAACTTTCGATCTCTGGTTTTTGTATTCATAATCGACCAGTTAAGAATTGTTATTGCTTATCATGCACCGCATTTTGTTGTGATTGCTATAATTTCATCATGCTTCTCACATTACCTTTGGTAGTGATATTGAGTCACTTATTCATCAGGTAGTACGAGCATCAACTATAGCTTCAATGGAGAATTACATTGCTAAATGTGGTCAGTGCCATGTGAAGAACTCAAGGTCTCTTGTTCACGGTGCTACACCTTGTTCCCTGACTCACTCCTAGTCTAGCCTTGATATCCGGCTTTAGGTTTTAACTACCGGCTAACGAGTTGGGTCTAGGTTCTCATATCCGAATCGGGTTTCCTGTGTTTCAAATTTAAAAACTGAGGCTCCAAAAAAATCGAGGAAATGGATGATTAATGATTAGTAAGTAACTAAGAAATAAGAAAACAATTATTGACGCAGAAATATTATTGCTTCCATGAAGGGTCAATATCCAAAACTATCACTTTGGATCGGATACATTAAGTTGAAGCATTGCTGACATAGCTTAAACATTGGAAAGTTTTCAAGTATTCATCGTGTCATTTGCCGGTATTGCTTTATAGCATTTGAGAGCACAAAGAATGATAAATAAACAACAAACAGTCGTCTTGAACACAAAGGGAAAAAAGAAATGTTTGGTCCAGCAGTTACGTACTCCATCTAATATATATTAAATATTATATCAGATCTTCAAGGTTAAAATCCATTTTAAGCTTCAAAGAACTTGGCCCCAACCGAAATTCCGGGTCACTTGTGAGCGATACAATATTCATAAAGGCTCTGGATCTTACTGTTGAGATAGCGAAGTATGGTCGTAACTCAAATTTAGCTACAACAAATAACAAGAACGATCACATACGCAAATGAAGCATTTTATTAACTAACCCGTCGATCAGTCACTGATACATCATCTTCGACTAATCTGTTGCTCTACTTGCTTCCCACCTGTGAACAAAATTAGTGTGATATAGTTTTACCATGAAGCCCTACAAAATTATCTCTTTCAAACCTAAATTCTTAAAAGAGCACATGCCAAGACTTAAATGGAGTAACTGTAAGAAAAACACTTGACGTAACATAGTCTTTAATCGTGCGCGCGAAATGTTGATCATCAAAAAGATCCAACAGCTATATTCATTTCATAGCATGCTATTCATAGATTTAATGAATTCGTATTAGCTTAGAACATATCTACGATGACTTTTCATAAGTTAAATAAAAGTTCAACAATACACAATCCTAAGTTATTTATCATTTTATTGACTTTTTAAGGGGTTCATAAGGTATTTGATTTTTTTTATACATTAACAAGTTATTTAAGTTGGCATATATGTTTCAAGGGTCTTAGATGATAAGTTTCATATTAAAAAAGACAACTTTTCTTTAAACGAGAAACATGCTAAATATCGCAAATTTGAAGATCATTTTGCTTAGAAAATACTTCAAGTGCCAGAATACCTGGTTTATAGACTATTTGCAGTAACATAAAGCCCAAGGAAATAAGCACTGTCACATATGAAAATCTCAGAGCCCAATAAACCATTTCGACACTCTAATTTAGTGTAGTAAAAAAGTTAGCACAGATTGAAAAAGTAAGGGTACGAAGGCATACCCAATATAGTGTTTTCGGAGGAGGTGCGGTTGGATTAGGCGGAACGAGCCCAAAAGTCTCTCGCTGCTTACAACTGTTCCAGGAAAGTGCCTTTTTGGGTTTGATTCGGTGTGACCAAAAGACACTATCCTTGGGAATGCACTTGCGAACCTCGCAAACACCCGATCCGGAAGACGCATTCCCCGCGATTCGCATGGCTACGAAAGCGGGATCGGCTCCGGCGGTGGCGATCCTGGGGAGAGGGAGCGGAGCCGGGTTGGGTGACGAGAAGGCGGAGTAGAACACGTCCTTCGGGTGGGTTTTGCTCCGCTGGTGCTCGTCCACGATCCTCATCCCGGGCATCGACGAGAACGAGAACGTGCCTCGGAGGTTGGCCGTGGCAAGCTCGACGGCCTTGCGCACCGGAGCCGGTTTTCGAGCTTCCTTCGGTTCTTTCTTCAGCGGGAATTGCATGTCTCCGATCCAACGGACGAGGGCGATCCGGGCTGACCGGTTCGGGTCGTACTCCACGCTCTCTACCACTCCCATGGAGGCCGTGTTTCTCTTTAGGTCGATTTTCCGTTGCAACCTCTTTGCTCCTCCACCGCGGTGGAAGCTCGTGATCCGTCCCTGGTTGTTCCTGCCTCCGGTTTTCGCTGAAAGCCAAAACGAATTCTCAGCGCTGGGTTTTCAGAACAATTATATCTTCTTCTGATAAATTCTTTGAACAATACAAGCCACTGTTGAATGTTCTCAATTGAATAGCTACAGTTCCATCATCACCGTGCAGAGAAGAACAAGTAGCACACAATCAAATATTCGTAAAGGAAAAATACAACAGAAGTAAAAGAACATCTTACCCTTGAAAAAACAAAGGCCCTTGAGACCTCCCATTTCTTTTCCCTGAAAAACATGTACATAAAAAATCATCATCAATTCAAAACCACTTCCCAAACCACAGTTCCATTTCCCTGCACCGGACACAAATTAAACCCGACCACAACCAAACCAGACTCACTGATTCATTATTGCAAATACTAACAACCCTAAGATCAACAGCCTCAAATCAATAAAGCAAACCAGATTCTTTACAAATTTTCATATCGACGATTCGGAAAAAAAGTGCAGCAGCAGTCAATAAATTTTATAAAAGCTATAGAAAATAAATTATTGAAATAAATTTGGCGACGGAGGAATCAGACCTGAAAGTATACAAATTCGAGCGCAACTGGGTGGGATAGAGACGCTCAACGTCGTTTGGCGAGTGAGCTTTTTTCTTCGCAGAGACGAGTAGTAGCTTTTGGCTGTCTGGTAACATAATTAGGTTTTTATTTTAACCAACGTCAATAAATAATATCATTAAATATCAGTATTGTTTTTGCTTAATAATGAAGATAGCTAAAATTTCTTGAAAATAAATGTGAAATTGGTAGGTTTTTTTTTAAGAAATAAGGAGCCTTGTTATAATTTTATATCCCGAAATTTTATATTAATACTACGATATTAAAATATAAAAAATTATCCAATAACAATAAATATTATTTTGTGTGATCTCATTGTTTCAGTACATTAATAATTTGTGTATTTATTATAAATTATGCATACTTTTATATTTTTTTCAAATATATGACGTACGTTGTAATTTTAATTTTAATGTATTGTGTTGTATAACTATTAGTATAATATTTTATTTAGTTGTATTGTGTTAATCACTGTTATGTATTATGATCAATTTCATATTATTTATTTTATTTTCTCATTGATAATTAGTATTTTTGTATAAATTATTTAAATTACGGTCTAAATTACATATTAATATTTTTGTGGATAAATTTGTAATTAGAAATAGTTTATCAATAAATTTGGGTTTGGGTGATGAATAGTTGGATCTCAATTTTGAGTAGATATTATTCATTATACCTAAATTTGAGTAAATATTTGGAGTGGAAAAGAGCTCTCCCATACTAAATATGTCTCATTCCCACCCAAATTAAGAGTAAATTGGAGATGGTTTTAAAAAGCAAATATCGAACGAATTAAACTTCATTGCTCATTTAGCAACGTGATGAGCCGCTTTGCTAGCAACTCTCGAGATCAAATTAACATGACAAATTAAGAATGAAGGCTTGGTAACCACGACATGTTCAAAACTAACTAACACTCTCTAGTTCGAACTATCGGTTCTTTCACACAAACTCAACATAAGTTGTTCATTATCTTATTCCAACTCGAGGCGCGCATAATTATAGAAATTCTCAAGCTGAACTGCAATATTCACCCGTCTTAGGTCAGCTTCCAGAGGATTGGAAGTCTGAATTGTAAGATTTTATTATATTAATAAAAAATATTTCATTGTACATTTAAGGAAATAATCTCTCATCATTATAATCAATATATTGTGAAATTAATCCATTAATCACACTCATATTAGTGCCGGAAATCAAATCGTTATCCCACAATTATGAAAGCAATATTCTTCATTGATGGTTTGGAGCCTATAAATAAAATGATTTTGGTGTCTCTAAACTTACTCACACATTCATTTACGAACACCATCTAAACGTGAGAGAGAGTTTAGAAGATCCTCAAGACACCAAATCGGAGTCGGAGTCCAAAACTCGCCGAAAAACCACAACAATAACCGTAGGTAAACCGAACATTTTCGCTTCCGCTTTTACGTGTTCATATTGTTAGAATGTCATCCAAACACAATTGATCTGACATTGAATCGCTCTTTAGTATCCTATGCCGAAATCCATTTATCTTGTAAGTTTCTCGGCATAGCTTGACTTCCAGAATCTCATGGCATCTCGTTTCTCCAGACATATCCCTGACTTTATCGATATTCCAAATTTTGGATCCTAGCACAAATAAAATCACTAACTGTACTCATCGATCCCAAATTCAAATACATCGGCCGGTCACTAGCCAATCATTTATCATTGTAGATCAACGCCTCCAAAATTTATCCGATTAGAATTGGAGCATGTTCCTTTATAAAATCTCTCAAATTGCAGACACCTCTCGAGCTTTCCGAAGCCCCGACGAGATGACCTCCTTGGTATTAGGTTTCAATACTTGTTCTGATCACATGATTATAACTGATAAATTATGGATATAAATTGAAAAATATATTACCATTTTATAACAATTTTTTCCACTCTCCACCAAAAACATTATATATAACGACTGCGTTTTGTAACATTTTTTAATGCTAATTTAGCTTTTTTCTAAAAGGCAAAATGTTTTTCGGTATTTGGTAAACGAAACTTTTGAAAAAAAGCAATTCAAAATGATTTTGTAAAAACAAAATAAAAACAACTTTTTCTAAAAGCTAAAAAACTTGTGTATAAAGGAAATATAGAATGCGGAAGAGATATATGTGACAAAAAGCTACTAGTTGATACAAATCAATTTTTTATTTAATGCCATTGCACAACTAACTTTTTTAGTGATATCTTTTTTTTGCATCATAGTTTTACGATTTTATTTGTTGTCTCACAAGCGTGTTCTTTTAATCATATTTTTCTATCATAAATTATGGTTTTATTTGTTATTTCATAAGCGTCTGGTTTTATCCTATTTTATTTTATCATAGTTTTATGGCTCCTTCTTTGATTATTTAAATATTTATTTTTAAGGTTATTTTATTCTATTTTTATAATTCTATTTAGTTTACCAAAAGTTAAATCATTTTTTATTTTTGACAAAAACTAAATTAAAAGTATTTACCAAATATTAAATAGATTTAAAAAACTAACATTTTTTAAAATATAAAGTTGTACCAAATATAGAAAAAATATAAATTTCACATCCAAGGAAACATGTAATAGAGATTAAAAAAAACAAAAAAATTGGACTAAATAGCACTTTTAAACAATGTTATAGCAATTTAGCCATATTTTTTTGCATTTTTAAGTAAATATGACGTGGCTTTTTTTTAATTTTTTTCAGTTCCAATAGTACCATTTCAATTAATTAATAATACACAATTTTTTTTTCTCATTTTTTTTGTAATTAAAAAAATATTAATCTTAAAACATAACTGTTTTTTGTTAATTTTATTTTCTTTTTTCTAATTTTATGCAGTTATTTCTTCTTTTTAGTAACGCTGTTTCAAAATTTGAATTCGTTTATTTAATCGTGGGTAGTGAGTTTTTTATTAGACGGTCAAAATGTTTTTTTTATCGAATTTATTTTTAGTAATTACGATTTTTATTCACGGGTATAGTTGTCTTCTTAAGCGTTTTATCTTCGATTATGATTATAAATCAATTTTTTAAATAATTTAACTATTTAGCAATTTTTAAATTTGATATGACTATATCACTTACTTGTACCTAAAAAAAATAGGGCAAACGAAATGATCATACTTTTGTTATTAATTATTAAATAAAATAAATGAATGTAAAAGTTAAAAAAAGTGAGTTGTTTACACGTGACTATTTTGTATTTTTTACAATCAATTTTGAATTAGAAATAAATGAAAAGTTTAGAAAATAAAACTGACATATATTCCACTTTTTTACTCGAATGTATTTATTTCTTGGAAAAAACAAATCCTGGTCTACGACTTCTCAAAAATGTTCTGAGAAACAAACCTCGAAGTAAATACTTTTATTCATCATCATTTTCAAAAATCAATTCGCATGTTTGAATCATCAACAAATTTATAAGACTAAATAAAAAATGAAATATATCAACAAATTTATATGTTCAACTATAATGTTATATAACCATACAATTCTTCTGTACTAGTCTGAAAGGTTATAAATGTATTCACATTAAGATTTGAAATTGCGACAATCAATAATCAATAATGTGTTGATGGTCCGATAAATGATGTAAAATTTGAAAAAAAAAATGTGATAACACGTATAATATATTTATAAATTTCAAATTAAAATAAATTTCATGAAAATTAATATATTTTTATTAAGAGTAATTAATAACTATAAATTAGGTTGATTTACCTATTTGGCCCGAATGTTATAAACTCATTAAATTATATGGCTATAAATGCTTAAAACCTAATAAACCCTAATTATTGCCTTTTCTCTCTCACCTCCACTCTTGCCGCACACTTCCCCTCTTTGCTGCACAAAATATTTTCATGAGGAATTGCCCAAAGTATCACATTTTATTTTTTATTTTCCCAAAATTCACCCAAACATAATTTTTTCCCAAAATACAAGTAAATTTCATGTGAAATGACGAAATACCCTTTAAAAAAATAAAACTAACACAAATGCCCTACATTATACTACCGGCCAAAATAATTAAGAAAAAAAATTAAAAAAATTAAAAAAAAAAATTAGGATTGGAACAGTTTCTCAATTATAAAGTTTAATTTTTTTTAAAAAATAAATAAATAATAACTGATTAATAAGGATATGAGATAAAATGTAAAAAAATTGTTTTAGGGGTATTTTAGACTTTTGTACTAGTATTTTGGGAAAAAATTAATTTTAGTGGATTTTGGGAAAATCAAGTACAAATGGTGGCATTTTGGGCAATTTCTCTATTTTCATTTAAAGTTTAAATCAACTATATATGATTAAATGAATTGACTCAATTTTTTATTTCTTTCTCTCCCACCAGCTGCTCTATTTTAACTTACAAGAGATATTTTTTTTCTTTATCTCTCTCGTCTATCCTACGTTTTTGTCTCTTTTTCTTTTTGTTTCTTCAACATATTTCCCGGCAATCAAACTTGATTCAACCTCAAAAAGTTCTTCTTCTTTTTCCCGACACTACTTTGGCGACAATTGAGAGATTTGATGGCGAAAATGCGCCAAAATCACCAAATACATGTTGAATCTCAAGGAATCCGAGCGGTTTATGGACGAACGCCTGGGATAAGCGACGAAATCGCAGCGCCTCTTCACGCCTCATGTCGTCGCAGCAAAACGAAAATTTTAAAGTTTTGACCCTTGAAATTGCGACGGTTTGTCCCAAATTTGTGGTTTTTAAAACTTCATGCGAACGCACACATTGCCAAACGACATACGCTTCTTCATTGTCGTTCCGTCGAAGTTTGGATGACATAAATCCGTGAAATGACTAACTGCAATATTGTTTACACCAAACCAAACGATTTCGACATCATTTAGCTGCGATTTTACGACGTTTTAAGCATTGATTCGAATTATAATGAGATTGAGATAAAATCATAATCTAGCCAAAATTTAAATATTTACATATTGGAATGAAATAACAACAAATAAATATTTAAATGTTGAATGAGATAATAGCTAATAAGAGCGATGATATCAAATTAAACTCACATATACCTTAAAAGTTTATGGACAAATTCGGACAAAATAATCATAAACTAACTAACCATTTGAAATTTCAAAAACCAAATTATAGTTATAAAGTAATCAAAATAAACTAGAATTAAATATATTACATAATGGTAATTATTGGAAACTTTGTTTATTAGAATTTTGACAGCTTTGAAGATTCGTATTTTCGTAACCAAACACAATTATAAAAGAAAACAATTAACTTGAAGACATTATCAATTAATAAAAGACAAATATTAAGCACAATAAAATACAATCAAGAAAATAAGAAATGATGAGATACTTTAATTTTGAAAAGGAAAGAAACCATTAACTGCTTATTTGAAATTGTAAATGAATTCAGAACACAAAATTTATCTATCAAAAATTAATCTAAACAGTGTTCTTGTATCCCGAATTTAAAGGATTTAAAATCGACAAAAAAGGTAACCAAAAATTACTTATATACGAGTTATCTTAAAAAACCAATTTCTTTTTTTCTAAAAAAATTTAATAGATCTTACATAAAGCTTTTTAAAACAGAAAATTAACTATATAGCCACTTCAAATGTTCGCAATTTAAATATACCTAATATATCCAATGTTTCGAAACAGATTGTAAATTAGCATTGTTATGACGTTACATCTGTCTACAGCAAATTTTAGTTCATAATCCCTAAATATTTTTCCTAACTTTTAATTACAACCTTTGTGAAATTTTGTCTTATAACTTTTGTAAACGAATTTCGCTGATTATCTACAACTTACTAATTAAACGTTAAGTATTTCTAAAATGACACTAGTTTACATGAGTATATATTAAAATTACTTTTTTTTTTAAAATGCATTGTATTAAAGTACCAAAAACTTGTCACATGTTTACTTTTGGATATATTTAAATGTGAGTTAAAATACAATTTTAAAGTTTGATTTCACTTTGTTGGGTAATTCTTCATAAAAATGTTAATCAGTTAATATTTTTAAATACCCATTTTTTTCGTGTTACCAAATCCCAATTTCAATAATTCAAACTTAAGAAAGAATAAAATTTCGTTAAAAGGAATTATAAGACAATTTTTTTTTGGCGAGTTTGAAAGTATCACCTCTAACTTTTCGTCCGCCATCTATGACGGTGTGTTTGACAACACCAACAAAGTCCGCAGTTCTTCAACATAGTATTATCGGCTCTAAACATCAAGGCTAAAACCTAGAGTCTCGTCGTTCTGGACAGAGGACCCGAGTTCAAGACTTTGATGCCACACCTCACTCGAAGATTTTAAACGCGTGGGACCTCGGCGTCAATGATGTTGTCAAGCTTGCCGATCATTAAAAGAGAAAGACAATGAAACGAAAGAGTTTGACGTATAATGATAAAACGTGAGACACAAATTAGCTGGTGTTGATAAATCATTCCACTAAGATATTCAAAGGATATTTTATAGAGAAATTGCCCAAAATGCCACCATTTGTACTTGATTTTCCCAAAATCCACTAAAATTAATTTTTTCCCAAAATACTAGTACAAAAGTCTAAAATACCCCTAAACAATTTCTTTACATTTTATTTCATATCCATATTAATCAGTTATTATTTATTTATTTTTTTTATTAAAATTAAACTTTAAAATGTAGAAACTGTTCTAATCCTAAATTTTATTTTTTTATAATTTTTTAATTTTTTCTTAATTATTTTGGCCGGTAGTATAATGTAGGGCATTTGTGTTAGTTTTATTTTTTTAAAGGGTATTTCGTCATTTCACATGAAATTTACTAGTATTTTGGGAAAAAATTATGTTTGGGTGGATTTTGGAAAAATTAAAAATAAAAGGTGGTACTTTGGGCAATTCCTCTATTTTATATGAGAGTTTCGATCCCTCTATTATTTGTTATCTGGCACGACTTTAGAAATTATAATTAAGGATTTTGTATTTACTCCAATTTTAAAACTTTATATCATAAAAATTACATTATACCAAAAAAATAAAATGTTACCAAATGAACAAATTTACTCATTTTAATCGAATGTTAGTCGGGGTCACAAAAACGGGAGAGCACGAAAAATAATTTTTTAAAAGACACTGTAAATTAAATGAGATATAAAAATGTAATAATTAAATAATATTTATATTTGAAAAATGGTCAAAATTCTATATTTAAATATATTTTAATTAAAAAAATTCTAACAACGACATTTTACAAAAATTAAGATTTTAAAAATGAAAATTAGTCTCATAAGAAGGCATTTCACATAATTTAAAATACACCGTCGATATTAATTTTGTTTGAGCCACGAATATAGAAGAAACCAAGACCTATTTCAAATGAATTTAAATCTGTTACAAAAGAATAAGAAACAATACAAGATAATAGAGAGAATAAAGAGAAGATGAAGAAAATGGAGGAGAAAATTATATTTCTTGTATGTTTCATGTTTTACAATAGGCTTTATGGACCACAAAATACAATGAAAAGCCACAAATAAATACATGAAATAAATATAAACTTTAATATAAAAAAACAAAAGGTCTTAGATAAAAAAAGGTCTTTACAAAAGGTCTTGGACACTAAAAGTCATCTAATTACATAATATTTATAATACTCCCCCTTTAGATGACACTTAAAAAAATTATGTCTCGTTAAAACCTTCTTCGGAAAACTCCTGTGGGAAAAATTCTAGAAGGAAAAATAATACATAATCTGTACAATACGCATAAAAGTTACCTCATTATAAACCTTGTTAGGAAAACTCATTGGGATAAAACCTAAAGCAAGGGAAAAAGAATGTAACGCGTATTTCTCCCCCTCAATTAAACATGTCTATTAATTTATATCGATTAAGTTTCTCATGCTGATCTTATTTACCATTTTCTCAAAGGAAGATGTAGGTAGTGCCTTAGTGAACAAATCTGCAATTGTCACAAGAACGAATTTTTTACAAACATCAATTTCTCCATTTTTATTAACTTCGTGAGTAAAAAAGAACTATGGAGAAATGTGCTTTGGTCTATCGCCTTTTATGTACCCATCTTTGATTTGAGCTATATAAGCTGTATTATCTTTGCCTTTTATGTACTCCTTTATCTGTTGAAAGATTGCATGATTCACGGATATGATGGATTTGAAGAAGTGGTTGTGATTGTATGCTTTGTCGAACGCCATGAAATAACAGTATCACCATATGTAAATACATAACCAGTTTGTGACCGTGCTTTGTGAGGATCAGATAAATAGCCGGCATCATCATATCCAATCAGTTTGGACTTTGAGTCCTTTGAATAAAATAAGCCCATATCAGTTGTTTCTCGAAGATATCTGAAAATTTGTTTACAGTGGTCCAATGTCTTCGAGTTGGGGAAGAACTGTATCTTGCTAGCAAGTTAACTGATAATGCTATATCCGGACGTGTACGATTCGCAAGATACATTAATGTTCCAATGGCACTAAGATATGGTACTTCAGGACCAAACAGTTCTTCTTCTTCTTCACAGGGACGAAAAGGATCATTTTCACATCAAGTGATCTAACCATCATGGGTGAACCCAACGGATGTGACTTATCCATATTAAATCGTTTTAGGATCCTTTCAGTATATAGTGATTGGTGAACAATTCCCTTAGATAAATGCTCAATTTGAAAGCCAAGACAAAATTTTGTTTTTCCCAGGTCTTTCATTTCGAATTCACTTTTAAATATATCATCGTCTCTTCAAGTTCATCATGAGTTCCAATGATATTCAAATCATCAACATAAACCGCAATGATGGAAAATCCAGATTTTGTCCTTTTAATAAAAACACATGGACATATTTCATTGTTGATGTATCCCTCTTTCAAAAGATATTCACTAAAACGATTATACCACATTCGACCAGATTGTTTAAGCCCCTAAAAAGATCTTTGTAGTTTTGTTGAGTACATTTCTCGAGGTTTTGAGATGCATGCTTCAGGCAATTTTAATCCTTCAGAGATTTTCATGTAAATGTCATTATCTAGTGACCCATGTAAATAGGTTGTTACGACATCCATTAAGTTCATTTGAAGTCCCTCTAAAATTGACATATTGGGTAAAAATCTGAATGTGATTGCATCCATGACCGGCGAGTATGTTTCTTCAGTCAATTCCTGGTCTTTGTGAAAATCCTTGTGCAACAAGTCGCGCTTTGTATCTTATGACTCCATTTTTCACATTTCATTTACGCACAAATACCCATTTGTATCCTACGGGTTTTACATCTTCAGGTGTCTAAACAATATGTCCAAAGACTTGGCGTTTCTCAAGTGAATTCAATTCTGTCTCAGTAACATTTTTCCATTTTGGCCAATCAGTTCTTCGTCGGCATTCATTGATTGATCTTGGTTCATGATCATCATTTTCTTTTGATATATGTAATGCAATTGCATATGCAAATATTATCCACCACAATTTATTTTTTATTCCATCTTTTACCGAAAATGACATATATATTTAATTGAGATCTCTTCATTATCATCATTTTCAGATGTTCCTTCATCTTTTGAAGATGTCTCTTCATTTATCACATTTATTTTGTTAGGAATAGTGATGTCATTTGATGTACTAGTTTTCTTATCTTGTCCCATTCTTTTTCTTGGATATTTATTCTTGGATCCAACGGGTCTACCACGCTTTTGGAGTACTTTAGACTCATTTGCTAGTGTATTTCCCATTTCTTCTTCAGGAAGATTAATTTTGCATGGAACATTGACAAGTGGTGTATGTGACTTGGTCACAGTTTTAACATCTGTAAATGCATTAGGTAATGCATTTGCGACTTTAGGTAAGTGGATAATCTTTTGAAATTCAAGTTCACGTTGATTTGTACGAGGATCAAAATGAGACAATGTCAATACATTCCATGAAATTTATTGTCTTTCTATTTTGACTTTTGTTTATCTCCCCCTAATGCAGGAAAAATTGTTTCATCAAATTGACAGTCGGCAAATCGTGCCTTAAACATATCACATGTCATGGGTTCCAGATATCTAATAATTGATGGAGAATCAAAGCCAATATAAATTCACAATCTTCTTTGGAGTCCATTTTACTACGTTGAGGGAGAGATATTGGAACATAAACTGCACAACCAAAAACTCTTAAATGAGAGATATTTGGTTCTTGGACATTGACAAGTTGCAACGGAGAACATTTATGATACGATGTTAGCCTTATACGGATTAGAGATGCAGCGTGCAATATTGCATGTCCCCAAGCAGAATTTGGAAAAAAATTTCTCATTAATAAGGGGCTCGCAATCAACTTGAGCCTCTTAATAAAAGATTATGCTAACTCATTTTGGGTATGAGTATGAGCAATTGGATGTTCAATCGAAATTCCAATCGACATCCAATAATCATTAAAAGATTGGGAGGTAAATTTCCTTGCATTGTCTAAACGAATTTTCTTTATTGTATGATCTGGAAACTGTGCTCTTAGTCGAATTATTTGAGCAAGGAGTCTAACAAATGCAACATTGCGAGTAGAAAATAAACAAACATGCGACCAACGTGTTGATGCATCGATAAGTACCACAAAGTACTGAACTGGCCCGCTTGAAGGGGTAATAGGTCCACATATATCTCCTTGAATCCGTTCTAAAAATGATGGACACTCAGTAGCAACTTTCACTAGAGATGGCATTGTTATTATTTTTCCTTGAAAACATGCCGCACATGGAAACTCGTTAGACAAAAGAACAATTTTATTCTTTAAAGGATGTCCATTTGAATTTTCTATAATTTTTTGCATCATTATGAAACCCGGGTGCCATATAAGAAAATTTGATGGTTCCATTGGTTTCTGGTTAATCACCATGTATGATTCAGCAGGATTTACAAAAGTATAATATAATCCAGAGTTGTATGTTCGGAGTTTTTCTACAATTTCTTTCCCCGCCAAGACCATATACGTGATATACAAATACTCAACGTCATTTTCATTTGTTGTCTCAATGTGATAACCATTGCGGCGTATAGCCTTGAAACTCAAAAGGTTTCTCTTTGATCTAGTAGAAAACATTGCATCATCAATGGTAAATTGTGTACCATTAGATAACATTTCCGGAGCTTTCAATAAGATTTGATGCACCAGATATTGTGTTTACTTTAGCTTTATATACTGTAAGATGCGAAAAATATATTTTATCTCTCAAGATGGTATATGTTGTCGCGCAATCCGTCAAACAAAGTGATTTTTCATCGTTTTTAACATAATCAAAGAGACTATCATTCATGTGCCTCAAAAAAATAAAAAAATTAGAAACAAAGAACCCATAATATTTTATAGATCAAAATTATAAACCACACAAAGACAAAAATAAAAATAAAAAAAAAGAACCACCAAACAAACACTCAAACATTTGAAAGTAAAAACATCATCTTCTTAAGCCATCTTGTCATCATTGATTAGTTTGTCGAAATCACCATTTGTATCTTCAAAGAAGTCTCCAACCTCTAAATCGGTAAGATCTATATGATCATTTTGTTCCGTGAGATTTGTCTCTACACCAATTTATTTCACCGAGACTTGGTAAAGGTCAACAAAGTGTTTCGAAGTACGACAAGTACGACTCCAATGGCCTTTTGCTCCACACCGATGACAAATACTATCAATCTTGTTGAAAGTACTATTTTCTTTTTGATTTGCATTGTTATTTGTCCACTACATGAGGTTGTGTGGCTTGTTCTTGAAATTTGAGCGGTGTTGATGACCACGACCACGATTTCAACTGCAAAGATGACCACGACCGCGCTCATACTCATGTTGCTGATTACGCTCGTACACATTACTAAACACAACATTTTCTTTAGGGAACGGTGTTGAGCCAGTTGGCTGAGAGTTGTAATTTTTCATCAAAGAGTTCATTATTTTGTTCAGCAACAAGTAGACATGAGATTAGCTCATAATATTTCATAAAGTCTCGTCCACGATATTGCTGTTGCAGAAGCACATTTGAGGCATGAAATGTGGAAAAGGTCTTTTCCAACATATCTTTATCAGCAATAATTTCTCCGTATAACTTCAATTGAGAAGTAATTTTGAACATTACGGAATTATACTCGCATACACTTTTAAAATCTTGCAAACGTAAGTGTAACCAATTAAAGCGAGCTTTGGGAAGTACCACTATACATAATAGACATATCATAAATTAGTTGACTTTAATTATATTCTTATCATTTATATATATATATATATATATATATATATGAATACGGAAGCATAAAATATAAAAATTGTGTATAGTCATTCTTTTGTTTAAGTAAAACAAAAATTTATATAATATATAAACCTAGAGTTTAGTATATGTTATGAATTTTAATACGATTTAATCTCGTAGAGAAATCGTGCTGATAACGTGTTATAAAAAAATAGAGGCAATGAAAAATAACTGAGAGAATAAAGATAAAGATGAAGAAACTAGAATAGAAAATTTCATACTTTACAATAAGCTTTAATATGCTTTACAATAGGCACAAAATATAATGAAAATCCACAAATAAATATATACTTTAATATAAAAAAGAAAAATTTGGATAAAAAAAGTTTATACTCAAAGTAATCCAATAACATAATATTTATAACAAAATTCAATTTGGCGAGATTATTTTGTTTGAGCCACGAGTAAAGAAAAGGGAAAAACAAGATATTGAATATCTCAGGCACACGTTTCAGTGGGCGGCACACACAAAGCTAAATAAAAATATAAAATCAAGAGAAAAAAAATAAAGGAAAATTACACATCGTCGTCTAAAATTGCATAATTTCGTCCGAAATTCTGTATCTTTTTTTTTAATCTAAATTCTCAAACCCTAACCCTAACCCCATCCCCATTCCCATCCCCGACGCTCTTCTTCTTCTCTGAATTCACCTGCAAAACCAATCCCCACGCTATAGGTCTTCGATGGTTTATAATAATTCTCGAACTATCCTTTGATGTTTTGCGTCTTCTTCAACTCAGTCCCTAGAGATCACGCTTCCCAATTTTCAGGATAACAAGAAAAGGAATAAAGATTACTAGGTAAAAGAGCAAGCATCGACCATGGAGGGCTCTGCGGCGGAGGATCTCGGAGCCCCAGAGTCCTGGGAGGTGGCTGATTTGGAAGAGTCTGTGAGCCGATTGATGCTCTCCAAGCCGACCGACGCATCGGCTTCAGCTTCAGCTTCAAGTTCGGCTCTGGTCTCCGATTCTTCTCTTGCTGATCTCGGCGGCTTGGGAGAGAAGGATTTGGAGGATGTCGTTGCTCAGGTCGACCAGTTCCTTCGCGAAGCATTGGAAAACCCGAGGGAGAGATTATCCAGTAAGTACTATAATATTGGAAGAGTCGAATGGGTTTTTTGTTTCTCGGATTTTTATTAGTTTTTAGTAATATGTCTTTGTTTCTGGTAACGCCTTTGTTTTTTGGCGTTACGACTAGATCAAGTATTTGTAGCTATCCTAGCTATTTGTGGGCCAATTCTGAAGCGTAAGTTAGACCTTTCTTCGCTCCCACATACACCTCTCAGTTTTGGATCTTTACAGTTTTAAGCACAATCGTTCCTAATGTGCTTTGGGATAAACTTGATGTCAAGGAAAATGAATAATGTAATTGGGTTCCATGGGTAAGTTATGCAACCATGGACACTATTTGGGTATTGATTGTGGCCAAAGGCCTAACCGACCACTGTGATATTTTTTTCAGTTTTCTAGCTGGGTTTTATCCATGTAAGTTCATGCTCAAATATGTGCTGGTTTGGTGTCTTACTGAGTTTACATTTGAGTAAGATAACTGAATCACGCTTGTTTTTTGATAATTTTTAATCTACAGTTTTAAGGATGGAGCAAGATGTTGAGAAGTTTATCCGCGACCCTTCTCAGCAGCAAATAGAGTTTCAGCAATTGCCTACTTCTTACTTGCGATTAGCTGCGCACCGTGTTGCACAGCATTACGCGCTTCAGTCAATGGTTTTGCTGGACAACAACTTTCCTGATGGTTCTGGTTCCAGAATTATTGTTCGAAAAACAGCTGAATGTCGACCTCCTCTCATCCGCCTTGCAGACATCCCTGTGAACTTACCTGCTGAAGAAACTAGTGTCACTAAGGTTGCAATCAAGCAGAGACCACAGAAAAGGTATCCGAATTCCGGAAATGGAAACTCCGGTTCATCAAAGGGTAATAGTTCTAGAAGCGTCGAAGAGAGGAAAGAGGAGTATAACAAGGCCCGTGCTCGAATATTCTCCGGTAATAGTTCAAGCAGTGGGGATAGTCGGAGATCAGATAACGTTCCTAGAGTCCAAGATACCTCGCATCATCATGGATCTTTGGGAGTCCCAAAAGTGGAGGAAAAGGCTGCAGTTGGCATATCTGAAATCAGCCCGGGTAGGGGAATTATTGAATCCTCAAACAGTAGTGGTAGAACAGCTAGAAATAGGGCAGAGGAGCCAATTGGTAGATACAACTACAGACCAAATAATAGGGTAGCTATCTTTCGGGATCGTGAAATTGACCGTAAGGACCCCGATTACAACAGAAACTACGATAGGTGTGTTACACATCCTTTGTTTCTTCTCTCTTTTGGGTTTTCATGCCAATTTAACAAAGTCAAAATTTTCAGGTATGTGCAAAGATTTGATCCTGGATTTGGATTTAGTGGAGGACCATACACCATCCAGCCGATGTACGCCCCTGCCATAAATTACAACACAGAATTTCCACAGCTTGGCTCTGCTCATAGGCCTATGATTCCATCTGAAGCCCAGCCTTGTCCAATGGCTCAACGCATGCCCGGGCAATGGGCTGGAGCAAATGGTCCTGCAGGAATGGCGTATCCTCATCCCGAAGCCCTCATTGCCCAATTCAATCCAAACCATGTTGGTCCACGCTCCACTTCTGGCGTGTATATGCATTCCTCCCCGTACCCTTGCCAGCGACCTGGAGTGCCTTTTGCTCATCCTCATGATCATGTTTATCAACCTTTTTCTCAGGTTTGAAACATATAATTTTTCTTGTTATTTGGTACGGGTAATTAGTTTCATCCTTGTATACATTTTCTTTATAAGAATCCTTGTGTAGATTTGTCGCGGTGCGTTTAGTATCTCCGTAAGGCCAAAGGGTTGATTCCAACATGTAGAACTTTGTAACAAAAGATTTTATGTTCAGATATTGATTATCAATATGATAATTGTGATATTGGAATGCTAGACCTACTTTAACCTCTGAGGTGTATTAAATTGCTATCGTTTTGTGCGTTCTCTAGTTAAGCATAACCAATCCGTCATCTGTCCTCAACCTTTATTTATTTTTCTTCCATATCTCCCTTTTAGCTATTTTAAAACACATAAGCACAAGAAGTTTTACTCCCGGAGATATGATATATGGCCTTTTCACTGTCCCTGTCTTACAAGCCATGTGAGGTGAAGTGAACGAGTATTTACAGCCTGTCCCCTGAGCGGTATGGTATGGCTGAAAAAGACAAGCTCTTATCCATGGAGGAGTATTAAGAAAATATCTTGTTTGATATGATGTGTAGGCCCAGAATCATTTAATGGAATTTTAAACTTGGATAGGGTTTTGAGTTTTGACCATGTTTTAAATCATGCAGTCTCATCAACAACCTGATGCAAGTTTTGGAACAGCCCGGCCCCGTTGAGGGGCATGGCCCATGCCTGCACCTTGTCAGCTGGGACTCGAGCTTGAAAACCGCGGGACCCACATTTCCCAGCTGGCAAGCGTGCAGGCATTGAGAACTGAGGTGGACCGGAGTGGACTCATAAATCATTGTTTGTGACTGCCACTATTCCATTCCACCATCTCAGTTCAGAGGAAGCTTCTTCTTGCATCTTGAACGGAGTAAGAAACAAAGAAGCAGACTCCGGTTTCAGCAGAACAACATTCCTGTTTGTGGTCCTGGGGTTTGTTTTGTTATCAACGATGACTAATGAAACAGAAGTACGTCTCAGGCCAGAGAAGCACTTGCTTGACATGGATGAAGGTAATGACCTGCCTTTTCTTCTCCCTTCTCATTTGTTGATAAGAAACTGAGATTCGGATGTTTGCAAACTTAACAACCTCTCTCGGAATGTAATATTCGCAGTGACCTATGAAGCAAGAGAGCTGGTAATGGACGATGACCAGTCATTCATATCGGATGAACTCGACTTGCCACCGTGAGCGTCCTAGCTTGGTGAGAAGTTATTGCGCCAGATTACACAAACAAGCTGGCGAATCAGAATATTATATTGGCCTAATCATGCTTATTTACCTTCAGTGTTAACCATCTACAATCACTATTGAGGAATCTACGATCGAACCTTGTTCATACATTTGCTACTGTGTGATGACAAGTCACTGCCTGAGTGACTACGTTTATAAGACATATCTGAAGTGACTTATTTGGTAATCCGAGAATGGTTTGAAACTCCTAGTTCTGCACTATTAAAAGTCTTTGAGAGGTTGACTTTTTATAAGCTGATGTCATTAAATTTCGTAACAATAATATTGATGAGAATTGAATTAAGAAATTGAAGAAATGAGATTTGTATTATAGAATCGAATTACAATTACTTTGGCAGCGAAATATGTAGTAAGCGAAATATGTGGCGATTCCGAGTCGAACTTTCTCTCCACCAAGTTTAGTGTATTCGGAGCTTCTCTGATGAAGTTTGATATCTACAGAGCAAAGAGGGACAACAATTTTTTTGTGCCCGACTTACTGTCTTTGGGTCGCCAACACCACCATAGTCAACGGCTTCAGGCAGCACAATGCTAATGTTATTGATCTTTGTTAGGAATCCCACATTGAAAATGAATGAGAACTAACAAAAATTTAAAAAAGTTACAAGTTACTACTCTCATTATCAATTGATTTTAACATGGAACCTCATGATACTTTCATTTGGTGTCAGAATCCATTAAACACAAGCGGATATCCGATCCATTTATTGAGATTCGGCGTAACATGAACGAGTGCAAAGAGCCGCCATCTTGAGTGGGCGTGTTAGAAATCTCACGTTAAAAATGAATGACAACTAATAAGAGATTATAAATGTCATGAAGTACTATTCTCATTACTAATTGATTTTACAAAATTTCGAAGAAATGGTCATAGCTTACAAACGTGTTTGGTTTTGTCCAGCATTTTGTAAAACTTTTGTAAATGTTCAAAACACTTACGTGACACTTTAATTTACATATCTAAGTTACTATTATACCCTTTTTAATTTCGAAATTATTTATGTATAAATTTTCTCCAAAATTTGAAAAAAAATTAGATAAAATCCTACAATTTTGGGTAGTTATTTTTACTCATTAATTTCAGTATAATTAATGATTTTCATTCATTTTTGGCTGGTTTTAATTATTATTTACAACTTCATATCCATTTATTTATAGAAAGTATTTCATATTACCAAATTCAATTCGTTATATAACAGATCTGGATTGTTCATATTTTTTTTTTCAAATTCTCCATTTACATTGTCCAGTATTTATGTTTGTTAACTGATAATCAATTGACAGTGGAACAAATTTACAACGTAAATTCAGTTGCGTTTTACAACGTAAATTGATTTTTGTAATGTAAATTAAAATTTTTTATCGTAAATTGCATACTAATTAACAAAATATGATTTTGATTGATTTTATTAGATGAAAAAGATTCAAAACTTCATACATAAATTTTAAATAAAAATCAAAACACAAAAAATAAGAAGAACGAAGAACGATAATTTTTTTTAAACTCAGCGAAGGATCGCGACGATTCTCTCCGCCATGAAAGCTTCCACATAAAATTTGGTGCCTCCATCGTCGGCGCTGCCGCCACCAGAGTAAAACTGGTGTCCACCAAAAACTCGGCGCCTCTATCGTCGGCACCGCCGCCACCACAGCCAAATCGGCGTCCACCGGAAACTCGGCGCCTCCATCGTAGGCCCCACCTGTGAGAAGATATGCCCACAAGAAGATTATTTATTTATATATCGATGTAATATAAATCTCTCATAAGTCATTACTGTAATTTGTTAATTAAATTAATAAAAAATGAAACGTCCATTCATTTCTTTTTCGTTTGTTTGAATGTTTATGATATTCAATAATCTTATAGTCTTTAATCAAACCTAACAATGTATGAAGAAAAAAATATAGATTTGCTTGAACAAACTTTTCATAGTTGCTTAAAACTGAATATTCACAATCTAAATATCAACATACTATTGATCCTAGTATGATTGTTGAAAGAATCTATGATATCTGGTTACGATGTATAGAAAGTTAGGAACTTTATAGTTCTTCCAATATATCTTCCGAAAATACTGAATTGAACCGTGCACCTTTAGAGACAATGTAAGAACAAACCATTTAACCTCTTCTATCTCAAAGTCACTATGTATGAATTGTGTCGTGCTTACCTTAATCCTGAAATGAGACATGTCATTTCATAACTACAATATATTCATTTCAAAAAGCTACATTTTAGATCCAAGTTTTTGAACTAGATGCGCTCTATTAGTGATGTATTGGGTTGTGAAGTTGACATGAGTGTACTTTGTGAAGTTCTCATAGATACGAAATTCATGGACAAGATTGCTGAAATGCAATGTTTATCAGATCATGTTTTATTACTTGGATTGTGAATTAATGAACCGCGCGGGTATCTAAAATTAAGTAACGACTTTATTTGGATGAAACAATGTGACTTGTTAGCTCTTCGTCAATACATTGTTTCTAACTTATTCACAAGTAACAAATGAGTTGATGAAATAACAATTAGAATGGTAAAATAGTAATTTTATAAATCTCATATAATTGATGATATTCATGAAGAGTAATCATAGATAACATTCAATGGATCCACTCAATATAATTAAGTTGAATATGAGTAAAAAATAAATTCATTTGAACCGAGAGATTTTCAGTGTCAACTCTTTAGTGGAGTCAGTTGACATTAAGTAATACTTAGAAAAAGTTTGTGAACTTTTGAGTCCGAGTATAGTAGCTCAAGCTTTGTTGATTTGGATCCATAAGGTCACTATTACAGGTCATTACAGTAAGATTGTTAAACTAGAAAGTAAGTCAAAATAAGTCAAGTGTTGAACTAGACGTTTTCTCAGAAAATGTCTAAATGGTATTTTTGTCCACATGAACATAAAATGATGTGAATGTCAAAATAAGATTTTGAATATTTTTATATGATGAAAATATAAATTATTTTATAATGCCGAAAAATCTTTTGGGGCATTATGAAATTAATTTCATTATTTGTGCAATATTAATTTTACAATAAGTATTTTAAGAATTGTCTTAAAGGAAATAAGGAAGCATCTAGAAGCTCCCCCTAGGTAGAATTTTGGTCAACATCATTAGAGAGAAGGAAATAATATCTCTTATTATTTTGTGCATTATTACATATTGGTAATTGCACAAAAGAAAAGAGTAAATGAATTTCTTTGAGAAGGAAAAAAATGTGGTAAGTGAGGAAACAAATTTCTCTCACTAATGCAATTACATGGCCAACTACATGCATAGAGGAAGAGAAGAAGAAATCAAATATTGTGTCATGAATGTACAATAGGAAATGGTAAGTACCCTTTCTTTTATTTCTTTCTCCTATAAATAAAGTTTCACATAGAGATGTGAAAATAAGTCTTTGATCTTGTTTGTCTCTCTAGATGGCCGACTATTTCCTCCTCGTTCTCTTTATCTAAATATCTCTTTTATTTTGGTACCTAAGTTCTCATTAGACTTAAACTTAAATTAGCTCTTTAGCTCATAGACTTGTTATTGAGTTATTGTGTTTAACTGTGTCCACACACAAATCATTTAAATCATCTATAGACTCATGTAATAGAAATCTTAGCTTTCTCGAGTTCACTTTTAGGTATGAAGGTAACGAGTAAGAGATAATCTATCTTTCCCAAGGCTCATCCAAGATCAAGCTACAAGAGAAAGGTAAATAACAAATAATTAAATAATGTTTATAAATAACAATATGTTCATGCACTTTGCCTAGGTTAGTAAAATTGTTTTACTAGGAAAGAAATTTTTATCTTCCGCCATTAATGTGTTAATGATAATTTTTTTAACCCTAAATCTATTCTAACACCACCGTTACCAAAGTAAATAAATGGAAAAAATCGTGAAGAAGAAGAAAAATGAAGAAGAAGAAACACGTTAACCTGTAAATTGTTTGGTTTCTTTTGAATCTTCAAAGATTTTGTGGCCGGTCAGGGATGATGATGAGTTTGGAGAGGAAACTCTTCGAATTCTCAAAATTTGCATGTTATGACATTCTCTCTCATGTTTCAGATTTTAATTAATGCACAAAATATTTTTAGGCGGTTTTTATGCATTTAATTAATCGACTACCATTTTTAGAATTCATTTTTTTTATTTCGGCGGGATTTTAGATTTTGGGGTATAATTGGTACAAAATTTTTGTTAATTAAAAGTGTGGACATTTACAAAAGATTAACCAAATGTTGGACAAAACAAAATTACTAACCCCTTACAAAATTATTATATACATTAACCCTTTGTTTTAAAATGAAATCTTATGATACTTTCACTATCTTACTTTCCCTTTCCCTTGGCACATACAATAATTTAATACTGATAATAATATAAATAAATGATTATAATAATATGTTTTTTTCTTTGTTGACATATGTTTATTGATCTTGAGAGAGACTTCTAGGAGAATTTCTGGGGCAAATTTGGAAGATAAGAATTAAGAGGGGCGAATTTGGAAGAAAGTATTTTGAGGGTAAATTACAAAAGATTAAATAAATTTGGGTTCAAATATATAAAAATTGATAAAGTTTTTTAGGCCGGCTATTTCTGTCACCGAAATCGTCGGATTCAGGCAACACTAGACTAATGTCGTTGACCTTACTTTCCCTTGGCCTTCCTATGAGAATAACTTAATAAGAATCATATATAATAAATAATAATTGTTGATGTCTACAAATAAATACAATATGTCTCGACGAATGTATATTTGGTATTTAATGGCAGTACTCGGTGAACTAGAAAAATCGAATTTTATATAAGACGCATCTGGATATAAGAAATAATTACGATGAAAAATTTATACGAAGTTGAGTAGTAAAAATAGTAGTTTATGTGTGTTGGTCTTCGTCTTTCTCCACTGTTTATAGCATGAGAGTCTTTGGAATTTGAGTTGATCATATTTACATTCTTCACGTCGTTAATTTTGTTAGCTAACTTCTCTAATAACCGTGTTAGACGGCTTATTCATGCAACACGAGACTAATGGTGTTTACCTTACTTTTTCTTGGCCCGTCCACGAGACAATAAACTAATAAGAATCACATAATTCGAATTTATTACGATCTAATAATCCACGAATCACGGTAAACCATTATTAGCATTTTCATCAGGTTCGGTTTAATTTTATAATTGTTGTCGAATAGCAGGTTTTATATATTGCTTAGTCCGATCCGATAATCGATCGATCACAACCTAATACATTTACGAATGGTATAATTGATTGAAAATAATAAAGTGTCATACATATTTTATCGTCTATTTTTTATAATATGTTATAGCTTTATTTACCGTCAAATTATTTTACATGATCATCTGGATGTTAGCTATTATAGATGTCTTTTAATTTGTTCAATTTTCACCCATTCAAGGTAAACGATAATATAGATGTAGGATTCAATATGTCCACAATCACGAAACTTTATAATTTTGATGTATAATTATATTAATATTTATGTGAATCTAAATAAACGTTGTAACGAGCGAAAGGAAAATGCTACATGGAAAAATGTGATCATGAGGTGTACTTGAGGTCGAGCTTGATAAATTAACGAAAACTTAATTCTAATAATTGATAACAATAATAACTATAGTAAAGAGTAGCTCATAAAACTTCTCGTCTTGCTCCAACTCGATCGATCAAAACAACGCATGGTAAAAGTCCGTAGGTAATATGACTTTTACGCATGGTCCATCCGTATATTTTGGACATCAATCAAGTTATAACATCCTTGTCATTTTGAGTTTTCGTTCAGTATTCAAGGGAAATGATATAAGGTGCATATTGTTACCTATATTTAGATAGTCTACGTAAGCCTTATGTTCCTGTATTTATTTGGTTTATTTAATTCATATACAGATTTCCAATTTCCCAAATTTAAATCTTTGCATTATTAGTAGGCGTACAATTATAGTTTTTCTTATAGTAAGTACTTTTATGACTAGTAAAAACTAATTATTTATTACTTTGATTTGGTTGGGTGTGCGAAAATGTGTATAATGTATCTACTTCAACTTAGTTTCCTAAAGTTTATTGAAAACAATTAAAAAAAATTAATATTAAAAACTTCCAAATACAAGGACGAATCAACCCTTCTTAATTTAGAGCACTTTTTTTATAAAAAAAAATACACTATCATTGATTATTGAGAAATAACTTAACGATTGTACATAAACATATATAAGCAATTCCATTTATATAATATTCACAGAAGTGCATGTATAAGTTTAAAAGTATAGATATGCCACGTCATTCTCATCCATGCATAAATATACTTATATATATTGAAAACGATAAATAAAAATGTAAAATTAAAGAAACATTCAAATACAAGGACGAATGTCATTCCTTCTAGATTTAGAGCACTTTCTCTTTTTTTCTTTTTAAACAATACACTATCTTTGATTATTGCGACATAACTTAATATTGTCACATATATAAACATAAACAAGTGCATGTATATTACTGGGTTCAAGATAAGTTCAAAACAAGAGATATGCCACGTCATTCTCATCCATCCATGCATAAATACACACACAACGACACGCTTTCGTCACAAAACAAAAAAATGGGTTTACTGAGAAAAATATTGTTAGGGTTAGTAGTACTACTATTCACGTCTTCCATTGTAGCAGCAGAGACTAGTAGTTCGAGAGGTGGAATTATCGGGACGAAAACACCCTTGGCCATGGAGAGAAGAAGAAGATCCGTGTTTTCGTTTCGCGGGCCGAAAATCACGGTCAGAATCCAGAACCTTCTTCCGAACAACGAGCCGTTGAAGATTCACTGCTGGTCCAGCGACGATGATCTTGGCGAACACGTGTTAGGGTTCGGAGACGTGTTTCATTGGAGATTCAGAGTCAACTTTTTCTTCACAACCAAATTTCAGTGTTCCACGATTTGGCGCCACGGCTCGATGACGATCGATATTTACAAAGCCAAGAGAGATAGCGATTTTCGGTGCCCGACGGAGTGTCTTTGGATCGCTAATGCCACGGCGGTCAACGGATATCGTCAGCATGATGACGTGGCTGATATTCAGTTTCCTTGGCCTACTTCCCCTTATTCGCTCTTTCGTGATTAGTTAATGGTTTTTTTCGTTTTTGGAGAGTGATGATATGTTCTTCTTTCTCATCTGTGTTTTCACGGGGTTTGGAAGTTCTTTTCATTTTTGGAGATAATAATGATATGTTTTTTCTCTTTAATCTCATCTGTGTTTTCTCTCTTTATTATGTTAAAAGACTAAGGTAAAAACATATTGATAAATTAGCTCAATTTCGAATGAATATACATAAGAGCTAATTTTAATACTATATTTATTTAAACGTATAAATTAGATATGATTGAATATATACATGTATATCATACTTATAAATTATAATTTTCACATGTCAATCGATGTTCGTGATGCAAATAGGTGACACTCAATGTAATCGTATTTATCCTATCAAATCGTGGGATATTACTGAAAATATGATTTACGCTCCATATATTGCAGATAATACTAGAGACATCTATATTTTTCCCGAAGTAAAAAGAAAAGCAAAATATATATAGCTGTAACTCTTGCATAGTTTTTTTTATGGGTTATAAGTATTTTAGTATTTTTAGAATTTCAAAAATGGCCAACGTTTTACAAAATTTTGGTAAATGATTATGTTAAACTTTAACAAAATATTTCTAATGAAATTGCCCAAATTTTTTCCAGCTCTTTTGTACTACCATGTCATACCTGAATGGTGAGTATTGGGAAACCAAAAAAATAGTAAGCAATTAATGCATATCATGTCAATTGCTCATCCCGTAAATCAAGAAGTAATGATGACGGCTAATGAATTTCTTTCTCTTTTTTCATTTAATTTTCGCGTTAATCAAAATATAAAAAAAAAGTTTCCAGTTTCTCTCTAAAAACATACAAAAGGTGTATTTCACGACAGCGAAGAAAAACGCAAACCCATCACCAACGTCGAGGTCGAACTATATAACAGGTACGGATTTTTTGTTAAATTTTGTTTTGGTTTTTTCTTTTTAGGTTTGTATAACCGATTTTCGTGGGTGAAGAATTTGTATGGGTATTTGAAACCTTTTGGATGTATATTTCTTCAATCTCTTCTATCTCAGCATGTATATCTGGTTAAATTTTGTTTGAATTTATTTTGTAAAATTTGATTTAGGGTTTGTAGTTACTTTTTTTGGTTGATTTTGTTTTAATTTATTTGGATAAATTTGGTTTCTGAGTATTTGAAACGTTTGCCTGTATAGTTCGTACTTTTAAAGTATCCATTTCTCCTTTCTTGTCAATAGCCTATATTTCGTAATGTAAAATCATGTTTTTTGAAATTTCAAATCGGATTTAGGGGTTTCAAAAATTGTTAATGAAGTTGTTGATTTGAAGTAAGTGAGTTCAATGTGTTGACATGAAAAAATGGGAAAAAAAATTAAGCCATCGACTGAAGTGAGAAATTATGACGATATACCAAGCCAACCATCTTTTTCACTTGGGATTGAAGTTGTTTAACTTATGTTTTGAACTGTCTTTTACCAAACTGTTTTATGGTGTCAATGGGTTTTAGATTATATTCAATTAATACTCAAGTTCTACTAGCTAAATTATGAACATGTGAACATCATATTTTGAAATCCCATTTTGAACAAGTATTTTAATTAAGCAAAAATTGTTCTAAATAATCAAATGAAATATTAATATTGTTGTTTG
The DNA here is from genome assembly GCA_958296335.1 of Urtica urens. Taxonomy (NCBI): domain Eukaryota; kingdom Viridiplantae; phylum Streptophyta; class Magnoliopsida; order Rosales; family Urticaceae; genus Urtica; species Urtica urens. The sequence goes on along the minus strand of OY282530.1, from coordinate 17,450,990 downwards.
GCCATTTTTTTTGTTTGTTTAGTAAATAGCTTTTATTATGATGTGGCTGTTATTAATTGGTGTTAATAAATTACATTTTTAGTTAATAAACACATATTTATTTTGATTAATGGCTATTAACCAATTTTTTCAAAACGTTTGGCTATAGAACAATTAATATGTTTCAAAGTGCTATATTGCTAGTTATCCCTATTTTAAGACATGTATGTTTTGAGAATATAAGCATGTTTTGATGCATGTGGTCGTGTTTTACAAGTACTGGGCACAGTTTTTTTAGAATTTTTCTTGGATAAATTGTAAAGTGGTAAAATTATAAAATTGACTGTTAAACTGTAAATAATTAACGAAAAAGTAAATGTGTTACTGATTAACTTGTAAATAACAGATAAAAATAAAAACAGATAAAATACATTGTTATGGACAAGTATTTTCGTAAGACTATTATGAGACAATTATTTAAGGACAATTATTTAGTGGTTAATATCGTTAATGAAAATTAATGTTGTGTATTTAATAACTTCTAAGTATATAAGGGAAAAAGTTATAGAAGATCAGGAAAATGATATAGAAGATTTTACATAAATATTAATATTAATTCGAGAATGAAACAAATATTATGTCATTTAATACGATTATAGACGTGGCCAATCAATATTTAAGCACACTTGCCTCGGTTTTAGCCTCGATTATAGACGTAAAGATAATCAAAGCTGAAAAACTTGCATTATTCTCTCTCTTTCTTTCATTGTAGATTCCAGAAGTTATTTGATGCAGATTGTCGAAGATCTATTGAAGAAGTGTCGAAACCTATCGGGAATTGTCGCAAGTGCGTCAGAAATGTATCAGAAGTGCCCTGAGCATTTCATAAGTTGTCCGAAAATTTCGAGAAAAGTTTGTTGTGGTTTTTGGAGGAATAAGTGTGAGAAGAAAAAGAGAAAGAATTTTAAGGAGTGCGTTAAATTGTAGAATAATTTTGCCTTCAAATGTGGCAAAAGTCAAATTTAAATGCAAACTTTGATATTCCCTACAAAAACCACTCTTATTTCCGTTTTGATCATCCGATTTAATTTCAAGCTAGGAACATATGTATAAAGATACATTGGGAATAATAGACAAAATTCATTTCAAGCAAGAAAACAAAATTGATAAATAGAAATGGGCGGCGAAGAGAGGTAAGTATGATTTGAATATTCTGATGCTGAGGTTATTAATTCCCTCGACAAAGCTGTTTGGTGGCAAAAGAAGCATGAGCATGTTTCAGCTCCGAACGGACTCGCTGACCGGCCTCTCCGAGTGGGTCGTCATCCACGACGACGCAGCTGAATCATCGACCGCCGATCCACTCGCCGCGACGTCCTATCTGGACATGCTCAACGACGGTCCCAGAAACCGAGCCTATCACAACGCCATTACAAACGCCTTAACCATCAAGCCCTCTTCCCATGTTCTCGATATTGGGTATGCGAAAGTTTACTCCTTTATTCACTCGGGCGATTCTGCATCACATGGGTATGTGAGAGAGAGTGTGTGTGTATTGCAGTGGTGGGACTGGTTTGCTGGCAATGATGGCGGCGAAGGCGGTGGGGCAATCGGGGAGCGTGAGTTGCTGCGAGTCCTATCTTCCGATGTTCAAGCTGCTGAGGAGAGTTCTGCGCTCCAACGGCTTTCAGAGCCGCGTTGCAGTGCTCAACAAGCGGTCTGACGAGCTCTCTGTTGGATCGGACTTGGCTTCTCGAGCCGATGTTGTGGTGAGCGAGATTCTCGACTCCGAGCTGCTCGGCGAAGGCCTCATTCCCACACTGCAACACGCTCACGACTCGCTGCTCGTCTCAAACCCTCTCAGTGTGCCATACCGAGCCGTGACTTACGCTCAATTGGTTGAGAGCCCGTTCTTGTCGAGCCTTTGCGATCTCCGCGCAAATGAACTCCGCGCCTCTGACGGAATTTCTCTGGCCAATGATCTTCTGGGCGTTAAATCAAAGCAATATGCTTTCCAATGCGATGCCATGGAAAAAGAAATCAAACTTGTGGGTCTTCTAATCGTTTACATATTTGATTCGATGCTGTGCTCCGTTAACTTCTTTTCCAGCTTTCAGAACCCTTCCGAGTTTTCGAATTTGATTTCGGGAAACGGCCGGACAGTCGTGGGGAAGCTTGGATTTCCGTGAAAGCTATTGGTGACGGTCGAGTCCATGCTCTGATTTCATGGTAAAAAATACCTGTTCTCGCGAGACACGATAGTTAAATGATAGATTTGTCGATATGAGCAGGTGGGTACTTCAGCTGGACCGCGAAGGGACCATCTTTTACTCCACTGCACCGAAATGGATCGAATCGCCAACCCACAATAGTGAAGCCCATTTGTTACTACTTTTGCATTGAATTATTGATCGATCATGGACGAGAATTACGAACGATTTGGTTGGATCATCAGGAGGCGATAAAGAGTGGTGCGATCACTGGAAGCAGTGCGTGTGGTTTGTTCCGAGCCCCTCAGCGGTGGTATCGAAAGACGAAGAGGTGAAAGTGCACGCCCTTCACGACGAAACCAGCGTCTCCTACAGGCTCGAGCCCCGAAAACAATCTGAGGAAGACTTTCTGATCGCTTTATCGCCAGAAAGAGCCGGCGTGTATGGCGACAGTGAGTGGCGGAATCTCGTGTTGAAGGCTGTTAGTGGTCTTTTGGAGGGACAAAAGAACGACTCTTTGTGCCTAGTTTTGGACGACAGTGTCTTCTTGACGCTCGCCCTCGCACGTCTCTCGACGACTTCGAATATCGCAGCTCATTTTCCGGGGCTCCGCGAGAAGGGTCTCCGATATTTGCAGGCTGTTTCCGACGCCAATAAGCTATCCATGGAGCGCGTACGAGTTCTCGAGAGCAGCAACATGCTCTTGACCTTTAACGCTTTGTATTCCGAAAAGGTACTCGTGTCTCCGCTCGCTTGTTATATCCCACTTCCGAGTTCTCATTTGGTCGGGTTTCGGTTTCTGTTATCAGATTGACCTGCTGCTTGGAGAGCCTTTTTATTACGGGGCAGAGGGAAAACTTCCGTGGCAGAACCTGCGATTCTGGTAACTCAGTTTCGTTCACGATCATTTTGTGGATTGGAATGCGACAGATTTGTTGGGGTGTATGTAGGAGAGATCGAACAACGCTGAGCTCTGCACTTTCTGAAGATGCCGTTGTAATGCCTTGCAAAGGGATATTGAAGGGCTGTGCCATGTCACTCCCTGTGAGTCTTCTTTCCTTCTTACTTACTTTGATTGTGATCGGAGATGAGCTGATTGTTTAGACATGCCCGAGTAGGATCTGTGGAAGAGCCGGCGCTGCTTGGACCGCGTTGAAGGTTTTGATCATTCGGCCGTCAATGAAACTTTGGGAGCGTGTGGTAATTTACCGGCACCAAAACAGGGTCCTTGTCTCCCCTATTTTGTTTGGCAGTGCGGAGAATATAAGGTGGCTCTACCTCCTCTTTCCTCTTCTTCATCTCCATTAAGCATTAACATGTACTGGTTACGACAATGTCTCAGAAACTGAGCGATGAATTCACGATCATGGAATTTGATTTCTCGAAACCGATGAGCGCGTGTCGCGGAACAAGCCAGGTGCGTAGGGTGCCAATTCGATTTTCACGATCTCTCTTCGTTTGGTTAGTTAAGTACAGTCCGGAAACTTTATTTGTAGATTGAATTTGTGGAGGCCGGGGTGTGCCATGGGGTTGTGCTGTGGATTGACTGGGTCTTGGATCCGAAGAACTCCGTCGTTATAAGCACTGGCCCAGGTAACGCCGATTCTCAGATCTCTGTTCTATCCTCTCATAACCAATCATTACTCATTCTGATATTACGCGGCTCTTGTCAGACAAGAGATTCTGGAAGCAAGGAGTGAAGCTTTTGAGTAATCCTGTGCAAGTTGGGATCTCGACTCGAGCGAGTCTTGGTGCTGTCTTTGATCCATCGAAAGGCGGTGACCTCGTCGTAACACATGACTTTTCACAGTGACCTGCATTTGATTATGGACGCGTTTTGGGGGGAAGAGAAAACACAATCTAGTTTCAACAGTTGGCATCAAATTTAGCTTCAGTTTTTGTTTTGTGATTCAAACATCAACCCTTAACCAACAACGTCTAGGATTAAGAACAAAATTTCAAAGTTTCAACTCCTTTGTTTTGTGGCGTTATAATTAGATCAAGTATTAGTGAATTTTGAGCTGTATTAGCTATTTGTTTAATTGTGGGGTCAATTCTGTTCACTTCCACATCGTCTGACTTTCAATCCAGGACCTTTCTTGACATGTTTTGGGGATATCTTTGTTGTCAAGCAAAATAAAAATAAATTAGGTTGCTGACTTTAAGGGACTAATGTGTGAATGATAATCTTCAGTCCCTAATCGGGCTTTTATCCATGGATGTTCTTGTTCAAAAAATTAGAAGATGCAGCTTCAATATGTTTCACGATCAAGAACCTTCTGGGAGAGATCGAAGAAGAAGATAGAGAGAATTGAAGAAAGGAAAATATTGTGTATTGATCTCGGGAAAAGTACAAAAATGTACTGTGTATTACACGTAATTAAAAAGAGTATTTATATTAGTTTATCTAACTACAGTTAGATACTAATCTAACCATAACTAACTTAATTAATTATGATTAACTAACTGAGTTGAATTATAGCTCCAATACTCTCCTTCAAGATGGACAATAAAGATTCTTTATAGCCATCTTGGATAAAATTGTCTTCAGTGCCGATGAAGGGAGTGGCTTTGTTAACACGTCAGCCAATTAATTTTGTGTCTGCACTGGCAAGAGCTTCACATCTCCACGGTGCACATGAGCTCGTACAATGTATAAGTTGATCTCGATGTGTTTTGTACGCTCATGAATCACCGTGTGAGAAGCAATATCAACGACAGCCTGGTTGTCACAAAGCATAACAGTAGGACTCATCGACTTGATCTGAAAATCAACGTTGAAGCCAAATCAGTTCAATTGGCGTTGTGGGTAATGCTCTGTATTCTGCCTCAGCCGAAGATCTTGAAACAGTGTGTTGTTTCTTCAACTTCCATTCCACTAACGATTTTCGCCAATGAATATACAGAAACCAATATGCGTCCCCAATCTGCGTCCTTGTTCATGATCCCCAATCTGCGGCTGAAAATTCTTTAATCTGTGTAGACGAAATCTTTGGATAAAAAAGTCTTTGTCTTGGTGATCCTTTAAGATACATGAGCAGATGAAAGCGACCTGTAAATGAAAAGACTTAGGATATTGCAAAAATTGACTCAAACCATTCACTGTGAATGTTATATCAGGTCAACTAATTGTGAGATATAATAAACGATCAATAAGACTTCTATAATGTGTAATATCATCAAGAACTTTTTCATCATCAATATGCAAATTAATCCTAGGGTTCATAGGCATCGACACAGGTTTCGAATCAAGAAAACCATAGTCTTCTAACAATTAAAGAGTATATTGTCGTTGGTTAACCACAATTCCTGCAGATGATTTTGGAATTTCAATACCAAAAAAATATTTTAGAAGACCGAAATCTCGTAATTTAAACTTAGAATGCAGTAACAGTTTTACTTCAGCAATACATTTCACATTTGTACCAGCTAAAATAGTATCATCTACATATAAAAGCAATATCACAAATGTAATATTCCATTGCCACGACGCCTGTTTTAAACCATAAATTGACTTATGTAATTTACAAACTTTCTTAGTTTTAACATGCTCCCCCTGAATTAGATATCCCTGTGGAAATTCCATATATACTTTTTCAAATAATTCACCATTCAAAAAAGCATTATTTATGTCAAGTTGAGACAAAAACCAATTTTGTGAAGCAGATAGAGCAAGTAAGACTTTCACTGTTGTAAACTTGGCTACCGGAGAAATATATCAATAAAATATAACCAATTTTGTGAAGCAGATAGAGCAAGTAAGACTTTCACCGTAAGATTGCATCCAAAGACTCTTAAATGATTGCATTTAACCCTCGATGCTATGTAAGATTTCTTAAGGACATTTATTTGCAAGCAGTGGAGTAGGAGTTTTGTTAATCAAGAAAACTGCAGGTATGATACATTCAGTTCAAAATTTAATGGTCTGAGATTGAAAAAACAGACTACGAGCTACATTTAATAAATGTTGGTGTTTCCTTTCAACCACTGAGTTTTGTTGAGGCGTTTCAACACAAGAGAATTGGTGTAATATACCATGTTTATTAAAAAATTCAGAGAATATAATGTCCTTGGCATTATCTGAACGAAACTGCTTAATTTTTTACTAAAACTGATTTTTTATCGTTGTGTACATCAGATTTCTTTCACATAAGAAAAATCCAATAGAATCTACTACAATTATCTACCAATGTAAGAAAAACCTATATCCTGAATGAGAAACAACCAAGTAAGGATCCCAAACATCACAATGAATGAGGTCAAAGATATTATTTGACATATTATTGTTTGAATGAAAAACTAATCTTTTTTGAATTACAAGATTTGTAAGGCAACTTATCTCTTAGCACATATATGCCTTCTTGCAATTCAGCTTTCCCAATCATCCTCCGCATCACTAAATCCTGTAAAACACAAGAATTATGTGAGAAAATAATCTGCAATTTTGAATGTGCTGTCAATCTGCTCACAGAAATCAGATTGAATTTAAAATTTAGAATGAAAAGAAAATTTTCAAGAACTAAATTCTTGTTCAAAAACATTGTTCCTTGATAATGTACAGGTAGAGTAACTGTAGAATTATGGAGTGATTTTAAATTGTGAAGAATAGATTTGTTAGAACATATATGTCTAGTTGCACCTGAATCAACTATCCAATCATGTGAGAATGGAATACAACTTGTTCTGTTTAAAAAATTAGTAAGAACCTGAACTGTATGAGGTCATATTGATGTAGACGTTATGTTCATTCGGAGTAGGAGGTGCGAGCTAGTTGGATAACATGTTGATTAGATGGTGAATCTGTTCATTTGAGATGTTGCCGGTCTGCACATCGAGTAGATTGCCTTTCATGTCATGATCTATGTTTAATCCTTCCGCAAGGTTGGCTTGAATTCTTGGCTTTGGTTTGTAATCGACAGGATATTCATGTAGCTTATAGCATTTATCCGCTATATGCCCTGTCATCTTGCAGTGAGTGCAGGTGACATGATCCTTCTTGATGAAATTTCTCTTCTGGTCATTCAATGTTATCGTCATTGGATTGTTCTGATAATTTGTCGTAGAGATCTCTCCGCGCACAGTTTTTTGCTTTTCGTCGTGACAAACCATTGAAAAATCATTGGTGGAAGGGGTGACATATATGGATACTTCTTCGAATTATGCTAAAGGAATCATTGAGTCCCATCATGAATCTCATTACAGACTCATTCTGCAATAATTTGATGAGAATTTTCTCTCCTCCACAATTACAAGTACATGGCGGCTTGTAGTCTCCAAGCTCTTCCTAGAGTGTCTTCAATCTCGCATAATAGACGCTCACAGAATCATTTCCTTGAGTAAGGTTCATGATCTCACGCCTCAGCTCGAAGATTCTTGATTAGTTTCTTTGCTCATATCGCTCTTTAGTGTCTCTCCACACATCCGTTGCAGAGTCGTCATAGGTGATTGGTGCAGGAGTTGACAATCCAAGTCGAGACAATATTTTTTTTCGCAACCAAGATTTGTAAGCATTGAAACCGGATTCACTCGGTTTAGCAATTGTCCGTTTATGAATCCTAGCTTACACTTGATTTGCAGAGCCGCCTTCATCGATCGGCTCCATGAATGGTAGTTATTTTCATTCATCTGAGCATCTGAGCATCAGAACCGTGCCTGGTGAGTGTGTATGGTGGAGAAAGAATGGATCGACGATCTCAGTCGTCGTCGCTGTCTTTCAAGGTGTGATCGCAGTCGCATAAATTTCTCCGCTCGAGATTTCTTCCGTCGACATTTCTCGAGATTGAAAGAAAGAATCGAAGCAAGGAAAAAATTAGGGATTTGATTTACGGAATTCGCTTTGATATCATTTCACGATTAAGAACCTTTTGGGAGAGATAGAAGAAGAAGATAGAGAGAATTAAAGAAAGGAAGATACTCGGTATTGATCTCGGAAAAAGTACAAAACTGTATTGTGTGTATTACACGTAATTAAAAAGAGTATTCATATTAGTCTATCTAACTACAGTTAAATACTAATCTTATCATAACTAACTTAGTTAACCATAATGATTAATTAACTAACTGAGCTGAATTATAGCTCAATAATATGGACTGAAGCCGATTTTTAATGATGATTTTAAGTCAGCTTTGATCACAGATGCCAGAAACAACGGACCCAGTACGCGACAATTAGTTTGATCTGATGCAATAAGTTTTGATCTGAAGCTAACCGCAATAACGAGAAAAGCAATAAGTTTTCTTCAGATTATGTATTTTTGTTACTGTCCTAACCCAACATGGACTCAATATTCGTGACCTGCTAAATACAAAAAAAAAAAAAAAAAAATACCGTTACTATAAGTCTTTTTCTTATTTCTCTTAAAAATAATTTTTTTTTTACTTTATCACTAAAAAAGATGTTGAAAAATAACTTTTATCTTTTATTTTTAGTTTCTTACAATTTCCATCCCACCTTAATAACCAAAATTTATATAAAAAACAAATAAATAAATCAAACATATCTGTTCACATGTTTCTTATTTCACGTCTTTTTCTAATTTCTTAAAAATTGATTTCTTTTTACTTTATCAATAAAAAAAAATGTTGAAAAATTACTTTTATCTTTTATTTTTAGTTTCTTACAATTTCCATCCCACTTTCTTAATAACCAAAATTTTATATAAAAACACAAACAAATAAATCAGACAAATCAGGTCAGTTTCCCACTTAAACTTTACATAGGAAACTAGAGATTTTTTTAATTAAAGTTATGGTGATCAAGGTTTAATGAAAATTGCAAAGAAAAAAGAATAAAGTGTTAGAATGTGTTATCAACTTTTCTTTTAAGTGAGAGTGGAAAAAAAGTCATATTTTGAAGCAAAAGAAAAAAAAAACAATTTCTCTTTTAGCAACAAAAATGACAAAATATGATTTTAACAAATTGCGAAAGAAAATATTAGTAAATGATGATAATTGATCACTATAAAAAATAGGTTAAGGTCAGGGACCATTTACGCGAGTCTTTCTATTTTATGACCTTAAATAGGTTTTTTTTAATCAATAACTCTCTCTTCGCAAATTTTAAATTCATGACCTCCTCTTTAACTGAAATTAAAAAAATATCCCTCTGATACCCGTTTTTTATAAGTTAATATAACTATTTTAAAAATAATAATAGAAAAATAAATTAAAAAAAGTAGTGTAGAAAAAAACCGCAGCAACCGTCGCTTCACCTCACCTTCACGGCTTCACCAACGTCGCTTCTCCGGCGACCTTCGTTGTAATTGTCAGTAATCTCCACCACCATCTTCGATGATCTCCAGTAAGAAAGAGTTTTAGAACATTACTCCATAAATCAATCTTTTTATTGTTATTTATTGTTATAGTAATATATATGTTAAGGTTTATCGAGTCTGGATGAAGAATAAATTAGAAATCATGAAAATATCAAAAAATTCGTGATTTTCATGATTTTTGGTCAAGAAGACCAATAGTAGCCAACTAGTCCAACTGGTTGGACTGAAACTGTTCAGTTGGATTAGTTGGACCAATCGGGCCCGTAAAACTAGTCGAATGAGCTAGATAAGGATGAAAGATTAACGTTTTAATATGTTTATTAACCAGTATTTTTTTTTCTAATTATCTTTTTAGATGAATGTGAGCTATGGTATCATCATATTATGAATTGTTTTAGTATGTGAATTTAAACTAATTATTTTAGATGATGCAATTCTTTTTTTATAACTCGTTCAATTTTTATATGTCCAGTAGTCAAGGTTGTCATTTATTTTCTATATGACGGAGAGTGAAAAAAGAAAGATGAACGCTCAAATGAATGATTCTCAAAGAATGAAGACATTAATAATATATTACTAGAGGAAGAAGTGTGTATAACAATTTCATGTCTACTCGATCGGGTATCCAAAATACTTCATATTGATAAAGAATGACTTGAAATTTCTATTGTTTAATTGATCACACTAGTTTAAATGTCACTCATAATTTAATGAAACTATTGATTCATACAACATATACTTGCTTAGAGTTTTCAAAAACATTAGAATCACGTAAAGTAACATTTATAAATAAAAATGGGACTCATCTTATTCAAATTACAAAAGATCCACTTTAACTATTATAATAGTTACTTGTGAGATCACCAAATACTAATCATGAATAATATGTTAATCTTCCATACGCTATTCTCATATAAATATTGAATGCATAGTATATAATATTCAACTATTGTTTATCGTTTATTAATATGGCCAAATAAATGTTCTAGACTAATTTTTAAATTCGCAACGAGTCTAAATTCAATACATTTAATTTGTAAACAGAAAACGAGTCTAAATCAAATATAGTTTAATTTAATAGTTTGAAGACGTCTACAAATATTATTAACATATTTGACTCGTCCTACTATACTAAATTTGAAAATGTCTGACTAGTTATAAGTTTGATCCGACTAATCAAACTATTTACAAATTATAAAAAGCCGACTAGTCGTACTGCAAATGTTTGCACGTTCAGCTGGTCAAACCGAATATATTTACTTATATTTTCACCCCAAGCCTTATTTATAAAATATCTGACTGGTCCTGCTTTTATAGTTAGCACGTCCAAATTATACATTTGAATATACTTTATAATTAATTTTTTTTCTTATGTCTTAAATAGAAATACTCGACTGGTTCTAGTACTATTTAGCATATCCAACTAGTTTTACGGATGATAATTTACAAATTCCCTACTGGTCCTACTCTTATAGTTAGCACGTCCAACTGATACAATTGAATATATTTTATAATTAAACTTTCTTCTTGTGTCTTAAATATAAATACTCGACTGGTTCTACTGCTATTTTAGCATATCCAAGTGGTCCGACAGATGATAATTTACAAATGCCCTATTGGTCCTACTATTATAGTTAGCACGTCCATCTGATACAACTAAATATACTTTAGAATTAAACTTTCTTCTTATATCTTAAGTATAAATGCTCGACTGGTTCTACTGCTATCTTAGCAAATCCAACTAGTCCAATTGTTTAGTTAGCATGAAAAACTGGTTCAACTGTTTATAAATTATAAATATTAAAATTTATCAAGTATGATATAACCACATAGAATGAGTCTAATTGTAAAATTCAACGGATCAAAGTGCAAAATCTAATTGATCCAACTGGTCACGACGACGAAAGAAGAAGAATATAATGGCTGCTGCGGCGGAAGAGGAAGAAACTTATGGTCGCAATGACGGAATCCGACCGTACAAAGGTTACTTGCGTGCTTGATTTTTTCGTGCGTTCCTTTTTCTGGGTCTGTTTGGAGGATTTGCGTTTGACATTTGGTTCCGAGTCCTAATTCAAAAGAGTTAAAAAATTATCTCATTCTAAGAAAAGTATTTGAGTAAATTCAGAAGAAAAAAAAAAGTAAATAAATAATCTATTAAATCAGAAAGTCAAAGACTAAGTAATGACTCAAAAGGTTACTTAAAAAATCTCATTTTACGTTGAGGTCAGGGACCAGTTACGCTGATTAGTTTTCAATACTGGTTTGATTGAGAAAAACGTACTCAAATTTTAAGAGATACACGTTTATTCTCACAAGTAAAAAGAAAATGCTTACTTTAACACGTCATATAAAAAATATATCTTATTCTATTATTTTTTCTTATATAAATCTTTGTTTCCTCTAAAAAAAATATTTTTCTTTTCTCTTTACTGAGCAAATTTTGACAAGCACGACATATTTACAAGTTGCATACGGATGTCTCACTTTATTCTATTTTAAGTTATTATTTACTTGTAAAGACGATGAAGACATTGGGGAATACTTTTCTATCTTCATACTCAATGAACAATTAGAATTGCTATTTTGTCCGCTGCCACATCAGCATGAGCACTCTGTGTTCAAGGAGCTCTAAACAATCCTTCCTCCTGCTACATAATTTATTCACATGCTACTCGTAAAAACATTTATTGCATGTGATTCCTACTTTAATCTAGAGGTATATTGAGAGTAATTTCATAAATTTATTTAATTCATTCTTATATCTAGATGAGTGTTTGTCATGTTTCAATTTATGCTCTTATGTATATTATTAATATATGATGTAACATTTTGGTTATTGATACTAGCCAATAATTGAATCAATAAAGGAAACAATTAAAATTTGTGAACTAAATTACAATAAATTCAGTAAAAATGTTACAAATTTACACGATTAATTCTCAAAGTTTGAAAATGTTAAAATAATATATTCGTTATTAATGCGATATACAATTTATTTTTCGATAGTAATTACTACCACTGTATATATATACATATATAGTAGTAATAATAAAAATAATAGTAAATGAGGATTAAAAAATTATCGCTTAAAAATACTAAAACATTTTGAAAAATTAAGTGCAGTCGGAGTTCGAATCTTTCTTTCTCTTATACTTGAATTAAATAACAACCTAGTGAGCTTTTCTCATGATGAACTTATATCTATTATTCATGTATGACTATTGTAAGTCTTAATAATTATGAATTTATACGTAATAATTCTTTTTAATCTCGGATAAATGAGGATTAGTGCAACCACTAATCCGTACTCAGCTCCGTCCCTGAGAATATCGATATCATTTTTCTCAAAGCAATATACTAGTTTTTAAATTAGGCTAAAAAGAAGCAGCCTCGTAATCATGCAAGAAAGCAACGTCAAGTATGCCAATCCGTTAATGAGGTAATCAAGCATATACGAGAAGCAAAGGCAAGAAAAGTCCGTTCTTAAAGTGTACTTGCAATACGGATAATGATGACAAGCATGAATCTAACACAAACATACACGAGTGTTGTGCCTCTTTTCTCACCCTATTCCCTCCTTACAATTCCTCTCTCGTTTCACTTTTCTTGCTTCCCTGAGCCAATATTTCCATGTGTTCCTCAAACTAGCCACTCCTACGTGCAATTCATCTCACCACTTTTACGTGAAGTACAAAACAAACCCACTTTTGTTTTCCTCTTTCTTGTTTAAAATGCTAATGATGAGAGCACCCCTTCTTTTCCTGCTTCTTGAAACGGTTAAAGCAAACAAGCTTATTATGCATGATTGATGCAGACAAGAGGGCTTTTTATTGTGTATTTGTTTTGGGGAACCAGTGGTTTTTACCCTATATAATATTGAACCTCATATCTCAGGCAAAATCAGACTATCACTAACCCTTCATTTTGTTTCTTTTAAAGTCAGCATCACGAGCTCATAAGGTTTGTTTTCGATCAACTCAATCTCGTCTACATCATCAGCTCCAATTTTTATTCTGCACTCCGAGTAGCCATGCAAATCTACACTTGTATCTTCTTTTGTTTTCCATTATTATGTTGAGATAATATGTTCACAAAATAAATAAATAAAAATTCAGGTGTAAGATATCTGCCATGGAGAAGCTGAACTCGGAGTTGTATTTGGAGAACTGTTATATAATCCAACAAAACGAGAAGTTAAGAAGGAAAGCTCAAAGACTCAACAAAGAGAATCAAGCTTTGCTGGCGGAGCTGAAGCGAAAACTCTCTAGAGAAAGCTCTAGTAAGACCCCTAATAACACTGAAAACGATGCCACTTTCACTACCTCCTCGAGCTCGGTCGTTTCAAGCAAACCTTGATCGTACAACAAACTGCAATTTTTACCTCTTTGGAAGTGGAACCGTGAATGACACCAAGAATTCGTTGCTGTCTTTCTGCCTTAACCCTAATTTTTGTTTTACCTGCACAGAAGGGAAATTTTCGAAAAGAAGGATTTAAAAGTAGTGATTCTAGAGGAAATAATATGATGAGAAAAACAACGTTGTTCTATGGATACATTAATAAGTGCTCTTCTCTTGCTTGAAATGAACTCATACAAACTCCCAAAAAGTAGATCTTATACATCTCTCCAAATGGTGAGATCTGAATTGTTTGACGATGTCGATGTTGAAAATAACTAAATTAAAGACAACGACAGCAATAGATCTGGGAGAGCTTTATACGGAAATCTTACGAGTCTATAATCAGCTTCTTGTCAATACTTGAGAAAGTTTTGTAGAATGCCTTAAAATGCTGGTAGGCAATATCAATATCTTCCTTTCCACATATCTCTCTCACGCTGCAAAGAAAAATGTGAAATGATTTTAAATATCGAGTAAAACCCAAGTAAATCTAAAATGGATGGGTAGCCTAGCAAATAAATTGATAAATGCAAGGGTATGGAGCCATACAGATTTATTTTTCTAGTTATTAGATGTGATAATTAACTCTTCATGGGCTGGAATGGACGGAAGAAATACTTTGATACCTGTGCATGGAAAGTTGAGGAATACCACAATCCACAGTGCGGATCCCAACTCCTGAAGCAAGAATTGGACCTATGGTTGATCCGCATCCCATATCATTTCTGACCACGAATTCCTGTAGAAGTGAAAAGGATACAAAGTTTGAATGCACACAGGAGATTGGTTCATTTTTTTTTAATATAGTTATTATCTACGATTTTCAGTAGGGATCATTCCTTGTCCAAAAGGTTTAAGCTGATTTAGAAGTAAGAGTTAAAATTACCTAGCATTTCATTATAATCAGCAGAACAAGAAGTGCTCCTTGATAAAACTGGATTCATATTGTTTGATTGAATGGTCACAGAGAGGAGCTTGATTATTTATTGAAAAAAATATCCATTTCAGTAGTCAGTTGAGTTGGGTTGAAACTTGAAGCTTGAGTTTCACGTATAACAAGTCTTGGACAAGAATATCATAGGAAACTAACAAATATGCAATTTCTTTAGCTGATAGGAAAGAAAAAAAAAGATTTGCTAGAGAAACAAAGGAAAAGAGAACAATTATTTCTATCATTAAAGTTTTGATGTGAAAGACAAATTTTAGGAGCTTTTCAAGATATTGGGTTTAAGTTAGTGGAAAGGAAGGATTGTTAATGGATATTTTGTTGACCAAGTACCTGACAATACAATATCGATGGTAAGCACAACAATAGACTTGTAGGACAATCTAAAACTATATAACCGGCACTCATTAACACACAACATAATAGTTTTTCATTTACAGGAACAGACATGTATTCTGGGTTGGAATAAAACTCATGGCTATAAAATAAAACTCATGTACCTGGGTTGGAATATTATGTATTCTTGCGACTTCTTTGAATAGAAAGCCTGTTACTCCACTTGTAGCATACCGTTGATTAGCATTATGCTTTATAACAAGCCCCTTATGCATCAGTGGTCGGTGGTGTTCTTCGTGCTTATCCATAAAATTTGGGTGAACTCCATGAGCCATGTCGGCAGAAACTATGTCAAAATATCCAAATGTCAGAAACTTCGGTTGATGATAAACGCATGGCTATAAATCAAATGTGCAAGAGAGACACTCACATTCTTTATAGGTTCATGTGAGAAAACTTATCCGTTTGGAACTAACCCTAGAGGCATTTTCCATTTCATTTATATAATTGTTCAGTTCTAGACAAGATAAATCAAGCCTTTATTGTCTTTTGAAAATAGAGACTTCCTTTAAGGAAAGAGACCCACACATATTCAAGTGCTAACCAGTCACCGATTGTGCAAAGTTCATAGCAGTATTGTGTCAAGCAGATCTGCCCTTGAATATGTATTCGTAACACGCAACTAAACTTGTCCTACTACTGTTCATAAGAAACAGCACTGTTATTATGAAATTCTTTGCAGTATTGCAATTTCTACACTGAAAGGAAAGGAAAAGGAAAAATAAACGAATAGGAAACAGTGTAATAGTTCCAAGCATAAAACAATACCAAGGAATGATTGCCGAATTGCTCGTTCAAAACCACCTTCACCAGCATTATTGTCCGACAGGCAACTACTGATTCGTCTTATGGCTTGAAACATGGTCGGTGCACCAGCTCCCTGAATTGAAGCTGAACCAACCTACGTGATAAGCACATAAATGATGCATGTGAACATATGAAAAAAAAAACGATTCCAAGAGAGAAACAATTCTTTCTAGGAAAGTACGATTCAATACAACAATCTAAAGCACTGCAGAATGAAAATAATTTCCAAGAACAACAAGAGTCAACAAGCTAGCATAATCATACCTGAAAAAAAAAAGACATAATAGATGATAATAAATCCTTTAACGTTTATTCACATTTATCAAGATTCAGACAGGTTAATTGACCAGAAATACTAGTTTAAGAATTAGAACTGAAGTTGTTTCAGATCCCTTGTACGAAACAAGTCCCAGATCAAATGTATCTCTACGTTAAGAAAAAGCACTATGATTTAATATGCGAAGAAAACAATTGTCAGTTAGAGTGAAGCAATTACCTCCTCATTATCAAATAAAGCAACCATGCGGATAACATGTTCACTTGACAAATCATTATCGGATTTACAAGAGTCAATAAGAGCTCGTAATGCACAAAAACTTGAAGCGAGATTATCAAGTCTTCCTGAAAAGATAAATTCATCGTTTCCACCTCCAAGGCAACTGGGTTGCGTATCACAAACATTCAATTCTATATCCACAATGTCATCAATGTTACAACTTAGCTCCTCTGACAGCACCTGAAGCAAGAAAGTAGATGAAGCCATCAATATTCCATCATAACCTTCCAAGAACAACAAGAAGATCAGAGTCCGGTGGCGGTGATCGTAAATATACTTTATATATAAAAACAAGTTTTTCACCAAAATATTTGTACATATGGGATAATCAGTTCAACAGTTATCTAAGCTTTTTAAGCTCTTAAATTAACAAGTCACACCTGGAGGAGTAGAGGATGATGAACATCTTTAGTAGATATTGTATTTTTATCTTTTGATTCATTAGACGTTTCATCCAATTTCGACGCGAGTAATGGTATAAGATGCGTCTCTACATTTGGTTTAAAACCATCCTGGTTTACTGTTCTGCACAATCAAGCAAAATGAAGATACTAAAATAAACTTGTGATAGCAGTTTCACACATATTTTAGAACAAGCATATAAAATAATAATCAAGTATTTCCACAGTACTAGAACCACTGAGAAAAAAACAGCACACTATCCCAGCGTATATGAAGCACTAGAAGAATTGTAATCTTAATATATATGGATCATCTTGGTACAGCTAAAAATATAAGCGGACCAGAAATTGCTTTAAAATAAAATTTCAACATTGCTTCATGAACCAGCGGTTAGCTGCAGTTACTAAATAGAAAAACTTCAAGATGCAAATAGGATCTACAGCTATATAAAGTACACGACTAGTCTGCCAGCACTGAAAATGGGCATCAAGAAACGAAGAAAGATAAATTCACAGTTTTGTAAATTTGAAGGAAAAAAAAGGCAGGAGTTGGGCACAAATGCACATCACTCATTAACTATCTGTCAATGAGTTAAATTTCTGGTCTACATCAGCATATACATAAACCCTATTTGCTTAAGAGACAAGGCATTCCAACAAGCTTATGGTTTCAGTGAAATAGAGATCCATTGAATTGGCGGCAAACCTGTCAAGATGAATGGCAAGTGTCGGTATTCGCAAAAGGGGTTTCTTCACTTTCACAAGCTTATGCAAAAAGGAGCCATCGCTGCCTCTTACTATAACTCTTCCTGCCACAGTCAAATCTCTATCGAACCAGGTGTGCCATAAACCACCTCCGTATGTCTGCACATTGACCATAAGATAACCAGCCTTCGATGATGCTGATTTTGGCTTCAGTTTTAAGCACGGACTGTCTGTATGCGCAGCAATCACGTGAAATCCATTCCCAGTCATGTACCTGAGAAACTAAGAGACACCACCTTAAACTAAGAAATCTTCGGAAATAATAAACTATGTTTGTTACATAAAGCAATGAGACTTTCTAAGATGCCAAATACTGGACTGCTAGAAATCAGAATTTGCCAGAAAAGATTGAGCAAGCATCAATTGTCTTTATGCGTCTAGAATTGCACTTGAAAAATTATATTTATATAGAGAATTTCCTTCGGCTCACTTTTCTCCCACAGCAAACGCAACCAAACAAGACATGTTCCTGGTGAAAAAATAGCGTCCCCCGGGTTTCAGGTCCCACTCATCATTCTCGTTTAGTAAGCTAAAACCAGCATCAATTAGTTGTCGCTTTGCTTCAGCTGCAGGAACACATATGAAGTTATATCCAATATGAGTGAGTGAATGCACAATTTCCTGGCCCTATTCTTTGAAACTTGTTCTAGTTTTGTTTTTATTGTTTGGTATGAATCTTATAAGCAATCAATACGAAAACGCTAAAAAGCGTTACAGATTCGATATATTGATCAACCGAAGCAATGTGTCTCTACCAGTGGCATGAAACTGAGTCCACGACTCGTTGAGGTAATCCAGTAAATCTCCGACGATCGATGCGCTCGTTCCGGAACCCGAACTCTACGCGAAACACGTAATTTGATTGAAAAAAAACCATACATAAATACACGCATAGCTTAAATAGAGAAAGTAGAGAGAGAACCTCGGGTACGTGATCGGAGACAGAGCAGAGCAGAGGAGTGGAAGAGAAACTCCGACGCATCAGAGAGCGACGAAAAATTGTAGTCGCCGAAGTTCTCGCGGCCGGTCTGAATCTATGCGGAGACAAGCGTTGGTGGAGGAGATGGAATCGGAGTGGAAAAAGATTCGCTGTCGCCATTTTCGCAAATCTTAGTTTTTCTCGCTGTATTTTTGCAATTCTACCACTGGATGAGCAGCGTGGCTCGGTTTTATCGTGTTTTTGGAAAAATAAATAGCTTAACATCTAATAATATTTATTTAATTTTAATATTTTTATATATGGCATGTAAAAGAAATTAAGCTCACTTTGAAATACAACATATCGGTATCGCATTCGTCTCAATAGCTTATTACTTTTAAAAATAATTCAAATATCATTTTATTAAGAAAATATCTAACTACATAAAGCTTATATTTACTTTCATTTTAGAAAAAAATTATTAAATATAACAATAAAAAAATTAAGAGAAACGAGACAGATGAGTTCAACAACGGAAAATTTGTTATAGAGAAAGAAAATAGGTACGATATAGTGAGTTTTACTAGAGAAATTTTATCAGAGAGATTTATCTTGTGGTTTTAATTGTGTAAAAAATAACATCACTATATGTAATTTTTATGTCAAATTAGAATTTTTATTCATTTTTGAGAAAAATGTCTCTTAATTCACTTTTTTTTTATTTTTTTTCGATGGCATGCGATGATTTCTTAATTCACTTTTCTTTGATTTTTTTCGATGACATGCGATGATTTTTCGATGGTTTTCAAAAAAAGATTTGATAAAGAATAAAATAAATAATAATAATAATAATAATAATAATTTTGATGAGTTGATGAATTCCGATAGTTTTCAGATGGCGGTTTTCAAAAAAAGATTTGATAAAGAATAAAATAAATAATAATAATAAAATTTTAATGAGTTGATGAATTCCGATAGTTTTCAGATGGTTTTAAAAAAAATTGATAATCTTTTTTTCAATGAGTTCAGATAAATTCCGATGATTTTCAATTGGTTTTAAAAAAAATTAATAAAAAAAAATTACGATGAGTTAAGAAGAATTCCGATGGTTTTCAAAAATATTTGATAAAAGAAAATATTAAATTTTTTCCCCGGCGAACTTTGCCAGATTTCGATGACTTGTGATAAGTTCCGATGAATATCGATGAAACTCAGATATTCATTCACGTTAAGGGTGTTTTTTGTCTTAAAATGAGTCAAAAATTTATTTTGATATAGAATTGCCATAATGAGTCTATCTTTGATATCATTAAATGGATTTAAAACATAGCAAAATATCAAAGTTGAGCTTGTTATGTAATGTATATCTCTTATTAGACTTTTGTCCAATATGTGGACAAAAATATCCTCACTCACTTGAACCTCACCTCTTATACTTTTTTCTTTTCGATTGTCTCCGTAAATATAAATTAATGCAAATTAACTAGTATTATATATTGACGAATATAGTTCAATTGACACTTGAAACCGGTTTAACGCAAGTTGACTATTTCAAATAGAAATTAAATCCATTAATTAACAATTTAACGCAAATTGACTATTTCAAAAAGATATTAAATCCATTAAATTACGGTTTTAAATATGATAATTGAAAATTAAACACGAAAATTCGGAATTTTAAGTTAATTTGTTAATATTTAAAAATAAAATTAATTAATTAATTTAATCGAAAAATTAAAAATGACATAATTGGAATTGCATCTTCCATAAAAACTGCCACGTAATACCGAATGAGTATTTTTAAACGATTGAAAAAGATTGGCTATTTCATGTTTCATTTGGCTTTAGTTCAATCAATTCTTCAATAAAATTTTCTGAATGTGAGCTACTGCGATAGACATATGCAGCTTCGATGGCGGGAACAATCCAAACCCTAATCCTGACGCCATCAGCGACAAAATCTCTTCATTTCCGCCGCCCGAACGGTTGTTTCCGGCACTCAAAAGCCGTAGAGATCGGCAGCTCTGTCGTCTCTCCTCAGAGGCTCTGCATATCCAGAGAAGCCATCCGAGCCTCTCAGTCTTCGTCCAATCAGGTCATCTCAAAATTCGAGATTCTTCTTCCACTTCCACTGATATCTAGGGCTTATGTTTGGTTTAGGAGAAAACTAAGGAAATTGGGTTTTCAGGAATCACTGTCGCACTTAACTTTAAGTTAGAGTTTAGATTTTATTCATTTATTGTAAATTTAACAGCTTTCATTGACATTTGAAAAACTCGTGAATGTGGTTCCAGACTGGAGATAATGGAGAAACTCCCGTTTTTCAACCTCAACCATCAAATGGTTCAGTTTGGACAAAACTAATGAAATTTTCGTCCCAAAATTTTCTTCCATTAGGTAATGATACTATAGTCTACTTCTTAGTACACAGCTCTGTATTAATTTGTTTAGGTTAATCCTTATAAATTACTTATGTTTTGAATACTTGAACATGATATCTGTTTTATGCAGCGCTTGTGAGTGGGGTAGCCTTGGGACTCCTATATCCTAGCATAGGTTGTCTTGCAGATAAATATTCTCTGTCAAAATTCAGCACATTTGGGATTTTTATTGTCGCTGGTAACCATTTTTGAATTTCTCATCAAATGACTTCAGTTTTCTAACATTCTTAAGATTCGATTTATGGGTTTGAAACTTTTGAGATGGCTTCATAGGTTTGACATTGCGCAGTGATGATATTGGTGCAGCTGCGGAAGCATGGCCCGTTGCAATTCTTGGGCTAGTATGATTTTCAATTATATATGTATATATATATATATATTTGTCATTGTATATTATGTATTCTTACTTAAGAATTTAATTTTCCCACCCACGCAAGTTGATGGATCCGATGGTACTATTATTCCACATTTTTAACCTGCCTTACAATGCAGGTCTCTATTCTTCTATTGACACCGTACTTCTCAAAGATAGTGCTAAGTTTTCAGCTTGAACCGCAGGAGTTCATTACAGGTTTGTTTATGAAGCATTTTTTTTACCTAGACTAATTTACTGGGGTTGACAGAACTTTTTACCTTTACCCTCTGAACAATGGAGCCACTTCTCTTTCTCTAACAGGTTTAGCTCTGTTCTGTTGTATGCCAACTACATTGTCAAGTGGTGTAGCCCTTACTCAGGTTGCTCTCAAATTCTGTCTTCTTTATCCTTTGTAACCAAATAGTGATGTGCATATGGAATTGAGTTTGTGATTCTTATGTACAGCTTGCTGGAGGAAATTCGGCACTCGCTCTAGCAATGACAGTGATATCTAATCTTTTAGGAATTTTAACTGTAAGTTTTAAGGCCCCTTTGCTCAGTTTATCATATGTCTCAGCTAGTGATAAGTGTATGGTAGCAAACTTTTCTTCTCTATGTTAGCTAGTTAATATGTAACATTATAGTTCAGATTTCAACCATTTAAACATTTTTTCCCCATGTCTTAACCTGCAGCATAAATGACTATCCTTAATCAGTTGTGTAAAACAGATATATTTTCTTTCGGATCTGTATGTCTATCTTCATTCTCCATAAGCCTCGTGGAGTCGGATAGAATCTATATCTTTCGATCTTATTCCCATAGTTAATGATGAATCTTTTTTCTACAGGTCTTTTTTAAATGTTCAAATCTCTGGTTCATAGATACAAGATTGTTCTAATATCTAGCACTTTTTAGATCCCAGTTTCAATCTCGAGATTTATAGCTTCTGGAGTTGGTGTATCTGTTCCATCTAAGCAACTATTGAAAAGTCTCGTGCTCACATTATTGATCCCCTTAGTCCTAGGAAAGGTAATTGATTATCAAATATCCCAGATTAGAACTTGCAGTACCATCAAACACTCCCTCAGATGTATGCTTTTACGAAGTAGATTAATTTATTTACTTTTTGATAGGTCATACGAGAATTATTCAAAGGTGCGTCTCCCAACCTGTTTCCTATTCCATTTATTGCTTGGGATGAAATGTGAAAAATGTGAACTTTTTTGGTGCGTCGAATATAAACCCGGCACTTCCTAGGGAAAAAAAGACCTTATTTCTTCACCTATTGAGCTTGTATGAGTACTACACTCTTCATTCCTTTTGCAGGCGTTGCTGAGTTTGTTGATGGAAACCGTAAACTCTTCTCTAAGATCAGTGCGATTCTTCTAAGTTTAGTAAGTCCAATTCCTTGAATTACCCTTTTATTTGATTTGTTCATAATTCAGTCTTTCCGTTTGCTTTTACTAGAATATTGTGTTTAGTTTCGTTTCAAGTTGTCCTCTCATGTTTGGTAGCCTTAATGGAACTTTTATTTTTTATTTTTGCAGTATTCACATGCACTCTTGCAAGCACATCTATAGTTATGGAAGTTGTTTTAATTTAAGATACTTACTGTTATTAATATAGGATACAGTTTAATAATAATCTGATGCATTGCAATAAACAGATTCTTCTAATCATAAATAGCTCTAAAGGCATTACAAAACTCAGCGATAACGAATCAGGGTGTTAAGCCATGCAAGCACTGTGCGTCCCTGCATACATTGATATATTTTTGCAGGGATTTATGTGTTCCTTAGCAGTAGATTTTTCTTAGAAACGTTGAATGCTTATCTATGGGTCAGAGATATGTGTGCACATGCAATTTAAAGCCTTTGTTCCTGTTTCAGGTGCCATGGATGCAGATTAGCAGGTCAAGGGCGTTGTTATTGATGGTAAAGCCATCAGTCTTTCTTGTAGCCATTGGAGCCGGCGCGTACGCTTCTACACCCACACTTATATATGAAATAAATTATATCTCCTTTGTTTGAAGTTTTCAAACGACTGGAATTTGAAATAAGAAATTCGTATGAAGTCTCTGATAGTTACTGTAGCTGTTGGAGAGCCTATCTCACAAAGTGGCTAAGTATGGATTAAACTAATCCATCAAAATACATTATTTTGCAGAGTACTACATTTGGTCCTACTAGCCTTTAATTTTGCGGTAATAAGGAGTTCCTCCTTCATCTCTGGTGGTGGTCAATCAGTTTTTTCGAAAAAAAATAATTCTGATGCTTTTGTTATTGTTGCGAGTCAGGTGAGTCCCAGTTTCACCACCGACGTTCCATCTTTAACTTATTTTTATCCTTTTTCTTTTCTCTTCAAGGCAATCATCTAATCTTGATTCTGAAAATGTTTTGAGTGTAGAAAACATTGCCAGTTATGGTGGCTGTGGTGGAAAAGCTCGGCGGTGCGTTCGGGGAACCGGGTTTGCTAGTGCTTCCTTGTGTTGCAGCACATCTGAACCAGGTTTGTTGCAATACTCATTCCCTTTTGATTGTTGTATTTTCCCTCTCACTATAGTTTGACACCAATTTATTTTAATACATGCAGATAATCTTGGATTCTTTTCTAGTTAATCATTTGCTCCGGAAGGAAACATCCTCCGACAAATTTAAAGTTTCGTAGGGTGCAAGAAATCCAGCTCTGTATATATGTTAAATACATCTGAATGTTTTGTATTCTTACCTCCAGTACAAGAATAACTACATTAAAATTAAAA
Source organism: Urtica urens (assembly GCA_958296335.1). Taxonomy (NCBI): domain Eukaryota; kingdom Viridiplantae; phylum Streptophyta; class Magnoliopsida; order Rosales; family Urticaceae; genus Urtica; species Urtica urens. The sequence continues at coordinate 17,426,781 of OY282530.1, read as the reverse complement.
CATAATCTGAAAATAAAAATATAGCAGTTTTGGTGAATTTAATGTCCTCGAGTCATTTCTGGTCTTTTCTTATGTATTTAGATTGGATTGTCGTTTAGGCTGAATTTGTCCTCGGTCAGATTTCTCCAGCTCATTTGGGCTTATTTCTTGTGGAATTCAAAGTAAAGTCTTCATTGTGTACAAAACTAGTATTTTCATGGATTAGTGCTTTTAACCATCAATGATTGGCAACCAACCTTGAAACCATCGCTAGTTCTGATACACTTCACTTAATAAAAATTTATTATTGTCCGATGAACGGGTTTGGTGAAAGATGTTGGCCACTTGACGACGAGTTGGAACATATGTCATGAAAATAGTGTTCGGTTCATTGTTCTCGTTGATGAAGTGACAAACGTGTCATTTCAGTCGATATGTTTGGTGGGATCGTGATGAATGAGATTCCTTGCAATACTTACTGCGGCTTGATTATCACATAAAATACTGATCGAGCAATCAAGCTTGATCTTGAGATAATTCATAATATTCTTTATCCATATACCCTAACATACGTCACTCGCAAGATATTGCAGTTCGACATCAACGTTAGATCGTACTACCATTGATTGGGTCTTGCTTTGCCAAGTTACGAGGTAACTCCATGTATATGGACACGTGCCCGAAGTGGATATCAGATCTATCACTAATTCTGCTTAATACGGAGGCCATGAAAGATAGTTGTTATTGATTCTGACTAATTATTCAGAACTCAACCCACTAATCATATAATGCTTATATAGTAATCTAATTATCGAATTCAGTAATTATTCAGTCGTCATCTTCAAGTGGGCAATATTCCTACAGCTACACCCGAGCCAACGAGGGAAAATCTAAGTCGTCCCTCTTCTAGCTCTTAGGTGCTCTTCTTTTTTTGCGGGGATCTTATTTTAAGAAGAATAAAAATGAAGGTTAGAAAAAAGACAATGCATCTGGAGTGCACTATTAAGCTCAAGATTAGTATGGTTTTTAAGTGAGGTAGGAGACAAATAATTCTTAGTGGATATTTAGGAAGATTGTAGACTTGGCAGAGGAAACTGAGTGCGGATGGTCCTCATCACGGTTTCAAAACTCAAGATTCAAGTAATGTAAAGAGAATGAGACAGTGTACATTTCCTTATATGTGAAGGGATCTCTATACTATTTAGGTTGCCGATGAGGTGGTGGTTGTTTGCCATATAGTACACAATGTGGAATAGTATGTGCGGTCACATGGAGTTGCACGTGCACCGTTCCGTACAAGATCATGTGCACACAATTGTTTCACAAGATTGCATGAGGGTAAAACTCCTTGGTTGACTTCACATATGGCAATGAGGGGAAGTGCGGGGCGCCAAACCCTCGCCTACTGCAAAATTGTCCACATAATATGCATGCGAGCTCTACTTTCTGGATGAGCTTGATCTTGGATTCTGGACCCGTTTTGTCAGGATTTCGGCTCTATTGATCCTAATGGAATTCTTTTGTGGTCCAACTCGCTGAGCTTTAAAATGTAAGTTGTTCGTTTTCTAAGAGCAAGTGACAAGAATTTATCAAATTGTATGAACATTGATGGTAAGACATCACAAAACTTGATAAAGTTTGTACGCGTAACTTTTATTAACATTTTAGTGAAAGAAAATTACCAATATTGTCATTTAAGGCTCATGGACGGGATACTAATTTATAGACCGATACTAATTTCATTATATTGAGTCATTTTTTTTAATTATATCGAGTCATTTGAAGAACATCAATCATATCCTCAATATATTTTCTTATATTGCTTCAAAATTATGAACCACGCTTGTCTAATTCTGTCTATGATGTTTAAATTAGCCATATTGATATCTTTAAATACATTTGTTTTAATGTTAGTTTTTATATTATCAATAAAGGACTTAAGACTTGTGAATTTTTAGAGACATGTACAAATTAACAAAAACACTTGCCGAGATGGATCGATGTATCCCGAACGGTGCATACTCAAAAGATTATTGTGCTCGTCCGAAGTTTGTCAATCAGATTGATTGGAGAAGACAAGCAGGAAAATCTTGATGAAAATGAACAACTTTCTTGAAATGTCGAACGAATTAAAAAATATGAGATTTGACCACGGTGGTCAAGATGTCTCAACATAGCATGGATCAGGATGAGAGACATCCTATTTGGCAACATCAAATGTCATAATTATCGTTACACATTGAAGGAAAGAACTTGAATGTCGTGTTGCTCAACAATTGGATCACGATAACTTTTTCTCCTGTGCCACTAATACATACTTGCCAAGCATCATCATAAAAGCTAGAGGAACTATATTTGGCCTTTCATGACATAAATCGTTTGTATTTAATAAAATATATCGAAAAGTTTGCGGTGCAATGTTTGAAGGAGTCGTTGGATAGTGTGGTGTACGAAAATATTTAGATAATACAAGTCAGTGTCAAATTCCAATATAAATATTTCATTCGCTTGACATATGCTTACCGATTATCATTTAGGATATCTCGATAGTCGCCTGTCTTTTAGGTTAAATAATCATAAAAATGATATCTCTCTCTTTCGTAGTTGTGTGACTGGTACTCTTTCGTCTGCTCCCTCTATCTTTCTTCATCACTCACTCTGTCTTCATCTCTATCTGCGTGTCTTCGGTGAGCGAGGCAGTATACGCTTAGATGACGATCCATCTTTACCTGCGACATTCGGAGCTATATTCGCTATACTTTTTGCAATTGAAATTACAACTTGCCGTAGCGAGTCAATAAATTTTGTCTGCGTATTCTAATTCTTTTTGTTATTAATTGACTGAATATAGAGAAGTAGATATGATCATATTTACTCACGCTAATCTCAATGTAAATACAATACAAGATCAATTTTGGTTATAGAACTATCTTAATAAATGATCAGTTAAAAAGTCAACCACAATATGAATCAACTGATAGATATATATTGAGAAGAAGACAAAAATAAGCAATAAATGCATAGTTTATTTGGTATGATTGTGATAGACATTAAAATTGTGATTTATAGAGGGAGTATTTGAAAAATATTTAATGAATATTTTTCCAATGTTACAACTAGAAAACTATTTAGTTTGTCCACGTACAATAATCATAAATAATAACGAAAATATGAGATTATACGTACTTTATCCACATAATATTTTATGTGAGTTAATTTTTATTTTAGTGAAGGCATTTATTTAAACATTTTTACCGCTGAAATTCGGACAACATTGAGAGGTCTAAGCAGGCAGATCTTCACTCAAGGTGAGTGACCTTCACTTGAGCGTATCGTATCTAGTGTCGCAGATCGTCTCTTTGCTGTTGGGGGATCTTCGAATTCTTCTGATACTTGAAATAGATAAACAGACGTGAACTAAGAAGGAAAAACAGATGGAAGGTCTTATATTTACCTCTTTCACGCTCAACATTAGTAGAATGCATACGAAATTTAGGATGACGAGAAAGGATCGACGAGACCGAGTGAAACGAGGATACTTGGATCAACGACGTTTTAGGGCTCAGGTCTCGGATCTTTGGGAGAATTCCTCTCATCGAAAGAGAATTCTCATATTTAGAGAGTTTGGAGAAGAGAAGAAGAGTTTCTAAAGAGAAATTGTGTGTACCTTGAATATTTATAGGATTTGTTAGGGTCCTTGTGTGAGTTGGGCGCATGGCTTGCTGACCGACAAGCGAACGCATGGCCGGCCGACCTAGGCTTCGTAGGGGTGTAGGCATATGGCTGGCCTGGACCTGGCAGGTGCACATGCGCATGGATGGCCAGTCGGCCTGGGCTTGACAGACGCATAGGCGCATGGCCTGTCGGCCTGGGCTTGGTAGGCGCATAGGCGCATGGCCGATTGGACATTTAAGGCCCGAGGAGGCCCGAGGCGCATGGCTGACCAGACAGGTCTCCATCTCGCCGGCGGACCTTCTTTTCTTTAACGTGTCCAAACGAGGTGACAACATTAGCCTGAGTTCAGTTTTGAACGAGTGTTCGAATCCAAACTCAAGATGACTTTGCCGAAGGTGTTTGCCGGTTGAAACAAAGTTCATGTCATCGCGGGTCGCTTGAACGAGGAGTGCGGCCTTGTCAAACTCTTGGCTCGCCATGTGGACGCGAACCTTGAACCCGTTGCCATCGATAGCTGGTTGAGATTACGATTTGTTTTATCGGGCAGTAAGCGCAAAAAACTTTGGACCATGCGTCATTTACGGCCAATTGGCTCGTGACTCGCTATGGTGGCAAATTATGTTGATGGCCTATCGACTTACAACTTTTTATTCCTTCGAGCGACCAGTATGAGCTAGTTCGGACACCATTCTTCGAGTAGTCGTTAGGGACTTACTCGGATGATGTTTTGAGTGGCTATGTATTTCCTTCAAGTGGCCATTAGAGGTCTACTCAGACGGTGTTTTGAACGACATATTTTCTTCAAGTGTCTGTTTAGGCGCCAACTCGAACGTTGTTTTGAGCAACGTATTTTCTTCGAGTGGCCGTTTTGGGGCGAACTCCGAAGTTGCTTTGAGCGACGTATTTCCTTCAAGTGGCCTTGGGGGCTAACTCGGACATTTTTTTGAGCGACGTATTTTCTTTTAGTGGCCGTTAGGGGCTAACTCAATTGGCGTTTTGAACCACAAATTTTCTTTGAGTGATCGTTTAGGGGCCAACTCGGACGTTATTTTGAGCAAAGTATTTTCTTCGAGTGGCCATTTAACTGCCGACTCGGACGTCGTTTTTGAGTGATGTATTTTCTTTAAGTGGCCCTTAAAGGCTAACTCGGACGTCGTTTTGAGCAACGTATTCTCTTCGAGTGACCATATAGAGCTAGCTCGGATATCGTTTTGAGCAACTTATTTTCTTTAAGTGACTGTTAGAGGCTAACCCGAACGTCGTTTTGAGCGAGGTATTGTCTTCGAGTGACCATTGGAAGTTAAATTGGATGTTGTTTTGAGCAACGTATTTTCTTTGAGTGGCCGTTTATGAGCCAACTTGGATGTTGGTTTGAGCATATATTTTTCCGTGTCAAGACGAGACGATAACAAAACGTAACGTAAACAACGATTCATGTTATTCTTTTTGTTGCTTAGTAAATTGGAGGTAATGATTCATCCCGTTATGTTTTTTGGAATTTAGACCCTATAGTTGATTCTGACTATTGGAGATCAAATGTTTGATTCGGTGAATCAGGTCAATATAAATTAGGAGCTGTATGTCACGGGCTTAGTTTCGTTGGACTAAACCGTGCGGCCTTAGATCCTTAGAAGGACTAAGTCAGCCTAAAAAGATGACAAAAGATGGAAAGTTGTTGAGAAAGTGAGAAGGAAACGTGTAGCAATGAAAGAACTTTGTATTATTCTCTAATACAAGGCTTTTGTGAGTGATTTTCTGAGTGCCCACAAAGTGGAATGAGTCCTCTATTTATTGGGAGAGTTATAATGAAAGAATTCTCTAGAATCCTATTTTAAAAGTACAAAAATGCCGCTTCTAGTGGCTTCTTGGTATTTCAAATCTAACCACCTTCTAGAAGATTTTTGTCTCTTGGAGGTCTGGAGAAGTATCTAGATGGTGTCTTGGCCGAAAATCCCCCTTGGACCTGCTTGAGTGTTGGGCTGGAATTATAACTGGTTGAGACTTGTTTGTGGAAGTGGGCCGAGGGCCGAGATGGTCACGTGCGCTGAGCCAAAGAGATGGGCACGTGTCATGTAGCTAAGAAAATCCCGCATACAAACTTTGATGCCTAATGTCGTTCACATATCTTATAACAAACCAAAACGTCTCTCATCAGACATCGGACGAATTCATGACTTGTACCTAAGGGGTCTGGCATGGCAAGTAATAATATAAGTTAATAATCTAATAATTTCTTTTTAAGATTCTGTAGATTACAATATTAGTTCAATTGTGTATAAAAAATGATTGATTATTTAATTAAAAAAGCTCAATATAAATATACAAGTTCTTTATTCAATATTTATATGATTTGTTGCAAGCACGCACGCACATGTTTCCTGGACTTGTTATACAAAATGAATCTCACAATGATAAAAACATGAAATTAAATTTGTCCTCAGACGAATATGATTTGGGTTAATAAATTACAGAGCTTCAAAATTATAAATGAGGTTGAAGTCTCTCAGAAATTAGTATTATAATTTAATCTAATTTTATACATATTAATACTATTAACGACTAATTACTATCATGTTAATAAATGAATTATATATGCCTGATCACTTATCAACTAAGTACTACGTTCCACTAAACACAAATACTTGGCACACAAACAACAACATATGTTTTATTAGGGAATGAAATAGCAACGGCGGACATTTTATATCCAAAGCGTATTGCAATCATACAACATAAAGTTCTGAAATAGTAAGCGTACACGAAAGTAAATATTGAAATATGGAAACTCGTAGAGTTTGTTGGGTCGGGCATCAGCCTTCAATGGGTTTAAAGGGGACTGCCATCATTCGCAAATCGAACTTTCTGCCGACTGTTGCACCGAAGAACTCGGTCATATCGAGATTCTCAGGCGCCATCTGATCCGTGAGACTCCAGTCGAAATGATACAGAAGCTGAGCAAGAACGAGTTCTATGTTGGCAAAAGCAAATGTCATGCCAGGGCAGATTCTTCTACCAGCCCCGAAAGGAATAAACTCGAAGTTTGTTCCCTTGTGATCCACACAACAATCCAAAAATCTCTCTGGATAGAAAGTCTCAGGCCTGTGCCAGTACTTGGGATCTCTTCCGATTGCCCAAACATTTATCAATACTTTGGTTCTTATGGGGATTTCGTAACCGTGAATGACACAAGGCTCTCGGCATTCTCGCGGGAGTAAAAAGGGAACAGGAGGGTGCAGCCTTAGAGTTTCTTTGACAATCAGCTTCAGATAACTCAGCCCTTGAATATCTTCTTCTTTTATGATTCTCTTTCCCTTCAGAACATGTCTAATCTCACCTTGTGCTTTAGCCATCACACTTTGATTTTTCATTAATTCTGCCATAGCCCACTCCAGTGTTGTCGCTGCGGTATCGGTTCCCCCAGAGAACATATCCTGCCAAAATATTCATATTTATTGTTCCCTTCATTATATATTAAATATAAATATAGATACGAGTACGACCCAAACAAAATTATATTTATGCACTTATGTGGTATCTAGAGGACGACATCTCATGTGACAAAATAGCTTCTCAGTTATAGTAATAAAAACTGAATATTATCGCAGAAAATTACCGAGATGATAGCTTTAATGCACTTGGTCGTGATAGGAACGTGGAGATCAGCACTTTTCTGAAGTCTGAGCAGAACATCTACGAGATCTTCAATTTCTGGTGGGTGGCTGGTTTCCACTTCGAAAACATGCTTGTCTATGATGTTTTGAAGCAAGGCGTCGATATCTTTGAACAATCTTTTTATTGTCGTCAAGGAAGGGCTTAGCCGCTGCAAAATCTTCACAGACGGGTACAAATCCGCTAGATGGAAACCGGTTGCCAAGATGGTGCATTCCTTGAACTTGGGAAGCATGGTCTCCGCGTCTAGTTTGTCGTACTTTCTCCCGAACGCTGCTCGGCTCACTATCCTGCTCGTCGCGGCAAGAAGACTCTCGCTGAGATTGATGGGGCGACCCGCCAAGGAAGCAGCGCGGATCGATAGCACGAGGGTTTGAATCTCCTCTTCGCGGATGGATGAGAAGGACTGCACTCTCTTGCTGCTCAAAAGCTCGATCATGCAGAGCTTCTTCATCTGCCTCCAATAGTCGCCGTAAGCGCTGAAGGATATGTTCCCGGGGGCGCTGCCAAAGCACGCTTCCATCGGAAGGAATTTAGGCCTCTGAGCAAACGCCAAGTCATTTGTTTTCATGAACTCTCTCGCCATCTCCGCGGACGAGACTATGAGCGTGGGCGACTCGCCCAGTTTAAGGTGCATGAGAGGGCCGTGTTTTCGGGAGAGCCGCTGGAGAGTGCGGTGTGGTAATGCTCCGATCATGTTGTGTAGGTTTCCAATTATGGGTAGTTTCATGGGACCTGGTGGTACTTTTCTGGGAGATCTCATCGTGGACATGAGTGTAGAGAATATAGCAAAGATCATTACAGCCAAGATGGATATCGGTAGTGGAGAAAAGAGCTCCATGATTGTAGGGAAGATAAGTTAGTGATTGCTGATGATCAGTCAAGTTCTGGAACCCTTCTTTTATAACCAGCTCAAGAGTTATTCTTCTCAATATTACCGATAAGACAGGCTAAGTATATTTGTGAGTCTAGCCCTGATTTAATTGGGCTGTTACAAATTGATTAGCATCTAGAATGTGGAGGAATTATTTTGATTTATGAGTATTATTGAGCCTTTATCACTTACGTTTTCAGTCGGGTAGTCAATATTGTTTACATTGTTATTTGTGTTGCTATTTTATTATAAATACGCTACTGTTACAAGTTACAACCATTGTAATCAGCCTCTCGCAATTATATTTCCTTCTCCAAAGTTATACAAACAAAACTTCCCACGTTTGTTCATTGTTCTTTATTATTTGTTCCACCTTTTAGTTTTTCCTTTATTCATCTTCAAGGTTTTTAAAGATCCAAATAGTTGGAGCAAACATTTAGTATCACAACCAAGATGTCGAAAGACGGATTGTCACCGAGCAAAGCAACCGGAGAAGATATGCGGGCAACGAAAAACGGAAGATAATGGAGCATATCAGTCCCTTATTTGTTACTCACAAAGTGTGACTACTCGATGTGGACGCTGAAGATGCAGGTGAAAGTGCAAACCTTGAAGATGCACCTCAAGACAATTCGCATGAAAGACATTGATAGTGCTTGATATCCGTTTGTTGGGAGAGTTGGTGGAGGATATTTATGTGCCAAGAAGTTTCGTCAAACTCTACCACAAAAATACATGCCTATCCTCACTGCAATTGAGCAATTCGGCGACCTCAAAAACATGTTTGTCGAGGAGGTCATCGGTCACCTCAAAGTCCATGAGAAGAGATTGCGTGGCAATAACTGAGAGCAGGAGAAGCACATCTTGCTCACACATGAAGAATGGATGTTACAAATGAAGAAAAGAAGAGATAGTTTTTTATTTGAGCTTGTTGAGTCGCAACGACAACGTTGAAGATGGCCGAGGCTTTGGAAGAAGGTGAGGATGGGGACGAGGTCGTGATGGCAGCTCACCTCAACAAAAATACACCAAACCTTGCAAAAAAATAGCAAAGTGAAGTTCTATACTTGTCAAAAATACGAGAACTACGCAAATGAGTGATTTAATAAGGAGGCCAACGAGGAGGCAAATCTTACTAGCCTCCATGACAAGGAGCCACATTGATGATCGCCTAGGAGTTGGCGAATAAATTTGTTGAAGATAAACATGAGCTCGCACAAGAATCAGACGAGGAGATATCTGATTTGATGATGCTCAACTAAGAGAAGGTCTTGGAAAACCCTCCTTGCAAGTGGCGATGAGTATAATCACACCGATGTGTGGTATTTTGACAATAGAGAAATCAACCATATGAGGGGTCGTCAAGACACATTTAAGGAGCTCGAATAGAAGATAATAGGAAATGAGAAGTTCAGAGATGGCTGACTTGTCGAGAGCAAGGGCTGATGATCCATCTTGTTCCAGTGCAAGAACAATGATCATTTGACTAATAACCGAGGTTTATTACATTCCGAAATTGAAGAGTAATATCATAAGTTTTGTTCAAATGATATTACTCTTATTGATCATCGTCTGAAATATCATCTTGTTGATGAAGGTGCAAAAATCGCCAAATCCGTTGTACAAGATTTCCCTAGAGACAAGCAAACTCGGGTCTTTATTAGCATTGCTAACAAATCCGACTTGGTTATGAAATGCGAGACTTTGGCACATAAAATTCTATATGCTCAAGATGATGGGGAGAAGGAGATGGCCGATGTGCTGCCCAAAATCACAGCAACCAAATGTTTGAAAGTTGCTTGATCCCAAAGCAAATAAAGCTAGCATTTTTTGCCCAAACCAACTTTCAAGCCGACCATCCCTTACCATTTCTGCACTCGGATATGTGTCATCTTATTACACCAAAATCACTCACTAGAAACAAGTATTTTATTTTACTTGTTGATGATTATAGTAGCTGGACGTGGGTGTACATGCTAAAAAGAAGAGAAGGCTTTGAAGCATTCAAGAGGTTCAAGAACCTTGCGGAGAACAAGTCATAACGCAAGTTGAAGACTTTGCAAACTGATCAAGGTGGCGGGTTCATATCTGATAACTTTGCAGAGTTTTTTAAAGAAGGAGTCGAGCGTGACCTCAAGGCACCATACATGCCTCAACATAACGATGTGGTGTAGAGGAGAAATATCACTGCGATGTCTATTTATTGTGGTTTATCTCTTGAACTGCTTGCCGACGAAGGTGTTGGCATTGATGCTCACAAGAAGATTAGTTATTATTACTTATTTGCATTTTAATGTAATAAAGTTCTCAATTGAGTCCTTCTTGTGATTTGATGATTAATTAATAAATATTAAAACCTTCATTCATTTCTTTTTCGTTTGTTTAAAACTTTATGATATATAATCATCTTTAGTCCTTAATGAAACCTAATAACGTGTGAAGAGTGAAATATATATTTATATGAACAAACTCTTCATGGTTTGCTTAAAACCATATGTTCACAATCTAAGGATCAAAGAACTATTGATCTTCAGTATGATTGTTGGAAGAATCTATGATGTCTGGTTATGATGCATAGTTGAAACATTCATTCATTCCTTTTTCATTTGTTTGAAGATTTATGATATTCAATAGTCTTATATTCCTTAATCAAACTTAACAACGTATGAAGAGACAAATGTAGATTTGCATGAACACTCTTCATGGTATGCGTAAAAAGAAATATTTACAATCTTAAGATCAACGGACTATTGATCCTAATATGATTTTTGGAAGAATTTATGATGTCTGGTTACGAGGCATAGAGAGTTAGGAACTCTATAGTTCTTCTAGTGTATCTTCCGAAGATACTCAATTGACCAGTGCAGCTTTAGAGACAATGTAAGAACAAACCATTTAACCTCTTCTGTCTTAATGTCAATATGTATGAATTGCATCGTGCTTACCCAAATTCTGAAATGAGACATGTCATTTCATAGCTTACATATTCTCATTTGAGAAAGTCAAATTCTAGGTCCACTCAGTGATCTAGACTAGACTTACTAGTGAGATAATAATTTATAAGATGTCATGAACCAGCTTTGTGAAGTTCTCATTAATATGGAATTCACGTACAAGATTACTGAAATGAAATGTATATCACCTCATGCTTTATTACCTAGATTGTGAATAAATCAACCGCCCGGTATCCAAAATTAAGTACCGACTTTATTTGGATGAAACAATGTGAATTGTTAGCTCATCGTCAATACATTGTTTATAAACCTCATGTAGTTGATATTCATAAAGGTAATCATAGATAATATTCAATGGATCCACTCAACATAATTAAGTTGAATATGAGTAGAAACAAATTCATTTGAACCGAGAAATCCTCGTCAACACACATAATTCTGACCTACTAGCCAACTTGCTAGTGTTTTGCCTAAACACATATGCAGGGAAAACTTAAATTCTGATGTGGCTTAAACTAACTTTACGCTCAATCCATCGTTCATAAGGAGTACCAGGGACCGTTTTAGACGGAACCTGGTTCATAATGTAAGCTGTTGTCTTGAGAGCATATCCCCAAAAGGTCAGATTGAAGGGTTGAAGGGTTGTGATCTGTTTACAAGTTTGCTTTTCCACTAAAGTCCGAAAAACCTTAAATATGTTTAAGGTCTCAGATTTTTATTTGAGCAAAGAACCGTATCTTAAGTAATCATCGACGAAGGTAACGAAGTATTCATATCCTTCTCTTGCATGTGTGCTGAGCGGACCACATACATTAGAATGTAATAGTTCTAACAACTTAGTGGCTGCGCTCGCATCATCAGCCAAAATGCGCAAGGGGGAATCTTACCACCATGAGGTTATTTATTGAGCCGCTCGCCTTCCAAACGGGCCATTCGGGCATCCACTGGGGTGGTAGGGGCTAGCTCATGCTTGAGTGGCCCACGTATGAAACGCTTTTAGACAAGGAGGCCGACTGTTTGAAGCGCGAGGAACCTGATTCTTTTAGCGCCAAAATGTTCTCTCCGTTTTTTGACAACCTTGATTTTCCGCGGTGGTTCGACCCAAAGCCAGACCTTGTGATTGTGCTCGGGCTTCGAGCATCGCTGTTGGTTACCCGAGTCTAGTTTAGCTGTCAGTGTTGGTGGTGGAGATTTCCATCGTACCTAAAAATAAAGAGAAGACGAGGAGGTCAAAGGGAAATATAGAGGATGCCTCTATTTACCTTTCAGACGCTCAAGATTAGGGAGTTTGATCGAGTTGCGAGAGTTTAGAATAAGGGATTCGACAGTGAGTGAACGAGGTCGAAATTTTAGGTTATCGTTGAGCTGAGCTTTGTACCTGTATTTATAGGCAGCTGATGGGGACCTTCTCATGACCGGATGTGGACCAGCCGGGCGAACGTGCCTCGACCGGCCCTGAGCAGAGTAGGGTCCCATCGGCCCTTAATAGCGAGGAGGCCTAGCCGGTCCTTGCTTGTGCGCGCCTTTGGCCGGTCCCGGAGAGAGTTGGCCGGCCCTGGGTGAGGTGAGACAGTGACATGTCCAGACGGCTCTAGGAGGCTGGTGGGACCAGGTACTAGTGTAGGAGAGCCATGCCCGGCTTGGTCAGCGAGGCATGATCGGCGCCTGGCCGGCCGGCTAACAAGCCTTGACTGGTTAGCAACGAACCGAATTCGTTGAGCCTTAGCTTGACCATCGGCGACTTACTGTTCTTATTTGGATCATCGGAATAAATATAATATCACTGGTACATGACATATATTATTTATTATTTAATAAGTTTCTAACATATATTTAACTAGAAATAACATGTTTTTCTCTTTTCTTCACTTATGTACATCACAAACTCACGTGGTGTACTAAAGACATCTCATAAGACGCACCAAAGAAATTGCACGAGCCACATGGAAACTCCCCACATTGCACAAATATGTATATCAAGGAGCACCAAAGACGCCCACGAGACGCATCAAAGTTGTGACTCTCACCATATAAAAGCCGTTTCTTAAGAGAAATAGAAGCCACCTATAAGGCACACAAAAATCATCTCTTGAGATGTATTAAAGACACCTAGGTGCAACAAAGCTTGTAAATTGGTAAGCAATCACAACACATGGCTTTCAGAGAAAGTATAGCGATGCACCAAAGACATCAATGTAATCAATAAGATGAAGTGGTTCATTGTAGAACTAGAACTATCATAAGGTTCATCTTGTCTAGAAATTTTCGACTTTAGACGCCAACAACACACAAAAAAAATTGCCAACTTCTACTAGACGTAATGTGAAAAATATCTACAAAATAATGAGTCAAGTGAGCCAAGTTCCCTCGAACAACTAGTAAATCTTGAGAGTTTGTCGCTCAGAGACCTCCCGGAATAAACTTTAGAGGCTAATGTTGTCGATCATGATTGCAATTATTAAAATTCTCTTTTACTTACAAAAAATATTTGTCAAACCCCAAAAGAAGTCCATAAGAAAGCCTAATCTAAAACCACGGAGGAAAAAATTCATAGTGGATGAAAAAGAGTATATCTTCTATCTTTTCTTGGGTCGATCCGCTCGTAGTCCTTGATAGTTGTCTAATTTACTGCGTTGACTTCTTAAAAGTAAATTAATTAAATGTGGCTATGGAAATAGTAAATATGTATACCCAGCCACTCTTCGTACAATAGATCGAATATTTGGTCACAAGTCCCTTTTAGCAAGTAGCATTGTAATGCTATATGACCCTGCGTAGCCGTTTATGTTTCTTAGAGATAAGATTTCATGGCTATTTTAATATAGAAGTAGTCCCTTTCATTGACTTAAAATAATAAATAAAATCAGTGTTAATGACATGTTCATAAATAGGTAAGGTTGGGAGTTTATGGTTGAAGAAGCTGTAAGAGCACATCTAATGTTATGACAAGAGATATGACACATGCAAACATTGGTTGAAATCGCTTCGGTAATTTGAATAATTTATATCTTATGAATACCTTTAATTGATGTATGTGATTGTGTATATCAACATTTTTATTTGAGTATATAAGTATCGCATGCATAACTTGATATTTTAAAATAATAAAAGTAAAGAGAAACTCTATCTCTAATTAGGAGAAAATTGCCATTGCTAGCCGAAATCAGACAACCAAAACATAGACTTCAAACTAATTATTTTATTAGATAAAAGAAGATACGCCTTCATATTGTTCTTAGATTGAAGTATTTCTTAGGAGTGAATATGGCCATTAGTCACTACCCAGTCCGGTACCTGTAGAAGACCTTTCACTCTGACACTCAACTACCAAACGTCGTTTCTCTGGCTCGAGTAAGTGTGTATTATAATGGCAGTCAGTTCGGGTTTTGTCTGACTTTGAAAATCCTGTTTGCGTAGATGAGAGAGATATTAATTAGACTATGTCATCGCTGCCTTCATGGCGACAAACGCACTTTTTATTACCAAAAACATTTCAATGAGTGTTAAGAGTGGGAGCTAGTTCTGATTTTTGGCCCTTTTTAAAAAACAAAATTTACGCATATTTTTAGCGGATTTTGTCTATTATCTAGTTGACTTTCGTTTTATGCTGAGTGGACTAATTGGGTCTTTGTGTTTCAATCTGCCGGATGTTGATGCGTATTAATTTATGATGGTACTGGCACATGGATGGTAGACTTTTGGATTTCAATCAAGTTAATGGTACTTAAGTCATTTATGGTGATCGTTTGACTAATTGGCTTTCAGGGTCATAGTTTACCTCTTTCTAGTTGACTTCTTGTTGATAGATAGAGGACTTGAGTTTGAATTTTTAGTTTACGATTGTTTCAAAATTATAAATATAATAAATAATTTTTAAATAATGCATAATGTAGTCTACAAAGAGGCAAATTTATTTTTCCACCTCATTCTAATCATATGATATAGAACAATTTTAAGCGCATGAATATATTAATGTTTATAAAAATATAACTACAAATAAAATGTATAATTTATATCATTTTGAAGTTAATTTAAAATTGGTTAATCTTTTTAATATCATTATAACTTGCTAGAAAAGTTATGAATAGTGAAACTTAAAATTGGTTCATCTTTTAATTTCATCATAACTTGCTAGAAAAATTATGAATGGTTATGAAGAGTGAAACTTAGATTTATGCAATTTAATTCATTTTTGGGTCGAAAATTCATTATAGAGTCAAATAATGGATCTAATGTGGGTATTTTGTCAGTTAAAGAGCCTACAAAATTAAATTACTCAAACAAAAATAACATTTTTAGCACATATGAAATTTCGATCCATCGTTTCTATTATCGCGTTCGCTTTAAGTATATCTACGAAACAATATATGTAATTTTTAGCTCCCCAAATCTAGGCTGACCTAACTATTACAGACTAATTGTAGTTCTGAAGCTGAAAGAAGAAAAAAATCATTTTTTTTCTTCTTAAAATGCTAAATTAAATCAATCAAATGATTGACGGAAACATGGATAATGATTATGTTTAGCTTCATTTATTAAGATTACTTTTAATATGAAATTAAAGTAATATTTGATTGTTTGATTAAGAAAAATTAAACCTTGTATGTTTTACCTAAAAAGCTCAAAATTTTAATTCCATGTTTTTTATACCTAACTTTTGTTTTAGTTATTCATTACCTCTCCTAAAGATTTTTCTAAAACTAAGTCTTGAGTATAATTATATTATTATGTTTATTGAAATAATTTTTTAAATCAATGAAATTTATAACTTCTTATACAGTCTATATTAGACACCGGGTTTAATATGTTTTATATATGAAACAAAAATCTCATTATTTCTATTATTAAATATATTTTATATAAATAATTATTATTGTAAATATCAATATATATTTTACCAAACATTAATTATTATTATTTTCTAACAGCTAGAACTGGTTTACAATAATTTATCAAACACCTATTTGTTTTTTTTTAACAACAGGTTTTTGGAAGAACAAATCTAAAATCAATTGAAAAACAAAATTATGCAAAATACGACCAATAGTTACCTCTATATATTTTAAAAACAATATGCATCAAGCATGATCATGATCTTTCCCTTAAATTTATTTATAAACTTTGTTTATAATATATTTGTTATTGGTCAAATATTTTTTTAACTACAGTCTCATTTGAAAAGATGTTGACCAACTTTCGCACTTTTGCACAAGGTGCTGAGATATCTTGTTCTTATAAAGACGATTATTGATTTAACCCTAATAATTAGCGTAGCTTTTACATTGGCTCACTTCGTTTACAGGTAAACAAATCCTAATTATATTTCATTTAAGTTGACCGTTATAAAAGTTGTGCATTTCTTTCTTAAGAGGCTCAGACGCATCAATCTACACTTTAGGATTTCAAGACGTGGACGAACGGCATAATGGAAATTTGGATGTGTTATGTTTGTGTCGTACTTCTCGAACCACACCTACTAATTCATTGAGTGTGTGAGAATTTGTGTTGATTTTGTAATTGCGAGATTTTTTGTTTATATGTGTTCATATTGAGACCAAACACTGAGAAACTAGACGTAAGACGAGCCTGACTTTAAATTCACGCGAAGTACTAGGAAAAGGGAATTGAAGCATCAATTGTTCATATAAGTCATTTGTCAAACTTCTGTTATTTTTCATATAGTGAATTTCCCTTTTAATGACGCAGCGCCCTCTAGAATAAGAGATAAATGTATTGAGCTGAATTATCGCACATTGTGTTATTTTATTTACGCGACGTTTATCTTCTTATCCCTCCATTGCAATAGAATATAAGTAGTACATAGTCGCTTCTAATGCCCGAATATCTATACTTAGCGAAATTTTTGGCGGAGGAAATTTGGAGCCAAAATTTTGGGGCATTAGAAGCGACATTAGAAGCGACTAGTCGCTTATAATGCCCCAATATCTATACTTAGCGAAATTTTTGGCGGAGGAAATTTGAAGCCAAAATTTTGGGGCATTAGAAGCGACTAGCCCCAATATCTATACTTAGCGAAATTTTTGGCGGAGGAAATTTGGAGCCAAAATTTTTGGGGCATTAGAAGCGACATTAGAAGCGACTAGTCGCTTCTAATGCCCCGATCCAATAATTATGACGATTAGAAGCGACTAATCGCTTCTAATTGTCAAAATATTGATAATTTGGTAAAAATCGGGGTATTGAAGTTAGAAGCGACTAGTCGCTTCTAATTGTCAAATGTCGCTTCTAATTCACCATGTCGCTTCTAAAAGTATCTTTTGTAGTAGTGAGTGGGAGTGCAATATTACTTTAAAGAAACCATCGAACGGTCCTCCGTTTCACTTCTTATTCGTTCATTATAAAATATTTTTGTTATGATTTATTTTATTTATTTTCTTTATATTATTTTAATATGTTTTATTCCGAAAATTTAATTAATTTCCGACTATATAACAATATTAGTTATATAACAATATTAGTTGTCATGGTGTACCCTCCATTCTCTAGCCGAATTTTTATTCCTCGATTCTCGACATAAGAATGAGATGAGTAATTTTCTTAGTTGTTGTTCTAATATAGATGAGCTGGAATGAAACTTTGAGGCTTTGACTTTGCATCTGGCTTTGACCCTCCCGCGAGTGCTCAAACTTGTAATAGCCCTACGTGGCTGTGTGTCTCATTTTGCCATAAACTTGGCATTGGACTTTATTGTTTTGCTATAAAGTATTGCTTGGTGATTGACTTCCACGTCCTCTTCCACGTTGTTGATAGGTTCCTTCACGAATCCACTTACTTTTATTGAAGTTTCCGCAACCTTGATTGTTGTTGAAGCCTTGATCGGATCTTTGATGTGGATTGAAGTTTTTTTGGTGAGTTTTGGTAATTGTTGTCGTAAGACCTCCAATTATGGTTTCTTGTTCTTTCCATATTTGCTACGGAAGAATGGCCAAGATTTTCGTTGTTGTCGTGTTTTCTCTCTAGCATTGCTTCATAATTAAGAACATCTCATATTCATCAAGTCCATTCAAAATTGATTCGACGTGTGCTCTCTCTCTCTTGTTTCGTGACTAACTAGCGCTAAGAGATCAACAAAATTAGAACCTTCACAAAGAATTTGTTCACAAAGAGATTGAGTTTCTTCGCATTTTTCAAAGATTCTTTGTAGTGCGGAACTATTTCTCGAATGTGCTATCCAAAAAGTTGATCCGGTGATATAAATACTTGAGTAGTGATTTTGCAATTGAGAAACCTGGATACGAGACTATCTTGTCATTAACGAGAATAGCCATGATAAGATCAATTGATCTTGTTTCTCCCAATCCATAAATTCTGAACAATATTGTTAGTGTGTTCATCTTTCTAGTCATATACTTCATCAACAATCGAAAATTGGAGAAAATGAAATTATGTAGTCGATGTCCTTTGATTATCAACATGACTTGTTTTCTTCACAACAAGGCATTGTTTTGATCGAGCTCTGATGTAATCGGATGTGTCAACAAAAGCGGATTAGCAGATCGAAGCATCGTTAGAGCACCTTCTGAAGTTGCGGTGTAAAAGAATTCAGTTAAAATCTGGTAGAACCTGTTTTGGTACCTTGTTGATATTTATGAACGAATAAAATGGAGAAAAAGAATGAAAATGATCCTGAGATCTAAACGAAAACTTCAATTCTTGTTACAGCTTACACTAGTTTTTATACTCTATTTTACTAATTGACAATGTAACTTACTCCGACTGATTGACTAACATCATATTTACAAAGAATGCCAGCTGTGATATAACTTGCTAGCTCAGCTTCATGACTAGCAGTTACAAAAGTGCAAGTAATTAATCCTATTTCAAGAGAGCTGGATTTTGTATGTGTAGTTATTATTCCTAGTCCAACTCCTAAAAACACAAAAGCCCACATTATTTCTCTAATTTTCTGAAGTTTGTATTGCCTCTATTTCACTCCAGTTGAGTTCATTTCCAAATTAAATCGAGAATGCCCACCTTATATTTCATAGCATGAACGAAAAAGAAATAGAGAGTATCAAAGGGTTCCGGTGATCTTCGCCGAAAAGGCGGCGAAACCGTGAAACGCAAAACTCAAGAACAGTGTGTGCCGATGAAGCGTATTCTACTGCTGTGTTGAGTAACGAAGACAGGTTAGGGTGATCGGCCTTAAAGCGGATCAGTTGTCGGAATTGGTTTTTGACACATCTGTTGTAACAAAATGATCAGTTTTCATGAATATCCTTGCGCTCTTCATGAATAAGTTTAAGTTGGGAATCCAGCCACGCTACGAAGGTAAAGGCATGCTCATGGTTGTCACAGCTAAAACAACATCCCTATGGTCATCCTCGGCTCGGATGCTTCTTATAAAATATACTCGTCAAGTGTGTGGAAAATCAATTTCCCTTTGTTTCCATTTTGGCTTTTACGAAATCATACTTTCAGTTTCATTTGATTGTATACATGGACACCTGTACAATACATTTCTGATACTTTTGTCTTCGGATTTAAAATATATGCATTCCAATCAAACAGGCACATCTGATGGGTAGTCTTTAGGGTGTCTCCTGATAGTTTCCCTCAGAAGCTTCTCTTGCTCTCCCAGGTTTGAAGGTGGAACATCGTATACGTCAGTGAACATGTCTGCCACCGGAGGTTTCTCAACCTTCTCGGCCACTTGAATCGCATGCAAAACCTACGGACCGCCAAACAGAAATGCTTGTCAACCAGTCTTGTCAAATCATTCAACCGAATGATATATATAAAGGGCAATCTAGTAAAACAAACATAGTTAAATAGTTTGAGACATAAGCACATGGTCCATTAACATAAGTTTAACGAAATGTTGGCCATATTGAAAATGAGGTAGTAAACGTTGACCATTTTGCCAATTTTTATATATATATATAAATGATTGTAGTATACCTGTTTCCTGAGGCTGCTTCTGAGCTCTGCCTCGGCGTCGGCGTGCCACCAACCGTTGCTTTCGATCCACTTCCTAAAACGGGACACCGGGTCCCGCGCCGACCTCCACCACTCGATCTCCTCCAAAGCCCGATACTTTGTCGAGTCGTCCGACGTAGAGTGATGTCCCACTCGATACGTCAGTGCCTGCAAACAAAATGCAATTTCATTTTTTACCACAACCTAAATGGACTACGCAGTTTTTTTCTTTTTTCATTTTACCTCGATTAGCACGGGTCTCTGTTCATTGATAGCGATTTCACGGGCGGCATGGACGGCACTGTACATCGCGAGAGCGTCGTTTCCATCGACACGGATGCTTCGGATACCGTAAGCCTTACCTCTTACCACAACACCGTCACCTAGGGATTAATTATTATAACGTCAAATGTGAGTCTATATCAGGCTTAGTTTGGGGAACAAGGGAAGACAAGGGTACTTCGGAACTGGTCTGAAGTGGGGGTACTGATAGCCCATCCGTTGTTACGGCATATGAATACTACAGGTGCCTCCCTAACCGCCGCAAAATTCAATGCCCCGTGAAAGTCACCCTGCAGTAAAATATAGTGCCAAGTTAGTCTGTCATAGGACTTTAGATAGAAGCCGAAAAGAGTAACCAGGGTAGAATAATAGTTTGGTTTTGGGTATGGTTGTATCGTTAATTTTCTGCTGTCGAATGTGGAGTACAAGATGATTAGCGCATTCGCTGGTTCTTCCCTATTTTCCGATGTGCTTCAGGCAAGCCTCTTGAATTGTACTCCAAATTGATTTCATCGATCAATCCCATAAATGATTAAAAAACAGCTAATAATCTAGTACCAAGCAAAAACAACTGGAACGTGGATTAAGTTACCTCGCTCGTACTTCCATCACCAAAATAAGTGACTGCACAAGCGTCTTTCTTGTCCATCTTTAGAGAGTACGCAGCCCCAACAGCATGAACAATCTGCGTTCTGAAATGCGATGTGTACCCACACAATCGAATCAACATATATATATATATATATATATATATATATATATATATATATATATATATATATATATGCTTATAAATATAGAGAGCGATTGAAAAGGAGGTTACGCGATGGTGGAGGAGACGGTGAAGTAGTTGAGCTTGTTAGAGCCGTAGTGAATCGGCATTTGCCTGCCTTTCCCGTAATCGGCTTTGTTGCCGAAACACTGATTCGCAAACTCTTGCAGACTGAAACCGCGCCAGAGCAACACCCCCGCTTCTCGGTACTGCGCTCAACAAAATTCACCATTCTCATATCCAAAATATATATATGTATATTTTTTTAAGAAGTCAAACCTGAGGGAAGATGAGGTCGTCGATAGTCAACGCGGCCGCGGAGGAAATGTTCAAAGCCTCCTCTCCAGCGCAGGTCACGTAGAAGGAAATCCTTCCCTGCCTTTGGGCTTCATAGAAGATCGTATCCATTACTTGGAGTGAAACCATGTCTTCGTACATTTTTCGCCCCATTTCTTTGTTCACCTATATATCACATCGGTCTCTTTCGTATGTTATGTTATAATCTAGACTATGAATACACATACATTTTTGCTCCGGGGATACGTTTTTTTTACCTTCACATATTTACTGCCGGTAATTATTTGCCCGTGGTCGTCGAGGACTCTGTAGCAGGGCACTCGCTCTCGCTGGGACTCCGATATGAACGTCAACTCAGGAGTGAATTGTAGTTTTCCTCCCGGGAATTCCAATTCCTGTCAGAAATCAATTAGATTAAATGAATAAATAGATGAATCGGTTCTCTTTGTTTCTTGTTATTTATGTTAGGAATTAGCCAGCTGATATTGAGTATCCATTTACAATATTTTAAATGAAAGCTAAAAAGGCCAAATAGCTATCTTTTGATTTGAGAATAAACATCGTTTTGCTTTAGTCCTCTATTTTATGCATATCTTTCATAGGAGTGATAAACTACAAAAATTATATCGTTCCATTCTGAAATATATTTAGTAGCTATAGAAAGTCATTTTCTTTTTCCCAGGTTTCTAAATTCTTCTATAACTATAGAATATATATATATATATTAGACTCCATTTCCTAATTAATTCACTGTTAATCGAAACTGCTTACAATATCATGTTTAAAAAAAATCATTTCCCCCAAAAATTAAGATCCTAAATATAAATTTAGTTAA
Organism: Urtica urens; assembly: GCA_958296335.1. Taxonomy (NCBI): domain Eukaryota; kingdom Viridiplantae; phylum Streptophyta; class Magnoliopsida; order Rosales; family Urticaceae; genus Urtica; species Urtica urens. Next base: position 17,404,504 of record OY282530.1, on the reverse strand, counting down.
ACCTTAATCATGTTGCACGAAGTATATGTAGTTGAGCTACATTTTCTTGATATTCACTCGATTGATGAAATAGTAAATTCTCAACCAATAATATATGATCAGTTCCGATTTCACACACACACACAAAAGTCCCCCATTAGCAACCATAATTATTTATTAAAATTAGAAGAAAAATATTGAAAACTAGGAGAGTAGAATGAGGAGAGACATTAGTAGATTAATTTCAGGAAATAACCTGTGTAGTGGAATCAAGATGATGCAAAGAATGGGGACTTAGTTTCTCAGCTTTTGTGGCCTCAAATCGCCGCGAACAAAAATGGGGTTTCGCATTACAATCACGAAAACTCTCAGGCCGAGATATTGCTTGAGAGGAATTGATTAAACTACCCAAGCACAGCTTGTAATGCTTCAAACCTACGTTGAGCGATTTTCTCGTCCAAAGAGCCATTCTTATTATTATACGCAGAGAGAAGATTAACCACGATCAAGTGCAGAAATCGTGAACCTCTGTATTTTGTTTTGTTTCGTTTGAGAGAGAGGCATATTGATTCTGAACGTAGCTTTAAATGTAAATTAATTGGATTTGGATCTTCTGCTTCCGTGTGAGTTTGAAAACCGTAAACCTGTGTCAAATAACTAGCCACGTCAGCTGAAGATGAGTCTAACGCGTCACCTAAAGATATCATATAAGGTTGAAGATGCCACGTAGACTTAGCGGACCCACTTGACTAAACTTATTTAGGTAGTTGGATTACGTAGACTACACGTTTAGTAAGTTACTTACAGTGACATATTGGATTCAAGAACGCGATTCGCATTTCTATCTTTTCCAATACCACATTTTTGCGAAGCTAGCCGATCTAACCATAAATGAATTCCATGAGACGAAAAATGTATCTTTAATAACAACGTTGTTTCATGGAATGATAAATACGAGGATCAAAATTAAATAATTTCATCTTTCCAATATGAACTACTTAGATGTATTGATTTTTACCGACCTAACTTTGGCACAAATTCAAGGTCTAATTTTTATTCCTTCTATTGAGTATTGAAGATAAACATACTGCCATTTTTATAAGGGACAATTACATAAATAAATAGTCTATCCAAACATAAAAATTGTATAATAGCCAAACGTTTACAAAAATTTGGTTAATGTCCATAAACCATTATAATTGTCAAAAAAAGACAATATTGCCCACAAATAAAGAAGCGGCAAAAAAAGTAAATAAATAAAAATAACTCACGTTTTACAAGGCAGTTGAAGATGAAGAAATAAATAAATATAAACGGAAATTAATAAATAAAACAGTTAACGCTCCAGATTTTCTGTTTAATATATAATTAAGCAGTTTAAATTCAAATAAAAGCAACTGCTAATTTTAAAACGAAATTAGAAAATTGAAAGGGTATGAAGGGAAGAAAAAAACCATTACAATTGACACGTCATCAAGCTTGGCTATTTTCTAAAAAAAAATTTAAGTTTGGCTAATTTACAAACACATAGTTTAAAAGTGCTATCCAGTGCAATTTTTCTTTTTATAAATATATAATAGGATATATTTGATATTGTTAAGATATTTTTCTTTTGAAAATAAATAACTATTTAATAAAGAAGAATTTGTTGCAAAATTTAATTAAATAATAGTCTAATAAATTAATTAATTGATTATGTTAATCATTTTGACTTGGTAGATTTTTTTTCTTTGAAATAAGCTAAATTAATTTAATCAGTTAATTAATGTACTTTGATCTACTCATCTATATTTGTAATAACTTATTTTTAAATATTTTAATAAACATAATAATTTTTTTGGGAAGGCACATAATAAATTATTGAACTTCAAGTCTCTTCATATTAAGTTTAAATGGATAAAGCAAAAAAAAAAATTAATAATTTAGAAAAAAATGTGTTTGTGGCAAATAATTATTTAATGTGAAATAGTGGTAAGTTAGGCAGAGAGATCAGAGCGCCGAGTCAGAAAACGACGGCTTCGTCGTGGATCGATCGAATGTCTTGCGTGTCCCATATTTCATCTTTTTCTTCGATGTATTTGTAAGGATTGAGATAGGAAGGAATGGAATGGATAACGACAGACAACCCAAGACCAGTCACGTGATAATATAATGACGTGTGACATTTTGTCAGTTTCAAAAGTGCCAGAGTTCCAATTAAATACTACACCTGATCACAGGAGCTTATCAACGTTGGACTTGTATTGTCTACGTAGTTCAATGTGTACATGCGCCAATATTCAATACGAACTCATTTATATATACGCACGTGTATATAAATATTATACTTCCACTGTAATAATTTATCCATAATAATTAAATAAAGATTGCAACTGCTAGCTTTGATTTCGAAATAAAGGACTAAGTGATTAAGCTCTTTTACTTGATGATAAATTTGTAAGTATCCAACTCATAGATTTTAGCTCTTCTAAAATTATAACAAAATTATTTATCCTGTTAAAAAAAATGTCCAAACCTAAAATTAGCATTATGATAATTCAATTATACTTATCTACAAAAATACTCTGTCAAAATAAAAATAAAAAATTAAATTATGATTTTCACTACTAAAAACCACTAGTATTGTCAAGTCAGATTTTTTATTACATGATCAGGAAATTGAACTCGTAATTTTATTATTTGAGCAAGTAACTGGCAAAAGGTATATGGCGAGATGATAATAGACATACATGTGACCATTTGCTAGAGGCATCTATCAATACAATAAACTATCAATTTTGCTGGTAAAGGTTTTATGATACGTTTTCCAATAGAAGAAACTTTACATGGGAAAAGCACCTTCTTCAAATATGTTTCAATCCTTGAATGGATGCCGCATTGTTTTTTTGATAATTTTTCGCATCGTTGTTGAATCAGGATGACCTAACCGTTCATGGCAAGGTGTTATGACTAAAGGTTTGACCATCACCAAATTTGATTCGATTGTATTTATATAAGTGTAATGTAATACAACAATGAGAATTGGTATATTATCTGATATGATATTTTTTCAGCCTTAAGTGTAACATATAAACACTTCGGCACCTTCAGTAAAGGACTGAAAATCGAATCCATGAGAATATATATCCTTTGAACGTAATAGATTATGTTTGGATCTTTGTGAAAATAAAGTAGTTATTGTAATATTTGTGCTATTTGGGAAAACAAGTATAACATGTCAGTCCCCTCGATCAAATCTACAAGATCTGATATTGTATTCACAACATTTTTTGTTAGTTTAATTATTAAATTTATTTTTATCTTTCAAGATAGTATCCGTTGTTTCATTATTAATTATGTAAAAAAATTCGATACTATATTTTTAATTGATTTCACACTTAGCTTTATCCATGTCAAAACTTCAAATAAAATTAAAATAAAAAGAACTGATAAGAAACATTATTAATAAAAAAAACATAAGTATGCTAGAATATGACTCGTAAAAGTGTTAATGTTACACATTATATATAAATATATAACATAACATCGGTCCGTCGAGTTTCATTCTGGACATGGAATTACATAATCCATTTTTCATTCTCCATCATCTTCATAGGATAGTGTCGATAAAATCATCAGTGAAGTCGGGTGCATCAAAGTGAGTGGAATCACCTTAATCAATAAAGTTGACCTATTTCGCTTTTCCTTTTACATATATCTCGTAAAATTTGCATAAGTGCTTTGGGACTCGACAAACTTGAGGCAATGCGCTTTAGTGCCACATTTGAAACAAGAGGTTTCAAGATTCTTTGAAGAATTAGCGTCTTTTTTTGTGTGGTAATTTTTGGGGTTCTTTTTCTCTCGATGCCACTTGTCATTATTATAAATGGTCTTATGAGGCAGATTATTGAACCACCTTGACCATGACCACAACCACAACCTCTTCCACGATCTTGGCCTCCCTCATGATCTTGAAATAGTTCTCATATTCAGGTTCAGGGTTTAAGTACCGGTCCAAAATATCGTCAATTTACCGATTTTTACCGAGCTAATTTAAGTAGTTATAAAACTCAAATTATCGCCAAATTATCAATTTTTACTGATCATCACAATGCATTTTTATACTTACCGCCGATAGTGGTTATAAACTTAAACATTGTAATTTGATAATGGATTAGAATTTGATTATAGAGTTGTGATTTTTTATTTTGAATATAAGATTCTTCATTGATAATTGATTTTGAATTTATAATATAAAGTTATGAATTTGACAATGTATTATAGATTAGAATTTGATTATGAATTATGGAATTGTGACTTTTGATTTTGCATATAAGATTGTTAATCGATAATTGATTTTGAACTTATAATATAAAGTTGTGAATTTGATTATGGATTATGGATTTGAATTTGATTATGTATTATGAAATTGTGATTTTTGATTTTGAATTTAGAGTATAAAGTTGTGAAAGTGATAATGGAATTATGAATTTGGATATTGAATTTATAATATAAGATTGTGATTTTGAAACTTTTAATTTTTAATTTTGATATCGAACTTGAATTTAAAATATAATATTTGTATTATGAAATATGGAATTGTGAATTTTAATATTGAATTTGAATTTAGAATATAAAATTATGATTATAACATATGAAATTATGAATTTTGATATTGAATTTGAATATAAGATTGTGATTATAAAATATAAAATTGCGAATTTTGATATTGAATTTGAATTTACAAATTTTGATTATGCATATATGTATATTTTGGATTTTAAAAATATATGTGTGATATGATATTTGTGTGTATATTTATAAGTATATTTGTCTATTTATCGATATTCGATAATTTGTCGGTATATTCGATAATCGGTAATAATTTTTTTATAAAATATTGATGGATATACGTTCTAGAAATCAGATCTCACATTATCAATGCTTTCGAGAAATGCCAATTTAGATATGTAAATTGAAATTTCTCTTTTCACGAAGAGAAGGCATCTGTGAAAGTTCCAAACCCTCTCTTTCTCTCTCTCTCTCGAATCACATCAAATTGAGCTGCTACCCTCAGCGATGACTCCCCAAATCCCTATGAGATCATATCCTCTCGGTCGGACGGCGGAGATTAATCCGAGGCATGCATCAGCATGATCAGACGGTGTTGAGCTTGAGACCTGGTGGCGGTCGCGATAGGGTTGTAGGTGTTAAGTCGTCGTCGCCTTCGTCTTCTTCGGTCACTGGTTCGACGTTCTTTTCCGATCTACCTCTCCTCCGCCCTCATGGTGGCGCTTCTCTGACCTTCTCTCTATAGGTATAGCCTTCGATCCTCGTGGTTCTCTTCTGGATCTATTTTGTTGGTCGGAAGAAACCGTAGCTAGTGGTTTCACGAGTCTTCATTGGATAATGTTAGATTAAAAGATAAATTTTTTGTAATGAATCTGTTTTCGAAGCTAAACTTATGAATGAGTGTCCTAATTCTTGGCTGGCCGCGTAGTATGTGTACCTGCTGTAAATATGGACAAAGAGTTAACTTGTAGGATTTTAGGTGGGCATTTATCGAGTTCCGAATCGTCCATGAAGAATCTACAAACATGGGAAGTGTTAAGGTTTTATGTTCGTTGTTTCAGATTGATATGTCTAGTGGTTAAAGGGTCGAATCAACTTAGTGCCCTAATTATTGGTGGCTACTTAGTTTGTTTACCTGTTGAATATGGACAAAGAATAAACTTGCAGACTTTTATCCGGGCATTTATCTGAGTTCTGAATTGTGCATAAAGAATCGACAAACACTAGAAAACTGATATAAACTCTAATCTTACCAAGCACTAGTTTTTCTTTGGATTATAGACGGTTCTCCTCGTAACTCGTCATTACAGTTTTTCTTTTGGCAGAATTGATCCTTACCGCTGATCTCGAATCCAGTCCTCCGATTCCACCGTGTCAAAATTATCTTGCATTGCCGGCTGTGGCTGGAAAATGTTGATCTTCACTCGATGTTGATTCTTTAAGCTGTTTAGGTTTGTTAAACTTAAATAGTTTCTATTGTGTTAAAGATTTTTGGTTTTATCGGGAAATTTGAGGCTATATAAGAAAAATGTATATGAAGTTAGGAAAATGAAAAGGGATAGTTGCTTTACTGCCGTCGATGAAGAAAGATTTAATTCATTTTATCACCTTTGGGCTGGGCATGTTTTCATATAAAATCTTTTAATTATTATTTATTGGCATTTGAGTAATGGATCTTGTAGCTCGGTGGTATAGTTAAAGCTTGAAAGGGTTAAGCTACTAAGAGTAGAAATGACTAGGGTTTTGCTGCAATTTAAATTCCTCCTAAAATTCTAACTTGCTCTTGATAATTGTTTGTTTCGGTTGACAGTTTGTGTTCCATGGGTATGGTATTTTAGGAGAGTAATTCATATTTGATTTCTATTCTCTGCGAGCTGAACTGTTCTTTTGTCTGTGTCTCTCTGCCTGCAGCTTATCGTTGGTATTTGCGCATCTGTGAAAGAGGACTTGTTATCTTTCTCAGCTCCAACTGGTCGGTAATAAAGGTGATGGACATGGCTGGCACGCACTTGTCACTGATGTCATTGGCGGTACTCTTTTTCCACAGCTCTGAGTACGCGCTAGCGCTGTGGTTCCACGGCCGAGAAAACGTCACTCTCGGGTCTCTCCTCATAACCAAGCAGTACCTGATGGCCATGTCGCTCTCGTACTTGGAGTACTTGTGCGAGGCTCGGTTCTTCCCTTGGATGAAGGAGCACCGCTGGATCACCATGTTGGGGATCGCGATGGTTGTGATTGGGGAGATCGTGCGTAAAATAGCGATTGTGACTGCCGGAATGGCCTTCACGCATCTCATCAGGACTCGTTCTGACGAAAGTCACAGATTGGTCACCCACGGCGTGTACGGCTGGTTTCGCCACCCGGGCTACTTGGGCTTCCTTATCTGGTCTGTCGGAACGCAGGTGATGTTGTGCAACCCTGTTTCGACGCTCGCATTCACATTCATTGTTTGGCAGTTCTTCTATAAGCGCGTCCCGTATGAAGAGCACTACTTAAGGAGGTTCTTCGGATCCAGATACGATGAATACGCTCAACAAGTCCCCTCTGGGCTGCCTTTTCTCAGCTGATCTTCCGTTTTTAGGCCGAGATTGGAAAATAAGATTATCTATTGGAAGGTGATCCACTGTTTTCTTATTAAAATATGTTGAGTGGAACAACAACACAGTGACAATACAGTGACGCTGACTCTCTCTCTCTCTTGCATATTATTAAAGAGACAAACATTTCATTCATTCTTGTTAGTCTGATTTGAATCTTATTATAAACAATAGTTTTCCTAGTTCTTCAACAAACCATAACAAGAGATATATAAATATACATGAACAAGTTGTTCATGGTTAGATTAAAACAAGATATTGATATTGATCAAGATTTATGATGTCTTGGTTATGAGATATAGAGAGTTGGAGACTCCATTGTTCTTCTAAGTATCTTATAAAGATATTTTCTCAAGGCGATAAGGAATTAATCATTTATCATCTTCTGTCCCAGAATCATTATGTATGAATTGCATCGTGCTTATCTTAAATTTGAGATAACACGTGTCATTTCATAACTTCAATATGTTCATTTGAGATTTGTTACATTCTAGATCCAAGATATGTGATTTAGATGCGCTTGATTGGTGAAGCATTGGAGTTATGAAGTTGATATGAGTACACTTTGTGAAGTTCTCATAGATATGAAATTCATGTACAAAGATTGTTGAAATGCAATGTACATCACATCATGTTTTATTACTTAAATTGTGAACAAATGCATCGGCTGTTGTCAAAATTGAATAATAGATTTTTTTGGATGAAAGGATGTACTTGTTAGCTATTGTCAATACATTATTTATAACTTATTCAGAAATATTAAAGGGGTTGAAGAAATAACAACTACAAGGTAACATGAAAATTTTGCAAATCTCATTTAGTTGATGATATTCATGAAGGGTAATCATTCGATAATATTCAGTGGATCCGTTCATCACAAATAAGTAGATTTTTGAATAAAATATATATTTATTTGAATAAAGAGTTTCTCGGTATCAACTTCTTAGTGCTTTAGTGGAGTCAATTAACACTACACTCTTTGAAAAAATTTTGTGAACTTTAAGTTTTAGAGTTCTAGTTAATTTTGACAAAATTCCCCAACCGACATACCTATTTATGTGATTACCTCAATTCGACGTAAATATGATCTGTCCTCAGATGCATGGACTCTACCTCGATGATATTCCAAATCGTCTACCGAAAATAATCAAGCACGTTAATCGCGAGCCACCTAGAACCAGTTGTCGGCGTAGATCTCTACAAATAAAGTGAAAACAAAAATAAATAATACGCCAATGACTTAATTAAACCCTCAAGTAGTTTTATTAGTTAATATCATATATCCAAAAATATATTCTTTAAACCAACCAAAAATAAGCATTATATTTCTTATTTTATTTACACGAGATGTTAGATATGACAAGTAGCCTATGTCAGAAATATCTTGCATAAATGATTTGTTTTACTAAACCATGTAAGTGAGGATTCAACAAATATTAACAAGGAATGAGAAATATAAAAAATGGAGCGCAAGCCATGTTCATATTTTAGGAACTTTGGTTAACAAATGATATTCTGTACAGGTCATTCCAATCATGAAAAATAATGCTATATATGTTGAAAATTATTTAACAAATTTAAACAATATTATTATATAACACATCTATATGTGGCACAAATATAAAATAAAATCTAAAATAAATTAAAACTCATTTTAATATATTAATAACTTAGGCATTCAAAATCACTTACATGTCAATAAACCATTTATACTAACCATGTTGTCAACAAATTAAATAAAATGATCTCACACCTTATAAACACATTTATAAAAATCAATCACAGATCCAATTCGTTTAGAAGACTTACATATAAGGTTGTTAACAACCTCGTGCGTTTCTAGTTAACGTCGGAGCGCCTCATCAAATTCCTAGAATCTGCCTCGTTGGATTGAAGATTTTGACCCGCCAGATTGAACTCTGGCCGGTCGGCAGGAATTGGCCTGTGAGCTTGTGGGTTCCTGCGAGTCGCTGGAGCTTCGAGACATGTGCACTAGGGTAGACAAGGACTAAGGCTAGGTGATATTGATCACTGGTTAGCTGAATGAGATTAAAATCCTAGGTTAAACGATTGATTGGAGAGACCAAAATAGATATGATCTTGAAACATCTCCCTAAATTGTTTGATACCCTCGAACTGAATCATGCCATGATCAAACTCGTGTATTATGTTACAAAGCTAATGAAGAAATGTCAGACTGCAAAAATTGTGTCACTAAATATAAAAGGGACCATGGAGAGGTACATGCTACGGAGCATAGATCCTCTAAATTGGGCAATGGCAATGACTAATCAATGGGCAATGAGCAATTGTTAAATTGAAGTTGCATCTGACTCGGCGGTTGGCATCATAACGCTGTATTTGGGTTATGTGATTCACATATACAAAATTCATGTTGAAATAATGCTACTGCATTAGTATTATACTATGCTTTGTCATGAGAGTGTGAATGAATAAATCAGGCCTGGTATTCATCGAATATAATATTATTTGATTAAAACATGTGACATGTAAAGACATCACACTCTATGTTTTTCACATTCACAAATAACAAAGGAGTTAGTGAAATAATAACTCAGGGGTAAAATGATAATTTTACATTCCTCTGAGTTACTGATACACATGAAGGGTAATATCGTAAAATACTTCGTGGATCGTGTGAAGAATTATTTTGTCACATCAAACGGAAAATAAATGCATATGAACTTAGAGAGTTTCAATATTAGTCTTTTGGTGGAATCGACTAATATTAAGAATTAAAAGACGGAAAAAATTTGTGAACTTTTGAGTCCGATTTTTATTCTAAAACTTCGTTCATGTAGGTCTATTAAATTGCAATGATAGACTCTCAGACGAGATTTATTGAACTAGAAAAATTTTATTTTCACATTGAAAGTAAATTGTGATTTACACTAAGAGAATGATTTTCTAAGTAATCGAATAAATAATTATGGATAATAACATATTTTGATGATTCAAATAAATAAAAGATAAAAATTAATATTTTCTCGTTTTGTACTACTTTTAAGAGTATGAAAATAATTAATGATATATCATTAAATAAATGATATATTCTACAGTAATTAAATATTATTTTAGAAATAAATAAAATATATATTTTTTGGAAAATATTGAAGAATATTCGACCATAATTAATGAATTAGGTCAAGAGATTAATTTTTTAAACTAATTTAAAGGAACAACGGGCTTAAGGTTGACTAATGTGTTTGATCTAAGAATAGCCCTTTCTCTCTATTTAAAAGATTTTTTTTTGAAACCTTGATCCCCTAACCCTAACCCTAATCAAATCACTCGGCCAAGTCCCTCCTCTGTGTGTGCTTGTGTTGGCCAAGAGAGTTAGAGAGAGATCAATAAATATTTTCTTGATTTTCCGAACGTTCTTGAGTGATCCAGAGTGCTTTTCATTGTTCAATTGAAGAGCCCACCCTCTAAATCTCCCCAAAATCCAAGAGAATTATCATTGACTCTTCTCTTTGTGCTTGAGTGAGATTATACCTGCAGAGATTCACTCGAAACGTGAAAAATCGAGCGAGACGCGACGAGGCACGTTTCAGCCTTCCTGCCGGCCGGACTGACTAACCAGACAGGATTACTTGTCGGGCCTAATGCGTGCCTTATCCACCACAGGATCTTGGAGCAGATCCAGGTCAAACCACTTCACCAGCATGTGGTCTTTAACGGAAGTCCCAACTTTCATGAAAAAATTTATAAACTGTCACACTGCTTGCTGTATGGCTTGACGCTTCTACCCTTCAAACATCTCATGGAGATTGAACACCATATTACCGAATTCCTTGATGTTCTAATGGTGTTGCTGGAACACATTCTTTATTAAGCTAAGATATAGCATCTAATAATCCCATCGGATCGGAGCCAGGTCGCTAAGGCGTCCTTGTCCTCTTCAGTCGAATCAATATTCGTCTCAGGAGGACATAGGGTGGTGAGTACCCATTTGTGCATATTAAGGGTAAGGAAAATCTCGAGGTTACGTTTTAAGTCGAGGTATATCGTGTTCAAGTTTATTCGTGGAAAGGATTTTTGAGAGAGGGTTACGAGACATTATGGTTTTTTGCTGATTTAAGTTGAAACGAGTATATGATTAGTCTTTCTCTAGAGCTTATGTTTGTTTAAGATTTTAGCATGAACAAAATAGAAAAAAAATCCAAAGGTGTTATAAACAAAATGACATTTTCCTATGCTGAGGGGAGGCCACAATATGTCTCCTTTCATAAGTAATGACTCATCATTATTGCTTAGTCAAGATGTAACTACATCAACGACTAGCCTACTAGCAGAGATGTCCAGAAGAAAATTATTTATTTGAATATCGATGTAATATAAATCTCTCGTGAATCCTTATTGTAATTTATTTAATTAAATTAATAAAAATTGAAACGTTCATTCATTCTTTTTTTGATTTGATTGAAGATTTATGATATTCAATAGTCTTATAGTCCTTAATCAAACCTAACAACGTATGAAGAGACAAATGTAGATTTGCGTGAACAAACTTATTATGGTTTGCTTAAAACGAAATATTCACAATCTAAAAATCAATGGAATATTGATCCTAGTATGATTGTTGGAAGAATCTATGATGGCTGGGTACGAGGCATAGAGAGTTAGGAACTTTATAATTCTTCCAGTGTATCTTCTGAAGGTATTGAATTGACCAGTGCACCTTTAGAGATAATGTAAGAACAAACTATTTAACTTTTTTTGTCTCAAGGTCACTATGTATGAATTGCATCGTGCTTACCTTAATCCTGAAATGAGACATGTCATTTCATAACTTCTATATATTTATTTGAGAAAGATACATTCTAGATCCAAGTTCGTGAATTAGATGCGCTCTATTGGTGATGTATTGGGTTGTGAAGTTGACATCAGTATACTTTGTGAAGTTTTCAAAGATATGAAATTCATGTACAAAATTGCTGAAATGCAATGTATATCACCTCATCCTTTATTACTTGGATTGTGAATAAATGAACTGCGCGATATCCAAAATTGAGTAATGAATTTATTTGGATGAAACAATGTGACTTGTTAGCTCCTCGCCAATACATTGTTTTTAACTTATTCACAAGTAACAAAGGAGTTGAGGAAATAACAACTAGAATGGTAAAATGATAATTTTATAAATCACATCTAATTGATGATATTCATGAAAGGTAATCATAGATAACATTCTATGGATCCACTCAACATAATTAATTTGAATTTGAGTAGAAAATAAATTCATTTTAACCGAGAGATTCTTTGTGTCAACTCTTTAGTGGAGTTAGTTGATATTAAGCTAATACTCGAAAAAAATTTGTGAACTTTTAAGTCTGAATATAGTAGCTCAAGCTTTGTTCATTTGGATCCATAAGGTCACTATTACCGGTCATTAGAGTAAGATTGTTAAATTAGAAGCTAAGTCAAAATAAGTTCAAGTGTTGAACTATACGTTTACCCGAAAAATGTCTAAAGGGTATTTTTGTCCACATGGACATAAAATTATGTGAATGTCTAAACAAGATTTTGAATATTTTCATATGATGGAAATATAAATTATTTTCTAAAGCCGAGAAGTCGTTTGAGACATTATGAAATTAATTTCATTATTTGTGCCGAGAATTGTCTTAAAAAAATAAGGAAACATCTAGAAGTTCCCCGTAGGTAAAATTTCGGCCAACATCAAATAGAGAGAAGAAAATAATATCTCTTATTATTTTGTGCATTATTGTATATTGGTAATTGCCCAAAAGAAAAGAGGAACTGAATTTCTTTGAGAATGAAACAAATGTGCTAAGTGAGGAAACAAATTTCCCTCACCAATGCTTGCATATGGCCGTCTTATTGATAGAGAAAGTGAAGAAGAAATCAAATACTGTGTCATGAATACACAATAGGAAAGGGTAATTACCTTTTCTTGTATTTTCTTCTCCTATAAATAGAGGCTCACACTGAGATGTGAAAATAAGTTTGGACTTGCTCTCACTCTATTCTAAACGTCCATATTCTCTCTCTCTCTCTCTCTCTCTCTCTCTCTCTCTCTCTCTCTCTCTCTCTCTCTCTTTAAAATAACTCTCTTATTTTGGAACTTATGTCCTCATTAGACTTAGGCTTAAATTAGCTATTTAACTCATACACTTGTTTTTGAGTTATTGTGTTTAATTGTGCCCACACACAAATCCTTCAAATCCTCCATAGACTCTTGCAATAGAAACCTTAGGTTTCTCTAGTTCACCACTAGGTGTGAAGGAAACAAGTAAGATGAGACGATCAACCTTTCCCAAAACTCCTCAAAGATAAAGCTACAAAAAATGTTTGTAATAAGTAATTAAATAATATTTTTAAAATAATTAAATGTTCATACACTTTGCCTAGGTTAGTAAAATTGTTTTACTAGTAATTTTTTTTATTTTATATTATGCCATTAATTTGTTAATGATATTTTTTTCTTAACCTTAGACCTATTCCAACATAGCCACCTTGTAATTCAGTTTGATAACTCACATTCTTTTGCAGGGCCTCGAGGGAGGATTACTAGGTATCGAGTCTAAGTGTATAATTAATCACTTGGCTCAAAAGATCTAAACTAAAAATAATCCTCCAAGGGGAGACCTTGTTTCAGTGTATCACGTTTGGACATAACTTTTCAAGCACATAAGAGCAAACCACCGTTGAGTACTCTCATTTAATAGAAGACCACGAAGGTGACTTTTAGTATGACAATAATTACTCTTTTCATTAGTGTTGGGTTCGTGGGTTGTAAACCAGTACAACCCTCCCACATACATTTTATAGTTGGCACATCGTCTCTACGTTCGGATACACGTTTTTTAGCGCATGAAAGATAGAGTGAAGTGGCTTGAAACTTAGCTGTGGATGACATGTTTCTATGGAGACCAGTGTTAATGCATTGCATAAGGAACATAGTCAGGTATTTTCTACAAAGGAAAGTTTGTGAAAAAATATTTAACTTTTAACTCTACATCTTTCACTTAGAGTTTGAGATTACATATTTTCACGGAATCTAAAAATCCCAAATTTAAACTTTCATAAATTCAGAAATCCCGGACATTGAGCACCTCAGAGTAAAAATTCCATAAACGAGGACTCCAAAATTATATAATGCTAATTCAAATTGATTTGGAAACTAGATTTACAAACTTTTAATTTGCTTTTAAAAACGCTCAAATCCACGTTTTTAACATAAAGTTTTGCTCGATTTGCTGAGTTATTTTCTCTTATAAAAAAATGTTGGACATATTTTGGCCAACAATTTACATGTATCGAAATAGGGTGCACTAAAATGTTTTATGAGTTGTTAACATGTCAATAAAATAGCACATAATAGAATAAACATAAAACGAACGAACAACTAAATAAATTTAGTAAGACAATATTAGTATTTATGATATTACTTTAAATACTGAAACTAATCAAAACACGTTTATGATTATGTGGTAAATTAAAGTCTTTTAGAACTCATTTTATAATATCATCCCTATAACGGAAAAATTCATAATTTTAATATAAAGGCTCATTCCCCAAGTAAATTCATGAAAATGTTTTCACGAAGCAACGAAATATAAAAAACTTTCATGTGAACATTTTAATACCTAGACAAAGTTCATGAACATATAACTTATATTAAATTAAAATATGAAAATATTTAAATTCGGTACCAACCTTTGATTGTTCAAACTCTTGTTTCTCCTTGCAGCAAGGCTTTTAAACGTGTCTTTGAAAACGAGCAACAACAATAGTCTTCGACTCAAAGGGCTAATAAAAACCTTAAGTGTAATGAGGAGGTAGGTGCAAAAAAAAAGAGAGAGAAGAAGCGAAAGTGGGAAATGGTCGGATTTAGAGAGAGAGAGAGAGAGAGAGAGAGAGAGAGAGAGAGAGAGAGAGAGAGAGAGAGAGAGAGAGAGAGAGAGAGAGAGAGAGAGAGAATTTGGCAAAGTCTCAATGGAATATTAACTATCGAATTTTGTGTGTTTTCACATATCATTATAGAGGTGAATTTATAAGGGGGTTGAATTCAACCAACAAAGAATATCTTATATTCATTTTTATATTATTCATTACCTATTTCTATAAAATATAATATATTTCTTTTCTCTCTTGTTAGGGCCGGGCCATATTCACTACCCAAAACAACAATTTTGTTTCTTTTTTTTGTATATACCTTCATATATCTCTATACAAAATAAAGTATATCTTATGATATCACTTGGCCGACCATATAAATATCGAAATAAATTTTAGATGTTTCTTTTAATTGTCGAAGACAAATATAGCTTTTGTAAAATTATCAAATATAATTTCACAAAAATGAAAAATTGAAGAATTGAAGATCAAAACTTGAGAACTGGAGAGGAAGATGGAAAAATACATCCTGAGTTGTCTGATTGAGTTGATTGGAAATAATACTACTTAAACATAACTTCAACTGTGTACAAGCAGACAAAACATCGGCCATAAGCCAAGACCAATGAAATAATACATGTGTAACTAATACACATCAGATAACTAGAAATGAAAATATAAACAGCTAAAGCCTAACCGCTTTAGTTTCTTCGATTTCAGTACTTAATTCGTTATATATGAGAGCACTTCCTTCAGATTTTTGGTCCATTAATATCATCAGACAACAAAAATGACGGATTATATAAAATTCCTCTAACAAGCATGGAACATACACGAGCTAAATATTAAGGAATAACCAGCTTTTTTTTCTTCTGTAAATTGTATTTGACTCGGTCCCATACAGCACAAATTTATTGCGAATGATCAAACAGACCAAAACATACATAGCAACATAATCGAACATAGAACTCGTTAACTATCCATCAATCGTCAATGGCCAAGTTGATCTTCCTTGATACGGTGGTTTTCCCATAATGAGCGGTACTCGCTGGAGGATCGGGACACTTGCACACTCCATTAACACAGGCATATGCACTTCTCTTATGAATACAGAACAATAGCTTACAATCCGCGTTAGTCTTGCACGGCACCACCAAAGCATTTGATGTTATCGTACACAATTCCGCACCTGTGTTTTTTTAAGCCATTTATTACATACATGCAGTGGAGTCATAAATTGTTAAGAAAATGTAACTTAAGGAAAACTTATATTTTCTCATATATAGTTTTTGAATATAGTTTCACGATAAATATAAAATTATATTTGGTCATGAATTATTAAAATGAAAATATCATATATATATATATATATATCTAAATGTATATAAGAAAATCTAAATAGAAATCGAATGAATAAATTAAAAGATTTGATGGCTGTAAACATGGTGTTTTAACGATTCCACTTAGTATTGAACCAATAAGATGAGCTGAAGAAAAAACAATCCGGAAAATCGACTTTCTGTGATGGATTGTCACACTTAATGTAATAAAATTATGTTTTACATCGTGAATACCGCAAAAATATATATATACCCACACACATATATATTATATGATCAACAATGAAATCTTTGGGTGAAAGAACTTCAAAGCAATACTGAAGGGAAATCATAAAAAATAAATTGAGAAAGAGAGAGTACAAGCAATAATAAGGAGAAACACTGTTGCAAAAGTCATGCTCAGACCAACTTTCTTCATACTGTATCCGCTTTTCGGTTTCTTCTTCGTATTTATACTTCTTTGTTCTGTGACGATTATGTAACTTTCGTGTTGTTGTGAAAGACAGCCTACACACACATTTATATATACAATTTTCCGAAGCAGGTTTATATATGACATTTATTTATTTTATTACGAAATCACAACATTTAATAATACGTTAATAATTGGCGATACGCTTTTATTTCTATGACTTGAATGGCATATCAAACCTCTTAATTAGCACAAAGATAAACCTTGATGATCAAATGTCTGGTAAGATCTAGAACTACTATCTTTGACATTGGACTTTAATACTCAATTACACCATGATATTTTTAAGAAAAGTTTTCATTGGCTTGCGATTGGTGGAGATTGAACCGCGACGTCCAACTTGAAGAAGTATTATTACCACATACGGATCAATCCAATTTCACCAATAATTAAGTAAAAAAACAATAAGATAAAATCGAATCTTGGATGCCTAATACTGGCTTCAATTTTTTTTTTTTCCTAATACATGAGATATTCTCGAATAAAAAAATAAACGTCTTTTGAGTGCAACTAATAATAAAGTATGCGTGAATGCATAAAAGTACATATATTTATTTCAACAAATTTGGTTAAAACAGGTGTTTTTTTCTATAAATAAATTATACATCACATTTTACTAATTATTAATAAATAAGAATAAAATATGAAAAACTCGGGAAGATATAGGATAAATAAATAATAAGTTGTACATCTATCGAGGCATGAGAGATGAGTGTAGAATATATATCATGCATTAATCGAGTTAATTAAGTGGTGTATTCCATAAGGAGGATGAATACAAGATAGTGGGATAGATTTGATATTTGACAATAAAATTTCAATCTTCACTTAAAGAAAAGCATATGAGAGTACATATTTATATGGGTTAACGAAGGTAATAGTTTTATAAAGGTTTTAATTTGGATTTGTCCAAGTTTTGGTAAATTTTGGTAAGTGTACATACATTTAATTAACCAAAAATTGTATCAAATATGCCTCAAAATTATATTTTCGCCCAACATTATTTGCAGTATTATTTTTTGGTTAATTGATTGATATTCCCACCCAAAAAATTGAAATATATATTTCGGTTAATAAAAAAATAATAAATGCATTTTAAACCAAATCCAATCAGTTAATCAATGCTATTAAACCGCCCGAATTTTTTAGGTATTAATTAGTTTCGAAAAAAGGAGAGAGGATAATAATCCCAATACCCAAAAGAAGAGAGAGAATTTCAGCATGCATAGCTCGAAACCGAACGGTTTCTCTCAAAATAAAAACCCCATTACATTCGACCACAACTAACGACGATCGACGAGCATACTGATTTACGAGCAAGAAATCTACAGGTATGTTTTTCGAATATGTCCGCTCCATTTTTTTTCCAGAAATGTCCATAATTTTTAACGATTAACATAAATTTTTGTTTGCTCCGGTGACGGTGGGGCCAACGACGGAGGCGCCGAGTTTTTCGTGGAAGCTTTCATGGAGGAGAGGATTGTCGCGGTCATTTGTGGAGTTTAAAAATTTCATTGTTCTTCGTTCTTCTTTTTCGTGTTTTGATTTTTTATTAAAAATTCATGTATGAAGTTTTGAATCATATCCACTAGTAATATCTATCAAAATCGTGTTTTGTTAATTAGTACGCATTAGATGATTTTTTCTTAGAACATGAAATATTTTCTTTATTCATAACTGTTTTAAGAGCACAATCCGACGCATGGCATAATCGATGATTCCAAGTCGTCCATACATCATTATTTGATAAAGAAAACATTCAGTTATATTGAATACACTAGACTGAACAGCACCATTGGATGACTCGGTGTGAAATGCAGGAGCGTTGGGGATGACTGAGCAGCGATGATGACTGAATCGATAGAGCCCATTATCCAGAGTTCCGTGAAGCAGCGGCGTCCCCATGCCGAGTCCTTAACAACACAATGATTAGCATGTAATTCACCAAAAACTCCATTCTCCGCTGTCAATCCAAAGATGCTCACAAGGTTCTTTTTAATGTCAGGCGTGTTAAGAACATTACTCAAGACTATATCAGTGCAAGGTAAATTCATATCGGAGTAACCGTTGAGATATGTATCACTCACATGAATTATGTTCAGAAAGTTACCATTGTCGACCATGAACTTTTCTTTGCCTTTATAGGGTGTACTGACATGTAAATCTTGACACTTGTTCATAATTATTTAGTAAATATAAAACAGATAATTAAAAACTTTTAAATTTTTTATCATATGACAATGACAAATTAAACTATTTTGTTTCAAAATTCCACTCCTAAATTAACAATGTAGCTATTTTAAAACAATCGATTAACATGCTCTAGAAAACAAGTTGAAACTCACAACGTACCGATCATAATTTATTTTTAATCCGAAAAACTATTTATTCAAAAATCACAAAATTTTAAAGCCAAAATTGAAACAATTTAAATATCCGTGTATAAAAACATAGATATAAATAAATTATGTAAGTCTGTAAGACAAATAAACAATAAATACTTTAATAATTATGGTTTACAAGACTAACATACCAACAAACGTCAGAAAAACTAGTTAAGAACATAAAATCTCATACTATCTTCAAGTTATAGTAACGAGCTGCAGCATGTTGGTATCCTTGAATTTGTTAAGTGCTTTTTCACGTCGCTCTTTTACGAAGTCCAGCTCTTCCATGATTATTTCACCACTCGTTACTTCATTCTTTGATGTTGAATCTCGTCTTAAACTTGGTACTTCTACTTTAGCCGGTATGATGGATTACATTTCATGGACTAGTGAAAAAGAATTTTCACCAGTTGCTCCTCGGGGGCTTGTTCGGTATGCCCACATGGCTCCCAAGAGTTTATCTGCCTACCACCCTTTTTTATCATCTAATCTTTTCTTAAGATAACTTAGTATGGATTTGTTGGCTACTTCAGCTTGCTTGTTTCCTTGTGGATAGCGGGGATTGAATCTTATCAATTTGATCCTGCACAATTCATAACTTTCTCGAAACGGGTCGATATAAACTGGTAATCATTGTTTGCCACAATTTCTCTTAGTGATTAGTGGCGATGATAAGTCTGATCTACTCACACTTATTTATATTTTGCTAAACTAGAATCGTAACTTGTTTTTAGTATTTTTTTTTAATGTTTTATAGTTTTTTGTGTGTTTTTAGTGAATAGAGAGCGTAAAACGAAAGAAGAGTAAAAAGAGCAATTTCAGAGAAAAAATGAGCAAATTCGGACCCAAGAAAAAGACTCAACAAAATCAGCCGAATAAAGCGCACGTGTCGCGTGAAGGCCTACGTGATGCGTCGCCTTGGAAAAAATCTTACAGGAACATTGTCATCTTCCTTGCATCGCATCGAATGCTTCCACATAACGCATATCATCGCATTCAGCTGTCCTCAATCTCGAGGGGCCATCCATAATGTCCTTTTTTACAGAGGTAACATCTCTAATATCTCCATTAACCTCTGTACTATTGCGTGGCTCTGGAAAGCATGTTTTCTAGCCGCGTCTCCGACACTCGCTGAAGGTGGAGGTTTTCAAGCACGTTTCAGACGTCCAGCTGGACTTCTAAACGATCCAGATTTCCTCGCTCGACCAGATTCGGATCCCGTCGCGAAGCCCATGCCCTCGACTGATACGCGACTTGAGACCTCCTGAGTACGAGTGGAGGTTTGCGAACCAGGTTTGGGAAAATGTGGATCTCCTCCACTTCGTCTTGCTTCTCTTCGCCATGCTTCTCCAGTGCTGGCGTAGCTTCCATCGCCGTCATCGATACCTCTGCAACAGCCCCAGGGATCTTCGTCTCCATTCCCCTCGAAGCAATCTCAATAGGGCTAAGGGCAGGAATCCGTTCTCGACTTTCCTTTGTCCACCAAACCAGATCGACTCGGGTCGGGTTCTAGACGCTTGCCTTCGATGAAGATGCATATCCTTGTTTGGATTTACTCGAGTTAACGTCGCTCACAATCCTCAAATCGAGTCCATGGTCGCTCAATCTCTTCTCTGCACCTTTTTACCATGAGCATTGCATCTCATCCATGAGCCGTATTTTGATTTCAACAGGTACGAAGCTTTGTCTTCTACGCACTCTTGTTTACCATGGCCTAGACGACCGCATCAATAACAAATATCTGGGAGTTTCATATTTGATCGAGACATAGGTCTTCCTGTCGTCGAGCCAAGGCGACGTGAAAGCCACTCCTCAGGGGTTCACCAATATTGATCGAGACTTTGGCCCGGATGTAGTCTCCATCAATCATGCCTTCTTTATTTTTTACAATCTTCCGGAGACGATGGCTTTCTCTCTCTACGACGGCTCACACTTACAGGACGATGATCGACTTACGGCTCCGATGGATTTCAGCCTCTGAACATATAACTTGTTCCTTCAAAGACGATCTTTTCTTCACATCTTTCTGGAGAATATTGGTGGGAGATCGGAACATCTTTTTTCGTTTGGATGATTCTGTTATTATGACACCGAAGAAAATAAATGTTATTATGACATTTCCACGTATCAACCATGCAGAGTGAGGAAATCATGCATTCTTCTCAAAATGCATGCGACAAAATTCAAGCTTTAAAATGTCGCTGAATCGCGTCTAAATGGCGACGAAATTGCGTTAAATGACGTATCGTCATTTTTGTGACTTTTTCGTTTCGCCAAAATCAATTAATAATAACACATCATTTATATGGCTGATAAAAATAAATATTTTTTCTTCACTAAAATGATTTATTTTAATAAGGTGTCGACAAGGATGATAAATCTTTAATTATTGTATCGCGTAAATGAAAAAGAAAATAAAAGGAGATTGAAGAATTCCAAAACTCACGAGATTGACGTTAAACTCCCTATGTTGCATATTCATAACATTAACTTGGATAATGCTAACATAAATATCACAATTTTTCGCTTTCATATAACTTAATACCACAATTTCTTTTTCGCGACTAAAATATCCAACGTTACCAATTTTCGATATTGTTAAGTTCTTTATGTTAAATGTCACGGTGACAACGAATAAATCTGTCAAAAAATAGAAACAAATTAAAAAAAAAAAAAAAAAAACCTAAAAAAAACTCAAAATCTAAACAACATTAATAATTGAAGACTAAAAAAACCTAAAAAAATTCAGCGAACAAGACACTTGGTTGGAAATATGGAAAGGATAACCATTGACGAATCTAGCAATTCACCCAGAGTCAGTTCAAGGGGGGTGCCAAAGGGGCGGTGGTCCAAGGCCTCTAATCAATAAAGGCTTCCGTTTTAAAAATAAAGGCGTCCGTTTTCTTTGAGCCGCTTCACCTTTGGAAAAAAATGATGATCCTCCACGCTCATGTATAAGTCGATTTTTAGTCCTCGGAATTAACAGTAAAAAAAATTTCATTGAAGTTTTGCAGGTGCTAAATGAAATTGGGGTAAATATCTAATTTCAAAAGTTTATTAGCAATTATTATCGACTACTAAGTATGATGTTATTGTCTTTTCTTTTTGGTGATGACTAAAAGTGTAACTAAAAGAGAAATAGACAAAGAGGGTATTTTAGATATATAAAAATTATTTTCACTTAAGTTATATATTGGTAAAAAAATAATAAGAATAATTTGCTTTGTTTTATCAAGAATCTCCCAAATACTACTAAATAGAACTATATTCAAGAAAAGGTTTGGTGATTCGAGTGATGAAGTAATGGCGAGAGGAGTTGAGAGATGGGCAGTTGATATATCAAAGTGGGACCCATCGCCCCACCACTTTGCCGCCGCTCTCTCCGCTCTTCCATTCCGACACCATCACTCTATCTCCAGGTCTCTCTCTCTCTCTCTCTATCTCCAGGTCTCTCCCTCTCTCTCTCTATCTCCAGGTCTCTCCCTCTCTCTCTCTATCTATCTCCAGGTCTCTCTCTCTCTCTCTCTCTCTCTCTCTCTATCTCTCTCTCTCTCCCTCTCTCTCTCTATCTCTCTCTCTCTCTCTCTCTATCTCCAGGTCTCTCTCTCTCTCTCTCTCTCTCTCTCTCTCCCTATCTCCAGGTCTCTCTCTCTCTCTCTCTCTCTCTCTCTCTCTCTCTCTATCTCCAGGTCTCTCTCTCTCTTTCTCTCTCTCTCTCTCTCGGAGTGAAGTTTGTTTCCACTTCATTTTATCTCCAGGTTCGTGCGATTGGAGGATCGGAAAAGAGCGCTTGTGAGCCTGTTACTTCAGTACGCTCTGATTCATCAAGTCCTAGGAATCTCAGTGGATGAGATCCTCATCAAGCGCACGCCCGAAGGCAAGCCATACCTGGTCAGCGCTTCGGTCATTGAGATTTGAGATAGTGGTTGATTACACTGTGTTCGTGATCATTATTCCTATTATGTATGAAGGAAAATAGTGTTGAATTTCCGAATTTCAATTACAATGTGTCGCATCACGGAGACTATGTAGCGATCGCTTCTGAACCGTTGTGCCTCGTGGGTTTGGACATTGTCTCTCCATCCATTCCTTGCAAAGACTCTGCCTTGGATTATATCCGAAATTTCTCCTCCTATTTCACACGCTTGGAATGGGATAACATACTCGCGGCTGATGACATTTTGGTCGAATTTTATAGGTATTCAGTTTACGTGTGAATGAAGCAGAATAATAGTATATGAGCGTAACATTATCTTCAAGATTGTTCGATGTGTTCTTTTATGGTGATTCTAGGTATTGGTCTCTGAAAGAAGCCTACGTCAAAGCTATCGGGAGCGGAATCGCATACGGCTTGGACAAACTCGAGTTTCATCACAGCTTTTGGACTGACATTCGTGTTGAAAATTCCGGGAAGGCTATGCCGGAGTGGAGATTTTGGCTTTCTGATTTAGGAAAAGGCCATTTGGTAAGTGATGTTTGGCTTTCCGATTTAGGAAAAGGCCATTTGGTAAGTGATGTTTGTCGCGAAAAACGCAAACGTTACAAGCATCGATGTTTTTGAATGAGAAAATATCTGTTAACAATGGAATTGCAGGTAGCTATAGGAAAAGGGCCGCCGAAATCAGGAAGCGTAAGTTACAAGAAGACACTAAAATGTACGGAGTTTGGGGAAGAGGATTACTGTAGAGGCCTTAATCTTCCAAATGCAGAGTTTGTGTTTTGGACCGTAGAACAGCTAGTCCAAACTTTGTGCAGACCAAATTACAGCATACCTGGAATAATACATGGCACGGAGGATGTAAAACAATTAAGAGCTTAAATGTCCAGTGAACAAAAGGTTGAAGAAGAGCCGGGACAGAAATTCACTGTGTCCTCTTTCAGGGAACTTATTCCACGAGCATCGGGGCTCTCTAGCTCGTTGTGGTCTTGTCTTTTCTGCCCAAAATAACTATCCATAGTCTCTACATAAGGCTTCAATTAAACGTCTCAGATTGCCATCAAATAGTGATTGACACCGCACCGTGAAACTTCAAGCCGGCTAACTTCTGTGTTTCTCTAATGACAAAACTAAACCCTATATAATTGATCATGGTGACAAAAGCCTTCAATCTTATGATCGATAAGGAATCGTTCCAAGTTCCGACTTTACGACAGAAAGAAAAATAATATGGAAGACGGCCGCTCAAAGAATACGTGTTCCGCTCATCCTTTTTATTTCTCAAAACACATTTTTTTTATTTCTTTTCCTATATGTCCAATCCATTTATTTTCTACTTTTGTTACTTGCATCATTGCAATGCGAAACGACACCATATAAACAATACGTCCACAGAGCCCAAGACAAAAACATTCTCTAAATCACATAAACAGTTGAGCTTCCATATTTTAAGCTGTTTATACGAGTACCCACAAAAAATAATGGCCATAATTACAAAGTGCCTATCGCGAGAGGGGATAACTTATATCATCACTTTGCCCTCTCGCCACATAAGCACCACCTAACTTTTTCTGTCCTTGAAAATATGAATAAAGCATATACAGACTGTAAGATATAGACACGTCGTCCTCATGAAAGCACTTCGGAAAGATCATCCATTGGTATGTCAAGCCCCATCGAAAAATCATCTTGCAGACCCCCATCTTCCTCCTCCCACCACGTACTAAAGTCTTGATTATCGTCGATGATCCCATTTGCGACGCCCAACTCAGTCGAAATATCAGCGAGATCTGTTGCTTTCCCTTCCTCCGCCAGACCAGGGTTTGCTTTCGGAACCGGCTCCGCTTCTCTTCTCACGACACTGCTGTTGGTGGAGACATTCGCCGGAGTTGAAACCGGACCCGTCTTTTGCTTCGGCTTCGCCTTCACTTTGCAGTCACCTTTGTTGTTGGGTCCACGGCCGGCTTTGGTGTTCCTGGCCAATGGGTCTCTCTCGCTTCTCTTTCCCTTTGCTCCGCCGAAACTCGGCCCCGCTTTCTGGGAAGATCCACCCACGTCTTTGAGCAGAAGCTCCTTCTTTCTCCCTCTGTTTGTTATCGGCCCAGTTTTGGCGAAATCCTGTTCAGAGGGATGGTTGGGACTTCCAAATCCGTTGGTGAGGCTCGTCGTGACTCGACCGGCGTGATGATGATCATTGTGATCAGACCAGTTTGATAAAGAACCTGCCAGAGCATAGTGTATTAATGTCAGCCTGAAATCTGAATGTGTTAGCGCTTCAAAATTTGGCCTGCTGACATATGCATTTTTCTGCAACAAACTCGATAGTTGACACGAGGCAGACGATTCACAGAAAAACATGTATAAAAATGACACCAACAATATGCAGAACTACATTAAAAAAAATTGCAATTGTGTAAGTCGTGATTGGATTGGAGTATAACATATTTTCATAATCCTTTCCCTATTCTTTCATCAACTGCTTGCTTGTAAATTATAGAGCATATACAGATGTTTGTAACTCGGTTACGATTAAAGTAACCAAAATAGAAGGATCAGAAACCTGATAATCTGGGCGCCTGCTGCGAATTCAATTCACGAGGAGGCATGTTCATTGCAGAGCTTATGCCAGCTGTTGTTTCCAGGTCATTTTTACGAGGAGGAGCAGCATAGATAACGTCTCGAAGCGCAGGCTCACTAAAGCAGCTTTTACCGCTTTCTTCGAGCCTCCGACATCTAGCGAGAGTCCTCTTCATGAAAGCGACAGCAACTGGTTTTGGAACCTTTGCAAGCCCGTGTTTTGAAGCATAACTTCCTCGGGTGGTCTGCCAAATTCATAAATAAATAATAAGAAAAATGTGAATTTTATGATCATTATTTCGACTGCAATAACTTAGATCTGATACACACAATAATTGTTAAAAATACTCAATATAACGGTTTTTGGAAAAAAGTAACTAAAATTGTATCCGACCGAAAGGCAAGCTCGTTTTAGTGCACTCTTTAACCTCAATTTAGTTGTCTTAAACTTTTGAACCTCACCATTCACGTGTTGGGTCTTCCAAGTTTACTCACGTGTTTACCCATTTTAGCCCACATGTGAGAGGGTGAGGGTAAGTGTAAGAATATAAAATGGAAGGTTCTCCCATCAGCTTACTCTAAAAGTGACAGACTTGGGATTATAATGTATGAGAAACTACTACTATAAGTTAATAGAATATTGGAAAAAAATACTAGAATATGTTCAACATCTCTTGGCCATCCATTTTATAATTACTTTCATATCTTGGTCATCCATTCTCAACATGACCTATTTATATCGTCAATAATTGAACAAAAGTAGACTAGTGAAAGCACTGTACTAGGACATCCCGGAGCCATGTAATTAGATTAGACACACAGAATATTCAATATAATCTGTAGTATAAAAAAAATTATCTTGTAATAGGTGTTCAATTAAAAATCAGCATGGTAAATCAAACTGAATATGCAAACAAAGGGGAAAATAATGGTCTTGCTATCGTGTGCGTGTGCGTGTGCATGGGTGTATGTGTGTGTATATATATACATATATATAGAGAGAGAGCGAGAGAGCATACCAGCAACTTTTTATACGACAATTCAATGAGTCTATCCATGGCAATATGTTCAAGGCATCTGTAGAAAAACAACCACGCACTTGGACGTCAGCAGATATCAAAATTCCACTAGTAGATATTCATAGTGACTGAGATTTGCAAAAAAAAAGTCAAAATAGTAAAATAAAATAGACGAAGGAGTGTATAATCAGAGAATGTCCCACCTTTTCTCCATTTCATGACCTTGCTCAGTTGCTTCAACAATTTCTTTTAGATGCTCCCCAGTTTTACCTACCTAAACCATTCAAATGAACAAAATAAATAACATGTAAAAAAACCATAAGATGCTCAACAATGCAGCATGAAAAAAACTAAACCTGTCCGGAAAGCCCCTTTTGTAGTTCAAGAATATCCGAAGAAAGTGATTCATCTTCTCCATCAGTTAGATCGGGCTGTCACAGTGCCAAACCATTTATGAAATCAATATCCGGGTATTAAAAGAGAAAAGAGGAAAAATCATAGACAAATTCCAAGAGGTAAAAGCTTACCACTGTCTCTGGATATAGGCCAACACTCTGAAGTTCCAAAAAGAGCTTGTCCTCCATGCTCAGTTGCTCATACGAACAATCAAAGGAATGAACTCCATTAACATTTGTGCATATCGACAACGGCCCATCAAATCCATTTTCAGAAAATCCATTATTCAAGTGCGTTACTTCTAGATTGCCTTTAAGCTGATCCTCAGGGGATAAGAAGTAAGGGTTAATCGTATCTGCAGTGTTGCTACCCCGATCATTATAAGAAAACCCATTGGTACTACACTGCTGTAAATATTGAGGAACCCTGATCGTATGTCGTTGCTCAAGATCAGCATCCAACGAATAACCTCTGTTGTCTCGGAAACTCATAAATCTGGATCCATTGTCTTCTTCAAACTCTTTTGTTTCATCTTCCATGATCAGAGCTGATAAAACTCTTTGGTAAAGAGGAACCACTTTCTTATTTTCTTCTGAATCAAATTTTCCACCTAGACTGATATTCCAGTCTTGACCTTGATCCAGTAAACATTTCCCTCTTCCTCCAGAAACATGTGCAAGGGACATAAACTTATCTTCTTTCGCACAATTATCCTGAAATATAATTAGAACATATTTAAAACTACAAAATCGGCAACAAACATGAAGGGTAAAAAAAAAGAACGATTTTTAACCCTGGAGAAACTTGGGCAATGAGAAAGTGAACCAGAGATGCCTGATTCATTCCATGTCTAAAATGAATTTCATCCCACAGAAGTAACTAGTATAATATTCCATTGTTTAGCTAGCACATGTTTTCTGAAAATGATAATGTGCTGCATAATACCATATACACTTATCCATGTCTAAAATCCGAGACGTAAGACAACAGGATTAATGACACTGACCACGAAGAAACTATTCTCTAACATATACAGCCTCAAGAATCTCACAAGATTACTTCTGGAATTGCTCAGGCAAAGTTCCAAAAAAATCAACTGTTAGCTGATAATTATATACAAGCAAACATCATATTTGCTATGCGGCACAGTGAAATAATCTAAACCTTACTCATAATATGCAATTATTAATAAGATCTAAAATGATTAAAGAAAAAGAATAAGAAATTGACCAACTAATTAACATAAAATAATAATAATAAAATAAAGCAAAAATACTCCACACATACCAGAATTGCATTGTGAACGCCAACCATCCGTGGAGAGCTTTCATAATTTAACTCCATGAGCTTTATCTGTTTAAACAAAGATGAAGTAAAGAAAAAGAAATAAGATAAACGATATAATGGAGCCTCCAAATAAAATATAAAATGCATCTCATGATTATCCTAAGAACTAAAAATATAAGGGATATAAATAGGAATGGTGTTCAGAGAATTATTTCTGTTTTGTTGTTCGGTTTGGACAACGAAAATATACGTGACATAAATAATTACTAACTAACACCAAAAGTTGGGTCTAGTGGTAAAGGCAACTATTGGGAACTTGTCAGTCCCCAGTTCGAACCCCTCTGGACACAGCTATTGGTGCCACTGGAGGAGTTATAACTGGTCGGGGAACCACGGTCATTATTTTTTTAATGAAGAATTACCAATTTATTTGCTAGATTACTTTCTTAATCAATAACATGGATTAGAAAGACTGCATACTCACTTGTGTAACGATTTTTCTCCTACCATTTCCTCCCCATTTGAGAGGGGAAAATGGTGGGACCCGTATGTATATTTTGTCGTCTATCACATTTCCTTTTCCTTAAACCAAAGAAGTATATTTCTATTTCCATCTCAAAACCATTAAATTCTAATTCCTTACTTCCTATGTCCACGGTACTAAACAAAGAGTTAAACGGTACCTGCTCTTTAAGGTAGGAAATATCCTCCGTGCTGACAGAGTCAAATGTTGGTTGCATTTGCTTCCAGAACGGGCTACAGCTGGCAAAATCTGTATGGGAAGTAAAATCCTTGTATCATAAATACGTGCAAGTGCCCGGTCTAATAAAAAAGGACTAATATAATAATAATTGTTAACAACAAGAATACTGGTTCCAGAAGCATACTGTTAAAGTTACGGGCATAATTTGCTGCTTCTAACAGTTCTTCACGGTCATCATCTTGTTCACCTAGAACATCAAGCACAAAAACTGAATCATGCACAAAGTAAAACGGAAAATCGAATGGTACATCCAGGAACATGATGGTATCAACAAGCACCAAGACACACTTTCTGACAATCATAAAAACTCCTATTTTTGGAATGCAAAAACACGTGATAATCACTGCTTCTCTTGGTTGCTTATAATTAAAATATTGAGTTCCAAACTAATCATCATCAACAAATTTAAAAGGCTTGAATCACAATGTTTATAGAGGCTTTATAAAAATAAAGCTGTATGCATCACCTGTTTGAGAATAGAACTTAAGTAAGTTATAAATAATGGAAGCAAGCACGAGAATGTTAAACGGTACAAACATGATATGCAAGTTTTAACTTTTGCAATATTTATACTTTTAGAGTTATTAATAAACAAATGTTTGTAGCACTCACTAATTACAACACACCTGCTTAAACTTTATAATAATAAAAAATAGAATAAAAAAAAGGAAAGAGTAAATGATTACAGCCAGAGCAAAACTGTTGCTTAAAGTTTATCAAATTAAATGCTGATTTAGTACCTGAAAAATCTGGAGAACCAATGCCATTAATATGACCGAGACGACCAATGGATTTCCGTTCTGACATTTTCTTGAGAGGAGGACGGCCTGACTTACTGAAACAAATTAAAATGATAAGCACATCAGTACGTAGAAGCATAAGACATTTATTTATCGTGTGAGATAAAATGCTTCATTACCTGCCACTTCTTTCAGAGCCAAGCCTCGCAATTTTAGCCGGTTTTGCAGAGGCTGAATCCTCCAACTTTGCCTTCATTGGTGAAACGCTTACCTTTGGAAACGATGAGCCCCTACCACTCCTCCCTTGTCTTCGCACACCATCTCCAGGTTCTTTAACAATCATCTTACTTTTCTTTGTATTCAATGCCAAAGGAACAGAATTATGATAGGCATTTGAACCCCTGCCCTCTAATTCAGCACTTGCGATTCCCTTCTCTTTCGACCTGATTTCACGATTTTCACATACCCTGGACTCTTCAGCTTCAGATATTCTAGCAGGAGATGAAACCATCTCTTGCTTATCTTTTAATTGGTGGGAACCATTCGGAACGCCCTTCGAAAAAGACCCATTGGCTGAGAAAATGTTGGTTCCCAAATCAGGTGGAGAACACTCTTCCAATGATATCTGTGCTTCGTCATTGTTTGAGATAGGAGACACTAAATTTGATCGTCTCGTGCGGGAAATTTTCTGTGGTCTCTGACCAACCCATTGAGCCATCGGAGGGGAGGGCGATCCCGTTGTCATCGGTCTGTTACGATTCATAACACCATTCACTGAATGAACTTTGCTTGCACTTCCAAGTTGTTCCCAGATCTCCAATGATCCAGATGCCGATGCACGGGAAAAATTAGGAGACAAGTTTCCTGCCACCAGAGGACCACTTCGTGGTGTCCTTGAAGCCTTCCCTTTTACTGATAAATTAGTGCTTGGTATTTGATTATCTTCGTGAACATTTAACCTAAACATGTTACCATGAACCAACTATTAGATGGGCACACAGCCCAAAAAGATAATAAAAAGCACAAAAAACAAACCCTGTATGGATAATCAGACAAATCATAGCATTTCTGTAAGTGACACGAGAGATTGAATCACAGAAGTAGAGCATACTTATTGCTTCCCATGGGGCGATCCTTACTCCCTGGTATTGAGTCCTTTGAATTAGACACTTTATCCAATTCATTCTTAGAAATTGCCCGAAGCTTTGGGGTAGCAGGAACTGAAGCCCCATCATACCTGCTATTACCAATTAGTGATCCTGACCTGCGAAAAATTTAAAATCTCAAATACACAATATACTTTATATTCCAAGATTGTCAGTAATTAGCATTTTTATTCTCAAAGCCTAGCGAGAAAAGCATTCCAAGTAAAAACACGTTCTACAATGTTTATTCCATCTCAGAACTCATGTAATACTTCTGTTTCTGACTCCAAAACGAAGGGGCTTAAGAGTATGGAAATAGTTAAGGTAGGCATCCATGCATGTGGCCACTACAGTAATTCAAACTATAATAATCATATCAAGACATGGAACAAAGATCATTGTTAAGCTTATAAGAAGTAAACAGTAGTGCCAGGAAATGATGGAGATTTTACCTTTGGGCGTCACAAGACGTTGAACCCAAATCATTGTTAAGCTTGTAGTGCATAGTTCGTTTAGGCTCTCCATCATCTGAGGGTCGGCCAAGAGGGCCGACTGAACGCTTCCTTTTAATTTTTTTTTCCCATGTATCACCAGCAACAGGCAATCTTCGAATCTTTTCATCTAAATTATCAGATCCTTCACCGCAATCTCTATGTGCCGCTCTGTCTTTTCCCGAGGTAACCATCCGCCTTCCAATGTTATTGGTTTGCCCATCAGCCTACAAGAAAATAATACAAAGAGCGATCAAAATCACATCTAGAATAGCCAAACTCAAACTTTACATGTTTCAGAACAGACATGTGTACATCTTCCAAAGGTTAATATAAAGCGTATTTCCCGCATTATGCCGAACTTTGTGTCTGACTTATTCAGTGAACTCTTAGACATCAAGAAACTTTACAAGAATTTCGTCTGCACTCTGAATATGCCCATGTTCAAACCATAAAGTACATGCATGACCAACCACCCAGGCTAGAGGGATATCATTAGACAGGTCAAGATAACAGTATGCATACAGAAAGAAGAATGAAATTTATAAAAAAAAAACCAACATACACACCCTTGTTTCCGCAACGGATGAGCGAACCCGCTTACTAACAACGACATTCTTAGCCTTTTCCTCCAGTTTTTGATTCGCAAGCTCAGTAGAGTTGCGAGAAATTTGCGCTCCTACTTTGGATAAACTAATCCCGACTGACCTTTCATTCGTCATCATATCATTCCGTTGTTGTTTCTTTAAACTTAATGCTTCGCTATACTTGTTTAATTTGTACAATGACTCTTCATACATTCTTTTCCTACTCCTGGAAGAGAAAATAAAATGTAGCACTGTTAGCAATAAGGATTTACATGACAGCAAGCTCTTGAATGAACACAAAAGAAAAAACTAAAACTGACAAATGCAATTAGGACTCCAAGCCCGGTAATATTTAATTACCACTCGGCACCGACTAAATGTAAAGTAGAGGGGGTATTTAAATATGAAATGACAGTTTTAGTTTGAGTTCAAGTTTCATATGGAAAATATGATATTTACTTGGCCTTGTTAGAGGCATCTAACAAAGTTGTTTTGAACCGTCTGAGCTCCTCTGTAGCCAAAGCAGGTGCAGGCTTGGAATGGGCAGCCCCGAATGAATTGTCTTCTGCTATGCTCCCAAATGATGTTATTCCAAACGCCCTCCTCGCCTCTCCCAACCGAGTGTACTTCTGATTGTCTATTGTGATGAAATCTAAATTCAAATATTCATTTACAGGTGACAAATCTCCTGCAACTGAAGCGATTCCCCGAGGTGTACTCGCGCCAGAATTAGACAAACGGCTCTCACTAGTCTCTCGAAAGCTTCCCGACCTGTCCAAACTCGCACCGGGATAACCACCTCTCTGCCCATTTGAATAGCTTCCAGAGAAACCTGAATCCTCTGGGCTAGCTGAGCTTGAATCAAACCTCACATTACCAGCCATCCCTATCAAAGAGTGGATCAATACATTATTCGTAAGAAACTCCTAAAGACCAATTTTGTTTCGGTGTCATACAAAGTTAAACAACCACGTTTGAAAAAAAAATGCATTTATAAATTAGAACCGGTAATAAGGCAAATCTGAAATAGCACCATGATCCAGAATTAGAATGAAACACTACTCGTCGAATCGTCAGCAGTATTATCTTGCCTAATAGCTCAGCGAATTGCTTTAACTGAGATTCTTAGTGAAGTTTAGTACAGTTCCATAACTACATATTAAATTCTCAGAGAATTACCCAGTTTTGAAATAATGGCTGCATAAACTACACGCAACTTCCCAATTTTCTCATGTCCAAAAAAGAGATGGCAGTTAAAACGAGTCAAAATACAGTTGACTAAAACCTTTCTTTTTTAACTAGCTTCCCAAAGAAAACAGAATTCTACTGTCAAATGGGAAACGAAAAAAGATTTCAGCATTCATATTTTCTTTTTCTAATTTCGAAAACAATCCACGCAAATATTTAGAAATATAGCCCCAAAAATTGAACAGCTATAACTGTCAACGCATAGAAAGACATGTATTATTTTATAATTATAAAAAAAAAGCTTTGAATAGTTCATAAATCCATATTGTGAAACAAGATTCTTCCACAATTTGCGAGGAAAACAGAAATTTGAGAAACAAAAAACCCAATTGAAGCAAAATCAAACATACATTGGGAACAAGAACGAAAGATAGGGTTTATCGAACTCCGAGTGAAAATTAAGCTACAATAAGTATCGAGTAACATGAATACGGAAGGCGCGAACGTAGCATACCAGCATTGATCGATCGGGGGTCGAGAGATCGAAGTAGAGCAATGCGTAGAGAGAGAAAGAGCTGGGATTTCTAGAGAGAGAAAGTACGAATTGGAAGAATTCGTGTGGCAGAATCTGGAAAACATAAAGCGAAACGCCGTCGTAATATAACTTATGAGGGTCCCACAATAAATCGTAGGGTTTTTAATTTTATTTTTTGTAGTTTTGATAGGTATCTCTGTGTGCGTGTAGCCCTTTAAGCTAATTGTGAAGGGCTGTATATGGGAAGGCCAAGGATACACTGAAAATCTAACCTTACAAGACCGCATTCTTGTTTTATTTTATTCGGTCCGACTTATTGCATAGTGTTACAAAATTATTTAATGAGAAAATTGTGAAATTCTATAAAGTAAATTGAAAAATCAACACTAAATCTATTATTTTTAAAATAATTCATATTTTTCCATTCAAAAATAGTTCATATATAATTTTTTACTTAAAATAGAACACAAAACATCTCAAATCACATTTACTTTTTTCTTTCCTAATTCCTCACTTCATCTCTCTCATATTTTATTTCGATGACATGTTACAAAATTCAATGATATACAAAAAAATTCGACGAACTATGATAACTCACGATAAATGAGTTTCATATGAATTTGATCTTCACTACTCAAAACACCAAAGGATCTAAATTTTATAGTAATTATCATATTCCATTTAATATTGTTGTATATTATCGTAAATCAAATATATTCACCAAAAAATTCAAGAGTTAACTTGATGAAGGAATTTGAGTCGATTTGAATTTGAGTTGGGCCTCAGCTGTCTGTAACTAATCTCAACTCAACATTAACGTAAAAGATGAATTAAAATATGTATATAATAAACGAATGACCTCGAAATTAGAATAGATTTTGATTGATAGAACTCTCATGACAATCACAAAAGATGTCGAGAGAGAGAGAGAAAGAGAGAGGGAGATAATTGATAAGCAATAAAATAATACCGCTGTAAGACTCCCAAAAAAAGGAGTGCCGTCATATGAGCTTTTCCTAGGATCATATCAGTTATTCTGTTCTTAGGAAAAACTCTTGTTATTCATGGAATTTGTGGGAAGCATATCTGGTGTTAATGCCTAATGCAGTCATAAATGTT
Source organism: Urtica urens (assembly GCA_958296335.1). NCBI lineage: Eukaryota > Viridiplantae > Streptophyta > Magnoliopsida > Rosales > Urticaceae > Urtica > Urtica urens. Next base: position 17,369,510 of record OY282530.1, on the reverse strand, counting down.
GCAATTGAGTATTTATAACTTAACCATGTCAAGCGTCAGACTCCAAGTTGACTGCAACTATGTGCAACACCTATCTTGGTTGATTTGCTCATATAAGAGCAATTGAAAGCATCTTCTAAACGATACTTGAGTTTTTATGAACGGTTACTTCGTGATATAACTAAGCGAACTAGTAGTTCACATGGTTATTTTGCGTATTCTTGCATTTAGGTTAATTTTTCGGTCTAATACCTATCGAGAAGGTCAACACATTATGAATTTTATCCTTTGTCAACCTATTTCCAACACGTAAGTGCCATAGATATGTGTCGTCAGTTTCATCACTATGAAATGTCTTACGCTTACTGAGTGAATCATCATTCACTTCGGTGTTCAAAATTGTCGGTTCATTCGGATATAAATAATAAATAGAATCCACATGATGAGCTTTAGTTATAAAAGAATCATCAATAAAAATCTCAATACTGTTATTGATTTTAAAGTTGAAACATTGTTATTCTAAACGACCAAATGAAATCAAATTCTTGCAAAAATCCGGAACATAATAAACAATCTTCAATAATAAGTTTTGTCTCCAAACTTGAGCTTCATGATCCCGACAGATCTGGTTCCGACCTTCGTTCCATTACCCCAGTTGAACGTGAACTCTCCATCACCTATGCGCCTGGTTTGCCTAAAACCATTCAAGTTACACACGATATGATCAGATGCCCCGAAATCTAAAATACAGGGTTATTCTTTATTTGTCGCGTAACACGCTTGGGTGACGAAACTCATACATTTCCCCTTGACAGTCTTAAGGTAGGTAGGACAGTTCATGCACCAATGGTCGGCCTCTCCGCAATGGTGACACTTGTGCTCAGACTTGTCCACCTTCACAATGCCCTTGCCCTTGGCATTCGTAGCCTTCATGTAGCTTCTTGGATCACGTTCGGTTGGCGTTTTTAGGTCATTTCATCACCCTCTTAGAACTAGAAGTGGAAGCCCTATGTTCAACAACATTGACTTCACCAGACTTTTTCTTTTTCTTTGGGAGAAGTCCGGCGGCAGTCTGCAACTCCTTCATGAGCTTAGTTACAGTATAATTGAGCATGTTCATGGAGTAGTTTATACGGAAGTTATCGACAGATTCTATCAGAGTTTCCAAGATCATGTCAATCTTGGTCTCTCCGTAAATCTCTGATCTGAGAATCTCCATATCATTCAGGTGACCCATGATCAGTAGCATGTGTTCTCGAACTGAAGTTCCCGACTTCATCCTGCAGTTCATGAAACTGCGGATAGCTTGCTGCCCCGCCTGACGCCCATGACAGCCAAACATCTCATTGAGATTGAGGAATATCTCATATGTTGTGGAGATATCTCGATAAGATTATTGCAACACGTTGCTCATACACGCTAAGATATAGCATCTAGCAATCTCGTCGGACCTCATCCACGCATCATAGGTGTCCTTGTCCTCTTTGCTCGAGTCAGCACTCGGAGTTGGAGGACACGGGGTTGTGAGAGCATACTTGTGTTTTTTCACCGTCAACACGATGTCGAGATTACGTTTCCAATCAACGTAATTCTCACCCTCGAGTTTGTTCGAACTCAAAATCATTTGCAATGGGTTAAAAGACATTTTGCTGAAATTTAAATAAAATAAAAAAATTTAGTATGTGCTATAAATTCGAATTATATGCCTGAACAACCTTAATTCGGTGAGGAAAGCGATAAATAATTCATGGTATTATAAACACAAATGATTAATTACTTTTCCTATGGGAAATTTGGTCACTTATTTTTAACGCATAGCCTCTATGAGAGGATTACTTTAAACAATAAGTCTTAGTGTACAACCAAAATGTGGGCCTTTATCCAAGACACTTTGATAACGGTTCTCATAGGGGAGACCCCGCTTCATCGTTCCTCTTTAAAGTTTAGTTCACAACAATTTGATTAACAAAATTCTTCCGAAGTACTCCCATTAAAGGGAGTGCCACGATGGGTCTTAGTTCATCACACACCATGTTAATTAAATTTATTTCGGGGACCTTGGATTTCTTCAACGATAAACAACTCTCCCACTTAGTTTTTGCAAAAATCATACTTTGTTAAAAATCATTTACATTTTATAATACATTTATAAACTTTAAATATGCATGAACATTTCATTTTAATGTGATGTTGGCGTTTTATCCTATATGACATGTGAGGTAATTATCTTATGAGATTAAATAAAATAAAACATAAAATATTTAACTCATCTAATGGCCTATTTCTAATAACAACCCAAAAGGAAAATACTTAGAAAATAAACTAATTTATCTTTAAGGTAGGGTCGGCGAAGGAAGCTTGTGACACGTCATCGAATGTATCAGGTCAGACCGCACACGTTCTCCAACGTGCGGCCAAGCCCGAGGTGCTGCCTTTCTTGTCTTCTCGCTTCCGAATTACAAATTAAATAAATACAACTTAAATTGTCCTCGCAAATTAAGGCTCGCAATTTAAAATTTAAAAATTTAAAAATTAAAATCGGGACGATAACCGGAAAAATCCTAGGTCCATAAAAATGAGGATCCATCCATAAAACACATTCACAAGCATTCACAATGCAATATTAAATCATACAAAAAATGTCAACATCAAACTAGTCAAACAATTTCAAAACTAGTCAAACAATTTCAAAACTAATAATATTATATAACATATCATTATATGGCGGAAATAAATAATATGATTTAATATATATTAAATCTCATTTTAACATATTCAATAAACCTAGGCATTAAAAATTACTAACATGTCAATAAACATTTTATTCTATATATATTGATCAATAAATTGAACAGACTTCAGTCTCGCAACATATAAACAATTTTATAATATCGCAAACCAATTCGTTTAGAAGTGACTTACACATGAAGATGTAAACAACTTCGTGCGTTGCTAGCTCACTCCGGAATGCCTCGTCAATTGCCTCGCTGATATTAAAGATTCTGACTCGCCATAATGAGTGAGGCACAGGCTCATCGGATAGGGAAGATTCTTCATCACCCGACATAATTTGTTGGCTCGCCGGATTGCCTGATCGCCGGCTAGAGAAGGTGAACCTGTGAGCCTGTCCGTGTGCCTTGCTGGAGGTACGGGACATGTGCGGCTAGGTGGAGGAGGACCTGGGACAGGTGGAAGGTAGGGCGACTCGGGCTGAAGGCGTGCAGGATGCGCGTGAGGAGACATTCCTACCTGTGGCTGTTGGCCGGACGGAATGTTGTATGGCCGGTTTGCGTCAGGGCAAGGGCTGGCTGGCCGGTTTGCGTCTCGTCGCATCTCGCTCGTCCTACTTGTGTTATGGTCGGTCTTGTGACAATGAACACTCACCCCAACACCACAAATTGAGCCAACGATAATTCTCTCGGGTTTTGGGAGATCAAGAGAGTGGGCTCTTTAGATTGAACAACGAAGGAAGGGGGATCACTGAAGAACGAATCAAGAAATCAAGAAACTTTTTCTTGATCTCTTTTCTCTCTCAAATCTTTCGGCCAAGAACAACACAAGGGGGGAGAGAGGTTTTGGCCGAGAATAATGAATTAGGGTTAAGGTTTCAAAAATCCCTTTTTATATCTGAGAGAGCGGGCTTTACTTAGGTCAAAATCTAATTTTAACTCGTTACTCAAATTTAAGCCCAATCTTCTTTTTAATGAGTTTAAAAAATAATTACCTACCCCTAATTCTCTAATTATGGTTGGCCATACATTATTTTTACCTCGAAAATTTATTTGATTTATTTTTAACATAATCTGCAATTAATTTAGAACATCTCATTATTTAATGACAAGTCATTAATTTTTTTCATACTTCTCAAACAAGTACGAAACGAGATAATATTTATTTTCATCTTTTATTTATTTGAATCATCAAAATCATATTTATTATCAATATAATAACATAATATGATTTATTAAATAAATGTAATAATAAATAACTAATTATTTATTTAATTACTTATAAAATATTTCTCTTAGTGTAAATCACAATTTACCTTCAATGAGAAAATAAATCGTTCTAGTTCAATAAATCTCGTCCGAGAATCTATCATTGAGATCTTATCGACCCACATGGAACGAAGCTTTAGAATAAAGATCAAACTCAAAAGTTCACAAAGTTTTTCCGACTTTTAATTTTTAATATTAGTTGATTCCACTAAAGGACTAATATTGAAACTCATATGCGTTTATTTTCTGTTTGATGTGGCAAAACAATTCTTCACACGATCCACGAAGTATTTTACAATATTATCCTTCGTATGTACCATTAACTCAGAGGAACGTAAAATTATTGTTTTACCCCTCAGTTATTATTTCACTAATTCATTTGTTATTTGTAAATGAGAAAAACATAAAGTGAGATATCTTTACATGTCACATGTTTTATTCAAAGAATGTTCTATTCGATGAATACCATGCCCGATTTATTCATTCACACTCTCATAACAAAGCATAATGTGATATTAATGGTTCATCATTGTTTCAACACGAATTATGTATCTGTGAATCACATAATCCAACGAAACAACGTTATTACACCAATTGTCGAGTCAAATGAAACTTCATTTAGTCATTTCCCATTGACAAATCAAATATCATAAACTATTACAAGAATATACATATTCATGTCAGGATTAAGGTAATTACCAAAATACACCTCGTATGTGATCTTGAAGTTTCGAGTGTTAAACGGTTTTATCTCCAGCTTCAGAGTATCAATGTTCTTGTTCAATGTCTTCTTTAAGACATAAAGAATAAATTACAGAGTCACAACTCTCTATATCACAAGAAAAAATATCGTGATTTATTCAAACAATCAATACTTAGATTAGATTACCCGATCGATCTTTAGATTGCAAACTATTATTTAAACTAGTCACAAGAGAGTATCTTGTCAAGTCTGTACTTAGCACCTCTTTCGTTGATGACAATTTCAGAGCGTAGCAAACATACATAAACACAAACCTAATCAATAATGATTATTTAATTTTATTTAATGTTTCAGCAAAACGAAAATAAATGTATTTATAATGTCTAATATCTCCTTTGTGAGCACCAATCCCAACAAATAGTTGCCTCAACTGTGCCTTATTACTCTATCTTGTACGGGCTGTTGGTAGACGAATATAATCTCACATTCACCTTGATCTCTCATAACGATTTTGCAGATGTAGATGAATTTGGTGAACTCTCCTTAAAAAACGCGTTAGCATCCCTCTTACGAACATCTTGCAACATCAAATCAATGTAATTCGCAGCACATGGCGTGTAAGTTAAAGTTTAATTTCCTCGTAAACTTTAGACAAGTCTCTTTATAAGCTTAATCGTTGTCCGTGACAACTTGGATCATGTTCGGCATTGCTCATCACCTTACACCAGACTTTGTAGATGTATTCTCGATTATTGATCTTGTCAGATGCATCAACTGAGTTCAAGAAAACACTTTTACCAGCTGAGTAGACCATGCTGTTAATGATGTTCAATTGATTTTTTATCGTTTAATCGTCAAACATGATGGTGCACTCATACTCTTGTTAGCCGTTGTTTATCTGTGTACGCATGTGTATCGACCATAGTTTTTTCATATACGTGTTGCAAATATCGTATGGAAAAGGTAAATGAACACAACGGCACATTTACGTGTTGCAAAAATTAAAATGATCATATTTAGAAATTAGTCAATTAAATACAACATCATCTGCTAAAATGAATGAAATTTATCTTATCAATTTTGTGTGTTCCATGCATCGTGTTCTATAAATTAGGACACTCTATTTTGTTTGTCGATACACTCTCGTGAATAAAGAAATAACTCACAATTTTCTCAATCACTTCTTCAACCCCATATAGCTTGCCGTAGAAATTCGTAATTACCTTTTTATATCTACTCGAAAAAAGACGGCGAGACTGGCCCCTTTAGACCGACAAACGAAGTCGATCTCATCTATGTTTAAATGCAGATTCACCATTTCTAAATCGCCACAACGGCCTCTTGTTGGATTATCTTCATTATCTTGTATAGTTCTTGCTCCATATTTACATTTAACTCTTCTTTTTCATTAACTAGGTTAAGACTTGCACGCACCCCTCTCCGGTTGTCTCTTTCATAACATGCTTATTTTTTTCTTTTTCATTTCAATATGTTGTAGCAAACTCTTAGAATAATCGTCATATTGCTTCACATTTTTCTTCGGATCATTCTCAGTGAAATGTGGTTGCATACGCATCATGCAGCCAACAGTTGATAGTTAATTCCCATTACTTGCATGCCATTTTATTTACTTCCGGGTACTTCAATGCAACACTTCCGTACAGTTTCTTTCTCATTATACGTAAACAATTGAACAACAAACTTAATTTTTCAGAAACTCGTGTATGATTTTATCCATAGTCTAATAAAAATAACAAATAATCGATCAACATATCAACAACGAAGTCATAGTCAAACAATGATTTCACATTGGCTAACAATCAACAATACATATTCACTATGAACAACATGACCCAAAAATATCCTAAAAAGATATGTTAATAACAAAACATATTTAAGAAATTTTCATTAAAGAACCACATTGAAAAAAGACGTAAAACTAAAAAAAATACAGACTTTTGAAACAAATAATCAGGCGAATGACAAAAAAATTCCTAAAAGTAAAGCTTAACCACGATACTTACTCAAGCAACGTTCATCAACGGAACCATAGGTGACGTGTTGGTGAGGGGCAAATGAATTTTGCCGGTGAACTGGTTGTTCTTAAGATTGAGTCTCCACAAGTTCGTGCAGTTTTCGACCTCCACATTCCAGAAAACACAGCATAATAAACCAATCCAGACCATTAACTACCTAGGTTTTTATAGTATCTACATGAAGGGAAAAAATTGGAGAAAGGGAGAGGAAAACTTCAGCAATGAGATAAGGAACACTGTTGCATAGCAGTTCTAGCAATGGGAGAGGAAAAGGAAAAAAAATTAATGAATTCGCGTAGCAGGATGATATTAGGAACAAGAACTGAAACAGGTTGCTTTATAACGTTATATTTACACATAAAGCATAATGAAAATTAAATAACATTTCCAGCAGTGAGTTTTCCTCCAAATCATCTGGTTCAGTAATCTTTTGAACCCATCTCCAGCAGCAGCGATTCAGTGCAAAGTAAATAACACATTTTTTTTTATGAATAGCTCGAGCATTTTATTGAATATGTTTTTTTTAATCAAGGGTTAACTTTTTTCAATTCGACAGTATAATTGTTCTTTGAGTCAAGCACCACGCTTGGACGATATCACTACCGTTATTTTTCAATCACTTCAGACTCATTGACATTCAATATATTCATTTGGCATGAAATCAAGACCTATAGATTCAATCTTCACATACGGTAATTTTATCCATGAAACACAGAATGTTATTTATTTATTCATTTATTTATTTATTTATATATCAGGATGAGCAGATCTCTATATATCATACCAAAAAAGAGGAACTAGGGCAGGAGTTTTTGCTTCAGCGAGCTCAAGCTGAAAGCAATTTCTGTATACAGGACATCACTGGTGAAACGGTCGTGCTTCAAAACATTTACCCCGTTTCAATCTCCAATCTGCATCGATCGATGATGCTTCAACATGTAATCCAAAAGTAAACAAGTATGAAAAAGTCATCATCATAATATTGTTTTGGATGACATTGACCTCTATGGGAACGTGTATAGGTTCATTTGGCATGTTTTGCAGCGACAAGCTTGGAACAACTTCTAAAGCTTCTGGTGGATCAGGTGCTTCTTGTTTAAGTCGTAGCTCTTATGTTCCACGTGTTTGCTCAGCAAAGATCTTCTTGACTCATCCAGCCGCTTCTCTGCGAGAAGTTTCTCTGGATCAGGCTGAAGCAGATACTTGCTTTGTTCATATCCAATGAGATTCCACCTTCGCTTCTCAGAGTCCAAAATTGCAGAAACATGACGAAATAGTTACCTGCATTTCTCAGGATCCGCTAGGCTTCGGCGAAGCTTCATCCGCCCTCTAGTCTCGGCGTTTCGCGGTCGGAATAGCCTACACCGTCGGAAGAGCGACTCTGTTAGTGTTGTTTTTGTTCTTCAGGGACAAGAATGGCTTAGTGAGGTGGACATTGGAGGCTTGTGATTGCGGACCTAAGCACGCCATTGATAAGCTCCGGAGGAGGAGCGGCAGAGGAATTCGGGAAGACAGAGAGAAACAGGGAGAAAAAAATTATTTCCATTCACTCGAAGGGGTGGTGGCGCAGTTGGTTAGCGCGTAGGTCTCATAGCTGAAGAGTGATCTAGAGGTCTTGGGTTCGAGCCTCTCTCACCCAAGTACCTCTTTTTACGTCAATTATAAAGAGGTGGGAAAGTTTGTCGTCGTACAAAATATTGACTTACTGTTCCAAAATATTAAAAATTAGATACTTACCACTTTTAGACAAAACACACATTTGAAATAAATTAAATCTCATTTTCTTCTCCCCGTTTTAGTTTTTCCAAATTTTATCTCTAAAACTTCTTAAAAAAAAAAATCAATTAGTCATATTTGATCTTTCATATGTTATTAAACAACATTAAAAATACAAAAAAATCACAAAAAAGTAATTTTAAAAAATACAGGATCAGTAAATACCTGCGGATAATAATCCGCATAATTGCAGTGGATTCTAAATAAAAGATTAATTAAAAACAAATAACAAATCTCTCTCAATTTGTACATAATGCTCAAATTTTCACAAACATATCTATGTATTCCGAGATTGACTTCGTCTTTGTTGCAAATCTCTATTCAATAAAGAAACGTTTTCATTATATTTTCGTTATTATTGTTTATTTCTTGAATCTGTTCTATCAAATTGTTATACGATGAAATTTCGAGACCCACTTAAATTAACGACACACTTTTTAACAAATTTTGAATAAACTTTGGACAACAAGAAATCGTATCAATGTTCCTTTTTACATTTATTGGTATTTTCTAACCTATTTCGAGCAACGGTTTATCATTTAATATAACATTATTAAAGACATATTCAATTTTATATTTGTCGCAACAAAAAATAAAAATTAATTAATTTTCGATGATTAGACTCCACTTAAATCTTAACAAAAAATAAATCGCACAAATGATCATAAATACTCTCCAGCAAATATTTCCAGCTTGAATATTAGACTCGGTTTGAAGTCAAACAATTGTTCTTGGAATGAATAAATGCTTATTTATTATAAAAAGTAGTTAAAATCTAAAATATTTAAGGTCGAATACGTAGAACAATCTAAATAAAAGTAAAAAAAAAATACTTGATAAAACGAATTTGCTTCAGAGCTGGGTCTAATGTTAACGTTTGATTAAACATAATTGGATACGATTAATAATTCCATAAGATAAATAAATGAATCAAAAAGTTGAAGGTCCATTTAGTAAAATAAACCTAAGACGTATATAGGTCGGGCAGTTCTCGCCGTTGCGTTTTTCCTTCTTCTTCTTCTCGAAAAGAAAATAAAACAAGTGATTTGGGATGGGAGAAGTGGGGGTGCACGTGGGGCGGGAGGTGGAGAGAGAGAACTCGAAGATTAGGGACGGGAAGCGGCGGGAGGCGTTCGCGGAGTTCGAGGTGCGGCGGCGCGTGGCGAAGGCGATGGCGTACGATACCACTCTCCCGGCGGAGGTGAGGGCGGAGGGCCGCCTCAGGCTATCCCAATTCCCCAGAAACAGCTCCCTCACGCGCGTCCGGAACCGCTGCGTCTTCACCGGCCGCGCGCGTGGCATCGTCTCCCTCTTCCGCATGTCCCGTATCGTCTTCCGCGACCTCGCCCGCCGCGGCGCCATCCACGGCGTCTCCAAGGCCTCCTGGTAGCCGCGTCACCCACCCACAGGTAATGCCCTCGTGTTTGAGAATTTGTGACCTAGAAAATCAATTTTATTTCTTCAAAAGTATGGAATTTATCATGGGATTCCGAATTAAGTGTTGGTCTGTGTGGGGGTGGGAGGGAGAATTTTAACGCGAAAAACCTCACTTTTCTGCTACAATGTGATGGAATTTTTGTTTCTCGAACTAGTCTTATTGTTATTCTTTTTTTAATCAGGTTTTTTTAACATCCAAGTTTTCCTCAGGCTTTGTTCATTACCGCTTGATTTCATACAAGTTTTTCTTAAGATGGGTGTGTACGTGTGTTTTCTCTTTGCAATTGCCTGATTTCATAACATCCTACTTAGGCCTGCAATAAAATTATTTAGACTTGCTATGAATCTGGTTATGCATTATGCTTGTCTACGCGTATGTGTGTGTTTCTGGTGGTAATCTATAGTTTTTCCCTGCAGATGTAGGCTGCTGGTGCGACACTCGTTTTCGTGGATTTTTTTATTTCTGGCTGGATTATTCGATTTCGGATCCAGGATCTTGAGTACTTTGTTTCTGTTGTTATAAGGTAAAGAAAATTTACCAAAGTGAACATACGGCAGAATTGGCGTTTTTTATGTTATATTAGGGTGCTATGAAACTCAGTTTAAACTGCATAAGCTTGACTTTTGGGACTAGAATACATTGCTGCCAGAGTTTTCAATATATAATACAAGCGTTAGACTTGTGAGTTATGATCAAGAAGATGACTATCATGAACTATATGCCCTCAGTGAGATGGAAAGGGGTAGTCTATGTCAAAACTGTATAAATCAATTTCTAAATCATGTTACCAAGTATTGTGTATCACCTAATGCAACATATATCTTCATATCGTATGATCTGCTGACGAAGATTATATATATGATTCCCTGCACCTATATGTAGTCTCGAGTTTGAGAGCACTAAATTGTCCATTATCGAAATGCCATCTTCTCATGGTGTGGAGCCCCTCAAAACCCACCACGATATTGTCAAAGATTTGTCGATCACCTAAAAAGGCTTTATTCTCCATCATGGCCGAGATTTTCATAGCTTGAGCTGATAGCATTGTGTACATGACGGTTTAAAGAGTAATTTGATGGAGTCTTCCATTGGCGTCCGGTATTTACACTTGGTATAAGGACGATAGTCATGTCGTTGAGATCCTTGAGCTTGATCTCCCCATTGAGGGAATTTGAGCACCCTGGGTCACATCTCCGCCGATTACTCTAAACTTCTTGGAATAAAACCCCGAAAACCCATATTCTCCCGGTGCTTTGGTCGGATTGAAGAAAGCCTCTTTGATTTTGTCTCTGTGAATGTACTCAGGAGCATAATGTTTGACTTAGTTGCATACCACCAAAATTAAGCCCCTCGTAACGTTGGCCAGCTCCTTGACGTTCGGATGCCTAGATTAAATATATTAGTAGAAACATTTCAAGATGATAGCTTCTACCTCTCGAGGGTCCAGACACCGAGTACATCCAACAAGTTCTATATGTGGTTCTTCCATGTCATCGAAGCTTTTCGAGTTTAAAGCTTGTAATTAGATCTCCGCATTTAAGCCACTCGACCTGACTTTGTTGTCTCATCCAACTCTTGGCGACTCAAAGAGACTCCTCTTTCACAAACCCACTTGAAGAATTATGGGTTTCGGGGAAATTTATGAGTTGGTCACTCGTGAAACAAATCAGCTTATGCCTGAACCTGCTAAAGCTTTCAAGGAGTCGCGAAGAGACCATGAGTCATTCCCCAAACAGCTCTTCTCGACGATCTCATCATATTCCTTTTCGGTTTACCGCTCAGACTCAAACATGAAATGGCGAGGATGGAGACATATTTAGCCAAATCCTCATGGTTGCCTCCTGGCCAAACATGGGGTGAATAATGATCCAATACCCATACATCAAAGTGCTGAATATAATCGAGAGAATATAGGGTGAACAATGATCCAATTCCCATAGATCAATGCATTTATCTAGATGTTCTCCTCGGTACTCATCCTCGAATTTTTACCTCCAAGTAACTGGATCACCTTCAAACGCTCTAGGATTGTAAAACCCTCTTACAGTGGATCGCTACAACTCCTACAATGTGCATGTCCGGTTGTAAGAGCTTAGATTTGTAATAGTGCCTTTTAACCACATTCTAGTTTGAACCCAACATGTCTTGTTAAACGTAAAAATCTAGTTGAAGACTCATCGAGTAGTCGACAGTGACACTCATTTACGGCAGAGTCGAGTCTTCATTTTCTGAGCACCCAACAATGATGATTGTAAAAGAAAAACCAATTAAAATCACATGAAATGACTGAATCACATGCAAGGTACGATCAATCGAAAATCGAAGGCCTCGACATCACCACATGCAGCGCCTGTTGGTGATTGATTCACCGTAGCAATTATATTAAGTGCAGAAAAATATTAATTACGCTAACAATAGTCAATTAATTATTATAGTTACTAATAAGATCTAAATTTAATGATGTAATGATAAATGAAAGCACATTAAGCAATCGACGAGCTAAGGCTTTAAAATTTTCACATCGATTTTGGTTCAGTTACAGAACGCTCCAATACCAATTATGTGCTCCGTCTTCAAGCTTTCTCATCTTCGTGCGTCGTCTTGATTGAGTACTCGAAGATTTTTTGGATTGGTGCCCACAAAGAAGATATTAGACATTGAAATACTTTTGTATTTGATTTTGCTGAAACATTAATAAAATTAAATATTCATCATTTATTATGTTTGTGTTTATGTATAATATACGCTCTAAAACTGTTATCAACGAAAGGGGTGCTAAATACAAACTTGACAAGATAACCCCTTGTGACTAGCTTTTAACATTTGTTCGCAATGTTAAGATCCATAGAGGAATCGAATCTGAGTAATGATTGTTTGAATGAATCATGATATCTTTGTTGGAATAGATTTAGGGTTAAGAAAAATTTATCGTTAACACATTAGTGGCGGAATATAAAAATTTCTTTTACTATTAAAACAATTTTTACTAACCTAAACAAAGTCCATATACATGTTATAATTAAAAATATTATTTAAACTACTTGAATATTAACATTTCTTGTATCTTCAAAATTGAAGCATCTTTGGAAAGGTGGATCTTCTTCCTCGGCTCGATTCGTTCACGTCTAATCTTGAACTTGAGAAACCTAATATTTCTATTACAAGAGTCTATAGAGGTTTAGAAGGATTTGTGTGTGGGCACAATTAAACAATATGAACCAAGAACAATTCTTGGATCATAAGCTAATTCTCTAGATCAAGTAAGGATTTAGGTGCCAAAATAAATAAAAAATTCTAGAGAGAAAGGGAGAGAATTTGGACGGCCAAGAGCAAGGAAAAAATTTAAGCTTAACATCTCTATGTGAGACTCTATTTATAGGAGAAGGAAAATCTATAAAAGTCAATTGTTCATTCATGAAAAAATAATGTATTCATGACACAATATTTGATTTTCTCTTCCCCTTTCTCTCTCAATATAGCCGGCCACTTTTAAACAAGTAAGAGGAAATTTGTTTCCTCCCTTAACTTATTTATTTCATTCTCAAGGAAATTTATTTCCTCTTTTCCTTTTGGGTAATTATCTTTATAATTAAAGGGAATAAAATTCTCCTCTTTAATGCATGTTGGCCGAATTATTTAGCTAGGGAATGACATCTAGATGCTTCCTTATTTCTTTTAAGACAATACTTAAAATACCCATTGTATAATTATTATTGCACAAATAATGAAATTAATTTCTTAATGCCTCAAACGATTTTTCGGTTTTAGAAAATAATTTTGACATTCACATCATTTTATGTCCATGTGGACAAAAATACCCTTTAGACATTTTCCGAGAAAAAATCTAGTTCAACATTTGAACTTATTTTGACTTAACTTCTAGTTTAAAATCCTACTCTAATGACCTGTAATAGTGACCTTATGGATCCAAATGAACAAAGCTTGAGCTTCTATACTCGGACTCAAAAGTTCACAAAACTTTTTCGAGTATTAGCTTAATGTCAACTGACCCCACTAAAGAGTTGACACTAAGAATCTCTCGGTTCAAATGAATTAATTTTCTACTCAAATTCAACTTAATTATGAGCGGATCCATTGAATGTTATCTATGTTTACCCTTCATGAACATCATCAACTAGATGGGATTTATAAAATTACCATTTTACCCTTCTATTTGTTATTTCCTCAACTCCTTTAGTACTTGTGAATAAGTTAGAAACAATGTATTCACGAGGAGCTAGCAAGTCACATTGTTTCATCCAAATAAAGTCGCTACTTAATTTTGGATACTGCGCAGTTCATTTATTCACAATCCAAGTAATAAAGCATGAGGTGATATATATTTCATCTCAACAATCTTGTACATGAATTCCATATCTATGAGAACTTCACAAAGTTGGTTCATGACATCTTCATAACTTAATATCTCACCAATTAGCCTAGTCTAGATCACATAATGGATCTAGAATTTGACTTTCTCAAATGAGATTATTAATGCTATGAAATGACATGTCTCATTTCAAGATTTAGGTAAGTATGATACAATTCATACATAGTGACCTTGAGACAGAAGATGTTAAATGATTTGTTCTTCCATTGTCTCTAAAGGTGCACTGGTCAATTCAGTATCTTCGAAAGATACACTGGAAGAAATATAGAGTTCCTAACTCTCTATGCCTCGTAACCACACATCATAGATTCTTCCAACAATCATACTGGGATAAATAATCCGTTGATCTTTAGATTGCGAATATATCGTTTTAGTCAAACCATGAAGAGTTTGTTCACATAAATCTACATTTGTCTCTTCATACATTGTTAGGTTTGATTAAGGACTATCAGACTATTGAATATCATAAATCTTCAATCAAACTAAAAAGGAATGAATGAACGTTTCAACTTCTATTAATTTAATCAGCAAATTACAATAAGGACTTTATAAAGATTTATATATTACATCAATATGTAAATAAACAATCTTCTTATGGGCATCTATGCCAACAGCAGGACCCCCGTCCATAACAGCGAACGAACTATCCCGTCCGAGCATATTATGGTGGACTAAAAAAATCCTCGATCATGGCTAACGACAAAATCCCACAAATAAGTGCAAAAATTAGTGTCTGCAGTTGATTTATCGGGGAATAGGGAGCAATGCAATCCGAAGATTGAGGGAATGGTCTCAATAGCATTCGCTGAAACGCAAAGCCATTTTTTCATATTCTTCGTAGAGAGCTAGCTCAAAAGAGTTTTGTTGCTTCGATCACGTAAGCATAATAAGTTGGTCTAACGGAGAACCCTTTTCACAATCAAGAGATTCCGCAAATTCCATGTTGGTCACCAGAGAAAGCGGATTGATGCGGGCGTCAGTTGGAAGATATACAGATCGGGAGATTCAACAACTCATGTACGACGGTCAGAAGCGAGAGTCCCAGACCATAGGTGAGATTGCATTCATAGGTAGGCGTGTAACCAGCATGAGGATTCGATGGAGTATCACTTGAGTTCGACAAGAGAAGATCGACGACAGCAAGGACGTTGTACGATGACAACACCAACTCGATGGTAGCATAGTCAAGGAAACTGGGAGGCTCAAACAGAATGAGCCGCGTTCAGCCAACTCCGCGTCCACGTTTGACGCATCTTTTGCGCACTCGTTAACCAAAGAATCAGCCTCTCACTCCCACATGGCAGCGACTAATTTTTCGCCACGAGACAAATCCATCAACTTGTCGATAACTCCACCATCGGCTCTCCTTGTGGCAGGTGACGACGCTGTTGAGACAAAAGTAGACACCTCTCCACGCTCGGATCGGGATGACTCGGGGGTGTCAGACAACAATTGGTCCTTTGGCGGGATGGAAAGCCCCTCCTCCTCCAAGCCCGAGAGGTTCTCCATCAACCACATGTCAAATTCCTGAGGAGAACCAGGGTCGAGTGCCGTAAGGGTATTCGAAGCAACGTTGATAACGTCGTCGAGTCGAGGCAACAACATAAACGGCACAATGTCTTAGTCTCCAAAGAAGTGCCATTGGAGACTAGATCATATCCGAGAAGGAAGTAAGGAAGTATAAATATCCTTCGTCTCATCTACGGGCAAAAAATCATTAGTTCTGATCATTGAGTCCAAGAGTCCTAGTTAAAGCTTTGATGCTAGCGGCCTAGTATCAGTTGACATTAAACTAGACTTGGAAAAATTTGTGAACTTTGAGTCCAAGATTCCTAGTTAAAACTTTGTTCATTTGAGTCCATGAGGTCACTATCACAAGTCAGTAGAGTAGAGTTTGTTAAACTAGATACTAATTCAAAATAAAGGATATTTTCGTCCTTAAGGATAATTGATGTAAAAATGTCAAAATAAGATTTTGAATTTTTTCACAAATTGATTTAAAGCCCGCAGTTGAAAATTGGTTTTCAAGTTTAGTGAATTAAATTTTGTGACATGTTATTGTATGAGCAATAATATGAAGGATTTTCCTTATTTTGTTGTGAACAAATTAGAAAGTAAATATGCATATGTAGACATTCATATGGCCGGCCATATTACATCAAGGGAGAGAGAGAAATATCTCTTATTATTTTGTGCATTATTGTATATTGGTAATTGCGCAAAAGAAATTGTTTGAGAAGTAAACAAATGTGCTAAGTGAGGAAACAAATTTTCTCACTTATGACAGTGCTTGGTCGGCCATGTAGAAGAGAAAGGGAGGAGGAAATCAAATATTGTGTCATGAATACACAATAGGAAATAGTAATTACTCGGTCTTGTATTTCCTTCTCCTATAAATAGAGCCTCACATTGAGATGTGAAAATAAGCCTTTGGTCATGCTCTCTCTCTTTCTAGCCGACCAACTCTCTCCCTCCCCCCTCTCTCTCTCTCTCTCTCTCTCTCTCTCTCTCTCTCTCTCTCTCTCTCTCTCTCTCTCTAAAATACTCTTTTATTTTGGTACCTAGATCTTTATTTGATCTAAAGTATTTAGCTTATGACCCAAGACTCGTTCTTTGTTCATATTGTTTAATAGTGTCCACTCACTAAACTCTGCAAACGCTCGAAGACTCTAGTGGTAGAAACTTTCGTGGTTGCTCAAGAATCCAAAGAGGAGAAGCAGCGAGACGAGACCTAGGATCTTCATCCGAGAAGAGTCTTCAAGATCGAGAAATAAGAAAAAGGTATTGAGTCTTTTTCATATTTATTATATTTTTAATTAACAACATGTTCATGCAGTTTGTCTAGGTAATAAAATAGTTTTACACGTTTAAAAAAAATTATATTCCGCCATATATGATATGATAAGTAATTGTTAAATCCTAGATCGATTCCAACAGGCTGACCCTTCGGCGCAGGTAAGATAATCTTAGCCGGCCCTTCTTGGCGCGATTGAGGAGTCAGTCGGCCTTTTGGCGCGGGAAAGGACATGCCGATCGGCCTCTCTCAAAGAGGACGAGGAGGCGTAGTCGTGGCTCCGGGTGCGGTTTCCATGCCTTATTGAGCGTAGTATAAATTGAGCTCGACGGTCAATTTATACCGATAACATCTGTCACATCCAATAAAAATAAATATTATAGTTATCTGCGTCGTTTGGTACTCTCTATATGAAACACCAATACCCGTCAAATGTAACAACCTCGTTATTAGTAGCGATATGTTATATTCTTAAAGTTTTGACTATTCCATACTAATTTATTTGGGGGACTGACAATTGATGTTGGACTTTGTCCTTTGGACTAACGACTAATCCACAAGAACGTGACAATAGACGAGCTTGAAAAGATTACGAGGTAACGATGAAAAAAGAAGACTTCTTGAAGATCTGGGCAAAAATTGGCGAGGTAAATAAGCTTGACGAGAGTGCCGACGTGACTGATTACAAAGAAGTAAGAATCAGTACGACAACTGTCATACAAAGAAGAAGAAATTTAAATTAATAATTTAAATAGATAACACATGAATATAAAAAATGATTTATCTTGTATTACACTTTTTCTCTCAATATATTATATTTGTTATTCTAATATGAAAGTATATTGCGAGACATTCAAACAATTCAATCAAACAATTCAGTTGATTTAATGGATCTTACATATTTATTTATTTATTTATTTTATGTCATAACGCATAGTCGTGCTTACTACGAAAAAAGAAATCATATAATGAATAAATATCAAACTTTTATATCTCAAATCAGTTGTGATTGTTTAGGTGTGATTCTCACATCAGTTCGCTTTAAGTTAATGGTAGTTTTGTCTAGTGGGTTGATTAATATAATGTATTGACTATTATTCAAAATAAAGAAAAAATGGCCATTTATATATATATGTTTTCGATTTACTAGTTTATTCAAGCTCTTTTATTTATTTCAAGGCAGTTTTGAATGTGTCAAACACCAGTTCATGATTATTTGTAACTCAATTTCGAAAAATAATCATATTTTTTATTAATATATTTATTATACTCTCTTGAGTGATTTTGGTTTAAATGCCTAAATTGTCAATTAGGACGATAAACAAACATATTAATTAGATATATAATTATCAAAATAATATAGAAAATCCAACCTTATATACCAAATTTGAAAGATTAGCGTAACGAGGAAAATGTACTACGACATATATTTTATTTTTTGAAAATTAATATACACTTTAGATTTTGATATTGATTTACTACCCTCTATTTTTAATCATTTTTTTCATTAGTGTCATTAGACAATGATGAATATATATGGATCCAAATATTGAGGATCGGAAATGAAAACATATATTTTACACCTACAACATTCAAATTATAATTAGTTATAATTATGTGTTGGTCCCACATAAAGACTAAATGCTATATCAGTCGGGTCAATTCTTCGTTAGATAATAAAATAACGAATAAAAATAAAAAATATCATCTAAACAAACCATCCAAATCAAAATACCGGTATATAACAGAATTTTTTGGCACGAGTAAACACAGACACGATCTCCTAAACTTAAAAGTGCTAAAATGACTGACACAAGAGTTGTCATTTAAAGCATACATAAGTCATTTAAAGCTACAGACTTCGGTTTATTGGCACGAGAGGTGCTCAGTCTGACTCTCTTGCATTATCTTTAATATTTAAAATTAACAAATTATAGATTTAACTAGTTAGGTGGGTATCTCTTTTTCTCTCTCCTCTCTTTTTTCGCTTTCTCTCTCTTTCCTTACGTCTGTTTCACGGTGAAGACTGGCAAGAAATCTCCGGCATTGATTGAGCATATTATGAGATTACCCGCTTAAGGAAAATCCAGATCGGTGAGCCTTTTTGCAAGACTCAAGTAACTGCATTTCACGATTTTATTTATTCAATTATAATTTATTGACAGACCAAATGAAGATCCTCTTAATATGCTGTTGATTTTGTGTCCTTAATTATTTTTCTTCTGAATCCTGACCATCAAACTCGGATTCACATCGTCAATCTGAATCAGATTTTTCAGGTTGGCTTTTGCTTCTTTCCCATCACTTAAAGAGCCATTATTATGCTTTGATTTTATATGGTCATTCATGCATTCCACGTGTTTCCGTGGAAGTTAAAACTTCATTAGCTGGGTTTGTGCTGTAGTAGTAGTGTTTTTACTGCCTTCGGTATATATCTGATTTTGCTTTGAAAGGTTACAAATTGTTTTTCATTCTCGGTATATCTGTAAGTGCATTACATTTCAGTATCAATATCGAAATCATATTTGTCCCCAATGTTTCCAGGAGATCATGTTTTGGCTTCGTGATATCATCTGTTAGTCCGTTCCTTTAGATTTTGCCTCCATGATTTTGATAGTAATTCTGATTCCACTATTGTCTTGGCAGGTAACATCTATGCGAGAAAATCTTTTTAGCTCCTGGAAGTGAGAGTGACTCATCCTCGGCTTCAGCAGATCAAGTGGAAGCTGCATGCAGTCTCGGAAGGGCCTAAAGTAATTGTAATTGTATATTACAGTAAATAACATAATTTCCCGTTCTTCGTCTCTTTCCTCTTAACATGAGATATCAGTTTCTCATTTTACCGTCTCCTGTAGGAATGAAGAAATGAGGCTGGATAAATAACAGAAAACAAATTCATGCCCTTAAAACACTGATCAACCCAAGAAGTAAATCGCAAAAACCAACCCGAGCAGAAAATCTGGGGTCACCTTCTCTGCGCTTCGCCGTGATTTTTGAGGATGAACTTTCTCGGCGGTTGCTCGATTCCACAGTGTGAAGAATTCCAGCTGGACGGTTGTTGGATTCCAGCGAAGCCCCAAAACACACCCATTCTGGCAAGATTTAATATGATGCTTGATAACCCAGTGGAGAATCATCCAAGCCTCGAGAATTGGACCCAATTCGTGCCAAATTACGACAGCCTGGCTCAGATTTTCGACACTGGTTTGCAAAAGGGACAAATTCCCGGAAAGTTCGGGTCGGGCGGGAACACGATGGAGAGAAGCCTGGCAACGAACAACATTCCAGGTCCCTATCAGCAGTGTGATTGGAACAACGTTCCATTGATGGAGCTTTTGTTAGGAGGAGATTCTTCTGATTATGGCATCACGGAGAAGAATGCACAGAGCAGAGATTTGAGAACGGCACCAGAGAGGCCTCTGA
Source organism: Urtica urens (assembly GCA_958296335.1). Lineage (NCBI taxonomy): Eukaryota > Viridiplantae > Streptophyta > Magnoliopsida > Rosales > Urticaceae > Urtica > Urtica urens. Next base: position 17,348,973 of record OY282530.1, on the reverse strand, counting down.
TCCCAAATCAAGAGCAATGTGGCTCGGTTAGTTTCGATTCAGGTTTCAGCTATCGGTCTGAATTTGCCGATCTGCGTACCCGAAACGAGATAGATTGGATTGGATCAACAAGTCAATGCGGGAAAATTCTTGCCAAAGGCAGATAATTTACCTTTTTCTATAACATATATGTGGCACTGAGATAATCTCTGCTTGCCCATTTCACCATTTTGATGAACTGGTATTATTGCATGCAGATGATTCACCGATGCGTTCCGAGCCAATCTATGATCTGAATCTCCCACCAACCATGAACGCAGCCCATCTCGCAAATGATACCAATAGGCTGCATTTCACGCCATTCGAGTCCTTAGAGAAGCGGCAATCTGAATCGAGGTCAATATCATTTGAAGGTACAAGCCACGGAAAAGAAATATTGGGGAATTTAGCCCAATGCGCCGATGGAGAAATTCAGCAAAGTTTCAGCCAGCTCTTGCAGAACATTGTGGAGTCATCATCCACTCTTGTTTCTACACCGGCCAAAGAAACTGCAATTTCCGAGAAGAAAGGCGATCTGGGCATTGATCTGAATGAGACGCCCCAGCAGAAACCACCCAAGAGAAGAAAACACAGGCCCAAGGTCATCAGGGAAGGAAAGCTCAAACGGACCCCAAAGCCCGCCGTTCCTAAGAACCCAGAATCCAACGAGAACCGACCAGGAAAGAGGAAATATGTTCGTAAGAAGCTTCCTCGGGATTCCGAAGTAGAAGTGATCGACCTTACAGGGGAGACAACCAAATCTATTACTGCCTCGTGTTCTAAAGCCTGCAAAAGAGTCTTAAGCTTTGATCTGGAAGAGATCGATAAAAACAACCTCGACATAGCTGTACCACAGGAGACCAGTAGCGGGAATAGAGGCAATCCTGATGGTACCATCAACCACCAATCATCACACCACACCGGAGAAAGAATAGTGTCAACCGTGCAGAATGAAGTGCCTACAGGTGCAGAAAGTCAAATGCCAAACGGTAATGTTCTACTTAGTAGGAAAAATAGTTGTTTCACTGGGTTTAATGAAAGAAATTAAGCGGAATTGTTTCTTTTCTATAGCAGGTAGAAGTGAAATTGACGGGACTACTAATCAGCAGCAGACAGGAGAGGCGTGTGCCGTAGGAATAGGAAAAGCTAATCTGGAAAACCTTCCGCAAGTTGATCCGACGGATCTTCAAAGGGTTAAAGATCTGATGAGGAGTACGTTTCAACCGATACCCAAGACTCCCTACAAATCTAGTGAACAAAGAGGATCAAAGAGAAATCATTCTCAAACCATCCAACAAGCCCGTCTCTCTGCAAAGGAACGTACGCCGCCATTGTCGAACGGCCACACCCTGCACATTGGACAAGGATTTGATAAGAAATCCAGAAGTAGAGACAGTTATAGGCAGACACAGAACATGTCTTTTAATGCCATAGTAGCCGAAGGAGGGTTGCAAAAACACAATCTCAATCTGATGTCACGAAATTTAGAACAAAGCTATACTGCATTGCTGAACGCTCAGCACAATACCATTAGGCTTGGCGAGAGGGATGTCAGTGATGCAAGCAAGTTCACCGGTGAAAAATTTGTTCAGTCTATACCTGCAGGTCAAAAATCACACGCAGAATCCATGGTATCTAGTTCGGTTCATAATCCTCTTATAGCCTCCCTCCAAGTGAATTCCACTGCAGAAGGGCATTTCCAGATGTTTCAAACTAACTGTTTTAGCACACCAGAAAAAATTCATATGATGGGCACTCATATACAGGATAAACCTACAAAAAGAAGAGGTAACATATTTTGGGTTAAAACCATAGATAGATACCTTCAAAAGTACTGTTTGTATGCTCTTATGTATCTACTGAACTGTCCTGACACCAGTTACCATGTAATCTAGGTGCAAAGGAGAAACTTAACTATATTAGCACACCAGAAAAGAATCGTATATTGGGCGCCCATACACAGGAAAAACCTGTAAAAGGAAAAGGTAATATATTAATAATATATATATATATATATATATATATATATATGTATATATATATTGATTCAAACCATTTAAATGTACTGTTTGTGTACTCTTATTTGTTCTACTGAATTGTCCTGATACTGGTTATATGTGATGCAGGTGCAAAGGAAAAAATGTCAGAAACTACACCATTAGATGAGATCACATATCGACTTCAGATCCTTAATCTCAATGGAAGCAGCGCTGGATTACAAAATAGTACAAACCAAAATGCACTTGTCCCGTATCAGGGAGGTGGAACACTTGTTCCATATCAGGCTGACATGATTAAGAAGCGTAAACCGCGGCCCAGAGTGGACCTTGATTCGGAAACAAACAGGATTTGGAACCTTTTGATGGGAAAAGAAGGAAGCGAAAACGTGGAAGCGACTGATGAAAAGAAAGAGAAGTGGTGGGAAGAGGAAAGGAAGGTGTTTACGGGACGGGTTGATTCTTTCATTGCACGCATGCACCTCGTTCAAGGTGTGTCTGCTTTCATCCCCACCAACTTTATTTGTTTAAGTATGCACTACTTCGAATGTTTTGACAATTAATCGAGCATGTTGTCGTACTCTTGATGTACATGTAAAAATTGATATACTTCAGTTCAGCATAGAAAGTTATTAAACATCCATAAACATAAATACAAGTGATTTATAGTTATCGAACATGTGTGTGGCAATGCGAAAGTGGGGAATTCTTAAACTTTATCAGCTAGGAGGATTTAATAATGTATTCATCTTAGTGATTATCAGCAATTAATCTATATTACACTGTGTAGGAGATAGACGTTTCTCGCGTTGGAAAGGATCAGTTGTTGACTCAGTAATTGGGGTTTTCCTTACTCAAAATGTCTCAGACCACCTCTCTAGGTACACTCAGTTTCGCCGATAATTTTGAGCTTACCTGTACCTTGAATGACGTTTACTTATTACTGTTCTACAGCTCTGCGTTTATGTCAATGGCAGCGCGGTTCCCTCTAAAGCCGAGAACACAAGTTGAGGTTGTGACAAATGTAATAGACGTTGAAGTGCCAATAGCGACAATAAATCCAGATGAGGCCATCAGATGGTATGAAGCATCAAGTACATCAACCAGCCAAAACAGAGTAGCCCAGGAACCTGTTCAGGATCAGTATGGAAATAATACCCTGGGGACCAGCAAAGAGGCACCAATTCAAAGTTCTGAGGAAGAATTCATATTATCACAAGATTCCTTTAATTCCTCGGTTACGGAAGTTGTTGGAGGGATAAGATCCAGCTCGGGGTCCAACTCCGAAACAGAAGATCTTTCTATCGGATGTAAACCCAGAAATGGCCAGGTTTCAGCTTTGCCAGATATTCTACAGAGGGAGAAGTCTTGTTCAGTACAGGAAGCTTGGAGTCAAGTAGACAGATGCACGGTATTTGATGGAAACTCAGGGTATGGAGAGAAAAATCTGTCCCAGACAATCACAGAAACAATGAGACATCTGGGATCTACTTCATACACCATTCCAGACAATCCTGACCACATAAATGATAGTTTGACGAACCATAGAATATCAGATATTTGGTTGCGCGAACCCTTTAGTGAAGAATGCACATCCTCGTGGCAATCGCCACCTTCCACATCTGCTAAGGGACCGGGAACAGTTTCCAAGAGCTCGAGACCTGAAAAATCCGTTTTAAGCTTTGATAACTCCTCTAGGGAACAAAGTGGACCTTGGCGATTCCAAGAACCAACAACCAGCCCTGATGCATTTTTAAGCATAGATTTCCCCAACCAACCAAGCTTTTCGGTACCCATACCCAGCTCTGTAAACAATCAATCTTCTTGGTTTAGCGAACACCAGAAGGTAAACAAGACAGTCTCAGTGAAGAACAATATTTCAATAGAACCAGGAAACCATACTGAAGCTCTCAACATGGTGCAGAATTCCAGTAAGTTTGCAGCGATGATTGTCGGAGCAGGAGATTGTATCTCTGCCGCAGATTCGCATGTACCCACAAAAAATAATTTGGTCGAGGTGAATTCAATTGAGAACATATCACCTTCCAGCCAACATTCCACTATTGCAAAAACAAAAAATCCTAAGCCGAGAAAAGTAAAGGCTGAGGATAATAAGAGGAATGCAGTCGATTGGGACGACTTGAGAAGGAAGGTGAAGAGTAGTGGTAAGGAAACTGAAAGAACACAAGATTCGATGGACTCGTTGGATTACGAAGCTGTTAGAACGGCTAATGTTAAAGAAATTTCTGACACTATCAAAGAACGTGGGATGAACAACATGCTGGCAGAAAGAATGAAGGTTTCTTTCCTCTCTCGATCCACTTGCATGCACACCTTTAGACTTTCCAGCATCATTTCGTATAAAGTTTCTGTGATATACTCAGACTATCTCATAAACACTACAACAATCACGTTGCAGGAATTCTTAAACCGAGTGGTCAAAGATCATGGACGCATTGATCTTGAATGGTTGAGAGATGTTCCCCCAGATAAGGCAAAGTAAGATGCTCCCAATGATATCACCGGTTTCTTTAATAATATCAACAATTACCAGGTGTGTCAATGTTTAGAACATCACTTGATTTATAACGATGCTTTTTCTACTTTATACAGGGATTACTTACTAAGCATTCGAGGGCTGGGATTGAAAAGCGTGGAGTGTGTTCGGCTCCTAACACTCCACCATCTTGCATTCCCAGTAAGGGTCCTTTATCTGCATATTAGGCCAATAAACACAGTGAACCAAAAGTGTTGCCTGTTTTTTCTTTTCCCTGGGCTAATTGACATGTTGCGTTTCCGTTTTCATAAAGGTTGACACAAATGTCGGAAGAATAGCAGTACGTCTAGGTTGGGTCCCTCTCCAACCACTTCCGGAGTCTCTTCAATTACACCTTCTGGAACTGTAAGGATTCATATCATATCATAACAATTGAATTGATTATTTCATTGTAGAGATTCCTGACCAGTCCTTTATAGGTACCCAATACTCGAGTCAGTTCAAAAGTATCTGTGGCCAAGGTTATGCAAGCTTGATCAACGGACACTGTAAGTGCATAGTTAATAAATAAATTATCTTAATTAGTTATCCTTAGACGAAAATTATAGCATGGTGAACTCAGTACCTGTCTTAAGCTATTAGTCTTGGGAATTGTTGATAACTAATGAACTACCCTGGCGCAGGTATGAGCTACACTACCAGATGATTACATTTGGGAAGGTAATTGTCACTTCTGCATACCTTGGCTGAAAATGTATTTCTGAATTAAGCATAATATATTTTCCATGGTTTGAAACAAATTCCTATGCAGGTGTTCTGCACGAAGAGCAAACCAAACTGTAATGCATGTCCAATGAGAGGAGAGTGCAGACATTTTGCTAGTGCATTCGCAAGGTTATACAGTACTAGTCCTGAGAAATTATGTCTAGCTTTTAGTTCACAGAACAAGTACAGGTTTATTCTCAAATATGCTTAAGACAATTAGATTAATGAAAGTAGGACAGTTGTACTTAGATTCACAATTATGAGGTTCATAAAACAAATAAAAAATACCACCCTAGGAGATGATGCAGTAGTTAAGTTTATTTGCAGTGATTCGTTATCTAGATCAAGAAAAGGTATATAAATGATAAGTCATACTTCAAGGACGAAAAATAGAAGAGAAACTGGCTAAGCATGGCGTACTGGACAGATATCGCTCTTCTTGAACATCATTGGTCCTACATCTATTTAACATCAACAAAACGTTCATGCAGTGCAAGACTAGCTCTTCCAGGTCCAGAAGAAAAAGGTATTGTGAGCTCAACCGTTCCTCAAACAGAAGATAACAACCCAGTTGTTATCCATCCTATGGCCCTACCTGCACCACCTTACAGCGCTAGTTCTGTTGGAGAAGTTGGTTCCTCAAATAGCAAAAGGTGTGAGCCCATCATTGAAGAGCCTGCATCCCCTGAACAGGAATGCACAGAGGAGGTAGCACTGAGCGATATAGAGGACTTCGAAGATCCCAACGAGATCCCCATCATAGAAGTCGACATAAAAGAGTTCGCGGAGAATTTACAAAGCTACATGCAAAACAACATGGAGCTCCAAGAGGCTGATATGTCTAAAGCTTTAGTTGCCTTGAATCCAAATATGACTCATATCCCAATACCTAAGCTGAAGAATATCAGTAGACTCCGTACAGAGCATCAAGTGTAAGTTTCTTCCTATATACAACAATAATGTCTAATATGTTTCTACTGTACGTCACTAGGTTGGCCATAGGAAGCATATTGTAAAAGCCTATGCTACTCATCTGAAAATATTATAAATATATATATACATACATATCATACCCCTCTAGCTCCTTAAACACGACACACCATATCAAAAGCAGTTACTCAGAATAACCGTTGCGATATGACTATTTAAGAACACTTTAAAACAAATGAAAAATCGGTGATTTTTATCTCAAATATTGTACTCATTTTGTATATAGTCAGAAATATCATTAAACGCTATAAGGAGCAGTATCCCTCTATTATTTCACGTGTTCTTTTATTGTTTACACTATATTATTGAGAAAATGTTCAACGTATTATATATAATCACCGGTATTAACGCCTCACAGCCTGATCTATTTGCAGATATGAACTCCCAGATTCACATCCTCTGTTGGAACAGGTGAGTCTATTCACGTACTTTCACTACAATATTATTAACTTTGACATGATATTCGTGGTGGCTAATAACAGTGATACTTTACAGTTTGATAGCCGAGAACCTGATGATCCAAGCCCATATCTTCTTGCTATATGGACACCAGGTAGGCACGGCTAATATTACTGAATTTTAATACTAGTACTCATTGGGACATTACTGAATTTTAATACTAGTACTGATTGCGACATAGTTCGCATGTTTTGGAAGTAACTAGAAACATACTTAAAGTTTGGAGAAAATATGATGAATTCATCAATAAGCCATACGGCATTTATATTTATATAAACGGAAAGATAACAGAATAACATAACAAAGGCAATCAAATAGGAACTAACTAACCAACTAATGTTGCTAAACTAACTATATACATGCTAATTATTCTAACAAACTGACTATTCACGACAGTTTTCCACACCCCCCTCGAGTTGGTACGTATAAATCATACAATACCCAACTTGCTAACCAGAAATTCAAACACTGGTTTGAACAAACTCTTAGTTAGTATGTCAGTTGTTTGATCCTTGGTGGATACAAATAGTATGCACGCAATCCCAGCCTCAATATTTTTTCTTTGATGAAGTGTCTGTCCACTTTAGTGTGCTTTGTCCTGCCATGTTGGACATGATTATGAGAAATACTAATAGTTGCCATATTCTCACAGTATAATCTCATAGGAAATTCTATTTCCATTCTCAACTCTTTTATCACTGTCCTGATCCAAAAAAGTTCGCAAATTCATAGATTTGAATTCTGATTCTGCACTGCTTCTAGCAACTACATTATGTTTTTTGCTTCCCAAGTTACTACATTTCCCCACACATAGGTGCAGTATCCAGAGGTTGATTTTCTGTTAGTAACTGATCTTGCATAGTTTGCATCTGTCAAAGCTTCAATTCTTCAGCTTTTTCCCTTTTTGAAAAAGAGTTCCTTCCATTGGCATGTCGTCAAATACTTGAGGATTCTGTAAGTGGCCTCAAGATGTTCTCAATATGGACAGTGCATAAACTGGCTAATCATACTAACTGCAAATGCAATGTCCGGCTTGGTATGCGCCAAATAGATTAATTTGCTCACCAATCTCTGATATTGTTGCGTTTTGACTGCAACTCCATCTTTGATGTCTCATAGCTTTTGATTAGGATCAATAGGAGTGTTTGTCGATCTGCAAGCACTAATACATGTTTCTTGAAGTAAGTCTAAGACATGTTTTCAATGTGAAACAACAATTCCTTTCCTTGATCGAGCTATCTCCATGGCCAGAAAATACTTCAACTCAAACTCATGAGCAAGTTTCTTCTTCAATCCCTCAGTCTCTTCATGATAGTCTCCTGTAATGATGATATCATCTACATAGACTATTAAAATTGCAATTTTCCCCTTGAAAACTTCATGTAGAGTTTGTGCTTGACTGAATCCTTGTCCTTTCACAAATTGAGTGAACCTGTCAAATCAGGCTCTCGAAGACTGTTTTAGCCTATAGAGTACCTTTTCTAACTTGCACACTTTTGAACCAAAACTGCTCTCAAAGGAGGTGGACGCATGTACACTTATTCAAGTTTCCCATTCAAAAAAGCATTCTTCACATCTAATTGCTGCAGTGGCCAGTCTTGGTTAGCAGCTAGAGACAAAAGGACTTTTACAGAGTTTAACTTTGCATCCGGTGCAAATATTTCAGTGTAGTCAATTCTAAAAGTCTGTATATATCCCTTTGCAACCAACCTGACTTTATATATCCCAAGACTTCCATTAGCATTGATGTAGGAGTAAAAACCCACCTACATCAATTGTTGGTGTCTTCGGGTAACTCCCCAAGTTTTCATGTCTGATTCTTTTCAAGAGCATTCTTCTCTTCCAAAACAACTTTCTTCCACTCAGGTCCAGATAGAGTTTTTTGGATTGGAAATTTTTTGGGAAGTGAGAAGTTGGAGAAGTTGCTCTATCTGAAGTTATATGAAATTTGGCGGTTTAGAAGTCATTTGCTGCTCTTCTTGAGCCTCACTCACATTTGCTTGTAGAGCTTTTTCAGGCCTTCTCTTTTCTGCTCTTGATGGTTTTCCATGGATCTTCCAACATGTCTCTCTGGTGTGCCACAAATTCTTGTAATAATCACATCATGGCCTTTTATTCTCATGTCATCTGCTAAACATTATTGATGAGTCTCCAATTTCATCATTTTGTCGACTTGAGTTGTTGTATATGATCGTCCTCCTGTTCTCTTCCATTATGATCTCTAAGAAGACCTCTGTGATTGTAGGCAGTGGCTTTCTTCCAAAAATTCTTCCCTTCACATTATCTCAGCTTCGATTCACTCCAGCTATAAACATGTAGACTTTATCGTGTTCTTCTCTCTTCTTGCGTCTGGCTAAGTCTTTTGCAGTTTCCCACGTATCATTATCATGACACTGATTGAGTTCTTACCACAGAGTTACCATTTCATTGTAATGAGTAGTGACATCTCTTTCACTTTGTTTATATTGTCAGAGAATTGTTTTTAGCTCAAAGATATGAGAAGAATTTTCAAGATTTGAGTATGTTTCTCTAATAGCATCCCACACTTTTTTGATGTCTTCGTGAATATATGAGGCTTGGCAATCAATGCATCCATGGAGCTAAGGAGCCAAACTGTCACCATGGAATTTTCTGATCTCCAGGTGTTGTAGTCATCATCGCGGATCACTTTCTCTCTGACTTCTCCGGTTAGATATCAAATTGGGATTGTAGGTTTATTATCGAGCCATTCTGTGTGATAGAGGTGGGACTAATTTGTGATTGGGAAGAAGAAGTGGGGCTATTGATCTCCATCGTCTGAGAAACTTAATGCTTAATAACATGTAAGTTTGAAGAAAATATTAATTGAATAATCAATAAACTGTACGACGTCTACATTTAGATAAACAAAAAGATAATAAACTAACATAATAAAAGCAATAATATAACTGACTAACCAACTGATGTTTGCTAACAATACTAATTATAGACATGCTAATTATTCCAACAACCTGACTATTGACACAGTTTTCCACAGATACATTAATCTATTTTAATAGATAAAGAAACATTATAAAAAAACTAATCTGGTCAGTCGTGGCTTCACTGACAAAATACTAAATGAAAATCTTTCAATCTGATACAGCAATATAAAACTGATTTTACAATTCCTTATGCTCAACTTTTTACACATGTTGCTAGGTGAAACTGCAAATTCAATTCAACCGCCAGAGAAATGTTGTGGCTCGGAATCAGACAAACTGTGCAATGACCCAACATGCTATTCATGCAGTAGCGTAAAAGAAAGTAATTCCCAGACAGTCAGAGGGACAATTTTGGTAACTAAACTTTGTTTTCATGCTATTTACAAATAGATCACAGAAAGCAAAATGTATGACTTACTTAAGTTTGTCTTGGATTACTCAGGTACCTTGTAGAACAGCAATGCGAGGGAGCTTTCCTCTTAACGGCACATATTTCCAAGTTAATGAGGTTGGTGACCCAAACACGAGCGGCTTAACCTTGTTTCCTAAAATAATTCTTGTTCATATAATTTTACAAAAGAATAAAATTAAATAATATAAGTCATAACTTAATACGCTTTTAAATGACCAAAAACTGTTTTTCCAATTCTAGTGATACGTCATTGATATTGCATCTCATGATCGGAAAAACTATAACAGACATGTACATGAATGTGCTTTCACAAATATTATAGCATTATCTAAAAAAAAATTAAAGCTGGTGTAGCACAAGCCACCTTGTTCTCAGTTTAACAATGATAAGCTGCCCTTCCAGTTCCCTTGTGACAAAGAGTGATTGTTCTAAGCTGTGAAATTTCAATTACCATGCAGATGTTTGCAGATCACAAGTCTAGTCACAATCCAATCGATGTTCCTAGAAAATGGATATGGAATTTGTCGAGACGAACAGTTTACTTTGGAACCTCAGTATCATCAATCTTCAAAGGTACGGAAAGACCAGTCAATAATCATTTACCTTATAATCTTTCCGAAGGAGAAGTTAACGTTTAGCTGATCAATAAACTATCTATCCTGTAGGCCTCACAACGCAGGGGATCCAATACTGCTTTTGGAAGGGTATAAAATACAACTATGTTTAACTCTTGGATAACGATTTGTGGGGAGGTATTTACTTTTCTTGATTTAGCTAATTGGTGTGCACTTAAATATGCAGGGTTTGTTTGTGTAAGAGGGTTTGAACAGGAAACAAGAGCACCACGTCCATTGTCGTCTAGACTACATTTTGTCGCAAGCAAGTTAATGAAGACAAAGAGGGATGAGAAAGACTGAGTCTGCGACTGACAGTCACTACTTGCAGAGGGTACAAAGCAAGGTCGGTAATGTAATCGGATAAGATTCCGAACAAGATCGCTCGCTCCTCTACCATAAAATGCATTCGGCCACATTTCGGACAGGGAGAGCAAAAGCAATCTCATCACACAATAAGAGGGAAGTAGTACAAGACTAGATGACCATTTTTTTGCTTCCGAACAACCATAGCAATTCTTCATTGTCATGCAAGTTGTTTCATTCCCCAACAAGGAAATAATTGATCAATATTTAAAAATGGGATGTAAGAGTTCAAAGGTACAATCTAATGCGATTAAAGAGAGGCATTCTTTGGCAATAAAGGAATAGTTGAAAGCATTCTTTAAGTAGTTGCCTTCAGGGTTTCAACTAAATCAGGAGGTTATATCACTGGTTTTACTTTTAAATTAATCTGCCGTGAAATAAGAACACATACCAATATCAAAACTAGACTTCTGTGGTGCCATATTCCCGAAGCTTAATCTGCTCCTATGTAAGATCCAACAGGGAATGTTAGCAAAAAAATATTATTTTTTGTTTCGAACTCAAATGGATGAAGAAATTTTCTTAAGGCTTATTAACCGATCAAAATATCAAAACTAGAGTCATTAAATCATTTTTATCTCAAATTCGACTTTGACCTATTTTCAGATAAAAATATTTTTAACTCAATTTTTTCTTTAATTTTTTTCGATAATTTCCAATGACCGACGATGATTTGCAATAAAAAAACGTTTACGATAAAATCTGATAAAATGTGATGGTTTTGAAAAAATATTAATAAAACTTATTTCTTTGTTGGCAAAATTTACCGTATTCCGATGATCTGCGATGAAATACGATGAGTTTCGATGAAAATCAAAATTTTCAGATGAAAAAGAAATTAAATTTTTTTTCGGCAAACTCCATCACCGAATTTCAATAATTTTTTATGATATGCGATTAACTCATATATTCTCTTAATTTTATAGTGTTTTTTGTCCAAAAATAAATCAAAAATCTATTTTTAGATGGAGTTTGACAACGAATCTAATTTTGCAATTTCGATGAGTATTAAGCCCAATTAAAAAAATTATGAATGAATTTTCATCATTCTCATTGGAAACGATATTTTCATTTTCATCCATAATTGCACAACTAAACCACTACAAGCCTTGATACTAAAAGTTAGGCAACATTTATTAAATGTTTGAATATAGCCAAAACTTAATGGCGAGACATCTTGTTCTTAATTTATTTTACCCTTGGTTCATGTGTATAAACATTTTTTTAACAAGAGTATTTTTCAATATTAATTATTCCATGCAGTTTGTTAATTGATTTTTGTTATGTAGTTTGTATAAATTCTTAAAATTCGAAAATAGCTTATTTTTTATTATTTGTTTGATCGAGTACGACTTTTTAAATTTTTGTATATTACAATCAGACCCCAGCTCGAGAAAATTCAAAGTCTTAGGCCAAATAGAAAGTGGGGACCTTTTATAATTACTTTTAAATTTAAATTAAAATAATATCTTTTAAATTAATCATTAAAAAATAACTATAAAATTACAAGATAAATCGATTTTATTATATAAAAAGGTCATATGACAAAATAAAATAAAAAATTACACAAAATCCATTTTGTTTACAAAGATGTTAATTCTGAATTAAATCTTTATACTAAAATTTGTTTAATAACTATTTTCAGCTTAGAAAATAGCAAGTCCACTAAAAAAATTTAGCACATGAATGATCTCCAATAAAACTTTATCAACTTTAGTTTCTAAAAAAATTAGTGGGCATAGAAAACGATGTTGATCACGATAGATCTTAAATAAAGACCACTTTATCATATAAGATCTTACTTTATCATCAAATCGTTTTCTTCAAAATATATTTTACGGAGTTTAGGATCTATTTATTCTCATTTCGCGATAAAAAATTTAAAAATAATAAGGCCGTTTAGTTGACCTATAGCATCGTCGCTATGAATATATTCACAAGTTTTTGATAACCGAGTTGATAACAAATAAAATATCATATCAAATAGTCGTATTTATAAAAAAATTCAATATTTCATATATTACTAGACATTTAGTTTCACTTATTATTTTGGTATCTTTCACTTGCATCTTCTCTAGTTCAAATAAAGCATCTCGAATTTTACTTGTTTTGACACTTTGAATAGGACTTTCTGAATGATATTGTTATGGCGACTGGATCGTAAGACTACATATATAATTTTACACAAAAAAAATATTGGGGAGGAATAAAATAAGGGTAATTCTAGTATATAGCCAAATAAACAGTGTAATTTTGTATATACTAAACACTTGGTTAATAGATAGTAAATAGTCAGTTAATTTATTTTACAAAGTATCAACTAAGGGTAATAAAGATATCACATGCAGTATAAATGAATGTCGTGTAATCAAATGTGACTATTTACTAAGCATTTACAAAAAGTTATGTATTATCAAATTACTATAGATACCAACATCATAAATGAATATATTAAGACAATGAGAACAACATGAAGTATGTAATGCTCTAGGATAATATTTCTGATTTCTTTTAGATAATATACAAAAAAAAATTATCTTTGAAAATCTCCTTATATATCTCTTTCAAATAGTGAGAAATTATCCACCTATTTGAAATAAATAGTGAGAAAATCTTGGCTTCTCTTAATCTAGAATGGTCGGTCATATTGCATGCCATAAAGAAATTTTAACTGCAGCCCTAATTGTCTCATGGACCCTAAGTTTATTTAAGCTCTTGAGCCTTTTAAGCCTAATAACTTAATAAAAAATCATTTTAACTATTTATCTAAGTGATCCAATAAATAAATTTATAATTATTAAATTGATTATTTACTCGATCCAAAAATAAATAATCTATAATAACATAAATATTATTTATTATGCAAATACCTGTATTTCATAATTAATGTTGTAAATAATTATTACAACTTGTGAGATAGTAAAAATAATGATACACATTATTATTAGGGAGTTCTTACTCGCTTTTATCGGAGCCGAATGGGGGACAATAGACCTAGTAATAGGAGCTACAAAACTTCAAAAATAAAGACAAAACATCCTTTCTTTTTTCAACCGATTTGTTTAATACAAGGTTTATCTCTCCTTTACAATATAAATATATTTACTCATCGCGGCGAGTGCTCGCTGATCTAGTCAATTTATGATCGAGATCCTCAAAGTTCATCTCATATCGAGAATAGTCAATTATTCCAGTATACCTTTTCTATTTACATGTACCATAGGCATCGTTGATTCTCTAGCGAAAAAATCAGTCGAACATAAGTTAACTTCAGAAGTTTGCTCAATCAATCGGTTTTTTAATTGACCAGTTAATGAAAATAAACCGTCTTCAAGGAAGATTGGATTCTCAAGACATAAGTTTACTAAACTTTTGTACTTGCCGTTAACGAGATGAGTCAAAAAAATCAAAAAAATATAATCTGTATATCCATGACTACTTCAAGACTTAGATCAAGTATCACTGTGACCATCATATCGATCCTGGTTAGAGGTGTTTGGTAGAAATGCCCACAAGAAGATTATTTATTTACATATCGATGTAATATAAATCTCTCACGAGTTCTTATTGTAATTTGCTGATTAAAATTAATAAGAGTTGAAACGCTCATTCATTCCTTTTTTGTTTATTTGAAGATTTATGATATTTAAATAGTCTTATAGTCCTTATTCAAACCTAACAACGTATGAAGAGACGAATGTAGATTTGCGTGAACAAACTCTTCATAGTTTTCTTAGAACAAAATACTCACAATCTAAAGATTAACGGACTATTGATCCTAGTATGATTGTTGGAAGAATCTATAATGTCTGGTTACGAGGCATAGAGAGTTAGGAACTTTATAGTTCTTCTAGTTTATCTTCTGAAGATACCGAATTGACCGATGCACCTTTAAAGACAATGTAGTAACAAACCATTTAAACTCTTATGTCTCGAGGTCACTATGTATGAATTGCATAGTGCTTACCTAAATCCGGAAAATGAGACATGTCATTTCATAGCTTCCATATACTCATTTGAGAAAGTCAAATTCTAGGTCCACTCTGTGATCTAGACTAGACTGATTGGTGATATATTGAGTTATGAAGATGTTATGAAATAGGTTTGTGAAGTTCTCATAGATATGAAATTCATGTACAAGATTGCTGAAATGCAATGTATATCAGCTCATGTTTTATTGCTTGGACTGTGAATAAATGAGTTGCGGGGTATCCAATATTAAGTAACGACTTTATTTGGATTAAACAATGTGACTTGTTAGCTCCTCGTCAGCACATTGTTTTTAACTTATTACAAGTAACAAGGAGTTTAGGACATACCAATTAGAAGGGTAAGATGGTAATTTTATAAATCTCATCTAGTTGATGATATTCATGAAGGGTAATCATAGATAACATTCAATGGATTCACTCAATATAATTTAGTTGAATTTGATTAGAAATTAAATTCATTTGAACCGAGAGATTCTCATTGTTAACTCTTTAGTGGAGTCAATTGACATTAAGCTAATACTCAGAAAAAAGTTGGTGAACTTTTGAGTCCAAGTATAGTAACTCAAGCTTTGTTCATTTGGATCCATAAGGTCACTATTATAGGTCATTAGATTAGGATCGTTAATTTGGAAGCTAAGTTAAAATAAGTTCAAGTGTTGAACTTGACGTTTTCTCGGAAAATGTCTAAAGGGTATTTTTGTCCACATGGACATAAAATGATGTGAATGTAAAAATAAGATTTTGAATATTTTCGTATGATGGAAATATAAATTAGTTTATAAAGCCGAGAAGTCGTTTAAGGCATTGTAAATTAATTTCATTATTTGTGCAATATTAATTTTACAATCGGTATTTTAAGAATTGTATTAAAAGAAATAAGGAAGCATCTAGAAGCTCCTCCCTAGATAGAATTTCGGCAAGCATCAATTGAGAGAATGAAATAATATCTCTTATTATTTTGTGCATTATTGTATATTGGTAATTTCCCAAAAGAAAAGAAGAAATAAATTTATGTGAAAAGGAACCAAATGTGCTAAGTGAGTAAACAAATTTCCATCACTAATACACTAATGTGGCCGGCCATGTTGATAGAGAAAGAGGAGAGGAAATCAAATATTGTGTCATGAATACGCAATAGGAAAGAGTAATTATTACCCTTTCTTGTATTTCTTTCTCCTATAAATAGAAACTCACATAGAGATGTGAAAATAAGTTTTTTCCTCTTGTTCTCTCTATTATGGCCGACCATCTCTCCTCTCTCTCTCTCTAAATTATCTCTTTTATTTTGGCACATAAGTCCTCATTATACTCAGGCTTAAATAAGCTCTTTAGCTCATGTAGTTGTTATTGAGTTATTGTGTTTAATTGTGCCCATGCACAAATCCTTCAAATCCTTTATAGAATCTTGTAAAAGAAGCCTTAGGTTTCTTGAGATTACGACTTGGTGTGAAAGAAACGAGCAAGACGAGACGATCTACCTTTCCTAAGGCTTCTCAAAGATGAAACTACAAGAATGGTTAGTCCCAAGTAAACAAGTAATTAATAATGTTTTTAAATAATTAGATATTCATCCACTTTGCCTAGGTTAGTAAACTTGTTTTACTTATAAAGAAATTTTTATATTTCGCCATTAACTTGTTAATGATAATTTTTATTAACCCTATACCTATTTCAAGAAGAGGTCTTATGGTGCGTAAATGACACATCGAGAATCAAAGTATGTCCATATCGTATTCTTACCAATAGTGCACAATGCACCCACTCAGTGATCAACCCTCACTTGTGTTCCACGTATATGACTATAAATATGGTTGTCTAGGCACATATCATGTGATACTAATAAAATTAATTTCTTATACTTTAGTAATTATTCATTTGATTAGTTCGAGTCCTCTCCATCAATCATCAACGCCCACACCATTTGTTGGTTACCTGGATCTCTAAGCCACACCCGACTACCCTCATTCTTGTAATCATTATTTGTTGGCTTTGTGCTCGGGCTCGCCACAAAATATTGTCCATCGGCGTCCTACGATGGTGTTTGGTTTGTTCACTACTTGACTTAATTTGGGTTGGGGGATTTGTTAGGATTAGAAAAAACTTGTTTATTTCATTACATGAACTGCTTATCATAAATTGTGGTTAATATTTTCTAGTGTTTAATTTGTGGTTAGGATTGTTCTACTTATCATAAATTGTGGTTAATGCTTTCTAGTGGTTAAATTGTGGTTAGGGTTGTTCACTACTTGAGAAAGAGTTTATAATCGTGCTCATCTTTATGATAACATAGTTGATCATAGGTTAGTAAAAAAACTTAGGCAATTTATGTAATCGTTAGAATTCAAGTTTAAGTGCGTTTAATTTTTTTTAATAGGATGAAATGGCGTGATGATAATAATCCTTCAAATGCATAATTTTTCTAGATCACTCGAGAGATGCTAGTGAATAATATTGATTGAGTGATATTATTTGTGTTCATATAAGTTAATTTGTTAATTTGAACACAAAATCTCAACTTAAATTAGCTCGGTGAAATCCTTACCCCTATCCTTTTAAACTTGCATTCACATCAATTTAATTTATCGTCTTCGATTTAATACTTTAAATTGTGAAATTTAGTTAAAAAAGACCCACTCATTTATATAGAATTAATTGACAAATATTTCTTTTGTAAGTTTTAGTGGGAACGAACTTTGAATCTCTATTCTATACTACTTGTGCTGTGCAGTTACGTGTATGAGAATATCGCAATTGTTGTAAAAAAGAATTTAGATTACCTAAATAATTATAGATGAAGAGAAAATATTAAGCAACCAATCAAATAGGTGAAATAGAAGACTTACGAATTGATCTCGTGAACATAATGTTCAAGCCTCGACAATATGTTTTCAGTCTAATATAGACTTCTCCACCGTCTAATTTTATGCCGCGATCAAATCTCCTCAAAGTACTCGTCGATGTGATGATAACACGGTCTTTCGAAACGTAATTTTTGAAGTGAATATAACATATGTGTGGGAAACAGTCTTGTATCTCACATATCTCAAAAGAGGCATTTAGATTTTCTATAAACAAAATTAAAGCAATTTCGGAGGGTAGGAGGAAGCAAAAAGTTCAGCAAAATATATAAAAGAGAGAGGGATGAAACTTTGTTTTCAATTGGAGTTAGAAATGCTCCATTTTATACTCTATTTATAACTTCTTTAAGAGATATATTTTAGGTTTAGTTAGAATGTATTATTCTCTTTTTAATTATGAATTTAATCTTAACCGTTATTGCAACCAAAAAATTGATTCAACGCCTTTGATCTCGTCTTCCCTTAGGATATCAAACTTCTCGTTATAGAAATTCATTCTGACAACCGAAAGCAATGACTCTTTTGTTAGCCACCAAATGACCCTTCGTGTGTCCACGTAAATTCTCTTTTCGGATTTTGCCAAATTTCCTTTTGTAGTTAAACGGAAGTGACATATTTCTTCCTATAAAAGAAATTAAATTAAATTTTTGTTGTAGATATTGTTTGTAAAAAAAATGTTGTAAAAATAAAATTTATGTTCGAAAAATTAATATAAAATTGAGTGTATTTATAATTTTTTTTTGAATAAATACAAAACAAAATTAAACAAACAAGTTTAGACAAAAATAAATACGTCACTCTTCTTTTGCATGCCCCTACTCTTTCTGCTAATCTATAAGAGTCCGTTTGGAATCCGGAAAATACGAGTTAAAATGAAAATTTGAAGGAAAATGAAAACGAAAGAGAGAATGCATGAGAAAATCAAAATTCTAAGTTGTGTTTGGAAGTATAGAAAATGTAAAAGAAAAAAAATGAGAATCTCTAGTATTTTTTCGTTCTTGTTTGTATGCTAAAAACATCAATATGGAAAACACAATGAATTTTTTTTTTTTTTTTTGTTTCAGTTTTTTTATTGTATTTCTTAATTTTTTATTTATTTTTTCAGTTTTTAATTTTTTAATTTTTTTAACTTTTTAATTTATTTATTTTTTAAAAATTCAGTTTCAACAGATTTTGAGAGAAAAATAAAAATCGGTTTTTAGTTTTATGTTTTGCATGCTAAAATTTTTCTCTTAATTTCGGGTTGCGAACGGACCCTAACTGGTATTTCTGAAAGTTACCCTTGTTTCTTGATTCGTTTCTGGTTGCGGAGGATGAGAAACACAATTATAAGCGAGAGTAACTTAAAAAAAAATCGATCGGACATCAATGGCTTTAGACAAATCCACATTCGATACCATAAAACCATCGCAATTCACCACCTTCACTTTCCCTAGCCCCCAAAACCCCACCTCTCTGCTCCGAGTCGCCGTCCTCGATTCACCAACCTCGCCGCACAAGTCCGATCGAGTCGCCGCCATGTTCGTTCCCTCGGGCCGAGAATCCGACTGGATCTTCTCCACCGAGCCCGGCCATCTGCAGCTCCTCCTCGCCGCCGCACCTAGCCTCTCCCGCCTCGTCCTCGTCGGGAACCACGTCATCGGAGACACTTATTGCGCGGGCTCGGTCTATCGTCGTTCGGAAGACAATGTGTTGGACCTGAAACCCCTGTTCCTGGCTCTATCGCCCAGATCCTGCTTCGAGTTCGGAATTCCGGAGATACCCATTTTGCGATACGAGGACAGCGTGGTTTGTATTCGGGTTTTAGGCGTTTTCGTCGGGAGTTCCGTTGGCGAAATGGTGGTTGAAGATGTGGAGGTTGGAGAGGTGGAGTTGAGGAGGAGATTGAGGTTCAAGAGGATGCCCAATTTGGTCCAGACTGAAGTGAGGCTGTTGCTTTCCGATTCTAATGAGCTTAGTGTTGATGTTGGTGCGTTGGTGCACCCCTATTTAGCTCCCATGGTGGCTAGTCTTGAGCTGATTAGTGGTAACATCGAGGAGAAGATCAATGGCGGATCGAAGCCGAGGGCTTTGTGTCTCGGAGTGGGCGGCGGAGCCTTGGTCTCCTTCCTCGGGGCTCGACTGGGTTTCGATGTCTTGGGGGTCGAAGAAGACGAAGAGGTTCTGAGGGTCGGCAAGGCCTTTTTCGGTTTGGAAGAAGGAGAGTCCGTCGAGCTTTTCGCTGGAGACGCGATGGAGTTTCTCGAGAGATCCGTGGGCCCAGCGAACAAATTTGATGCAGTAATGGTTGATTTGGATTCGGGCGATATTGGAAACCGAGCTCAAGCTCCGCCGATGGAGTTCTGCAGGAAGCGCGTCCTCTCGCACACTAGATCGCTGCTCGCAGATCAAGGGATTCTGGTCGTAAACGTTGTTCCTCACAGTGATCATATTTATGAGAAAATCAAATGCGAGTTTCGTCAGGTTTACAGGGAGTTATATGAGATTGATGTGGGGAACGAAGAAAACTTTGTTCTTGTAGCCACAGAGTCACTCAGAACGCTCTCTTTAAGCAGCGCTGAGGCTTGTTTTAGTGATAAGCTTAGGAAGGCCATTTCGGGTGCTTTTATCGACTCCATAAGGAAAATTTGAGAAGGTCAAAACACATCCCTTCAGCTCGATTTTGAGTACAAAGTTCTAGCACCAGATTGTCAACCACTTCTCAATCACAGAAACTTTTTTTCTAAGAGTATGTAAGACTGACATGCATATAAGTGACTTGGTGCGGGAAGGAAAAAGTCCTTTAGAGAGTCTTCACCATATTTTGGGAAGTTTTTCTAAATAAGCAGCTTCAGAATTGGTACCATTTATAAGGGTAACCTGCTACTTCAGGAAAAGGAGGGTTATTTCGTAATTCTATTATTTAAAAACTATTTTTATTGTTGCTTTTAGTTTAATTAGGTTTTGGATTTTAGTTGGTATTTAATAAAGACCGTAAAAGTCTGCTAGGTCATTTTGTACTATAAATAAGGCGCCAATGACGTTGGAGGGCATTCAGATTTTGCATTGTTTTTTGTGCCGTCACTGACTCTTTGGGAGAGCGACTTCCGCGCTCTCGAAGGATCGGACTTGGTTTTCGTTATTTAATAAAGTTAAAGGAGAATTCACAATCTCGTGAATTTTTACGGTTCAAATTCATTCCGCTGTCCTTTTCTAGTTCTTAATTCGCAATAGATATATCAAATTGGTATCAGAGCGTTTCGTACCTGAAAAAAAAAATCCGTATAGTTTCGCACGAAATCGATATTTTTTTTCTTGTTCATTAATTTCAAATTTTCAAAAGAAACAAATCCGTACAGTTCCATACGAGTTCGATAATTTCTTTTCTGTTCATAAGTTTCCCAATTACTAAAAAAAAAAGACAAAAAAATGGCAAGAGACCAGAAAAAGATTGTGAACTCCGACGACCAGCGGTGGAGGAAGACGAAAAACTGGCGGCGAGGATGGAGGCAGAGAGGGCACGCGAATGGAGAGAGACGATGGAAGCCAAACAAGAGAAGTCTAAAGCGCGAATGGAGGAAATTACGTCTCTCCTCCGTGCAATGATGGAGCGGACTGCGGCGATGGAGTCGTCGGCTGCAACGAATGCTACCAACGTTCAGTATTAGATGGAGGACAACGGCTCATCTAACAAGCCACCACGAGGAAATCACAGCCCTAAGTCGCGTAAGCTCATATCTGTGAGAGATAGGGGACAACGACGGCGGCGAAGTCGGCAAGAGGAATCCAAACGGCCCGGAACTGAGACTGAAAGGGATTCGACATCCCCTGTTTGAGGAAAACAACGAAGATCCGTACCTTACAGTCCGAATTGCCAAAGCGGCCCTCGAAGAAGCTAACGCGCACCTGACTCGAGTCGAGTCCAGGAACGGGCATTGGGTTCATCGGTCGGAGGCGGGAGAGCCTCTCCAAAATTCAGTGCCGATACCGAGACTGTGATGGCACAGAGGGGTAGCAGCGTACGATGAGGTAGTTGCATACGGAGATGCAGTAGTGTACGAGGCGGAAGATTTTTGGGGTTCGACAACGTGAACAAAGGAAACCGACGAGAGAACGGACAACAAGACCGTAGCGGAGCGGCTGAGCGGACACGAAAATTACAGCTCATGATCTTCGATGGGACGAATGCCAAGGGTTGGGTCAGCCGAGCTGAGCGATACTTTACCGTAAATCGGGTTGAAGAAGTCGAGAAGTTAAATTCGGCGGCGGTTTGCTTCGAAGGAAGAGCCCTTCAGTGGTTCTACAACGAAGAGCGGACTGAGTCATTCCACGATTGGCGCGATTTGAAACTTAGACTGTTGTATAGGTTTCAAGAGCTACCGGAAGGAGATGATAGCAACAAACAAATGATGAATCTCACTCAGACAAAGACCGTCGAGGTATATTTGGATGAGTTCGAGCGGCTACAAGGACGGGTTCGAATGCTGCCTGATTTGGTGTTGCGAGACTATTTATACGAGGAATGCAATCGGAAACCCGAAACCTCGTGGAATACGAGAATCCATTGTCACTGAAGGAGGCGGTGAAGCAGGCTTTTCAAGCAGAGAAAATGGTTTTAGCCAATCGAAGGGTGTTCTCAAAGAGTGCGCAAACACATATACAATGCTGTCAGATCAGCTTCCCCTATGACGCGCGCACATCCAATAAATCTGACGGAAAACAAGGTAACAAACCGTTTGTCCGATGCCGAATACGCCGACAAGCGGGCTCGGGGCCTTTGCTTCAAATGTGAGGAGAAATCTCACCCGGGCACCGGTGTAAAGGGGCAGCACTGCATGAGCTATGTGTGTATGTACAGCGGGGGGACAAGAAATCGAGATACGGAATGAGGAAACAGAGGGAAACAACGACGAGGAGGACCACACACATATACATCTCGATCACGTGGTAGTGTCGCTACGATTGGTGGCGGGACTCACGGGCGGACGAACAGTGAAGATGTTGGGGTTGATCGGCGAACATGAGGTGGTTGTGTTACTCGATTGCGGTGCGACTCATAGTTTCGTGTCCAATCGAGTGATCCGAGCACTGGGGCTGCCGATCAACTGGCACAGAGGACTTTGGCGTCGTGTTGGAAAACAGAAAAGCTGAGAAGGGTTGTGGGGTGTATCGAAATTTGCTTGTCACCATTGAAAGAGTACCAATACGCGACAATTTCTTACCATTTGGGGAACACTGACCTTATTCCAGACATGACGTGGTTAGAAACATTACCGGGATCCTATCATGATAAGAAAGGGCTGCAAATGGAGTTCATGGACGGGAGAATCTGCGGGTCTTGCGCGGTGATCCGAGCCTCAGTCGCTCCTTGGTCTCGGCCAAGGCAATGGCTCGGGCTCTAGCCACAGGTGGAGTGGGATACCTCATCGAACTATAACAAGCCACATGGACAGTGAACGAAGATTGCGGCGGGCCAGTGGCAGGGGTAACATGAGTCCTTGATCGTTTTGAGGAAGTTTTTAGCATGCCGACAGGATTACCACCGTCTCGAGGGCATGACCACGCGATAGTGCTAAAAAATGAAAGCTCACCAGTGAATGTTCGGCCATACCGTTACCCACATATTAAAAGGACGAGATTGAGAGGCTAGTGAATGAGATGCTCGAAGCCGGCATCATTTGGCCGAGTAACAGCCCATTCTCGAGCCCCGTTCTCCTTGTCAAGAAGAAAGATGGTAGTTGGTGTTTCTGTACCGCTACCGGGCACTTAACAAGGCAACCGTTCTGGACAAGTTTCCCAATTCGGTCATTGACGAGCTCCTAGACGAGCTTCACAGAGCGACTATATTCTCCAAGATCGACTTGAAGTCCGGTTACCACCAGATTCGCATGCGATCGACTGATGTGGAAAAGACGGCGTTCCGCACCCACGAAGAACACTACAAGTTTATCGTAATGCCCTTCGGTTTGACCAACGCACCGGCTACTTTTCAGTCCGTCATGAACGATGTTTTTCGCCCCTACCTACGACAATTCGTCTTGGTATTTTTCGATGATATCCTCATCTACAGTCGATCCGGACAAGAACACTTGCAACATCTTAAGGAAGTTCTACGCACGCTCGTCAACCACCAGTTGTACGCGAACCGCAAGAAGTGCTCCTTTCGGCAGCCACAAGTGGAGTACCTCGGGCATGTTGTCTCCGGCAATGGCGTGGACACTGACCCCGATAAGGTATCGGCCATGCTTGATTGGCCGGAAACAAAGAATCTGCATGAGCTGCGAGGCTTTCTCGGTCTTTGCGACGACTGTTTTTCAAGGGGTATGGATCGCTTGCACAACCCCTAACCGATCAGCTCAAGAAATATAATTTTTTATGGGGTGCATAGGCGTCTAAGGCATTCAAGAAGCTCAAGACAACGATAACGAGGGCACCGGTGCTAGCGCTACCCAATTTTGAGCGGCCATTCGAAGTGGAGACATATGCTTCTGGCTACGGGTTGGAGGCGGTTTTGATGCAAGAGAAGCGGCCGATCGCGTATTTCAGCCACACTCTCGGGGTGAAATCGACAAAAATCTGTCTACGAGCGAGAACTAATGGCAATCGTGTTGGCGGTCCAAAAGCGGCGATCCTACTTATTGGGGTGACATTTTATCATTAGGACAGATCAACGAAGCCTCAAGTTTTTGCTCGATCAACGCATGGTAACGATAGAGCATCAACGGTGGCTATCGAAGTTGTTGGGCTATAACTTCGAGATACAATATCGACCAGGCTTAAGAACAAGGCAGCAGATGCAGCTGCAATTGAAGGCAATATCTGTTCCATTCACGTTAGCCACGGAACGAGTACTGCATGAAGCACCGGAGAGCGACGCATTGGCAATGGTTTGGGCTAATTTACTGCAAGGATCGCAGAATTGGCTTGGTTACACTATTGCGGGACAACGCCTCCTTTTCCAAGGGCGTCTCGTCCTACCGCGGTCGTCGACCTACATTCTGCGACTCCTTCAGGAGTTCCACGCAAGTGCAGTTGGCGGCCACGCGGGTATGAGCAAGACTGACCAGAGAATATCAGTCGAATTGTATTGGGTCGGGATGCAAAAAGACGTGGAAAAGATGGTCGCAGCTTGTGATGTGTGTCTGAGGAATAAGTACTTGGCCATGGCACCAGCGGGATTGTTACAGCCCCTAGCGCTGCCTGACATGGTGTGGCAAGAGCTGTCAATGGACTTCATTGACGGATTACCGCGATCGAACGGGTATACCGTCATCTTGGTGGTGGTTGATCAGCTCAGCAAATACGCGCATTTTGTTGCCCTCCGACATCCTTATCCAGCGATTTCGGTAGCAACAACATTTTTGCGCGAGGTAGTCCATCTACATGGCATTCCGGAGTCCATTGTGTCGGATCGAGATAAAGTCTTCATGAGCATATTTTGGCGCGGCCTTTTTCGTGCCCAAATATTAGTTTTAAAGAAGAGCATGACATGCTACCCGTAGACGGATGGCCAAACAGAGGTGGTAAATCAGAGTATTGAGACCTATCTCAGGTGTTTTTCTTCCGACACCCCGAGTACGTGGAAAAAATGGTTACCATAGGCGGAGTACTAATACAACACGTCTTATCATTGGGGCATGCAAACCACTCCTTTCAAGATCTTGTACGACCGTGATCCGACTCGTTATTCACTACAACCATGGTAGTACGTCGGACACTCCGTTAATTGAAACAACAATTAACTCGCGCCTCAGAGATCATGAAGCTTCAAACCGACTACCACCGCCGCGATGTCAACTTCGACGTCGGGGATCGTGTCTACCTGAATCTCCAACCATACCGACAAAAGACTTTGGCAAATAGGCAGTGCGAGAAACTCTCCGCGTGTTACTTTGGGCCTTACTAGATTGAAGCTCGGATCGGACCGGTTGCTTATCGCCTGAAGCTCCCGGCTTCGACAACTATCCATCGCGTTTTCCATGTTTAGCAGTTTTGACGCACGGTTGGTGATCATCAAGCTTAGGTGGAACTCGTGATGACACTACAAGGTGACATGGAGCTGACCATGGAGCCCGATGCAATTGAAGGACATAGAACATGTGAAGATGGAGTAGAAGAGCTCTTGGTGACATGGAAGAACCTACCCGAGTACGATGGAGTGAGAGAGCAATGAAATGCTGCAGCAACAATTTCCAGACTTCAACCTTGAGGACAAGGTTGTCATTGGAGGGGGGAGTATGGTAGACATGCGACTTTGGTCTACCGCAAGAAAAAGAGGGTTATTTCGTAATTTTATTATTTAAAGACTATTTTTATTGTTGCTTTTATTTTAATTGGTATTTAATAAAGTTTTTAAAAGTCCGTTAAGTCATTTTGTCATATTAATAGGACACCAATAATACGTTGGAGGGCAGTCAGATTTTGCATTGTTTTCTGTGCAGTCACGACTCTTTGAGAGAGCAACGTCCGCGCTCTCGAAGGATCGGACTTGGGTTTCGATAAGACTTCACAATCTCGTGAATTCAAACAGTTCAAATTCATTCATATCAGTAGATACATATGTATTGGCGATACTAGCTCAACGTTGTTCATGTTTGATTTTTAGTTGTACTATGTTTATAGCCACACGCACTGCACTCAGTTTTTATTACTATATTAAAATAATATGTAATGCAACCTATAAAAGACTGGTGAAGACAGTTTGTAATTAAGCCAGGGGTGCTTAAGGTGAACCTAGTAGCACGGTTCTCATGCTTATCAAAACATGGCAAATAAGGAAAAGAGGCCACGGTTCTCAAATTGAAAGTCACATAATAAAGTAAAAAGGCCGACTATGACAAGTCTTTTTCCCCCTTGATATTTACAATTCAATCCAGGCACTGCCAAGTATTCCGAAAGCAAATCTGCCTGTAGATAAAACACATGAATTCCATGGAGCTGCACATGAACTAAGCAGATCATAACAAACTGAGCACAAACACCAAAATTGGATACATGTGGTGCTATTGTGATCCACTCTACTTCATCATTGTTGATTTTTCCTGAACTCTGTAAGAACTGGGTATATATTCTCAAACGCCGTGTAGGTCTCATCCCTCACCTAACACCATTTAATGATATTTCGATCAAATAACAGAAGAGTTAATTTTTCTTCAGGAAATAAACGGCCCTCAGAACAATAAAATTAAGGCATCACCTTGGCTCCAGTTAGTACAATTTTACCCGACACAAAGATGAGCAACACAATCTTAGGCTGCTTCATCCGATAGATCAAGCCGGGGAATAGTTCTGGTTCATACTGAGAAAGAAGGCAATGGCACAAATAAACAGTATTGAAAAACTACATTACTACAAGCACATCCAGAAACATTCAGGCTATGGAACAATTATTTGTTCAAATGTGTGTTAGAAACAGTGCAATCCGTCTGTCTATTTGCCTTCTTTATAAGAATCACCAACTGTGAAGAACAAATTTGTCATGTCGCAAAGATTATTGTTATACGAAAGTCACTCGGAACTTACACTTGAGAAAGCACCGTGAGAATACGCAAGTCCTTCGAGTCTTATGGGGAACTTAACATCGCAGGACCCGACTATGTTCTGGATTTTAAAATCCTACACCAAAACACAAAAGGAAGCAGTTTTCAGGCAGCGAATTATATCTCGAGGAAAATACAAACAACAAAAGGAGAAAATATTAAAAACCGATATATAGAGAGTAGGTACCTTAAACTTCGCAGGAAATCCAAGTTTTTGAATGATTCGAGCATACTAAAAAACCAAAGAGAGTGCATAAAAAATTCTTTAGAAAAGAGTAGTAATCCAGACAATATCAGTATTCAACTAACTGAGGCATGTTCAAGGAATTTTTCTCTGATCTTTTTACATGCAACTTGATATTTCAAGTAACACATAAACTAGTCCTTTTCGACTTCACATATTTATAGTAAAATGCATCCTACAAAAGAGCAGTATCGCAGAAGCCAAACAAAGGGAAGAATCCTTTTTAAATTGGAACAAAACAAATTTACAGCATATACAGCTAATTAGGACGAGACTAAGATACCTTTCTTGCAGCAAGTTTTGATTGATGTTCGCTCTTAGCTCCTGTACAAACCTAAATAGCATAAACACACAAATTCACAGAGATGAACATTATTCATTAAAGAAGATCGTGTAAACATAGAAAAAGAGAAGGATTACAAAGATGATAAGTGTATGTAATTGCTTTAAGTAAACCTCGTGATTTCATTTTATCAAGAAGACAGGAATCCATCAATCTGAAAGAAAAATCAACTCCAAACTATTTTTGTTTATTTTTTGATCTCATACGAGGGTTCCACATCAAGTTCCAGGAGAGCAACATATTACTTGTTCTCAGCTACCAGGAATTGAACATGTGACTCCGCCTCAGTCAAACTCACAAGTTCTCTCCCATACCATCTACGGAACACCCTAGGGGCAAAAACAATCCGATAGTATTTCACAACTTACCATTTTACCAGATGCGAATATCAGCGCCGTAGTTTTTGGTTCTCTTATTCTCATAATAACGGCAGCAAAACGCTGAAAGTACAACAAGAAAGATCATAAAAGCATTATAAAAACAATATGTAATGAAAACGACTACTTGAAAAATTCCCATTTAGCGCTGTAAGTCAGAAATGATGAGATCGATGTAATATTGTTTTGGATTATTGTAAGGAAACTCCATCGACATCATGCTCCCAAAAGTCAAAGCAGAGTACAGTGAAGGTGATGCAAAGAATGATGTCACACAGCTAACCTTGGGATTGTATTCTGCATTTCTAGCTTGCAGTGCAATGGCTTTTAGATCAAGTTTACAATCCAAATTGACCGTGGAGACAATATTCCTGGAAGATAAGTGAAAGCGGCTTTAAAGCTACGTTGATATTGAAAAGGAAAAATAAAACTGGTTTCCCACAAGTAGAGATGGAATTGAAGATGTTCATACATGTCCTCAGATATAGTTTGACAAGGATAAGAAAAGAGAGCCACATATCTAGATTTCCTTTCATTTTTAGGCGAGTAAATTTAGTTGTGCTTGATGAAAATTACTGACTCTAGTGCCTTGCAAATGGAGTGGCATAGGCAGTTAGCTTGTCATCAAATTACAGGTATATAATACAATAGTGAAGTAGCGCAACCGTCAAATATATATTCAAGAGTCAAGACAAAAAAAACTAACTGAAGGATCGGTACAATCCCCGATGGGTGTTTCTGTAAATCAACTGGTTGACTTCCTTCCAAGACTTGCTCAGCCATAGATATCTCACAGACCCTGAACGCAGTTTAACAAGAATTCGCTTAACCCTGTAACTCTACCAACATAAGTTATAACCATTCAATCGCGATGACTATATCGTCTAAATCGTACCAGCAGAAGTATGATCAGCCACAATTTCTAATCCTATATGGGAATTAAAAGCAAAACTATTTTCACGGGTATATTATGTCAAAGATCTCCAAGGACAACAGCTCACAAACATTAACAATTGCAAAATAATTCTCTCTACCTCTTCGAAAACTGACGAGTCTAAAACAATGCAGTCCAATCCGGAATTTTGCAAGAAAGAAACTGAAAAATAGAATCAACGACCGAGATCGTTAGAAGAAAACCCTAAAAATCAGTGGAGATACCATTATATGTTAAGCAGATCCATATAGAAGGACGATAAAATCTGTTAAACTCTACTAAACGATTTTCTCATTTTCATTACGAAGATGACTATTTTTGCGGGTTTTCAGAGAGAGAGAGAGAGATTGTTACCAGGCAGCGAGACGGCGAAATGAGGGAGGAGAAGCGTCGTGCTAAGAGCTCTCCTGGGCTGGCATAGAAGAAGTGAAGAACCAGACACAGTCGATCTGGTTTTTTCCTGACCTGAGAGCTTCCTGATTGATTCGATATCAATAATGGCAGATCAGAGAGAGAGAGAGAGAGAGAGAGAGAGAGGAGAAGGAGAAGGAGAAGGAAAATAAGAAAGTAGGGATAATATATATAGGTTTCTTTACTTTATATCCTTTGTTTAGTTTCAAACATTTTTTTATTTTATAATTGGTATTTTGATTTTCAACCTTAAAAGGAAAAAGAGATGTACGTAGTTTGGGCGGCAGGCGATATTAGCCCAAGTTAATTAAGTCAAAAGAGACAGTTGATGTCTGAATTCAGAGAACGCGAGCATTGCCAAGTGTCGCAATCAGAGTGAAGAACCGAACATTCTCTTCATTTCTCATAAAATGATTCCCCAATTCCTCTCCGATCAACAATAACTAGCTCCTCTCAATGGCGTTGGAGAATCACGGCGACGACACGGCGTCACTGAAAAGCTGGGCTCTCCAGACTCAGGAGAGCTATCAGTTGCAACTCGCTCTGGCTCTCAGGCTCTCCTCTCAGGCAGCTTCCGCCGAAGATCCCAATTTCCTCGACTTCAACCAGAACCCCCAAAACACCACCAGATTCGACTCCTCTTCCGATTCGCCTCAATCTACCTCTCATCGATTCTGGGTACGCTTTTATCTCCTGCCTCAGAATCCATCTAGTACCTGTAGTGAGTTAGTAGATGCACAGTTTTAGGTTTAAACCGTAGTTCATTCTTAATCCAAGTTATTTCCGTCTAATTTTCTTGGTGCTAGCTTCACAGTCTATTACCTAAAGCAACATGTGTGCGATTCACTAGGTAAACGGGTGTTTATCGTACTCGGACAGAATTGGGGACGGGTTTTACCTGATCCACGGGATGGACCCATACGCGTGGAACATAAGCACGGACCAGGGGCGAATCCCGTCCCTGGAGTCGCTGATGGCGATCGACACTCGCAAAGAGTCGTCGATCAGAGTGGTGGTGGTGGATGGAGCAAGCGATCCCGGCTTGAAAGAGCTTCAGAATTGGGTTCATCGTATCTCTGGAAGCTGGGTCAGCACCGTTGATGCCATCCAGAAGCTCTCCAACATAGTTTGCAATCGCATGGGGTGAGATGAGAGTAACTGCTCATAGTAATATGCTTAATGCTGATAATAACCGAGTGTTACTTGTTACAGTGGAATCGCTTCCAGTGAGGAACAGCTCGTAAAGCGTTGGTGTGAGTGTAACGGAGTTCTCAGCGACTGCCTCGGCTCCGTTGTTATTCCGATCGGATATTTGTCGACTGGGCTCTGTGTCCATCGCGCTTTGCTGTTCAAAGTAACTCTTTCTAAATTCTTGTCTATTACAAATTGATTGATTTATTAGTGTTAAGCGTGGTGTTGTGATGGTCTCTGTAGATTCTGGCAGACATAGCAAACCTGCCGTGCCGTATCGTTAAGGGATGCAAATATTGCAACAAGGGTGTTGGTGCCTCTTGCCTTGTTCAATTTGGCTTGGATAAGTACATTTCTTTTCTTAAGTTTTTTTCTTTCTTTTTTCTGTTTTTTAGGATGGAAAGAAATTCCTATTGATCCACAGATTTTATGTAAGAGATGGTTTATATTACTATTTGCATAAAGGGAAATAAGTTTGAGTACTGCGTCGGTTTCTTCTTGGCAATATCTGTTATCTGTCATAGTCATATCTCCCTAAGAATTTCAGAAGTTTGGTTGAGAGGAGTGATGTGAATTATAGAAATAAACTCACACCAATTCAGTCAAGAACATAAGAATTAGGGTAAGAGATAGATACCTGTGTATCTCTTGTAGAAGTATTACACCACGAGTAGGAAGGTACTGAGAAGTTTCTCTCCCTGATTTGCACTCTGACCAATACGCAGAATACACGAGAATCTCCCTTACAGGACATGACGCTTACCTTTTATTCGAACTACCTTGCTGCCTAGACCAACCCCACCTTACTAAAATGCCTTGCTTTATTAATTAACAGCCCTCCTGCCCTTTTGTTCCCCCAAACCATCGCAGCTAAAGATGGCCACTTAAGACCTGTTCCTTTGCCCACTCATTTCTTCCTTCGACCGTACGTATCCGGCATTGACATATCAAGGACCTTGTAACTTTACAGTCTGATTTCTAATAAAGGATTTGTTCTTGTTGGTTAGAAAAAATCCAGTTTCTTTCAGTCGTGTTTTACGCTGCTCTCCAGATTCTGAGTACTATTGTACACGGAGAAAAAAGAAGTGAAATTATCTTGTTTTTATTGATTTAACT
Source organism: Urtica urens (assembly GCA_958296335.1). NCBI lineage: Eukaryota > Viridiplantae > Streptophyta > Magnoliopsida > Rosales > Urticaceae > Urtica > Urtica urens. The sequence continues at coordinate 17,316,908 of OY282530.1, read as the reverse complement.
CATCCAGGGAATACTTAGTTGATTTGCTTGGGATGCCAGGAGTATTAAGCCAGCCTGACTCTTCCTTCAATAATGCATCATCCGTATTGGTATCTTCACCACTATCCCATCCGAGATTCAAGTCTGGCAACGCTGCTCCAGACTTTCGAGCGGTAGCCCAACTTTATTTCTTTGACTTCCAATCGCTTGCTCATGCATTTGATGATGCATCTTCAGGTGACCTTCTTTTTCTTCTTCTCTTCCCTTGGCCATTTTTATTGCTCTAAACAAAGCAACAACTAAAAAAGAATCACGATGTGCTATTGTTTATGAGAATTGAATTGTAATACTAAAATGAGGTACTTTGTCACCACTACTGTAGTAAACGATGAGAAGGATGGTCAACATGTTGTGGAAGCTTTTGGGTTGAATCGGTTTAACAGAAACATTCATGCGCCAACTTCAGCCGCGCCACCTTTTCGCCAAAGAGACTGCTCTATCGATCATCAGAGACTGGTCTCTTCCGACCCATCTCCATACATCATGAACTGCACGCAGTTGACTGAGGAACCCATCTTACTACATAAGATCCAACCAACTCATCGTAGGAGTATATTGTCCAATGAAGCGAATAGTCTAGGGTCACCGAGGCAAAACGGTAGACCAAGTCATGAGTCATATCTTGGGACCAATGATTCCGATATACTGTGGGACGATCTTGTTTTAAAGAAGACTATTGGATCAGGTACTTGATGATGCATGAAAATTGGATTTTGTATGATATTAATAACTCCCAAACAATATATGCATGCTAAATGCCTCTATATGTTTTCTAGGCTCTTTTGGAACTGTATATTGTGCTGATTGGCATGGTTCGGTAAGTTTTTTTTTTTTTTCTTTCTTTTTCTTTCTTTTGTTATGCCCTAATCAACATACTTTATTCTAGTGTGAACTTTTTTTTTGTTTCTTTCCCTGTACCGTATTAGACATGTAGTTAAGGATATCTCGTTTTAGTTTTTATTTTATTTTATTTAGGCATTAGGAACATAAGTACGTAATAAAATAAAAGCGATTTTCCATAATATTATTGTGTTGGCGCGTTCTTTTCTTCTTCTAAATCACGCAGTGCTAAATTATGTATGGGTGTTGACGTCACAAAATGTTTTGCTTTTCGTTGCATTCCGAATACTACTACTCGATCTGGCTATACGATTGCAGTCTTTTGTCTAAGATTCCTAGCTGATCAAAGTCTCTTTGCAGCTTCTAAACTAAATTTCAATAGTTCATATTAACTACAGGAAGTTGCTGTCAAAATTCTCAAACAACAAGATTTTGTTGCCTACAACTTTGAAGAATTTCTGAAGGAGGTATATTAATTTGTTTGATCTTTCTAAGAGTAGTAATTATAATAACGCATTCAAATATGACCATGGTGGGTTATTTAGATCCTTCATTTATTTTGTATACAGGGATGCATAATTTCTAGTTTATACTTTATACCTCACATAAATGCAATTTTATTGCAGGTTTCTATAATGAAGCGCTTACGACATCCAAACATCGTTAGCTTTCTTGGGGCCATCTCTCAACCTCCAAATTTGTCCATAGTTACAGAATACTTATCAAAGTAAATATTCACTCTTTTTTTCCTCTATTTCCATAACAATGTTTAATTGCTCGTATGAAAGGACTTTAGTCATTAATTAATTGCAGTGGCTGCTTGTATAAGCTTCTCCGAAGGCCCAATGCAGAATTTATTCTGGACGAGAGGCTTCGATTAAATATGGCTTGTGATGTGGTAACGCCTCAGCTTACTTTAATTTGTTTGACTAGCCTTCTTTGTTTTGTTCTTGGACCACGTATACAGACACGAATCCGTGACTTTTCTTGTTATCATCTCTATTGTTTTTATAGGCAAAAGGGATGAATTACCTTCATCAACTTCAACCGCCCATAGTCCATCGAGATTTGAAGTCACCAAATCTCCTGGTTGACAGTAAATTTACCGTTAAAGTAAGGGAAAGAGAGATACATATAATTTATACCTAGACTAGCATACATTATGATGACATACCAGGATTTTGTTCTTCAGATATGACATTCTTAATCTGCACGTTCTCTGAAAATAGCCAGCATGATTGATTTCGCAGGTCTGTGATTTTGGGCTTTCCCGATCAAAGGCAAACACATTTCTTTCGTCCAAAACAGCTGCAGGAACAGTGAGTTTATGATGTCAAACTCTATTGTGTTGTTGAAAATGCATCAAAACTCAAACTCTCTTGTCGTGTTTATCTAAAAAATAGCCAGAGTGGATGGCCCCAGAAGTTCTCCGTGTTGAGCCGTCAAACGAGAAATCCGATATATACAGCTTTGGTGTGATTTTGTGGGAGCTTATGACCCTCCAACAGCCGTGGAGCAATTTAAGTTCGGCCCAGGTTCCAATACTTATAAAACATTGATGCCGTTTTTACTTGCCAAAGACCTTCATAAACCGTAAGTAGCTACTCTTAATATGTATGCTATCAACAATCTTGAAGGTTGTGGCCGCGGTCGGATTCAAGAGTCAGAGGCTTGAGATTCCCGTGAGTGTTAGTTCTCGAGTTGCTTCCTTGATCGAGATCTGCTGGGCCAAGTAAGAACATCACCCTCAGTTTTCTACTCCAGAACCGTCATAATCTTCATGTAAATGTCAACTCCATATACATGATTATGGGGCAATGATGAGTTGTAACTTGAATTTTCAGTGATCCCGCTCGACGCCCATCGTTCTCGTACATCATTGAAGCTCTGCAGCATTTGATACATAATTGCCCGCGATGACTTGGTAGTTATTAAACACTTGACAAGTTAAGAACACTGTCCATTTTTTAATACATGTATAGTTTATAGGTGTTTGGCTAATGTAGTTTTCTTAATAGTGTCATCGCAATACATAGATGAATACATGAGCATATTGTTTAAGGTTCATTTAAATATTCACACGTCACGGCCATAATTTATATATATAAATTATTTGGCACCCTTCCGACCATTGCTTTCCTTTGTGCTTGGTGACACTGCACTACCTATGTTCTCATTTTACGTCATTGTATTGTAAAGTAAGATAGTAGCTGCACTTGCTAGTATATTTCTTGACTGGATTTGATGCATATACACGTCAAGTTCAATTGGAAGCGAGTCCATTTTTTTGATACCGGTATAGTTCAGAGGTCTCTGGCCAATATAGTTTTCTTAATAGTGTCATCACAATTACTTAGATGAATACATTAAGCATATTGTTCAAGGTTCATTTAATTATCCACACGTTACCGCCATATAGATAAATAATTTGGCACCCTTCCGACCATTTCTTTCCGCCTTTGTGCATGGTGACACCAGTACCTATTTTCTCATTTTACGTCTTTGTATCGTAAAGTATGATAGTAGCTGCACTTGCTAGTATATTTCTTAATTGGATTTTATGCATATTCGCAGCAAGTTCACTTGAAAGCGAGTTACACTCTGAAGTTTTGTTACGATTACGATGATTGACTGATTTTTCATTGCAAGTTCTTGACGGAAGATGTCGTGTTCATTGTTTTTGCTTCATTTCATGTTTTATTTTTGGGATGTTTCATGTTTTGATATATCGTATTAGGGAAGATTTTCTTAGTAGATTTTCAGGATAAGGAAACTTTAGGACGACGTTTTTTTTTCTTTTCTGTAGATCTGTTATAAAAGTCATGTGTTTCTTCTTTAGCAGTCCTCGAGGATGTTGTTCAATCTTTAAAGTTCTTTCAAGTGCTCAATGTCCGACTGAGAAATTACTAATTTGATCGTGGCGGTGTAATTTTCTAAATAATTATTCAGAAAAATGTGGGTTAGAGAAGAGTACGGTAATTGTGGGGTTGAAATACTCACGAATGTTAACATAAATGTCAACCAAACATCGAAGTTTGGGTCTCGAATTCTAGAGAGCCCCTTATTCAGAGGTTATTTTTATAAGGTTATTGTTGTCTGTTTAGTGAATTTTTTTTCACTGGGATGAAAGCCTTCAGATATAAGTGACGTTGCACCGTACTGAGCTACTACTATTTTGTTATTGTTTTTTTACACTAATTAATATATTACATCACCCTTGTTTTTCAAGTCTCACACAAACTGTCTCTTCATGTGTGAGACATTTTGCCAAGCGTTAGACATAATTTCAATTGGTCTTACCCTAAACATTATAGTGGTATTTTGTTGGTTAATAATTATGTTTGAGATGCAGAGCTAAGTGAGGTTCAATCAATCGACCTCAATTTTTCGACAGTTCTAAATATGGCTACTGGAATGCTCAAGTGTGCACTCCTAAAATAATTGGACACCAGGACAAAGTAGGGGGTTGTCAATGATGGTCTTTTCTTTTGATTGATGATGGCACAAGTATGGTCACATTTCATTGTATTCGCTTCCTTTAAGACATTTTTCATGCACATGTTCTTGAGAAGTTTAATTTTTTGACAGACTTTCAAAGACTGTTCTCGACTTTTAATTCTTAATATTGGTCGATTCCACTAAAGGACCAAGATTAAAAGTCTCTAAGTTCACATGCGTTTATATTTCCGTTTGATGTGATAAAACTATTCTTCACACGATCCACGGTGTACTTTTACGATATTACCCATTGCGTGTATCATTAACTCAGATGAATGTAAAGTTACCGTTTTACCTTTGAGCCATTATTTCACCAACTCGTTTGTTATTTGTGAAGGAGAAAAACATAAAGTGAGATGTCACAACATGTCACATGTTTTATTTAAGGGGGTACGACCAAGGATAGGGTTTCGATCATCTCTTGTACCAAGCCCAATCCGAAACTCCAAAGCCCGTTTGCTTAAAATCCAATTAATTATTTATTTACTCGATCCCAATAAATAAACAATTATGCTATAAATGTTTATTTAATTATGCGAATACATATTTTCCTGAATTAATAATGTCAATCACTATAACAACAAGTGAGATTAAATAATGATTAACATTATTATTCAAAAGTTTTTATCCGCCTTTATCAGAGCCGGAACCGAGACTATGGACCTAGTAGTAGAAGATAAACGAACTCGACAAAAAAAAACGATATAGTTCTATCTCTTTTTCAGTGATTCGTCTAGTGTTAATCAATACTTTACTGTGTAATTCAAGAGTGAACCCTTCTTTAATACTAGAATGATATTTACTCATCGTGACGAGTGTCCACTGATATAGCCAGTTCGTGATCAAGATCCTCCAGGTTTCAACCTGTGTCAAATGAAGTCAATTTTTCTGCTACACTTCTCTTGATACATATCAGCCATAAACATTGTTACTTCCCCATCAAAAGAATCTTTCGAACGTTAATTTCCTTCGAAAGTCCTAGTTATTAATCGGTTCTAGAGTCAACTCTTAGGTTAGTGAATTTAACCTTCTTTCAGGAAGGCAACATTCCGTGTCTGTAAATCACGTCCCACTCGAATCATGCTCCGAGAAGACTCCCAAGACATAAGATGTGCTCAACATGGTTAGCCTTTTAGCGAACGAGTCAAAGAGCACAGAAACATGATCCAGTGTCCATGATCACTTTAACATTTAGATCAAATCTCACTGACCATCATAGTGGCATCAGTTAGTGCGTTGTAACGGTCCTTAAACGATACATCTACCTAAAGTCTGTCCAAGTCGTACACTTACCACAAGTGTAGAATGCTCCCATATGATGAACAACCTTCACTCATGTGTTCCACATGTATGACTTTAGATACACCTTTCTAGGCATATATCAGTTATCGACATTATTTTAACTCACTGACCGAACTCAGGTGCCCAGTATGTAACTCAGTTTAAGACAAAGACTATGCAAGATAGTTATTATTGTTAGGAATTCTTGCCCACGAGAATATATTTATGTAAATTCTACTGAAATTATTAGTGAAATAAAGTTTGACATTTATTATTTATTTGAATTAAAATGGTTATTTCTTATTTATTAGGATTTATTGAACATTCATCAATTCATAGGCTCCGTATTAATCTGAGTCACATGTTGGACACCTAAGTTCGGGCGGTGTGATAAAATGAATGACACGTAATCAAAGTGACAATTTTTGTAGTGTTTAGACAATGATGATTAAGGAGCCAATTTTTTTTTCCTTTTTTCCTTATCTCAACCGTACGAATTACCTGAGCCCGCTAGTTCTACATTATATTTGTAAGCTTGCAGTGAATACCTATCGTTATCAAAATGCTTTTGCTTCGGATGAGATGTTTCTACAAGATCATTTACAGCTAATAGGAACGAAAGCGTTATGTATCTGGGCTTAAAAAAATGCTATTTGGACCTAGCTTGCTATGGATTATATTACAAATTAGTAAAATTATCCAAAAAATGTTTATTTTAAACCAGCTAGAGTTATATCGGTGGGGTGCCAGAAGTTCTAAGCTGGGGAGGGAACAAAAAGCCACTTTTAAGTTTTTCGGGTATAGTGAAAAATTATCCAAATCTCAATGATGGTCTTAAAAAGAAAGTCTTCTCTTCTTTTATGTATTGTTCTCATTTGGAATCCAATAAAAAATTAGCTAGTCGTTGAGATATTCTGCGTTTTAAAAAAATACCCGTCTTCTTAGAATAAAAAGGAAAGAAAAGCAAGTTTTAGTAGCAATAAATTAGAGAATTTTGATATACAGCTGTACCAGAAGAGGACCCACCTTCCTCTTTGGGCAAAGACAAAAAGCTTCAGCCATATTAAACCCCTAATAGATTAAACTCCAATGTGACCAATTGATACCAATTGCACCAAAAATTTATCATTATTTAACTCTAAAGTATCTTTTTAGAGGGTACATCACCATGTGACTTGGAATATTATTATAGGTTTTATTTACTTTATAAAACACTTAAATCATACACTTTTCTTTTCTAATCATTTTACAACCTTTATAGTCATTTTTTGACATGGAAATAGTGAACTTTGCAATTTAGAACGCCCACTCTATTCTCCCAGATTGCAATTATTTCGATGTCATTAATATTTGAACGATATTTCTCTAGCCATCATGTACTAAATAAAGGAAAAGCGTCTTGCGATATGTTCATGGCTACATCGTAACATAACGAGATGCGATTTTACTTCATATATATACGTAGAAGATTTATAGTTTAAGACCATGAGAAATATTTGTCAGCGTGGAAGGGATAACGTTGCATTGAGCTCATGTGGATTATACGTTAAAACTTAAAACCATGAGAAATATTTGTCAACGTAGAAATATGTTACTCTGGTGTTTATGTGTATTTAGCTCATGTGGATTCGTTATACACGCAAGCATTTAGTCCGTTAGAGTTAGTTGACCTGATTAATGAACAGTTTTATCGATTGAAGACGCTACCATTAAGATAATGTAACAACTCTAATTATGAGGGATCAGCATTGAATCCTAAGAAAAATAAAACGACCAGATCAGATGATCATGTGACAAGATCACTCACATTGATGACAAAACTTAAAGCTGCAAAAAAAGGATCCCATACTTAATCATATAAAAAATATCATATTTTTTTTAGTTTGACTTTCACTCAAAACCGCATCTATTTAACTTGATTTTGGAATAATGTTGTTCCCAGACATTGAGTTTAGTGTTTATTAATTAATTTATCAGTTAAATTTTTTAATGTCTCCAAATTTTATTTTCATCCGATCTTATTGGTTCACTTTTTTCATTAGTAAACTTTTGAAATGATAAAACCACCATCATCACAAAGAGTGCCTTCACAATTTTTCTCCTCTTTCGTTTGAACATGTCTTGATTTTTATGGTGGTTTTGAAGTGAATAAAAGTAAAAAAAAAAATGGTGAATATGACGTTTGCAGGGTACATAACGGTTAGCAAGACTTTAAACTCTGAAATACAAAAAATCATTTTTTCAGAATCCACAGTTATTATGAGAGACATTATGAATAACCACGAGCTTAAAGAGAAGACGTGTGTCTTATTACTGTCACCTTAAACCTAGAAACCTGTAATACGATTCAAAGCATATAATTTCTTACCAACCGTGACACAACACAGATGAGAGCAAGAGTTATTACTTACCCTGATCTTGTTTGCAAATAGCATGCGTGTGTATTTTATAATAAATATTAGTTTTACCGAAAGATCAAAGGCTGCGTCAATATTAGGGTGAGAAAAAATATATATATATATATCGTTAAAATTGAATGAAAGGGGAGTCATGCTGAGGTGGCATAAGCATAGAGCATGGAAATTATGGAAAGTTGGTTTGGTCAGAGGGCAAATAGTAATAGAAAACGTGTGAAAGAAGCAATCAAAAGTACATTGTATTGTATATAGCGTGGAGAGATAGAGAGAGGTCTATGTACGTAGCCAATATTATTAAAGAAAAAAGAGAGGAACAGTGTGGATGTATAATGAATTAAATGTGTGAGAGAAAGCAGTGAGTGAGAGTGAGAAGTGAGAGTGAAAGGGTACGTAGTGATGGTGGGTCAGTGTGGTACAGAGAGAGTTCAGGGGGAGACTGAGACTGAGAGTCTCTCAGGTTCTTTTTCATCTTTCACATGACCTCTCCAACACAATTTTGGGATTTCTAGGAGTAGCTAGTCTTAGTCTTGCAGATTGGACGGTTTGGCTTTATATATCCTCATCAATAATTTATATCCTCCCAATCAGACCTCAATTATATCCACATCCCATCCAATTCTTTCTTCCCTATTTTATTAATTATTGTTCATATTAATATCTCTTACCTATATAACTTCATGTATGGCATAATCATTTAACCGAAAGTAGAAAGTAGAAGAAGATAGAGATTGTGAACAACTTGGAGCTTGGGTAAGAGTCTTGCATGTGTTGATCAAGATGATTCGCGAACACTCATGCGAGAGCCTGTGCAAGTATTAAACCCTCAATTTGTCCCATGCATAATGGGATAAACTAAAACATAAAAACCTAATATTCATCCGATGAAGCTTCCTTGAAAAGAAAAACAAATTACCATAGGAACGATAGATTAGGCCTCTTATATTGTTTATTTGTATTACCGTCGTCTTGCAATAGTTTGTCCCGTGATATTTCTTTCAACACCAATTATCAATCGACATTATTGATTTATGCTACAACAAGCAAGTGTTCAACTGCGACATCTATTCTGATTTTACCCAAAAAAAATCTTAGTTATAGTGTTCGTAATCTCCAGGATGAATTCACTCATGATTTTACAATTCATTCTCCGAATGAATTAGTTCTCCTATATTTTTTGGAAGAGAAATTTCACATTGTGACTTATTAGTGTTTAAAATATCTAAATTAACATTGCTTTTACATTTTTATCTAAAAATATACTTTTGACCGAGAAACAGACAAATACACTGTTATAGGCAAAAAAAAACACTTAAAAAGATATACACCTGAACTGCATTGTTCGTGATCTTCAGCATGAATCTACTCATGATTTTTTTAATTCGTTCTCCTAATAGATTCGATAAGATACGTGGGTCAAACTCTTTTACTCATGCTATAATCCAGTAGGCGAATAAAATAGTTTTCCTACTTTTTTAGAAATGTGAAAGTAATATTTTCAAACAAGGAGGAGAAAACTCAACGTCTATGGCATACACGAGCGTTGGGCGCATTTTCCTCTAACTCTTGTTCTCTACTTCCTTTTCAAAAATAAAAAAACAAAAGTTAATCTAAATAACTAAATAAAACATTGATATTATTATTTGGACATTTTTTTATTTGTTTAGTAAATATTCATTTATTGTGACATAACAACTAGTAATTGGTGTTAATGAATTACATACAGATTTATTTTATTTAATGGTTATTAACTATTTTTTTCAAAACGTTTGACTATATAACAATTAATATGTTTAAAGTAATATATTACTATTTATCCCTATGCTTATATATTTTAGGTGGCTAGAATAAAAAAGAATTCAATATTCACTTAATTTGATTCTATTATATTTTATTGTAGTATGATCTTCTTTAATATCATAATACATACATATGATACAGAATAACATGGATAATCATATAATGTATTATTTAGTTTTTATTGTAAAATATAATTTCGAAATAATATAAAATGTCTCGTACACATTCAAATAAATAATATAACATCATATATTCAATGAATTAGATCATATCAAAAATATTATTTATTAATAATTCCAACTCACTTGGTTTTCTAAAAACATATATAAAGCCCATGCCAGTTGAATTGTATGTCTACCAGATGGTCCCATTGGGCTTCATGAATTTATTTTAGTGAATATTTTGTAATACTTTCAAGGCGCTTAAACGTTAATAAGGTTTCCTTAAAAACTATTTGATTAATGGTTGGCAATTATAAGTTTTAGACGGAAGATATTTCTCTTTTTTCCCCCTCTTTTCAACATATTTTTTGGTTGGGCGTGCTTTAATTTTTGGGAAGTTTTCTATGTTAATAAATTTCATCAAAAGTAATTTTTTTTAGGAGATCTTTATACACTCAAGTAAATGTTTAAGACAAATTTTTCTTACGTAGGTCTGCCATAAAAACAGTGTGGTTTTCCTTTAACAGCTCATTAAAACGCCATTCACAAAATCTTAAAGTTTTTAGACGTACTCGATTGGAGACCTGAAAAAACTATTGATTTATCGTGGCATTGTAACTTTTTAAATACTTACTCATAAATTACAATGCTATAGAAGTTTGAGTACGGTAATTGTTTGAAATTTTCACTGACACTAGGACAAAAACTACATTTAGAAGCAAAAATTTGCTTCTAAAAGTCAAAAAATCGCTTCTAAATGATCTTTAAAAGCGTCAAAGTCGCTTCTAATGTTTCCAAGCGAAAAAATTAGAAGCGACTAGTCGCCCCTAAAGTCGCTTATAAGAGTCCATAAAAAGGCGCAAAAAAGCGTGGGAAAACATGACAGGTAAACATTAGAAACGACTACTCGTTTCTAAAAGTCACCCTCCATTTTTTAAGCGATTAGTCGCTCCTAAAGGGTCTCGAAAATTTATCAAAGTGACATATAAAGCGCATTAGAAGCAACAATGTTTCTCTAAATGTAACCCACCAAAATTTAGAAGTGGTATTAGAAGAGAGAATGTCGCTTCTAAAGAGTAAAATTTTTGTTTTTCCAAAAATTCAAATAAGATTTGTTTATTACCCAAATTATTTTATATTATTATGAATTTTAACTAATATTAATCATAATTAAAATATACTAATTGAGTTCAAATAAAACATAAACGAAATAGAAAGTCGATAATATAAAGTTGAGCAACATGTAAGAAATCCATAAACATGTCAATAATAAAGTCGATAAACATAAACTAATAAAGTTCCATAAAGTCTAAAACGAAGTAATAACTAAAATCGTCTTCCGCGTCCTTGTCCTCGTTCACTGTGTTTTCCGGCGGGTCCTTGAGGAGGCTCATCTTGCTCGGTGTCGGTGGGAGGTGTTGAAGGCGAAGGCTCGTCTGGGTGTAGGTGTGACTGATCAGGTGTGCGTTGCGAACACGAAGCGATCGAGGTTCCGAAGGTAGATATGTAGTGGCTCAACCTCTCTTCAAACACGTGGTCGACAATGTTCAGATTCTGGCTCAATCCAGTGGCCATGTCAAACACAGGTTCTTGGAGAAACGCCAACTTCTCTTCCATATTAGACGACGACTTCAAACTCGTGGGCCTTGACTTCAAGAAAGTTCGAGCGTGGGATGAGTGGCCCAATTCTTGTAAGCCAGTCAAGTCGCATTCCGAGGACTTCGGGCATATCAACCTCCTCCAAATGAGCCATGGCCACCTCACGTCTCGACACCCGAGTTTTCTCTTGTAGATCACCCAACCGACCTACTATACGAGTATGCATACACAGTACAAATTAAATTATTTATTCATAACAATAATTATAATGGAAATTTAGAATAATATTTGTACTTTCGGGATACTCTCCAGTGGCAACCGTAGTCCACTGACCATCATGAGTCTAATGCATTGTCTCCTACCCAGCGAGCGGCCCTAGCATGTGTCTACTTTCTGAAACTTGTTTGGCTTGCGTAGCGAGTATAAATGGTTCGCCTGTCAACCATTCCTTTGCCACATAAGCACTCATCGTTCCACATACGTTATCCTTGGGAAAATGTCTACATGCATTGTGCTTGTCAGCATACCAACGACACCATAATAGTACGATTCTACAACAATGTCGATCGTTTAGCACAACGACATCATCCATCCTTCCGTAGAATGTGTAGCCATGCACAGGTACGCAAACGCCACTATTTTGAATAGTAAGCATCTCATCGCGACGGGAAGTAATAAACTATACGTCGTTCACCACATAACTCGGATAAGATGTAAACATTCTGAAATGGTTCAACCGACAATGGGTACAACTCGTCAAACACATCGACTTCACCGAATTTATGGTCGAAAACCTTTTTAGCGAGCCAAAATTTGAATTCTTTCCGATGGGCTTCGTCAACATCATGGCGATGTTCAAATATCATGAGATTCCAATGCTCACTTTTTATACATTATTGAATCAAGAAGCTAGAGAAAAAAATTAATGACTTTATATGGTAATGGCGAGAGTGACATTTTTTTCAAAATTTCATGCGAGACCGTCGAGAAACTTAACAGACTTGAGAAACTCGGCAAACATTTTTTGATGCTAAACAAACGTGAACTAAGAAGGTAAACCAGGGGAGGAGTTCTCCGTTTACCTCACCAATGCTTAACATTAGTGGAATGTGGGCAAAATTATAGGATGACAAGTCGAAGATCAACGAGATCAGGGGAAACAGAGACTCTTGGGCTAATGGTGTTTCACGATCTTGGATCTAGGGGAATTATTCCGATTGGAAGTCGTTCTTTAGTTGTCTAACAAGGAGTACAAGACATGGAGGGAAACTCGAGCTTTGGGCAAGGTTTCGAAAAATAGAAAGAACGTACCTCACCTTGTGGGAAAGAGGGGGCTATTTATAGTCAAAGGCGACCGAGGAGGGTTGGCCAAGAAGGCCTTGGCCGAGTGAGGATGAGGGTTGGCCGACCGGGAGGGGGCCACCCAGCCGGTCAGGGAGAGACCCGACCAAGGGAGATGCCCAGCCAGCCAGGGGAGAGGCCAATCCGACCGGGAGAGGCCCAATCGACTAGTGGAGAGGCCTACCCCGCCAGGAGAGAGGCCTACTCGGCTAGAGAGAATCCCAGCCAGCCTAGAGAGTTCCAGCCGACCAGGAGAGGCCCAAGTTGGCTGGGAGGGGCCTAGTCGGCCAAGAGAAGCTCGGCCGGTCTCTCCGTGGGAGGCCTGTGGCATTCCCGATCTACCTAATCGTAGCCTCTGACGCCTTTGGATCAAAGAGACGCCGGTGAAGGCATATATTTTTTGGTCGTTGCCGAGAGTACGGCGATGAAAGTAGAACACCTTTTTCAATTACACGTTCTTTCTCGTGCCACTGAATTTCAATAATCTCGTGCCACTGAAAATCTCTCATAGGAGAGAATATATCTAGAAAGTGGGAATATCTCCCAGAAGGAGAGAATATCTCTTAAAAAAGAGATAATCTCTCACAGATTATTGTCTTCTAAATGTTATAAATAGGGGTTGATGAGAAGGGAAAATCATTCGATTTAAATTTAAATCATTAAGAGAATTTGGTGACTCCCTCTCACGATAGAGGTCGTGCACTTCTCTCCCTCTCCTTCCCTCAGAATTGCAAATTTTGTTCCTAACAATAGGAGTAAGATCCCAAATCATCTGTTTTCGAGATCTACTTAGATATCGACTATGCTCACTCATCATTCTTATTCGTCTCGGAGATTACGTTTCGGACAATTTTTGGAAACCCGAAATTCAAAGGGTATAGGATTTTTTTTGTAAAATTTGTTTTTTCAATTATTATTACTATTGTTGTAATCCAACGATAACGTTCTTGATGACGACGATTGGCGAGATACAGATCCACAACAAGGAACGGAACGAGACCGAAAGACTGCCCTCCAGGGCTCCAGACTCAATCGGCTGTGTGGCCCTCTTGGCATATGGGCTGGGCCGCAACTTCTCCCTTGCCGTGCATGAGGTTGGACCAAGGCTGCCCCTTGGCGGCATGTCCAATCGACTTGGGTCAGGTCCTACCGTGGCGGGTAGGGCACGAGGATGATCCGAGCTTGGGCCCGGATGCCCGGTGGGCCTTAAGGCCCAACCAAAAATTAATAAAAAATATTTTCATTAAAAATTAATATTTCTAGTTTTAATTAATGTATTTAAAATGGCTGACCGCAAGTGATATTATTTAAACATTGAAAAATAATTAGTTTGATATCGATTTTTTTGAAAAAAGTACATATGGTGGGCCTCTATTCAAATAAATGTTCCAAAACATTACGAAAAATAAATATTTCGATAATAATTTATTTTTCCGTTGAAACATATGATTGTGTTCAACTCATTTCCATGAACTAATGTCATTAGGTTTATCTTTTTAATATATAAAGAGTCAATTAGGTTATTGATCAACACGAATCAATCCATGCTTGCTATGCTTGTTTATTGAATTGTTTTGCTGTGATTGTATGCTATAACTTAGATACTGTATCGTTTGTTTATGGATGTCCTTGAGTTTCATTCATTAAAAATTATCTAATTGGAATATGATAATTACTTAATGAATGAGTTGAACGGATCGTAAAGGTTTGTTACCAAGCCGATAAGAGGTTAAGCTGAGGAGTATTTAAGAAGACCTAGTGTCTCACCTTCTCAACTGGGGGCTTTTTCGTGAAGGAATGCTATTAGGTTAATCAAGACTAGATGTCACAAATACCTAATAACTAGGCTATATCTAAATGCATGTTTTTAAGGGTAATTTAGAAACACTCGAGTTTTGAATATGATGTAATTACCTCGTAGTAGATCACATATATTAAAGATTAATGCTACGAAAATTAAATTATTTATATTGTCTTAGGCCTCCAACATTGACACAACACCATGAGGATGAAAGATCCTTGTGTGACCCGCGCTCTCTTAAAAGATGAAAGGTCTATTTCTCAGGACACGCTTTTCTAATTCCAATACCAAGGTTGTGTCTCTGGCGATAGGTGGCAAGGTTGATCTCCGCGCATACTAGCTAAGTTAGTGCGTATGGGCTAGACGTTTTTCACTAAAATGTTGAGTCGACTCATGTATGAACCACCCGTGGTTGCTCATATGGCCAACGATTCCTATAAAATTGGTAGTTAGTAAGCATGGTTATGAATGTTACATGTATTGTGATTGCTCACTAATATGAGATGCTTCTCATGTTCACTAGGTGCACTCTGTTATGCCACTATAGTGAAACAGACTGTAGTTATTGGTGATTACCGTGGAATATAAAAACTAGGTCTTTTTTTAAGGAATTAATATTTTTCTCTGTGGTAATGCATTATGTTTTCATATTGCTTATAAATGCTGTTATAAATTGTAGTAATCGTGTAAAATCTTATAATGGCCCTGTTATCGAAAGACATTCTTACTGGTGAAAACTTCCGGAAGTAGAAGTCTAACCTAAATAGTGTGCAAGTAAGTGTAAGCGTTCTTATTATGACCACTTAATTTAAACAATTCATTTATGGTATTAATGCCTTTTATAAAAGTATTACGACCAATGGGTCATGACCTATGAATACTCACAAGCACATCCGATGCATTATGAACCAAGATGTAAAGGAAGATGGATGTTATGGAGATCCTTAATTCCCTGCAACAAATGATTGGGTGCAAAGCAAGCAAGCCATATTGAAATCGCCCTTGAGTACTTTGGCATTAGGATGATGGCGAGATTCCGATTAAGAATTATGAGTGATTGCTTTATTGAAATGGGACTCCATGAGGCATAGATGAATGAGATTACTGAACTTGTTTTCGAGTAATTTCATATAGTTCACATACAACTATTTATGATATAGGTTGATATGAACTATTTAAGAAGAATTTAGCTTCTAGTACTGAATCTAATGCTCATCTTAATACTTGAAAGAGGAATGATCCTGCAAGAAGGAAAAGATAAAATTCAAAAGGAAAGAAAAAGAAGCATGATAGCGCTGGAATAGTTTACCACTGCAATAAGAATGTTCATTGAAAAGGACATTGTCCTTTATGATCAAGCTTGAAACCAAAAAGAAGAATGCTGGTTGAGGATAATTAATCGTGAGCATTCATCTGATGGAGCTCGATTAAGTCTAGAAGCTTGATGAACAAGTTCGGATTCAAGCCCGAATTATAGAGAAACTCAAATTCCAATTAAAGATGTAATATCCCGTTTGTTTTTTCACTTTCATAAATTGGATTAAATATTATAAATATCATGATGTGTTATACTAGTCATCAAAGTTTAACTGAATTGTAGTTTTTTTTATAACTATTTCAACACTTTATGATATTGTGATATGCATGAATGCCTGATAATTTGAAAAGTATGTATGGTATAAAATATGAAAGACTTGGTGTTCTCTTCATGCTCTAATATGTGAGCGTTATAAATCTTATTAGTTATATGTATGTTAGAAATATACATGCATAATTATGTTTTGTTTTTTATATTGAATGTATGCTTTGAGAACTATTTAGAGCTCGGTGAGTTTCTAATGATAGTTACCTTACTTCGACAATAACTTGTGCGAATAAAGGGTAATGAGAAAAACACAGCGTAAAAGTTCGTAAAAAGTTAGTGCTGATAATGATTAATTAATGGAAACATCTTTTGATCATAGCCACTAATACTTCATTGAGTAGGAGCATCCTTAAATCCTTAAATGGAACCTAGTATATAAATTTAGTGGGAGTCTGGCTATCTCTTAATGTTCAAGCAAACATATACAAATGAGAGCTTAATATCGCCCTGGCTTCTAATCCTACTTAAAAAAGTACACACAATGGGAACATGAGTTAAATGAATATACGTATATGTACACACAATCGTACATATGTATATGTACGATTCTCTACTCTAATGGTGATCAAGCATTATAAATCATTGATATAATTCATATGAAGTAATACAAAAGCTGTACCAAGAAAGAATATTCTAACACCCTAACATATCCCTTACCCATCATAAATCATGGATACTTTTTTTACCCTATAAAAGCTATCCTTTAACAGAGTTCAAGAACATAGATAACTTAAACTATGATTAAAAGCATTAAGACAAGCAATGAAAACAAATATATTAACTACAATTGATGTTTGAATAAGAATACAAAGCATGAACTTCTTATGTCTGGAGCATGGAATGATGCACTGCGCGGAAATGTGACGTCCATGAATCGCGCGTCGAGGAGCTCAAATTGCAGAAATGGGATTGTCCCTGCGGATGACTCGCTTTTGTTTCAATATTTTTCGTTTTAAAAACATTCTCACCACTCGAATCCACTAGTTCTTGTACACATAATTGAAGCTATTCATTTAAGAAGTTTCTCACCACTATCAGCATTATTTGACTAAATTGAGACCGTTTAGTGACGTGTTTTCTCTCGTTCCTTTCTTTATCTGATATAGGTCCTATATCGCCAGTCTTGGCATTTTCCTACTTAATGAGAGAGAGAGGGAGATGATGAGTTTTGCGAATTACAAAAAGTCTCACATTGATGGTTCAAATTCTCTGGATTTAAAGTATAGCCAGCGGTTTTTTCCAATAAATTGATATATAACCCATACCATCTTCTCTTATACCTATCGAGCAACAATATACAACACCTTATATACGTGTTTATCGCACAAAAGTGTTTATATTAAATATATTATTTTACGTAAGCTCAATGAAAGGAAAACCCTGATCATAGAATCAATTCTAGACGACAGATAGAACCCGGATGTCTCTATTTGACAGTTCGTTTATATATTATATATTATTTTATCTTCATTAAACCTTATAATATATCTGAACTACACATTAGTGTCACGCACTCGCGCGCGTATGATGTACCAATATAATCTAGGAATGTTATTCGATTTTCAGATCCCAAAGATTTGCGAATTTATTCCTAAAGTTTATTGGAGACTGAACCTAAGACACATTTACTTTATAATAAATTGGTTAAATAGATAACGTTGATGTGTATTTCAAAATGTCCAATGTATTGATTAATTTTAGTTAATGGTGTTATTGTTTACGTGTTATATATAATTAACAAAATGACTTTACAGTTTTTCCTTTTTTAATTTTAGAAACTTTTAAAAAATTTAGGCAAATTCGTTCTAAAATTAACGTTAAACTTTAATAAGATAATTTACCAAAAATGTTAAACATTGCCCATTTTGAAATATCACTATATTTAAAAAGGCTATACTATTATTTAATAATCCTTTACTTTATATACATACATATAATATAACTACGCAAGAGATAATCTCATGGTTCGGGACCCATACAAGTAACGAAGGTTTGAATTACATTATCCGTTGATAACCCATTTTTTGCGTAATTATTGATATTTTGTACTTATATACTCTTAACTTTTTAATTTGCTCTAGCGGATAATTATTATGTACCCATTTTTGCTCTATTTTATGTTATTTGTATATAAACAAAAAAGTTGCGTATTTATATTTTACTGATTTTGATTTTTATAAGTGGGTACCAATTTTTTGTTTTGATAATTTAATGAAAAGAACATGATTAATGTTGAGTATGAAATAACATAAACACAATATAAGATCAACTGAAACGCAGAAAGTAAATGAACAAAGAGTTTATTGTGGTTTGATTTTCAATGATCAACATCAAAATTTGAGGTTCTTTTCGGTATAAAAAAATTTCTGGTTTGCAGTTATCTAAAAGTAGATAATTGCAACAGATTGTTTTCTAGATCAAGTAATGAAGATCTAATAATTTTGTAATAGATTATGCTGACTTATCCAACAAAACATCTTATAATCTCACTTGTCTTCAACTGATTAGGTTACAATATAACAATTATTTCTAATAATTTGATTTCTATGTACAGCGATAGTATATATGCCTATATATTTTTTTTTTACATTTGATTATGTTCATATGGTGAATGATTATTTACTCGTCGATAACTAAGACTAAGACAAACTCTAATGCCAACATTAAATCTACTCAATATTTTTAAAACTATACCAAATCTCACACCTGAGAGAATATTGTATCTATATTCTTTTTATTAAGTTCAGATATTTTAGATTTAGTGTTTTAATTTTAAGAGTTATGTCTAACAAGATATATGAAAATTATTTGTACTTTTATTTATGAATTATGTATAATAGATAATATAACTCGATGATATCTGATTTAATAATAAAAATTTAATCCTTTTATTATAAACAATACAATTTTTTGTAGAACATATAATACATCATAAAAAATAAAAAATCTATATTTAAATTAATTCATATTCTTATATTCATTTCACAAATTAATTTGAATGTATCTTTTTTAACAGTTATAAATACAATTAACTGAAATAAATATGTACGTTTAATTAAATATTATGAATTAGTAAAGATATAATTATACTTAAATATATGATGTAATTTAAAATCAAATGAATAATATTACATCAAATTTTGTGTAATAATATTTGTTTGATGTATGATCTGCTACAAACAGAAATTGAGAATTTCAGTGTTGGTAGGAGAATTTTTTTACTTTTGGTCCTACCCATCATTTTCTTAGTTACTTGTTAGTATTTTCAATGTGGTACTTAATTTACCCGTAAACCAAAGATACAAGATAGGCATAGATACATAAAAATTAGGACCAGAAAACCATAGGCTGGTAACCTTTGTACACCCAACAGATAAGACAGTAGTCAAACCTTCAATTTTGTTTAGCTTAAATAAATGGGGTAATAAGTAATATAGTTTTTTCAAACTTAAACTTTAACTAAAGTTTTTTAACTATTGGTTTATTGTCATAAATCAAAATTAATCGCTTATGATGACGACATTATCCCTATTCAAAACAGCATAATTAGAAAATAAATAATTCAAAGAAAAAAAAAATTCAACCGATCAATAAATATCAAGTAACCACGAAATAAAAATAAATGAAAAAGAAAATCAACCCCACTAACGGCGGTTAATATTTGAAATAGGCGGGATTTTAAAACACTTATTCCACACACAACCTCAAATTTCGAAACACAGTTTATCCAAAAAAAAAAAATTTACACGACGACCGTCGATCGAAGGTTGTAATCGAAAAACTCGACAAAAAAAGATAAGACTGTCGTTTATTTATGTCATTACACATAAAAATTTAACATGCATGACTTGCGTTAAGGGTTTAGATGTCTAACGCATTTCGGAGGAACAATTAAGAACATAATTTTTTTTATATATAAATAGAAATAACTACTGTTTACAGTTTTTTGTTTGAATGTATACATAAAAGAAAAAAATTATTTCAAATAAACATAGTAACTGGAGAACATATAAACCGGTTTGAAGGATGCTAGTATTTATGTCGGTTAAATAAATCGAAATAAACAAATAATAATGAATTAAGCTAATGAATTACAAACCGTAGATATAACCGCATGAAAAAAATGATTAATTATTAAAATAAAATTTGCATTAATCATGCAAAAAAAATAAATTATATTAATTTGTTATTAATTAAAACTGAAAGGACATTATTAAATGTAAAAAAAATAAAAAATCACGTCACTATTTGCTTAAAAAAAAAGCTATTTGCTTATAAGAAGGTTATGACTAAATTGTAATATCATTATTTAGAGTAATTTTTCTAAATAATATTCGAAATTCAATTTAATATTTTAGTAGTTATTTGCATTAACCTATGTCGTTGTCAGGTCAGAAATTCTAAAGTAATTTTCAAATTTACTTTCTAGACACAAACTTTCCAATCAAAAATTATATATATGCAAATTGACATACTGATCAACTTTGACGATCACTTCATCGAGACCCCAAACTCTCTCTCTCTCTCTCTCTCTCTCTCTCTCTCTCTCTCTCTCTCTCTCTCTCTTTCTAAATAACTTTTGGGTGAGTGATGAAAGAATGACGAAAGTTGCGTTAGACTCGGATCCTGTCCCCAAGAAAAAGAAGAAAAAAAAACAATAATAAAAATCACAACTTTACATCACTCTCTTTCCGTCTCTCTCTCTCTCTCTCACACTAAAACTCACTCTGTGCAAGTCTGCTGCACTTTATTTTTCCCTCTCATTCTAAAACCCTCACTATTACTCTCACCTCTCTCTCTCTCTCTCATTCTGTTTCTCTTTCTGTCTCTCTCTCTTTTTCCTCTATGGACGACCAGTACGGACTGCCAAGCGAGCTACGTCACCACATGTTCCCACCCCTCGCCCACCGGAACATGACATCAGCTAGCCCCTACCAGCAGCAGCCCGCCGCGTTCCCACTGGTCTCCGGCGGAGGGCTTGTGGATCACCAACACCACTACGGATCGTTGTATCAGATGGAGAGCGGTGGCGCGTGGAATACCAACGCGGAGAGTGCGATGATGATGGCCAGTAGCGGTGGTGGTGATAGCAACAACAACAACAGTCGATGGCCGAGGCAAGAGACTCTCACTCTGCTCGAGATTAGATCTCGTCTCAATTCCAAGTTCAAAGACACCAATCAAAAAGCTCCTCTCTGGGATGAGATTTCTAGGTCTGTCTTCAAACCCTAATTTTTTTATACTCTTTTTTAAACAAGGAAATTTCCATTCTTCTATCTCTTCGTCACTTGTGGTTCCTAACATTTTTTTACTCTCTAAGCTAACTTAACTGTAAGTGAAGAATGAAAGGTCTAAAGGAATAATGTCCAGAAGATGTCCTAATTGATTAGACCAATTATTGAGCATGTCGAGTTTGATTGATTAAAATCTGGCTATAGTTCTCTCTCTCTTTTCATTTTCTGCTCTTCAACTCTTATTTTTATTTCTCCTTCACATTTACTTATATGTCTGTGAACCTTACTGTCTCTAGCTATACACATAATATATAGTCTCTTCTTTAAACCCTAATTTTTGTCTCTTTAATTTTATTTTTATCTCCTTAACACAGAATATATGTTTCTTTTATTTCTTCATTATTATATCATATGTCTCTTGTTTTAAGTGTAAGTCAAGAAAGAAAGTCCCAATTTGACCTATTTTTATTATGCCGTACGTATTGAATCTCATGGTCAATCCTAGATGTATATAGCTCTCCTTTAATTATTTTTTCCTTCTATTTTGCTTTCTTTTGAACTCTTACTTTGTCTACATACTTTATTTTGGAGCTGTATTAGCCAAAAGAATATGGCTTGCAATAAAATATGGCCTAGCCAGCTTTTATAGAAACTGATTAAAATATGCCAAGTTCTATTGCTGATAGTTGAAAAAGTATAACTTACAGAAGAAAAAACTTTGGCTCTTTCTTTCTTGAAACTTTCTTTCTTCCTTCCTATTGTGACCAGCTTGATTAATATATGATGAAGAACTCCCTTGGCTGAGAGGTTTTATCATGTATATAGTATTTTCACTGCTGTTATAAGCAGTATTTTTTAGTCTCATATGTATAGTCAAATTGAGATATACTATAATCATGATTTCTGAAACCAAAATGATGAGAAAATTATGAATTGACCTTATAAATAAAAACACCAATAAATTTTTAATTTATACAACATAAAAATACCAATTATCTTTATTTCGTACTTACTAATTCATGCACTCTCTCTCTCTCTCTCTCTCTCTCTCTCTCTCTCTCTCTCTCTCTCTCTCTCTCTCTCTCTTTCCCTTGCTTACTGTATGTTGATACCTGCATTTCTGACTAAGAGGCGAAAGGGATTAAGCACCTGAAAAGTACCAGGAGCGCTCATGTATTGTTTTATGAACTATCTTGATATCCATTTCGTTAATGTAATTTATTTTAATATAGGATAATGGCGGAAGAACATGGATACCAGAGAAGTGGAAAGAAGTGTAAAGAGAAGTTTGAGAACTTGTACAAATATTACAAGAAAACCAAGGAAGGGAAAGCTGGTAGACAAGACGGCAAGCACTACAGGTTCTTTCGCCAACTCGAAGCAATCTACGGAGATCAATCCAGCAATCAGATCACATCATCGCTCTTGGACCCTCAATTTCTCGGTAGAAACTCGTCTCTTCTCTATGATCAAAGTCAAACCATGAACAGGAACAGGCCAACGAACATGAACCACGAAACCCTTAGTTTCTCCATAAACTCTACCGAGTTTGAAACCTCCTCGTCCGAAAACAACGATGAGGATCTATCGGCCATCGCTTTCAAGATGAACAGCAATCGAGCGCCTTCCTCGCAAATGGAAGATCGTAAGATGAAAGGGGCGATTGGTAAGGGCTTGCCTTCGTGGAAGGAAAAGGTTGAGGGGTTCGTTGATTCGCAGATGAAGAAGATTATTGCGACACAAGAGACTTGGATGGAGAAGATGATGAAGAGTGTTATCGGGAAAGAGGAAGAGCGGTTGGCTAAGGAAGATGAGTGGAGGAGAGAAGAAGCCGCGCGGTTTGATCAAGAGGCGAGCGAGTTTTGGGCCAAAGAAAAGGCTTGGGTTGAAGCAAGAGATTCTGCTTTAATGGGGGCTTTGAAGAGCTTAAGGGCAAAGGAATCATTGCTCGAACTGCCCTCTTTCCCCGAAAGAATGAGTGGGACTAGTTCTACTAGAGATCATACGCAGAACGAAGCTAGAATCAACAGCGTAACTAGCTACCAAAGATGGAGTGAGGAGGAGATCTCAAGCCTTATAGAGCTAAGAACTAGCATGGGAACTTCAATGTTTGAAGAATTAAGTGTCTACAATGTGAATCACAATAATAGTAATAGGAATGGTATTTGGGAGGAGATAGCCTCAAAGATGGGTTGTTTTGGGTATAATAGGACTGCTAATGAGTGTAGAGATAAGTGGGAGAGTGTAAGCCTCTATGTCACAATGACTAGTGAGTGTAAGAAGAAGAGAAGAGAAGATTACTACAAAACAAGTGGTCACTATTTCAATGGCCAGCCATTAGGTGATCTAAAGCAAGAGAGTAATCAAGTTAGGGCTAATGGTGTCATGGGGCTTCAACTCATGGATGAAGGGCTCGATTCACCTTCAGGCTCTACTGTTGCAACTCCCCAAATGAACCCCAATAACTTCTTTCACCTTCTGTTTGGGGAAGGAGAAAACTTGTGGGAGAAATATGGGACTTTGAAACTTGGTAAAGATAAGACCAACCATCAATAAGGGCATGTTACGTATTAACAAGTAAGACTGCATTAATTTTACCTCTCTCTGTCTCTCTCACACACGCCCAGTCTCTTATTATTATTGTATTTGTGGCTCTTTCTGTTAACTATATCTCTTATCTTGTGTAGATAAATTTAATTTGACTTGTACTTTAAGCTTGTAATTACAGACACGACCAATATATTTTGGGATTGGTGTTAATTACAGCAGCTTTAACGTCCATGTTCAAGGAAACATATGTTGATTAGTAGCTTTTCTGTAATATCAAGTAGCTTGATGAAGTTAATCATATCTATATGTAGCAAGTATCTTGCTGTATATACTTCTGTAAGCATAATGATCACCTAATTAACATATTATAAATGACTATATATGAATGTGGATTCAACCTGAAGTTCCTGAGCCAGTCAACCAGGAATCTTTATGTAATCACTATTGCATTTCTTATTATTTCATTTTGTGGTCGAGAAAATATTTATACTTTTGTATGTCGGCATTCTTTCCAATTCAATTTGTCTTATTGTGAAAATTATAAACGTAGTATTATAATGACTAGCAGGGATACTGATGTCATGATTCGACGTTTTATATCAATAATAAATGGTGAGAAATAGAGAGAACGTCATAACCAAACAATGATGGTTGTATTATTGAGGCTCTGTACGTTGTAATGTATGCATGAATACTTGATGATTGACATATGTGTGTATATCTTATATATATTATATATAGAGAGAGAGAGGGCTGCAATGCCTACGTAGGCCTGCACAATTTGTTGGTGTTTCAAAGGGGGAGGACAGGCCTAGCTACAACATGGATTGGCAATATGCTTATAAGAACACGGCAAAGCGTGCCTAGTCAAAACTCTGAAATGAATAATAATACTATCACTCAGCTTACGTACATGACGTGTCTTTAGCGAAGAAAAGAGTAAATCCTGAGTACACGTGTGCTTATCTTTTATGGCCTGTTTAGCTTATTCCTATTATAGTACCGTCAGTGACTATATCGCTTGTATTGTATTTTCGTTGCTGCGATGGATATTGAAATTGCTGTTTTTAGGTATTGGCGCAAAAAGTAGACGCTGTATTCTTTAGCCATTGGCCGACTGAGAGAAAGCCAATCAAAACAAATTTATAGTCGACCCAATGTGTATAGAATATGTAGAGAATAGAATACCGATATTTTACACTTCACTTCGGGTATGCTGTCCTATGAGTTTAATTTGAACCGTATCGAACTTATGTACATAATTTATGTAGATGATACTCACATGAATCGATTATGTTTTAATATAGGTGATAATTGTTACTCTGGTAACTACGATTTTCTTTCGTTATACGTGAAAACTTATATGATATTTCGTAGCATCGATCAAGTTTTCTAAAAGAAAATAGATAAGTCATAATTAATTTTAATAATATAAGTGATAGAGTTTGAACCCATGCATAAAGATTCGGTAATAGATGGAATAACATATTGTTGGTGATTATAGGCAGAGAATGCGAGTATAAGCTTTGGAACCAACGGAGAAGACAAATAATACCATAGTGGAAGACATTTTACTTAATGATAACTTAATACAAACCCGCGGATTTAGTTAAGGACTTGATAAATGTTGTACATTTATTTTGCGTATGCACCACATTTAGCCTTGAAAAATTTCTAGACCTATATTTCTTTTAAGGCAAGTTTTACTTGCGGTGAGAATTGACTTCACGCCCTCCAACTTGGAGGAGGGTGTGCATTACCACTATGTTATCGTGGCATTTCTAGACCTATCTTTGTGGTGATATGTGAGTCCAAATTTTAACAGTCTATTCTATAGAAAATTTATGGCCGTCTCTTGAATATGAGAATATAGCAGGAATTATGCGAAATTGCAGGGAAAGTTTCAGACTAATCTATAGACGTTAGACTAAGTATGTGGATGAAAAATCTTAAAAATTGATTAGGGATGCCTCTATACTATATAGATGTCATGTACTCAAGGTTGAATTAAGCTATTTTCGTTTCCTATTTCACCATAAAATTCTTTTATGCTTCTAGTTTATATCCAAACCTCTAAAATTTCAAAAGATCTTTTCCAAACATTCAAAATATTTAAATACTTCTTTAATCTATCCAAAACTTTCTCCAAACAAAGTGATAACAAATCTGTAAAAGCCCTCTAACAGATAGAAATATCGATGTGTCCTCTAAGTTTCCATACTCACATAGAGCAACTAGGACATCAAAGTTTTAAAATAGCGGCTATGGTTGGAGCATACAATGAGTGGGAGATAGTCAAGAAAGACCATGCTGACCCAAAGACGAAAAGTAGTCTACCTAAAACTCAAAAATAATTAAAAAAGATAGAAAAGAGAACTATTTATCTCATATATCGAGGGTTCGATGAAAACTTATTTGGGAATTTTTGTGGAGCAAAGACATCCAAAGAATCATGAGCAAAGCTTAAACCTCAGTACAAGGGAGGAGATCAAGTCAAGAAATTAGGTTTTCAAAATTTAAGACCAGAGTTTGAGGTCTTATATACCAGGGAAGGTTCTTAAACATGTGGATTCAAACTTCGATCATATGTCACTATCACCGAAGAGCCAAAAGATTTGGAGGCAATGGTTATGAAGTTGTTGAAATAGTTCTAGAGTGTTAATATAATTTAACACTTTTTGAAGCGGCGAATTATAAAAAAAATTATATATAAACAATTTACAATCTACACAAAGTGCATGTATATGTAATAAATTAAAATTAGACTATGATAATTATTTAAACTCGATAGTAACTTTTGATTTTTTAAGCTCTCGTGTGCACTCGCAGAAAGTCTCCTACAAGTTTCATTGAATCCGAGCAACCACAATAGTTTCTACCACTTGCGTCTATTTTGTGTTTATTGAATTTTATATGTGGGCACTACTAAACCCTTTGACTCAAGAACTAAGTTTTGAGCCAAAGAGCTAATGCAGAGTCTATGTCTAATAGGGATCTAGGTGCCAAAACATAAAAGAGAAGAAGAGGGAGAGGGTCAGCTGAGGCTATAGAAAGAGTTGGTCGTGTGAAATAAATTAAAAAATGTGTGTCTTAACATCTTAATATGGAGTGGTATTTATTGGGCAAAGGGTTTACCTAAATCAAAATTAATAAAGAATAACTCGTATTCATTTTATTGTTGGAAATCAGTTAACAATTAAGCTATAAATAATGAAACATATCTAATATAGCGGAATTTCAAAATTCTAATTTAATACGAGAAACTCGTTTCGTAACATATTCAATTAACCATGACGTTAAAAACAATTCAACCTAGTAAAAATATCAAACCACGCAAATAAGAAATTCCACACATCCAGATTCGTATAACTATTTACAAAATCAATATGAGTAGAACTGAGAGATCACTTACGGTTGTCGTCGTCAACTTCATGAGTCGTCCTTCCCTCTTCAATCTGCGAGATCGAATTTGCGTCACCCATGCACGTCTCATCCCCGAATGTGACACTTGCGCGTGTAGGGTTTCTAGGGTTTCATCTAAATCTCGCGCACGCGTCCTTGAGCGGTCGGTCCTGTGTTTTGGATTTCACTCAAACTACCACGAAACAAAGTCAATAAAAAGATCTCAGGATTGTTATGAGAATACGAGGATGGGCTCTTTTATGAACAAGGAAGAAGAAAAGATCTCTAAGAAAATAAAACACGAAGAGAGAAAATGATTGTCTCCCTTGATTGGGTTCGACCAAAATAGCCAAAATGTGCCTAGGGTTTTCGAAAATCGCTATCTCTCTAGGAATTTCGACCAAGGGAGAATCTCTCCCTCTAAGAATGATGCTCGGTTAAAATGAGGATTAGGGTTAGGGGCGAGTGAAATTTTTTGTCTATTTATTTGAGAGATAATGAGCCTAGGTTAAGTTAAGCTCATTAATTCATTTCTTTAATTTGAATCAATATCGAGCCCATTAAGCCTATAGGTTGGCCGGCCAAACTCTTCAAATTAATTCAATTTATTTATTTCTAAGATGATGCTTCATTAAATTAGAATATCTCATTGATTCCGATGATACGTCATCAAGAAATTAATCCTCTGTATCTTTACTTGAATAAAAAAATCGTATTATTATCAATATATTCACACTAAATTTGATTTATTAAATAAAATTGATAAAAATTAAAATAACTATTTATTTATTTAATCACGAGAGAAATAATTAATTTAACGTAAATCGTATAATTAATTTACGTTTAGTGAGAAAACAATGAAATTGATTTAGTACTTAAAAATATTTTTTATTTAATAATTGAACTTAAAACATGATTTTAGCAAATCATCTTTACATATTTTGAATACTTGTTATGTTCATCTAAATCTCGTCCGAGAGTCTAAACATTGAAATCTCATGGACCGACATTGCCGGAGCTTTAGAATAAAGTTCAGGCAAAAGTTCACAAAAATTTCTCGACTTTTAATTCTTAGTTTAGGACGATTCCACTAAAGCACCAATATTTAATATCTCTAAGTTCATATGCGTTTGATGTGATACAACTATTCTTCACACGATCCCCAGTGTATTTTATGATATTACCCTATGTGTATCATTAACTAAGAGGGATGTTAAATTACCATTTAACCCCTAAGTTATTATTTCACTAACTCCTTTGTTATTTGCGAACGAGAAAAACATAAAGTGAGATGTCACAACATGTTACATGTTTTATTTAATGAATATCAGACCCGATTTACTCGCTCACACTTTTAATAACAAAGCATGGTGTTATACTAATGGTGTGGCTTCTTACAACACAAATTATGTATCAGTGAATCACATTATTCAACGAGACAGTATTATAAACACCAATCGTCGGGTCTCTAAAAACTCATTTAGACATAGCACATTGACTAATCAAATATCATAAAGTGTCACAAAAATATAAATTCACTTCAGGATTCAAGTAATTATGAAAATACCCTCGTTTGTGATTTTGAAGATTCAAGTGATATAACGGTTTTATCTTGAACTTCAAAGTGTCAAAGGTCTTGTTCAATTTAGTCGAACAATCATTACTCATATACGATCGCCTTATCGATCTTTAGATTGCACACTATCATTTTAAACTAGTGAAGAGAAGGTACCTTGTCAAGTGTGCACTTAACATTTCTTTCGTTGATGACAGTTTCAGGGCGTAGACATACATGCAGAAACACAATCTTAGATTAAAAATGAATATTTAAACTTCATTTAACTTTCAGCAAAAAGAATACAAATGTATTAAATGTCTCATGTCTCTTTTGTGGGCATAAATCCCAACATTTTATGATATTCATTTAACATACCAATCAAATACCGATGAAGACAAAATCACTCTCTTTCCTAACTAGATATGGCCAGCCTATGACTTCCCATAAACAATATATATATATTTTTTTATTTAATGTATATTTTCATATATCTTTACTCAAAATAAATTATCTCTCCTATCAAAAATATATATGGCCATCCATTTCCTTCTAAAACATACTTCTAGATGTTTTATTTAGTTGTCCAAGACAATAACAAGAATAGCCTTTTCATAATTATAACATTTAATTCTACAAAATGAAATTCAATTCTCGTGGCTCAAATTTAATTCGCAGATGTGTGATTCATATCATGACCATATGAAGATGTCAAAATCTTATTTTGACATTGACAAAATCTTTTGTCCCATTAGAAAAAAAATATCCTTTAAGACAATATTCAGTAAATCATCTAGTTCAACACTTGAACTTATTTTAATTTAGCTTCCTGTTTAACAGATCATACTCTTATGACTTGTCACAATGACCTCATGAATCCAAATGAACATAACGTCAGCTAGCATATTTGGACACAAAAGTTGCCAAACCTTTTCAAAGTTCTAGCTTAAGGTAAACTGACTCTACGAAAGAGTTATTAACGATCTCTGATAGTTTAACTTAATTTTAATGAGTGGATCTATTGAATATTATTTATATTTAACTTCGTGAATATCATCAACTAGATGAGATTTAAATTATTACCATTTTACCTTTCTACTTGTTATTCTCTCAACTCTTTTGTCACTTGTGAATAAGTTAGAGGCAATGTATTGACGAAGAGCTAACAAGTCATATTATTTCATCCAAAGAAGTAACAACTTACTTTGGACACTAATCAGTTCATTTATTCACATTCCAAGGAACAAAACACAAGGAGATATACATTTCATTTCAATAATCTTGGTAATGAATTCCATATCTATGAGAACTTCTCAAAACTGTTCATTAGATCTTCATAACTTAATACTGCACCAAGAATTCTTGCCTGGATAACACATAGTGAATCTAGAACTCTCATTTTTTCAAATGAGAGTATTTAAGCTATGAAATGACATGTCTCATTTCAGGATTGTGGTAAGCATGATACAATTCATATATAGTGACTCCAAGGCAGAAGATGTTAAATGGTTTATTCTTTCACTGTCTCTAGAGGTGCACTAGACAACTCTCTATGTAGCATAATCACACATCATAAGTTCTCCTAACATTCATACCGAGATCAAGAGTCCTATGATTTTGAGATTACAACTATACGGTTTCAAGCAACCATGAAGAGTGTTTTATGCAAATATATGTTTGTCTCTACGTTTGCTGTTCGTTTAGTTTAAGGTCTAAAAACTAATTTTTATCATAAAACTTCAAACAAACAAAATAAAATGAATGAAAATTTTAACTCTTAATTAATTTATTCAGCAGTTATAATCATAGCAAGAAAAGAAGACATTGCGGTTAAGGACTATGGCATGGATGAGGTTGAAGGTCTAATGACGAAAAAACAATCAAAGGGGAAAACGATCATCTAGATTTCGTGAAAGAGGAGCCTCAAATGATACAATTGTACAAAAATTGGACATTATATTTCCGAACGTCAATCTCCAAGCAATAATAAAGTTGAAGAAAATTCCAATTATGTTGAAGAAAGAACTGAGAATACACAATGTTTTTCTATCTCGCATGAACAATGAAAAGGGCAGAAACACGCAACCTCAACAATGTATTCCAGCAGCAACTCTGTGACTCTTGAAAAATCGATGAAGAGAAACATTGAGTGTGAATTCAAAATGACGGTGAAAAGTCAAGTTACAACAAGTCTTTATTAAAGTGGGAGAAAATAGAGAAATCACCTTAGTCATTTCAATGTCAAAGTTTGACGTTTTAAGACATAAATTTTGAATATCAGTGACGTGGAAGCGAAAAGTATTTTCTAACGAAAGAATGTCTCTTCTAATTGCTTCCATAGATTTATAAAGTTATTTTTGCATTAGTGGTATTCGATCTTTATCTTCTATAGTTGGATGTGTATAAAAAGTATTAAAAAGTTTCAAATAAGTACATTTATGGTGAACACTTGTAGGAAGCGACATTGATCTTTGTAAACAAACACTAAAACCTCTGGTGAAATATTTTGAAGTTCACGAGTCTAGGCTTGAATCACGGCTTTTTTTATAGTTTCTATTGCACTTAAAAAATTCCTGAGGTTACAAACACGAATAGCAAAAAAAAAACTATTATGTCTGAATTCAAACTGCCCTAGTATATAGTGAAATTTGGACTTGCGCAAAAACGATTTTTTGGAAAACGTGTTTTAGAGTAAGAGATCAAATTTGAAAGACCAAGTAAAAAATTTGAGAAACACAACTTGATTTATGTAGATATACGCATCTGTATGCAAGAGGTAACGAGACACAGCCTTACATGTACATTTGAGTAAAAATTGTAGCTGCGGACAACATAGTTGTTAGACAAACTACCGTTTATTACCAAATAACATAGCTGTTGGTTCAAACAAATACTAAAAATTAACCACCATGCTAGAGGAAGTGACCGTTCCTAAGGAACATCTACGATGATAATCGTTACAAGAGAGCTCATAAATCATAATGCTTCTCCGGATTTGCACGAGCCTGCGTGGAGGTTTGCTGAAATCTTTAAGTGGGCCTATAAATTACCTATGCCTCGACGCCTGAGTCAACCTTAACCATATGACCTACTCAAAAATTGCGGTTTTCTATTCCCACATGTTTTTCAGACAAAAATTCAATACATATAAATTTCGAGTTGAATTTATTCTAAGTAGATTAAACACAAAATTTTAGGTTGCTATGACTTAAACTTATTTTTCTTGTGATAAAATTGGGGATATCCAATTCCTTAGAATTTTTTGTGTATACCACTTGATTTCCATCATTGTCATGACTCAGTAAACTTGAGACCTTTACCTCTCGAGGTCACTGATCCTATCATACATTTGTTATTATTGACACCTATATTTAACTCATTATCAGTATATCCTTCTAAAACGACATGGAACCATCCGTATTAAAGGCCAATAATCTTATTCTTTAAAATAAATCCAAAAATTGTCCTTATAGTCTTCGGGTGCTCTGCACTTGGAATACATGTAAATTTACTCACTGAGCCACCACATTTTCATCATACTTTTCAAGTTTGAAAATTCGATTAAAATGGGTGTTTGATTCCTCGAAGTTGTCAACCATTTTATCAACATAATGCAATTGAGTAAGTTCATAAGGTTATGAATGTTGCCTACTGAAGATAATAAAATAAAAATGATTGATAAGTGGGCGTTGAGCCAATCATAGATCGATGGTTGACACATGCTTGGATATAGTTGTATCTCAAATCATATATATGGAACACAAGTGACGTTTGGCACTTTCTGCCTGCTACACTTCTGGTAAGTATATGGAGAGAATATACTTTAAGTGTGGATGTGTCTTCTAAGTACCTCTAGGACACACTTACAAGGATCTATTAATCTAAATTATGAAGTTATTGTTGGCTTCTATGTCATTTCTCCAGTTTCTTTTACTCGTATTTTTATCTATTGCGTCTAAATATTTATGAATATAGAATAGGATATGAGTGCAAAAAATGATTGAAACATGGTAGAATCTAGCCTTCTTGAGAATGAAATGCTTACTCTTTTAAGGGTTGATTTTCTAGCTGATTGGTTGTGCACACTTTCGTAGTAACTACGTACGAAAGAATATTTTGTTAGGGAAGAAATAATGCTTGTGAAACATATGCATCAAGAAATGTATCATAAAATAATTAATCGTTCTCGATGCAAGTTGAACCTGAAGAATTTTAATCATGAACGAACTATATTAAAGGACGCTCTGACAGGAAATAATATATAATTATATATTAAGAAAAGTGTAGTCTTGTATCATTTTACAAAGTATCCCGAACACTTAAGAATCGATTAAATTAGAGAAATGAATGTTTTAGTTTTTAATCATAAGTTTAGGAGTTTTTATTATTATATCCATACTCGCTGATTCGGTTGTGATAAAGATGTTAATTAAAATATAAAAATAATGAAGATTTATTATTATTATTATTATTATTTTTATTATTATTATTGTTATTATTATTATTATTATCTGTATCATAAAATGTATTACCGTCATTAATTCAGAAATTTATGTATTTATGAATTAACTACTTATTGTTTCAGGGAGAACATAAAAAACCACAATGAATACACAAAAATTAACAAAAAAATCCGCACCACACATCTTTATTTGGCCGAAATTTCATTTTCCCACTTTTCCTTTAGAATTCTTGATTTCGACCCTAGAAACACGTCACGGCCCAAACTCTTAAAACGGTTATCATTACGAAATAACGAGTGTGTCCATAGTGTCTTCTGATGTCATCCGCTAATTTTGTTTCAGAAGATTACAGTATCATCCCTATTTATCATAATGATGATGGTCTTGTTGGTGTTCCTGAAAATCATAAAAATGTGAGGATTGAGTAAGGGGAGTTTAAAGTTGGATCTTTAAGAACCTGATTCGATAATTAGTAGCAAATTTCCAATTAATTAGTATGGAAACTCCACTATTTGATCCGGTGTTTGAATCTTTGTCTTGCTTGTTCTATTAACTATAGATCTTGATATATAATCTTATACTGATCATCTTAATTAGGTATTTTTTTTCTTATATTTCATATGGTTATATGGAACCACAATTTTCAACAAGTGGTGTTAGAGCTATTTGATTGGTCTAATCGAATATGATTCGATCATGCTATTTTAATTCATTAAGGTTTGAATGCAGTTATACATGATATGTTTTTCATTCGATTTGTATATGATTACACGTATTATTCTACTAGTTCGATTGTAGATTATTTGATATTTTGTTTAAAAGTTTTGTATACTCGAAACTTAAAGGTATAGGACATTTGTGATCATGGTTGTAATCTGGAAAGCGACGTTTTTTTATCACGATGATCGGCAAGAGGCAAACTCATGAAGATGAAAAAAGACGAAGACTAAAGGGGGGATCATTGCCGGAAATCAGCTGGAGGGCTGCTTGGCTGTGCTATTCTCTGTGGGAAGGTTCGAGTAATATTTAGGGTTTAAGGCCGGTGGCCTAGTGGACCCACTAGCCGAGCTCTTAATTATATTAATAAACTTGTTTTACTTAAAATAGAATTTTTCATCTATAAGAGTAAAATTAAGTTGAATTTCAACTATATATTTTTTCTAAAGGACTTAATTAGAGTTTGGCAGGAAAGAAAAACAAAAATTTTATAATATTCTCTTGAAAAATAATTTGGTTTAATATTCTCTCTCTCTCTCTCTCTCTCTCTCTCTCTCTCTCTCTCTCTCTCTCTCTCTCTCTCTCTCTCTCTCTCTCTCTCTCTCTCTCTCTCTCTCTCTCTCTCTCTCTCTCTCTCTCTCTCTCTCTCTCCTGGGTTTTTAGAATCTTATCTCCAACACATTCCTAATTTATGTATGTGCTTATACCGTAATCAACTTCGTCATGTCCACCAACTTCGGTCACCCTTCCCTCATCTTGAAAAGACACGGCAACCACTTCCGTCGACCGGAAAAATGTTAAATAATATATTTTAAATATAAAACTTGTATCTCCCACATCTTCATCATCTATGTTTGTGCTCACACAATTAATCACATTCGTCATCTCCACCGGCTTTCGTCACCCGTTTCGCCTCCAAAAAAGACACGACAACCACTAAACTCTACAATATGACTAGCCCATTGAGCAAGCAAATCAGGAACTTTGTCCTTGTTTCTATAAACTCAGCTAAAACAACATGACACAAAATTCTTAGACAGATCACAAATATGTTCAAATTGAGAAATCAATCTCCAGCTCTAAGCTAAATTATTTTTACCGGCATGTTCCATAACCATTTTATTGTCCCCTTCTACAACCACCTGGCCATGCCCTTCCAAGCTTAAATCCGAGCACAACAAGTTTTACTTCCGCTTCTGCTGCCGAGTCTGCGTCAATCTTACTCCTCCAAAATCACTTCACCTCACCTAGTTCCGATCTAGCCGCCATATCGACTGCCGCTCAACCATTAATTTTATTCATGTTACACTTGGCGTTTTTAGGCACCGGTCATCAGTGTCATCATTGTTAAGCTGATATATTTTACGTATTTTTTGGTAATTTTTTGTAAATATTCATAATTAGAGTTTCATTCTCGAGACATTCAACTTTAGGTAAAAAAAAAACTAAAACTTATTATTTTGTGTTTCTTGATGGTATTCATCTGTAACATAAAACGAATAGACACTTTCGTGTTACCATAAATTATCCCAGTTTGATAGATTATAAAGAAAAGAATAATTTCCATTGTGTGCATCATCGATCAACACGTCCCTAGCTTTAATAAGTATAGCATTTAAATAAAGAGTCTAAATTCAGAATTGGAGTACAACAAATTTCTTAGTAGGACAAGGATATAAGTTCATTAAAAGCCCATCATTATTACTTAGTGTATTACTTCATGACACTTTAGCTCTCATTGATCAACTAGCTGTCTATAATATTTATGACAGGTTGCAACCAAATCAAACGGTACAGCTAGTAATTACATCAAATGAATTATTTGGCTACTTCAATAAGTCATTTTATTACCAACGTCTTCAGATAATAGGTAACCGCAGGGTTCGTGTAAATGATGATAAATTTATCATTAAGGTTGTCGTCTACAACATAACACCAATTACCAACCAGGAAGAGACAGATATTTTAAAAAATACCGTTGTAAATAGTTCCTCATAGCAAAAATACACATAACGCGTGAATGTTTATCTTTCCTCCACATATGAATGTATTTCTTGCGCCTTTACATTACGTACTTAGCTATGATTAGGTTGTGCTTTACGTCTATATATGATTTAATTTTACGCGTCCTTTTGGGATCTTTCTCGGTACCGGCACAACCGCAACAGAATAGATGCTATAATTTTCGTTAATTTCTATTCCAATTTCTGGCATCCTTCCCAGTTCACCCTAATAATGTTGCTGAACTTTATCACACGTCATCATTTTATCACTATTTTTCTTGAAGAACCATATCGGCACTGTGAAAATATCATATAAATTTTTCACGTACGGTAGAGAAAAATCGTAGTTACAATAAATAAGAAAATGAAGCAACCACAAGTAAAACTCAAATAAAAATAGGCTCTAACCCGTTATATGAGACCTCAACTCATAATAATCGTTTGTAATGGCCTCCTCTGAATTAGTGGAACGGGACTCAGTTAAATTGAACTCGAGTTATAGTTCACCTCAGCACTAGATTATGCGCCGTGATATTACAAAAACGAGAAATATGTTTAATGCTAAACTCCTCAAACTCACTCACCTCCCTAAAAATGTAGTGCAAGATCGTCTCAAGATTCGTCACAGTCGTCAAGCTCTCATTTACCATCCTCACCACTCTCAAATTGTCATATTGGATCTCTACTCTCCTGCCTCCAACACTAAGCACTAATATCACGTCACAAAGAACTGTATACACATCAGTAAACTGGGGTAAGAACTCCCTACTAAGGGAAACCGTATGTGCTGCTATCATAATTCCGGTGTGGTCACGAAAAATACAATAAACAACGAATCTGACAGGGTCTCATGCCAGCACTTCCTGAACATTAGTCGAGATGGTCCCGTTCCTTGGGGGGGTCAATCTACGGATCATCATCACCCTTGTAATCGTCTGTACTCCCCGACGTTAGCAGCTCTATACTCCTCAATGAAGCTCACCGTGAACTGGATTAGCTTAGTTTGGCTCCACGCTGGCCTCTCGGATAAGAAATTATTCATGTGGTTCCATATCTCACAAATAACAGCGATAAAAACTCATGTGTTCGAACGTCCAAGATGTATGTCGCTCTGAGAACAGTTTCGAATACGTCCCCATCTCTGAAAGGAGGAAGTATGTTACCGAAACCAGCTACATTTCTGACTCTCATACTTCAACTGCACCCAAAATCGCATGGAATATTGTCTCTTTCATCCCTTGACAGACATGGAAACTGTTATCTGTAGTGATCTTCCTCGAGGTTGACACTGCTCTAGTTGGTATGTAACCTAAGTAGTCTGGTCAACAGAGGAGTTTCATCTTAGAGAGAACTCTCGGCTGCCAAAAAATTTTCCACCAACTCTATGTTGTTGGATCAGAAGAATTGGCGTCAAGAGTTCTGATTCTCTCCATCGTGAGCAAGTAGTCGCTCTTGATCAAGTAGTCTTCATCATCTGTGAAGTGCCAATGACGCACGTCTGGGAACCCCACTCACCCACTTAGAAAATTCAAGATGGCCAATGCTTCATCTTCCCCAAACATCGATCTAATCATATCAACGTCCCACCTATCATCCCATCGCATAAGCTCCACAACGCGCATGTTGGGAGGAATTCATGAGGATCAATCCAGGTGGTTAGCCTATCCCTGGAAACCCAACTATCTCCCATACCCAAAACTGAGTCGTAGATGCCTATCCTCCATCTCGATCGGGGCTGGATGATATCTTTCTGCCCCAAAGAAGATTGTGTCACATGAATGAACTACACCAACCTGGGTGGGGGGTCATATTATTTCCGTCGAAAAAATAGTTGTGGCGGTAGACTCGCCCTACGAGACTGTCCAGTATCTAAAGGAACCTCCAAACGCTCTTGGCCAAGAGGGCCTAATTTAATTTCTCCAAATATCTTAATCTCATCTCACCCTCTGATTTGTGCTTCTGAAGAACATCCCAAAACTTGGTAATCGTCGAATGAATATCTCTAATCAAAGACCTTGGAATCTGGTGGCAAGATGCTACATAGCTAGGGAGCGACTGAAAAATGAAATTATTGAGCATCTCTCAGCCAACCTGTGAGAGGAAGAGACTGTTCCAACTCTTTATCTTTTTCTCAAACACGGTCTCTCAAAAACTCGAAAAGCTCTATTATCTTACAACTTGTAAACGCGGGGATATCCTTATGTCGCATATGACACTTTGTCCTCCTTACCCGTTAAATCTAGGTCAAAGTCTCCATGTCCTCCTTCCCTGACATCCTTACCAAAACGAATATCGGACTTCTGAAAGTTCACCATCTAGCATGAGACCTCCGAATAAGTTCGTAAAATATATGCCACCCTCTCGCACTGTTCGAGTCTCGCTTGGAAGAACATCATACTATCGTCAGGAATAATAGGTGGGACACGTGAAGGTTCCCGAAGCGAATTTCAAAGATCGCTCTCGCATTTTTGCTAGGTCGGAAGAGGCTCGAGAGCCCCTCAGAGCAGATGAAAAATAGTAAAAGAGAGAGAGAATTCTCTTTGCGGAGGCCCCTGAAAAGAATCATCTTGCCATGAGTAGAGTCATTGATGTTCAAAATAAACCTGACTGAGATAACACATTTGATAGCTTGTACTCATTAGGTGCTATAAATATGTCTCAACATCATCGACTCCAACTCCAAGTAGAACCATTGTCATTTTCTCAATATAGATGTATAAAATTAATTTTAGAATAACAAACAGTATATTTAGTGACGATTAAATTCACACAAGAGACATCAAATGTAAAAAATAATAAGATTCAAATATTAAAAGTGTGTATATATATATATATATATATATATATATATATATATATATAGAAAGAGAGGTCTTATTAACTACTTAGTACTCTTGGAGTCCTTACAAATCATGAGATATCTGAAAATTTCAAAGTTAAATATACATTTGTTTTTTCTGTCGATCGACTTATATCTCTAATCCAATCTTAGTATTTGAAGTTTTTTTTATTATATTCATTTTAAATAAAGTAATAAGCTGGTAATAAAGTATGTCTGGGGCCAAAAATGACCCGCTAATTAAAGACAGGGAAAGTAGTTGCACATGGAACATTTAAGGACCCTCTTTTGGAGCTTCTACTCTTAGTCCACTACTGCTTTTCCAACACTGTGCCAACTTTATTTTATCACAAAAACACCTAACTTCTTAACCTACAATCTAATTTATTTAATGAGCAGCTCTTTGTCAAGC
Organism: Urtica urens; assembly: GCA_958296335.1. Classification (NCBI taxonomy): domain Eukaryota; kingdom Viridiplantae; phylum Streptophyta; class Magnoliopsida; order Rosales; family Urticaceae; genus Urtica; species Urtica urens. The sequence continues at coordinate 17,277,314 of OY282530.1, read as the reverse complement.
TCTAAGTCTACGAACGTACAGCGAACAATGTCGGACCATTCAAGTCTTTGTACTCGAATTCCACTTTCGCCTCGATCCCGTCGCTGATGTCATCTAAAATCACACACGTGGCGTATGTCACACGTATGAACTCAGTGTGACATATTATTGTGCATGCATGCATTCGATATATTTTACGCATTCTAAACTACAAAATTTACTCTTTTACATTTCAAAAATACATTGTTAAGCCGTAAATAATGTCACAACTATATCACTTGTGCGGTCTCGCAACATTTAAATAGACGATCTATCCAAATATTTCCAATACAAAAATGGAAGAAGGATATTAATTTATTAGTCCCACTACTTAGATATCAGTCACACAACCAACTCTATGGAACTATTCTCAATTAATCACCCCCAAAAGGAAATTGAAATCCCACTTGTAATTTCACGCCCCATTTCCCATTTTTATACGCTTTCTCATATCTCGACAAATACACACTACCCCTCTCCCTATAGTGCAATAATACATATCTCTCTAGGAAATCTCTGAACATGACTTCACTAATGAATTCCCTCTCACCCTTCTCCATTTCCATTACCATAATCCTCGTCCCGATCCTCTCCGTGTTTCTCCTAGTTGGAAAGCGTTGGCGGTCCGGGCCAAACCTCCCGCCGGGCCCACCGGGGTGGCCTGTGGCTGGAAACCTCCTTCAAGTGGTCCGTTCGGGGCGACCGTTCTTCGAGTACGTGGACGATCTCCGTCTGAAGTACGGCCCAATATTCACACTCCGAATGGGGACCCGAACCATGATCATCCTCTCCAGCGCTGACTTGGTCCACGAGGCCCTAGTGGATCGGGGCACGGGCTTCGCTTCCCGCCCGAGAGAAAACCCGACCCGAAATATCTTCAGCGCCAACAAGTTCACGGTCAATGCGGCTGTGTACGGCCCGGTCTGGAGGTCGCTCCGTCGCAACATGGTCCAGAACATGCTCTCCTCGTCCCGGCTGCGCGAGTTCCGACCCATCCGAGTACGAGCCATGGACCGCCTCGTCCACAAGCTGCGAGATGAGGCCGAGGAGCATGGCTCAGTCGCGGTCCTGAAGAACGCTCGGTTCGCCGTGTTTGTGATCCTCGTCACCATGTGCTTCGGGCTCGAGCTCGAGGAAGAGACCGTCGAGGAGATTGACTCGGTCATGAAGGAAGTCTTGATCACGCTTGACCCCAGGATCGACGACTTCCTTCCCATCCTCAGCCCGTTCTTCTCCAAGCAGAGAAAGCACGCCCTAGAGGTGAGAAAACGGCAGGTAGAATTCCTGACCCCTCTTATAAACCGGAGAAAGGAAGCCCTAGCGAACCCTGGGTCCGACGCTGCGGCAACTTCCTTCTCCTACCTCGACACGCTCTTCAGCGTCAAGATCGACGGCCGAGATTCGTCGCCGACGAACGACGAGCTTGTGACCCTCTGCTCTGAGTTTCTCAACGGTGGGACCGACACCACGGCCACTGCGATTGAGTGGGGCGTCGCGCGGCTGATCGCCGACCCGTCGATCCAGAACGCGCTCCGCAGCGAGATCTCCTCCGTGGTGGAGGGGCCGCGGAGAGTCGACGAGGGTGACGTGGCGGGCGAGAAGATGCCGTACCTCGAGGCCTTCGTCAAGGAGCTTTTACGAAAACACCCTCCGACCCCGTTCTCGCTGACCCACGCCGCCACGGAGGCGACCAAGCTCGGCGGCTATGATATTCCGATTGACGCGAACATTGAGATCTTCTTCCCCGGAGTGCTCGACGACCCGAGGCTCTGGAAGGACCCGGAGAGGTTTGACCCGACCCGGTTTATGGGCTCCGCAGGGAAAGGGGTGGGTTGGTCGAACGACGCGAGGATGGTGTCGTTTGGGGTCGGAAGGAGGGTCTGCCCAGGGCTGGCCATGGCCACGTGTCACATCCACTTGATGGTTGCCAGAATGGTTCAGGAGTTTGAGTGGTCAACGTTTCCTCCAGGCGGCGAGCTCGATTTTTCCGGAAAGGCTGAGTTCACCGTTGTCATGAAGAACACTCTCAGGGCTGTCATTAAGCCTAGGGCTTGATTTGTTATTAATATATATTTTTTAGTAAGCTTGTTGTTACATGATTATAGGGTTACCGTACACTGTCACAGAGAGGAATGTCATATATATATATATATATATATATATATATATATATATATATATACATTGTTATATGAGATGTTTACGCATCGTTATTGTCAACTTTGATTATTATTGTATTGTATGATTTTTGTTTTATTTGTATGAAATTATGTTATAACGGAGCAATTATTTGAGTTCCTTTTTCCATATAGTGAATATGAGTATGGCAATTCATATAATGTCGGTCCGACTAAATTTAATATATTAAGTTCAGCAAAGTTTCAATAACTAAAATATTTTGGCCTTAACTCATGAAACCGAACCACTAAAACGAATTCTGTCTCGACGATATCTCCAATCAACATAGTCTACTTTATTGTGAAGACCGATTTGAAACGAATTCAAAATCTCATTTTCAACAACGACATCCTACTACGTGTCAGTGATTTCGACAATTCCGGTGTTACGAGCTAATTAATTAACTGTTAATATAAATATTAAATAAAGAATGAAATTCGACACGGCATCACATTTAGATTATTCATTCTTTATTTTCCAACTTTGTATTTTGGTTTGATATTAACACAATTCGCACTTCATTTATTTATTTTATTCTATTTTCATTATATGATATCATTATTACAAAGTTATACTAAGATCCAGTTATTAAATATAAATCGTATAAATTATATACTAATTTATCTCGTAATTGTTAGAGAACGAAATCCAACATATCTACATAGTATTAACTACTTTTTCACTTTATTAGATCGTAAGCTAAAATTATATTTAAATTGTAAAATTATATTTAAATTGTAAAATTATTTAAGCTAAAACATATATTTTTAATGGTTAGCCAAAATAATATTAGTTTAATTTATACACGTGTCAATAGTATTTTTTTAATTTTCATGTCTTTTTAATTTTAGTTAAATTTATTAGACCAAATTAAGAACAAGTATATTTATTTCAAAAATTAGACTACGCTAAAAATATTTTAATTTAGAAGAATTGTCCAAAGTACTACTTTCTATTATTGATTTTTCAAAATCCACAAAAACATGTTTTTTTACCAAAATTAAATTAAATTTCATGAAAAGACGAAATACCTTTCAAAAAAAAATTTAACACAAATACTCTACACTATACTACCGGCCAAAAATATTAAGAAAAAAAATTAAAAAATTAAAAAAAAAATTAAAAATATTAAGGGTGGAGCAATTTTTACCTTTTTAAGTTTGATTTAAAAAAAATAGATAATAACCAGTTAATATGGATATGAAGTATAACATGTAAAGAAATCGTTTTAGGGTATTTTAGATTTTTATACTGCTATTTTGGGAAAAAAATTAATTTTAGTGATTTTTTGGAAAACCAAGTACAAATTATATTATGCAATTTCTCTTTAATTTATGCATATTTCAATTTATGTAAAAAATTATATTATGCAAAAAGTATTTAATTTATGCCACAAATAATTTAACTTATGCCGAAAGTATTTTAATTTATGCCAAAGTTTAGATTATGCCTAAATGTCTTATACTACATTTGTCTTAAATTGATGACTATATAATTTTAAATAAGAGTTAATATTGCAATAAAGGTGGGTTCCATATATTGGGCAAAGTAAATTAGTTTCATAAAGCTAATTAACTTAATTAAATTGATATGAGAAACAAAATAATAGTTAATTTCTTAGCTAAAAATTATATTTATTTACTAGTAAATCTTTGATGCATCATTAGCATTTTTTTTAGTTTTAGGCAGAAAGTTGGTATGTGGCTTTCATTCTGGGTCACAAAACCATGTACGGAATTCGGTGTATTTAATATTTGCACCTAAGTTTTGGCGGTGATATAAGTTGAAGAATTTCTAATTGACTTCCGCTTTCTGATTTTACCGACAAATAGATCTTTGGTCAGTACTTCGAAGTTCAAGGGATATTCTGAGTGTACGTCATAATTCAACAGCATAATGTTTCAGCTTGATTATAAAAATTAAAATGAAAAACACGCACAATTTTATATTTTCTGAAGAGAGTATTATTTATGATGAATTTTTCAAATTGGTCAACAAGCCGGTAAACAACGAAAAGAACCGAGTCTAGTAATAGAGAACACGGAAATTAAGGTGAATAATGCAATATTAATCGAGGATCCACATCCTATGTTCCTTAATCTGTCTCTTTTGGATATCTTATTGAAGGGGTAAAGGACGAAGCATTGAATTAAACATATATAAGATAAATAAAATCATTAAAAAACGCACAAAGAACAAGAGTTGCAATCAATCCTTGTCAGAAATTAACACACAAAATCCGCCAATTAAGTAAAGATAAAATATAATATTTGTATAAGATACAGAATTGGGCAATTAATATTTGTATAACATGCATATGATTTGGATACACTTAGTGTACGTAAAAGAAATATGAATAGTACTATCATTGTAAATCGTAATTTTGATTTGATCATGTTAATCAATTATCCAGAAAACCATTTAAACTAGCACAGACTATAAATCCTTCTACTGAAGCTGACATTAGCTCTCCCAACCACAGACTACAAAACTAGCACAGACTATAAATTCTCTCGGCGTGCTCCCTTCAGCTTTAGAGGAGAAGGGATATATGGAGGAGCGTTTGTGTAATGGTGTCTCCCTGCGTACTCAGTTTGTTGACTTGGTAGCGTTCGATATTGTTGTAGATCAAGTGAAACGTAATCTTCCACGACTTTGGTAGATCAAGTGAGACGTAATCTGCTTCCTTAGAGAGTATATAAACGCCGCGTTCTCTTGATTAGGGTTTAATTCACTTTTCAATTTTGTGCCGTATCTCAAAAGAAAAGAAAACCTCTCAAGCGCCCATTATTGTAAAGTTCAGCTTCTTGAAGGAAAGCTCAACTGTAAGTGTATTCGTCATATTCCTTCATTTATTACAGACATTAAGATTGACACTGTGGGTGTTTAGGTGAAAATTGAGTGAGGCTCACACCTAAGGGGAGCCTTAGGTCGAGTATTACTTTGGAGAGAGAGTGAGGTTTAGGAATTGAAGATTCGCGTGTAAACCATTGTAACTTTACTACTCCATATTGATAGTTTACTCTTCAGCGGGATAGCTTATCCCCCAGATGTAGACAATTGCCGAACTGGGTTATCAACGCTGTGTGTCTATTTACTTATTTGTTGTGTTAATGTGCATGTTATTAACAATGTCTGAAACTTGATTAGAGACATTGTAGAAACAGTACATCTGCGTTTTCAGTTTGTTAAGATGGCGTAAATATATTGCAATACAAACATATTATGAATATAAACATAATAAGAGCTACTTACACATTTAGAATCAATGTTTAGTCAATCGTATCTCATCGACAAGTCAACTCGCTGCGTCCGAGATCAACTTGAAAAATGCAGGACCTCTCATTGCTAGTTGGACATGATCCATATATCGGCCAAGATATTTCCACATCTTGACCCACATCATTATCTTAGTGAACTCTTTCATAATTGGCTCCTTGACTACTTTGAACGAAGGCACACATTGTTGCCGATACTTGGGCTTCTTCGGGTCAGTAAAGTAATTTTTATTTGTTCGCGTGGATGACTCAAAGATTTTTGTGGCTTGGCTCGATGACGCTTTGTCGATGCTCTTTGGTTCTGTCGCATTGTCTACTTTGATGTCTCTCAGTTATAAGTATTGACTCGTCTGCTCCTCGAGAGTATTGATGAACTCTTTCTCTGCTGGCATAGCTCGTACAATTTGAAGGATGCTCAATTTCAAACATAATAAATGTTAAGAGTTATTCGTAACTTATCATTATTAAAGAAAATAATATCACCTTTTCTTCTTCAATATATTATCCACATCCTTACTAAGCACGAGGACAATGCTCAACCACAGATGCATTCTCGACATTTGGTTTCCAACGCTTGTTCCAAATGCTTGCCCGATCTCCAAGATAGTCTCGTACACCTAACACTAAAAGGCATGAAGATTACCAGTCAACGTTCACTCTACCTCTTTTTGTACAACGTCGGGCTTCTTTTTCAACTTCACATCAAGGTCCTGATGGTATTGCCTCAAGTCGACCGAGAGTGATTAAAACATCTTAGCTCAACTCATGTTCTACCACAGTAAGCTGTAGAAGAATGGGAGATCTTTAACTTATTGAAGAAATGATTGCTACCTCGGCTCGATAACTTTGTTCGCGGCTCGTCCCAACAGGTAGCCGAAAACAAAGACACACAACTCCATGTTATTGACGTCTTGAGGACTCTTGCACTCATTCCGACCCGCAAGCCATGCACTTAGTTTACAATTAGCCGTCTCATTCAGGTACTCATCGATGAGCCTCCGACTATTGTAGTTTTCCTTCTCGATCTTTATCGGACCATCCTTGTAGTCCAAACCCGATATGAGGGTGTACTCGAGAAGGCCAAATCGAATTATTTTCCGGCCAAGTCCGAAGTGGATCACTCCATACTTAGGAATCTTGACCTTCCTCTCCAAAAAGTTATGGATAAAGACCATAGCAAAGTTCAATTCATTATATACGAAAAATTGCTCAAACACCGCCCTGCTAAGTTTCTTGATAAGTTTCAATTTTTTGAACCCTTCTTGACCATTTTGAGTATAGTGATCCCACCATAAGTGATTTACCCTCGAAAAGAGATATTGTTGAGGAATTTCAAGTAGTCCTACATAAGAAAACAAAAAAAATTCAAAATTTCAACAGTCATCGTATAACATCGTAGAAATTTTCAAACTCAACGTACAATATCGTATGGCATCGTACAAAAAGTCATTGTATGCCTATCTTATCTTATCGTATATTATCGTAAAGAGTCATAATGTTATCGTATCATATCATACGACTATCATATCTCATCTATCTATGTTGTATTCTATCATACGTCTATCGTACGTACGATGACTTTCATCATGTTCTTGATTTTTCGAAAACCTAAAACCTCTAAACTTGCTTAAGTATTCCCAATTGATTTATGTATAAAAAATATCAAAACAATCCCTTTTTGGAGACTTATTCTCTTGTGACCTTTCTTGAATTTTTCGGTTTTCTCCATTCGGTTAAATAGTTTTTCGAGTTTGAAGACATTGTTTGTTATCGTAGCTTATCGTATTCTATCGTATAGTTTGAGTTTTGAAAAAAAATATTGGAGTTTGGGATAGTTTCGGCCGAGTAAGAGGAAATAGAGGGAATAGTGATTCTTTTGGAAAACTTGATAGTAAGAGTATTTTGGTCCCTTTTTGGGCCTAAAATTCATTTTAAGATATTTTTAAAAAACAGGGTCTAATCAAGATATTTTTAAGATTTTTAGGTTTACAAAATAAAATTTCTAACATCATAATAGTTCATTCCATAGACATCTATTCTTAATGGTTGAATCATTAACACGAAAATAAGATATTGAGTTTGGGTATATAACTCACCACTTTTAAACCTGTCATTTTCTTAAAGATATATATTCGATAGTTTTGTGTGCTGAGAGTTTTACTTCTACAAATAATCATATAAACTACGGAATAAATAATTATGATATTATATGCTACTTAAAACATGGTTATGAAATAAGAATCTACTTATGTTTAATTAACATATGAGAGCAATTATCAAGAAAATGATTATAAGAGAAAAAACGAGTTTATGCGAAAACTTATGGATTGGACTCACGTACAGATCTCTTCTAGATTTCAAAATCCGTAGTATGTCTTTTCAAGACTCGTCCTCCAGGCTTGACTCGTTCACGATAAAATATCCTCCAAGAACTCAAAGTAACACAATCAAGATCTCCCGAGACGTAATCTCCAAAACGAGCAGAAAGAATGTGTGGGCAACAATCTTTATCTTAGTAGATCTAAAAAAGTGATATTTTAAATCTCACTCTTAATTTCTAAGAACAAAAGTTAGCGAAAACTTATGAATTGGACTCACGCACAAATCTTTTCTAGATTTCAAAATCTGTATTAAGTCTTTTCAGGACTCGTTCTCCAAACTTGACTCATCCACAATAAGATCTCCTCCAAGAACTCGAAGTAACACGACCAAGATCTTCCGAGACATAATCTCCGAAACAAACAGAAAGAATGTGCGGGAAACAATCTTTATCTTAGTAGATCTAAAAAAGTTATATTTTAAATCTCACTCTTAATTTCTAAGAACGGAAGTAAGCAATTCCAATGGTAATGAGAGAAGGAGAATCGGCCACAACCAATGAGAGAGGAGCATAAAATTCTCTAACCGAATTAGGTTAGGAAAAACTTGTGTTTTGTATTTTCATGAGCCTCTGCTTTATAGTAGTAAAAAAGATATTTTGTGTAGTTACCATAATATATTATTTCATTTTTCTTGTCTTCACACTTGTGGATTTAATCTAAACTTTTAGATTTTATCGTATGAATCCTACATTTTATCTTAGTCATCAGATATACACTTGTTTAAATATAATTTATTTTGTTAGGAAAACATAGGAGAATATATTATTTCCTTTAATTTATTCTCCCAATATATTCATTAGAGACAATAAATGACAATCTTTTGTTCCCTTACATATTATTCTCTCTTCATATTTAAACATCTAAAGAAATTATATTAGTAAATTAAAAATTAATAATCATCCATTTTGATACACACGACATCGACATAAACAACTTATGCTCAGTTGCTTTAAGCTCAATTAATTGTTTATGTCCTTGTCCAAAAATAAATAATTAAATAATTTATTGATTCTTTACTTGATCTAAAAATAAATAAATAATTCTACTATAAATAGTTCTTTTATTTGACCAATACTCGTATTTCATAAGTAATGACGCCAATCACCACTACAGCTTATAAGATTATAATAATGACATACTCAATTATTAGAGAGTTTGTATTTGTAAAGTCGAATCGGGGGACTATAGACCTATTAATAGGAGCTACAAAAATTCGAACGAATAGACGAACTTATCTTGTCTCTTTTTTCGAACAATATGTTTAACTTTGGACAATACTACACCATGTCACAATAAATTTTCTCATTTACAATGGAAGTATATTTATTCGTTGTGACAAATGTCCACTGATCTAGTAAATACCTAATCAAGATCGTTCAGGTTCAACGATGTCCAAAAATGTCAATTATTCTGTTATACCTTTTTCGTTACATATATGCCCTAAGCATCATTATTTCTCCAACCAAAGGTTCAATCGAACGTAAATCAACTTCAAATGTGTGCACAATCATTCGGTTGTGTAATCAACCCTTAGTTGAGTGAACATCGACCTTTTTCATGAAGGTTAGATTACCAGTATGTCAACCATTTCATTTTACGATCATATTTTAGATTCTGTAAAACATATTTAATTGGGTTTCGAACTAGCCTTTAATGAGTTGACTCGAAGAACCCAGAGATACAATCTAGCAGCCTATGATCACTTCAAAATTTAAATCAAGTTTCATTGTGGTCATCATAAGAAAACTCAGCTTGTATGTCGTAATAGTGCTTAACCGACACATCCACTAAATTTTTCATGGACATGCACTTACCAAAAGTGCATAATGCTCTCATGCAATGATCAATATTCACCTTGTGTACAACATATACGATTTTAGATATAACATTTCAAGCGAATATCATATTACCGACCAAATTTTAGTTCACTGCCCGAACTCAGATACGCAATATGCGATTCTGTTTATTATGGAGACTATATATAAATATTATTAATCTTAATTATTTAAACATCAATAAACTAATCATATAAAGTTAATATAATTAACTTTTTCGACTTGAGAATCATTTATTTATTATCTTTCAAGTGAACAATATTTATAACTGTATGCACTTACAACAGTATACTTAACATTTGAAACATCAATATTAGTCAGAATCTCATAGCATCGAATTCCCACACACAAAAATGTGAAGTGATGTTGCGTTGTATTTTGATATCAAGAGAAATCAATAACCAAAGATTTTATCAAAATGTGTTAGTTTTGATTTTCAATGTACAAATCCCGAAAAAGAAATCGAATTTTGGAAATAATTTGCAATTTATAGAAAATGAGGTATTTTTCTCTGATTATTATCTTGAAGATACTTGAATACATTTTTGAAATATTACAAGCTGCGGAGTTTGAGAATGGGAATCCAAAGGTGTTGTAAAAGTCATCGTAGCTATTTCTAGCATTCTTTTCAAAATCAATTTCATGAAGTAAATCTCATAGCCGAATTAGTAAAACTTCAAAAGACGCAACTTTGGCTTACTAGTTTGAGCTTCTACCTTAATAAAGCAAAATTTAAATACAGTCAAGATCAACCGAACTGCTTGTTTTGCAATTGTGGCCAAATCACTTTACCTAAAAGGAAACCTACGATTTGTTGTCGAGTGATTGTACATGATTGTAACACTTCCCTCTTATGTACAGTCTCTAAAATTCTAAACTATGTGCCGATGATTTTATTAGCTGAGTATACATTACAGGAGAGAAACAACAAAATGCTTAAATATCATAAATGGACTTCATATGTTTAAAATATCTGATGATATTCGATGAACATCATCCGGGTTCGAATGCATTTTTTCCGAATTCATCAAAATTCATTATACGATCTTAATCTTTAAATTTCATCGAAACTTATCGGAAGGCATCAAATTTCATTGTATTTCATAGGAAAGAATATCATATTCAAAGCACTAACTTTTTCAAAATCCATCTAAATCATGTAATAATCATAATTAAACTACTATAGTTCTAGCACGAAATGAAATGAAAAATTTATTTTTTCTGGTCATTTTTCCTAAGTAAATATAACAAAAAATTGGCTCTATAGCTTTATAAAACGTTGTCATTTTGGATATGCACAAGGTTTCGTTAACAGATTGAAAATAGTCAGACAGATTCGTTTACATATCGTAAACAGTCCAAAATACCTTTAATTCGTTTACATATTGAAAATATTTTTCAGGTATTTTTGTCTCCAAATTTTTGTAAACGATTTTGTCTGGCTATTTTCAATCTATTAACAAAACCTTAGATACATTCAAATTACACATAATTTACATGGTTATACATCAAAATTACCCTAAATATAATATCATTTTAGTGGAAAGAGGGTGAAGGACGAAAAAGTTGAGTGAAATACCATTTTTGTATGAAATCGAGTCAGAAGTCTAATTTCGAATATTTTAGACATATGAAGTGCCTCTATTTTGCATACTATATTAAGCCTACAAAATGTAATTTTAAACTTTTGCAAGAAAAAAGCTAAAACTGCAATCCAAACAACGAAAAAACAGTGAATAAAAAATTCAAACAAGGGAAAAAACCTAACTAGTAGAAAGGTTAAAACAAAGAGAAAACAACATCCAAGCACTAGAACCATTGTATAAAAGAGAATGCCAAAGTAAACGAAGAAGGCAAAAAAGCTGGTTCATTAGACAACAAAGGCACATACCATTTAATATTTCATCCATCAAAACTGCTTAACTTTCTCATGTAAAGTTGTAAACACCTGCCTTAAGAGAGGTAATATTTTTTCTAAAAGTAATATATTTATATAGATTGAAAAAAATGAGTCAAGATGTTTGAACTATATATACAAAAATGCAAATTAGGAGAGGATTTACATGGAAGCCTTAGGTGTCATGTGCACAATTAGAAGGATCCGAGGAGGGGGTGTGAGGGAGCTTGTGGTTCCGCGAGGCATCCGCTTTGGGAGGGGGCGCGGCGAGGAAGTGGATGGCGGAGGTGAAGGTGGGGGGCGGCGCGGGCGTGCCGGGGGAGTGGCGGAGCGAGGTTCGGCAGATGGGGCACGTCGACTGCTGCTGCAGCCACACGTCGATGCACTTCACGTGGAATGAGTGTCCGCAGTACGGCAGGATCCGCAGCACGTCCTCCTCCTCGTACTCCTCCAAGCATGCCGTGCATCTTCCCCACACAGCAACACCCAACCAATCAGATTCCATCATCCATTTCTTTATTTCACTAGCCAATTCTTTTTATAGACACATAGACTCTCTTCAACCAATGCCCCGAGGAGGGGCTTTGCTGGCTGAGGAATTGAACCGTGGCCTAGAACAAGGTTCTAAGAATCATAACGTCCTAATATTGTAGTTGAAAAATAATGACACACGGCTTTACGTGTCCACAACTGGAGCCTTGATAATCCGAATGATGATGTGACAAAGAAAGAGCCTAAAAAAGGGGTTCTTCAGAAAGGAAAATAATAGAGCTACTAAAGAGAGACTCTAAAGTCCGACATACTAATGACAATGAAAATTTCTAACGAATTATGTTCTCAGATGCGGAAAGGCTTTGATTCCAATGGAAGATCTCTCCTACATTGGTCTTACTGTTGAATTGCAAGTGGACACGTAGTTTTGAAGTGACACAATCACATGACTGTGACAAACATATTCCTTTTAAATAGTAAAAGCTCAAACAACAGAGACACGTCTCCTTTAAAGATGATTAGAGTCCGACATGGCTGTTGCTAGAACACAGAAAGAGACATTACTGGGACCCCAACAATGTTCACCTTGATTTTAACCATCCTTAATCCGTTGCAATCACTATCCGTTCACATAAAATTTAATCTTCTAGCTTGTCCTATAGAGTATGGATAAATGAGAGAAATGAACGGAAAATAAGTGGAAGAGAACATACTGCGCATCTTCTTGAGATGAGAAACAAGCGTCACTGAAGTTCTTTGTGGGAAAGCTTGCTACAACCACGGGATCAATGCCATGTAGGCCTCGTTCTAACTGCAACCAGTAAAAAGTGAAAATTCTGTCTAGATATGTCGAGCTATAAGTGGAAAAAACGATTTGTGTTTGATTGATTATGTATTTCCATTGAAAAAACCGTACATCGCTGAAACATGAGCAAGTTGTTTACAGAAACATAATATATTCAGTAGAAATGGCATGTGATGAAACCATGGTTGCAATAAGATGTGTGAATATGTGACCACAAGAGGTCAAAGTAAATATAATTTTTTAAACTTATTTTAAGAGAAATTGTAATCCTAGGATTGAGCTCAGACCAGATATCGTGAACGCTGTAGAATGAACTCCACTGGTTGTTTAAAAAGGGGATTTTTGAAATAAAATTCGCACGGGTAAAATTCTTAATGACAGTGAAACTTAACTGTGAAGCAAAAATCTATTGGCACACGTAATCTAAACAAATTGATATAGGATATTCATTGTCTTGATACTGAAAATAATTTATACGACTAGGAAAAAACAAGAACGAAAATAAAAAACAATGAATGAAATAAACATAGAAACTAAAACTCACGATGCTGAGATCAGATCTGGAAGCAACGGGAAACGATCTTCTAGAAGTATTGAGGTGAATCTGGGCACAAATGAGTCTGGTGCAAACGAAAACGATGAACAAAGTACTCACAGCGAAGCCTATCACCGTCATAACCAGATTTATCCCCGAAGATATCATTCTGTTTCACCCTTCTCCGAGACCCAAACACTTTGTTCGACGCCCAGGATTCTATCTTATCAACTACAAGGCTCTCTCTCTCTCTCTCTCTCTCTCTCTCTCTCTCTGAAGCCAAGTTATTTTTTAATTTCTAATATTAACCGATTACAGTTCAAGCAGCTGAAGAAGAAGTAAAGGTAACATTCGGTATTTCTGATCGTACCCTGGCTTTGAGACACTTGTCATCGAAAGTTCTCGAACGGTTTGGCCTCGCTCTCAAATCAAGACGCATTTATGAATTGATTAGGAGAGGGTGGGCGAGAGAAGAGTGCCTTTGGTTGTCTCGAGAAAAAAGCGAATACCGGAGAAACAAAAGAAGACTGAAGCCATGGAAATGGAAAGTGCCGTGAGTGAGTAAAGAAGAGAAAAAGAACAAGAAACAGGATTTCGGGTTAATGAGAGGATCTAATAATTAGGTGGATTTGCAGATCCAAATGGGACTCATGTGATTTTTTTTTCTTTTTTTTATCTATCTCTAAAAATCAAATAAAAATAAAAATAGATGTCTCTTATCCGACATAACATAATTCTACGGTATTATGTTGTTGGCCGGCTGACTTCTCAATTTCACAATTAAATCGAGAATCTTTACTATATACTTTTTTTTTAAAGAAAAACTTGGAGGATATAATCTTAAAGCACAAAATGTGAAGAGTTTGATCCACCAATCTGAACTAACATTTACAAACATATACTAATAATTCGTTGTACTTGTTTTTTTAATCAATTCAAAAACTTTACTTATTGACAATATTGTATTGTGTATGAGGCAAATAAGTCAAATTATGTTATAGCCTCCAATGTTTTAGGAATATTTATTTGCTACTATCACGGAGTGCATCATGTAACCTATGAGAAAATATAAAGAAATTTTATAAAGTAACTTGTATTATTATATTTATATTTGTTAATTTAATCATATTTAATTACTCTTTGACTAAACGATGTTAGTTTTTTTTTCTTTCGTTATAAATTCACTCCCTCTCGCACTCGTCTAGTTTTATGAAGATTTTTGAAGAATTTGACATGACTGCGCACGTTTGAGTATGTTTTAAGAAAAATGAAAAATTAAGATATACAAAAATTTGCTCAGTTAGTGAAAAGATGTAATAAAGATAATCAAGAAAAATAAGTTTAATATATTTCTCCTATTATACAAAATCAACTAATTTGGTTCCGCACAATATCATCAAAATGTACATCTAAAAGACTAAAAATATCTCAAAGCATTGAGATGAGAGAAAATCCTAATATTTTCAAGCTATTCACATCTGAAGGTGATATGATGTCCCACCAACCAAGTTATATATGTTTATACTTCATACACAGACTTTGGTGATATTGATTAATCATCACACACAATAATGATAAACCTTTTCAATTAGATATCGTAAACACGCATTTGGTGGATGTATCGTCATCTGATTTTAGATTTTATTTACAAAAAATTGTCTGAATAGCCAACGTTTGGTACATCAATTTCTAAATGTTTAACATTTCGTTAAACTTGTGTTAATGGATTTGGTGCTTACGTGGCACATTAAAGAACTATATAGTATTACACTTATGCCCTTAACAAACTCGACCAAATTTTCAAAAATTGGATTTCAGAATTTGAATTAGCTCGTAAAATCGTGTGAATCTTCATTAATTCACTGAAATAAATAATGAATGCCCCAACTTGTATGAGGAAAATCAACTAAAAATATTAACTTCGTTTCTTTAATTGGAGATTTCATCCATTGATTATATGCTTATTAGATATTAATTAATATTATCAATTATCATCCGATTTCTTATTAATACTAATTATTCACATCAAATATGCAGGGATTACTTATCAATTATTAATTTCTTAATAATATAAGCAAATTTGTTCCAATTTTTCATACATTTGTGTTATATGTTGAAGTTTTTCAACGCTTATTCATAATCTGCCCATTAAAGGATTTTTTCTTCATAATTTCTTCTCCATATTTCGTCCAATGGAATTGAAAGATGATGTCAAAAAAATAAGGTGGGAAGAACTACTCTAGCAGAGACAAAGTTTTAACCAACTCTCACTGGATTGAATTAAGGCGGATGAGATTGATGACTTTCGAGCAAATCGATTTCAAGAATACGCAAATTTTAGATATTGCAAATCTCACATCTTTTCCTTCCAATAAAACTAAAATCTTTCAAAGATACAACCCTCTTATAATTTGAACCATGGTTATCCAAAAAATTTATTGAAGCAAACCATTTGTTTAGCTTCCTCTTCTCATTTCATCTAGAGTGTATTTTGTCGGTGGTAGTTTAGTTTTTTTTTCCTCCATCTTGTGGATGCAAGACACTTCTTATGTCCATCTCCTTGAGATCCATCCAAGCTTTTATTCCGTCTTTCAATTTGTTTGGATCATCAACACTAGGAGAAAAAAGGTCTTTAGAAGCGACAAAGTCGCTTCAAAAGCCCAAAACGTAAGTTCTAATTCAGTTTTAGAAGCGACATTAGAAGGGACAATGTCGCTTATAATATATTGCTTCTAAAGATAAGTCGCTTCTAATGTTTTGAAGCGATGAAATTAGAAGCGACTAGTCGCTTCTACTGTCACTTCAAAACCACACCGATTATTTTCAATAATCCAATTTATACTTGGATTTGACATGACGCTTAATGTTGAAAATTAGGACAAAGAAAATTAGAAAATTTGTGACATTAGGATCAATTAAGACGGATAAGGATTTTATCTAAGAAAGTTTTGAGATTTAGATAACTATTAGAGATTAGGATTGTTTAGTTCACTTAATTATTTAAAAATTTACAGAAATTTGGGTAAAATTTCCCCTAAAATATGAACAAATCAAAAATCTGCAATTCACAAAAACGATATATATATATATATATATATATACACACCAGACAGAACTATCCTAAACATTCAATAACTTTCAAATAACATATTCAAGCTAAAAAACTTAATTACTATAACAAATTACTAATTCAGTTTCATACCTAAATTAACAAAGTAAGTAAATTATTATCACATTCAAATTAATATTACCAAATCGAGATTAAATTATTGTTTTAACCTTTCCAAATTCATAATTACGTTAAATAAACAACAATTAAGTTATTACTAAATTATAACTTGATTAAGCCAAAACTTCACATATTATCTTTAGTACTATAACATTTGAAAGTACTAATTATCAATAACTTATACAAATTAACTAAGTTAATAACTAATTTTACTAATTCAATTTACATATTTAAATAAACAAGTTAATTAACTCACAACTTAACATACTAACAACATTTGAAACTAAGTATTAACAATTATTTATACAATGTAACAAATTAACTTAGTTATTAATTTCTTAATAAATTACCTAAATATGAAAGTAAACTAAATATAAAAACAATTAAAATCTAACATTTGTTGCGAGACGATGCGAAATGATGCGAGACGAGTCACAAGACAACGGCGAGACGGGCTGCAAAACGAATGTAGAGACGGGCTGCGAGACATTTAAAAAAATTGTCAAAACCATAAATAATAAACTATACCATATAAAATTTAAAATCAAATTAAATAGTAAACCTTTAAAACTTACCGATTGCAATGACGGAGAGAGGGCCGGAGGAGAGCTCGCCGGTTGACGATTGGGGAGATCAGAGTCCTTGTCGGAGGAGGGCTGAAAATAAAAAAAAAATTGAATATCCAGATCGGGACATACACACGGTTGCAACGACGAAGAAACTTACCCGAGGCAGCGAATGCGGAGGTGCAGGCCGGCCGGAGAACCGGAGGCGGAGGCGGAGGTGCAGGCGACGGCGGAGGCGCAGGGGCAGAGCTCGGCGAAAGACAGTGGCGGAGGGGGAGGGGAGGTAGTGGCGGAGCTAGGAGGAGGGGGAGGGAAGGGAGGGCCGACGCATGGGAGGTGGAGGAGGAGGGGAGGCGGAGGAGGAGAGGAGGGGAGGCGGAGGAGAAAGGGAGGAGGGGAGGAGAAAGGGAGGATGGAGGGGAGGAGAAAGGGAGGATGGAGGAGGAGGGGTCGAGGATGGGAGGAGAATGGGATGGCGGTGTAGGGGCGGCGGAGAGCGGAGGGGGAGGAGAAGGGGAAGGCAGTGCAGGGGCGGCGGAGGGCGGATGGGGATGAATTCTTTTTTGGGAAAATTCGGGGTGTTTACGTTAGAAGCGACTAGTCGCTTCTAATGCTAAAATGTTGCTTCTAATTCCCCATGTTGCTTCTAAAAGTATATTTTGTATTAGTGCAACCAAGGTACCGACAATACTTTTGCAAACATCTTCTCGATATGCATAACATCCAGACAATGTCTAACATAATATGTTTTCCAATATAGAAGATCGTATAAAATCGATTTCTTCTTTCAAGGATTCTCTTTGAACGACTCTTTAGTATTAGGATTACATTTTCTTTTTCCAAGAATTTCACATAGTATCCTGATAAATTCTCAAAGGCTGGAAAGTCGTTAATAGTTCACACTAACATTGTCCTTAAGTAGAAATAATTTTCACAGTAAGCATATTTCACCTTTATACCCCTCTCCCATAAAGCCTTCAAATCATCGACCAACGGTGCCAAGTACACATTGATCTTATTTCCGGGTTGAATCGGGCCCGAGATAAGAAGTGTTAAAATAAAAAAGTTTCTCTTCATACATGACTTGGTAGGAAGATTGTAGTTCACTAGTATAACGGCCAAACATTGTACTTACTTCTCATCATGCTAAACGGATTCATACCATCAGACGCTAACCTAAAGCGCAAATTCCGAGAATCATTACTAAAATCGTTATACTCCAAATTAAATTATTTCCACTGTGAACCATCAGTAGTATGTCTCAATATAAAATCATTGACACGTTTTTTGATATGCCAACATATGTTCTTCGCGTGGGTGAGATTGTTAAACATTCGTCAAAAACGCGATATTGGAGGAATATACCACATGACTTTTATAATTAAACAAGGTCGTAATTAGAAATAAATATAAGCTACACTACAATGCAAATACAATTAAGTGAGTACCGAATATGTACTTTAAATGGAACTCTTTTGACACCGTTGCACGACATTTTTTCGTTCTTCCATCTCGACTCTTTGCATGCCGGACATTGATCTAGATTTTCATATTTGTGTATATATAAAACACAATCATTTCAACACCCATGGAGCTTCTTATACTTCATACCTAAATAGCCAAAGTCTTCTTCGCCTCATACATACTCAAAGGAACTTTGTTTTCTTTTGGAAAAGCTTCTTGTAGCGTTGCCAACAATATTATAAAACTAACATTTGTCCAACCACGTGAGGCATTGAAATGAAACAGTGTTACAAAAAACAACAACTGCAAAACGCTTATACAACCTTCATATAATGGTATGTCCGCATCAATTATCGTCGACTCAAACAATATCTTATTCCACCAAAATCATCCTCCAAGTTATTCATCATTCCACGCATATCATCAACATCATTTTCTACATTGTCTACAAATTTTATTGTCAAACGATAATCTTCGCCATGGTAGTACCACTTTTGAGACCAAGTCATTATTCCATATGCAAACAAGTGAGTCCACACCTTTTATTGATTTTGTTGTGAATAAGAATTGGATTACATTGACTTTCATTCCATATTAAATTTGTGCAATTTATGCCGCTGCAAGTTCACACATTCGGTGCGGCGAAAACTATAAGTTGGCCACAACTATTATACACAACCGCCACAGCAAAAGTCTTATCAAGACCCACTCCACATTGGTTCTTGATTATATGGTTCGCTATAAGACATTAGCTCATTGTGGTTGTATGTGAACTTAGTCACGACAAGATTTGGATACATTTTTAGCCCTTCCACGCCGAGTCTGACTAGATGTGGGTATATTTTATCGACACAGACAGAGAACCACGTCGACGCGGCGGGTTTCGACAACATTTTTTACCCTTCCCACATTCGTACTGATCCTTTGTGGGAGTGGTTTTTCGCCGCGGCGATGGGTGAACATCGGGTCACTCGCTGTGGGAGGGGTATTTCGCCGCGGCGAGAAGAACGCATCGTCGCGGGGAAAGTTACCAATATTTACCATATCTCATATCACACATGTCTCAATGTGGGAGCATGTATAGCCAGTAGAACACAAACACGTTATAGGAAGTTACTACAATAGAGTTTCTATTGGGATTTATGCCCACAAAAGAGACATGAAATTTAAAAATACAATTATGTTCTTTTACTGAAAATTAAATAAATATTAAATATTAATTCTTATTTAATTTTATGTTTATGCATGTATATCTACGCCCCGAAACTATCATCACCGAAATAAGATTTAAGTACATACTTAACAAGATACTTCTTTTTGATTAGTTTAAACAAATAGTTTGCAATCTAAGGGTCGAAAGGGCAATCATATCCGATTAATGATTGTTTGAATAAACCACTGATATCGTATCTTGTGATATTGAGAGTTGTGACTTGAGTTTATTCTTGATGTCCTATGAAAATATTGAACAAGACCTGTGACTCTTTGAAGTTTGAGGTAAAACTGTTCTATTAGTCGAAATGTCTAAATCACATACGAGAAGTATTTTCGTAATTACTTGAATTCTGAAGAAAATACATATTTTCTTGTGACACTTTATGACATTTGACTAGTCAATGGGAAATGTCTAAATAAATTTTCATAGACCTGACAACTGATGTCATAATACTGTCTCATTGAATTATGTGATTCACGAATATGGAATTTGTGTTATAAGAATGCTGCCACGTTAGTATCACACCATGCTTTGTTCTTTAGAGTGTGAGCGAATAAACCAGGCCTGGTACTCGGTGAATAATATATTCTCTAAATAAAACATGTGAGATGTCGTGACATCTCACTGTATGTGTTTCTCGTTCACAAATAGCAACGGAGTCCGTGATTTAATAACTTAGGGGTTAAACGACAACTTTACATCTCTCTTAGTTAATGATATACACAAAGGGTAATATCGTAAAATACATCATGGACCGTGCCAAGAATAGTTGCATCACATCAAACATAAATATAAACGCATATGAACTTAAGGATATTCATTATTTGTCCTTTACTGGAATCGTCTAATATTAAGAATTAAAAGTTCGGAAAAAGTTTGTGAACTTTTGTGTCCGGACTTTATTCTAAAACCTCGTTCATGTATGTCCATGAGCTCTCAATGCTAGACTTTAGGACGTGATTTTGATGAACAAAATAAGTATTAAAAATATGTAAAGATGATTTGTTGAAATCATATTTTAAAATCAATTATTGAATTGAAATATTTTTAAGTACTAAGTTGATTTGTTAATTTTCTCATTGAGTCTAAATTGTGATTTACACTATGGTAATTATGTCTCTCATGATTAAATAAATAAGTAGTTATTTTATTTTAATCACTTTTATTTAATATAATAAGTTGTATAATTATATTAATAATCATACAGTTACTAAATTTAAATAAATTAAAGGTAGAGAGAATTAATTTCTTAATTCATTTTGTTAATCTAATATGGCAAAGATTGATGAAATGTTATCGTCTCCACCGTTAGATCATGCGAATCAATGAGATATTCTAATTTAGTTCATGATAATACATATAAGGAAAATATCATGTATTGATTGGATTATCTTTGGTATCAATTAAGCAATATTGACATGATTTGGGGACAAACTCCCGGCCACATGGAGTGAATAGGGCTGACTTTTTTCCTCAAATTTTGGCAAAAAAGTTTTGGGTGTATATTTTATATTGATTTGACCTACACCCATTCACTCTCCTATAATAGGACACATATTTCCTCTCGCACAAGTACATGTTTGGCCGACCAAATAGAGAGAGAAAGTGAGAGAATTTGTTCTTCATTGTGTCTTATTTTGAGAGAGAAACATTTCTTCCCTATTTTTAATTTTGAGAGAGAAAAACAAGTGGTAAAAGTTTCTAGTTGTTTTCTCTCTCGTTCATAAAGTGCTCACCGTTTTAATCTCACAAAACTCCGAAGGCCTTGGTATTAAATCCATCGTGATCGTTTGATCGGAGATAGAGGGATGGTTCTCGAAGATTGAAGACAAAAGTACGACTTGTGAAGTTGTTGATGAAAACAATAAATCTATCCAGAATTCTAAATATTGCAATGTTACAAATAGTTATATGATTTTAATTTATTGAATTCCATGTTTACGTAATAATAATATTTTTGCATGAATGTTTTGTTTTTAACGTCATATTTATTTTAATATGTTAAAAAACTGTTTTTATATTAAAAAGAAATTTTGAAACATAACGTGTTATGTTTCATTATTTGTATTAAATTTGTTAATATATTTCCAACTGTGAGATCTGTCCACAACGGGTCTAACTTGCTATTAAAGCCAAAATTTGAACAGTTCCACGCTATATAACATGGAAAAAAACATAGAGAGTGCAATGAAATTCATCTGATGATACACAAGTTCGAGTCAATACAAGGAGATATATTATTAAGATGATATACAAGTCTTAGTCAATATAACCAGGGCCGGCTTGAGTACTAGACTACTCAAGCAATTGTTTTAGGCCCACCAAATAATAATTTAAATTAGGTAAAAAAAGAGGCCCATTTTTTTAAGTATAAATATTTAAA
Source organism: Urtica urens (assembly GCA_958296335.1). Lineage (NCBI taxonomy): Eukaryota > Viridiplantae > Streptophyta > Magnoliopsida > Rosales > Urticaceae > Urtica > Urtica urens. Next base: position 17,255,037 of record OY282530.1, on the reverse strand, counting down.
AATGCCCAAAAATTAAGACATTTTTTAAGTCTAAACATATAAATTTGTATTAAAAAAGTTTAATAAAAATAATTTTATTTTAGGCCTTAAAAGTTGTAGAGCCGGGCCTGAGTATAACGTGTCCGTTGACTCAATACTATTGTTATATACATTTTATGTTGTTGTACAGCTGTTCTATATTTTAGTTAATAAATATGGGATTTTTATCCAGAATTAAAACCGATGTACACGCAATAGATATCTATGTATGTTCATTTGGGAAGAACGATAAAACATCCTAGCACGTTTACACAATGCGACCACGTTTGGTATATGCTTAAAATCCTATACTCTCTTTTATATGAATAGTCATCTATATTCAATATTGAATATACGGATATATGAAAATATACACATTTAGATAACACGCGCGCAAAAGAAAAACACACGAAGATCGCACATTCAATATTTCAGAAACGATCTCCTTTATCGATCTATCTCCGCATACATCACCGTGAATTAAGATTGCCCATTACCAATGGAAAATCAATCGCATAAAAGGGGTAAAGAATTGCACTTCCAAGGAAACCCATCGGCAAACCCTAACGATGTCCAAACCTCTTGGTTCTGGCCGGGACGATCTCGAGACGACACGTCGTTTGAATCAGGCGACCACGATTACTATTATCGATTTGACCAGCAGTCAAAAACCGGGAAACTGTCGGAGCCGAAGCAACTGGCTGTCGTGGAGTTCGTTAGAGAGCTGTTCCTCAGCCAAAAGGAGTTGCTTCCCAAGCTTTTGGACAAGGTCAACGATGCTGCCAAGAAATCCGGGTTGAAACTGTGGAGGGTCAAGTCTGGAAACAGTTTGACCCAGGTCACCACTCTTCATCGGAGCTTGAGCCTCGGGTCTGGAAGCAGCAAATACAGTGATGCAAAGGCGAACGAGCAGATCAAGACCAACGCAGCGAATGATTGGTCCGTACAGCCTCGGGGTGGACCCACCCACCGTGTCTTGTTCAACGTCGTCGATGGTGACGTGGACCGGAAGGCGAACGAGTGGATCAAGATCACGACCATCAAGACCGGCGATACACAGGGCGATTCCGGTGGCCAGGTCAAAGGCAGTTGATGGAACCGATAAGGATCGCGAATGGAATATATATATGGAATTATTCAAGTTGACTTATCTGGTGGGATATTCAAGGTGGGATGGTATTGTTCCATTGTTTTTTTATGGTCTCCTTGTGTGCCAGTACTGCAAAAGTTTGTTAATTAGCTATATATCTCTCCAGTCCAATATATTTCTTGAACTTCTATAAAACTGTCAAACATTCTTCTATATTATGGTTATGACACCACCACACAAAAGGTCTATATTTCTAAAATGTATTGTTTTTTATTTTTTTGATCATATACAATGTATTGTTTAAGAGCTGACCTGACTCTATATTTATCTTCATTTACTATCAGAATTATGAAACGTATACTCAGGTACCAAAATTTACAATATTAACTACATAATCCACAATGATGTTTTTGAATTCCTTATTTCCTTTTTTTTGGGGGGAAGGCTTCTTTATTTCTTCTTTCTATTACAACAATTATTGATTATATATATATATATATAATCAATAATTGTTACAACGTTTATTCAATGTATTTATAACATGATTGTGTACTGTATTGACTTATGAGAAATTATAGAGAAATCAATTGATTCTCTTTTCATCAGTTCTTCTCCTCTCATTCATACATTCCCCATCTTAACTTTTTATTGAGGAAACATTTCTTCTCTTCTCAATCTCGGTAGAAATTTTAAATTTTCTTCTCCAACTTAGAAGATTTTTACAAACCTTTCAAAACTAAGAACACTCTCCATGCCCTACGACAAGGAGAGATGTTTTTCACTCAGTTGTTTAATTCATTGACGCTTATATGGCATAAGATCAACATGTACAAGGAACACTAGTGGATCTTCTCCAAGGATGAAAAACTCTAGCGCACCATCATGGAGACCAAATGTGTCCTCAAGCTATTATCGGAACTCAAGAAATACCTCGATGAAGTGAGAGGATGGATTCTCACCACAAAACCACTACCATATATTCGAAAAGTCTTCTCTTCTGCCATACAAGAAGAAATCAAATGAAAAATCATACTTGAAGAAAGCCAACTTAATACTAGCTCAATTTCGAGTTCAGGTTCATCAACTATCACCAAATTATTTCCTACGGATTATGAGAGATCTGATGTGCTTGTAATTAGATATACCAAGCTTTCAATCATACTATTGTACATGGACTAGTTTTTTTCATTGATACCCGCAAGAAAATCAGTAATTGTTACTTATGTAAATTTGATGTAATAAAGTCTCGAAGAGTTCTAAAAAGGTCCACGACGTCAACAAAGTCTGTAAACTAAACAAGTCTCTATATGACTACTCACACTTGTGATGATACAATGTGACTATTCACAAAGCAAAGCCTGTTTGATTCTCATCGTAAAGGTATGCGCTCAAAACAAACACCCATCCTTAGTGTGTATGTTGACGACATTGTCATCACCAAAGACGACCTCGAGGAGATAAAGAGGATGAAGCACACTTTATTGGCCGAGTTTGGAGTGAAATATCTCAAAACTTTGACATATTTCCAATGCATGGATGTCGATCGATCCAAAAAAAAGCATCTCATATCTCATCCCAATGTGTGCGAAGCCGTTCCAACTTTCTTATCAAAGGTCTCTGCTCAAACCAAACATTTTATCATTAGTGTTTATGTTGACGATATTTTCATCACCAAAGACGACCTCGAGGAGATCAAGAGGATAACACACATCTTATCGTCTGAGCTTTAAGTGAAAGACATCGAAAAAAACTTACAAGGCATGTAGGTCGCTCAATCCAAAAATAGAATTTCGGTATCTCAACCCAATGTGTAAGCAAAGCCGGTCCGACTCTCCTCTCAAATGTCTTTGCTCAAAAAAATTACCCTATCTTAGTGTATCGTTGATGACACTGTCATCGTCGGAGACGACCTCAAAGAGATCAAGAGGCTTAAACATACTTTATTGTCCGAGTTTGAAGTGAAAGACTTCGGAAATCTGAAATATTTCCAAGCATGAAGGTCGCTCGATAAAAAGAACACATCAGTATCGCAACACAAATACACATTGGAACTCTTAAAAAATACCGACATGCTTTGCTGCAAACCAATTATTACTCCAACAGATTCAAATGTACCAATGTTAAAAATTAATTGTTTAATACTATTAAAATTAAATTAAAAATACTTATTATTATATTTTATTAATTACCAAACATGAAGATTTGGTAATTAGGAATATGAGGAATTCTAATTTTAGTTTGTAAATATTTTTAGAATAAGTAGAATTTTGATTTTATTTGACAGAATGTATAATAGATACAAAAAAAAAAAATTAATTGACTTATAAAGTAAAATGTCTATACACGTTTTTAATTGCGTGATAAGCAAGGTGTCAAGATAAATCGGAAACAATCAATACCAACGACTCCCATTAGGAAATGATTTCCAGTTTGATTACGTTCTAGAACACCACAGTGTGAGACTAATATTAGAACTAGAAGAACACATTCTATACTAATATCTTGCGTGAGCCCTAAGTTTGCAGATGAGTCGTCGTGGAGAAGAAGAAATTAAATCCCTAGTACATGTAACATTCCTTCGACGAAAAAGCTATGATTTTCCCAAGGACACTTGGTTTTGATAACACATGTCACGGCACAGAGAAATATATGCAATGACCTGACACGCGTGACGTGTCCATGGACTAAATGTAATACTTAATATTTCCCTCACCCACAAACTATGTGTACATGGCAAAATATATAATAGATCTACGTGACACGTCGACCCAAAATAATTACAAAAATTTCCAAGACGTTTCGCCAACGCGCATCTTTTCTTTTTAAGTTGACCAAGTTTTCTCTTTTAAGTTGACCAAGTTTTGGTGTTGCTTGAATGTGTGGTTGTTGCTTCAAATCCTATACTTCGACGCAATATGAATCATCTAGCATCTAAAGCCATATAAATACCCCATAGATATATGAAAAGAAAATCTAAAAGCTCGTTAACTTCATTCATTAAGATTTCTGCAAAAGAGTAACATCGTATCTTCAGTAAAGATTATTGGTTGAACATATCCAGATGGAAAAGCCAGAAGGGTATCCAGACGTAGACTTCAAAGAATATCCATCCACAAACCGTGACGACGACTTCCAGAGCTCTTGGTTCTCTCCTGGGCAGTGGGAAAACGACATGTCGTTCCAGTCCGGCGAGCACGACTACTTCTACAGCTTTGGCCGCTCCAACTCCGGGAAGCTCTCGAATCCGAAGCATGTGGCTTTGGTAGAGTTTCTAAGGGAGCTATTCCTCCGGAGAAAGGAATTGCTTCCACAAGTTAGGGCTCGAATCAGCGAAGTCGCTAACAAACCCGGGTTCAGACTTTGGAGGGTCAAATCAGGTAATAGTCGAACCCGAATCGTCACCCCCATGCACAGGAGCCTCAGCCTCGGGTCAGGAAGCGGAAAATACGCAGATCGAATGGTGAACGAATGGATCAAGATCACGACGATCAACACCGCCGGCGGTGGCGGTGATCCACCCACTGGTTCCGGCAATGGCGGTGGATCAAAATGATAGTTTTGACATATCTGATTGGATATACGTTGTCAGCCAAAATTGCAAAAGCTAGTGGCTCTCCGACTTCTTAATCGTTTGTGTGTTAGTCATAACTTTGGATGCTACGGGACATAACTGCGTGGATCTATGCTGGGTATATATACATGTAATAATAATAATAATTAATTGTTTGATATATTGTGTACATATAAGCTGAAAAAAATCTGTATATAAATTGTCACTTGTGTAGATAAGTTTATTAATAATGAATAAGACACATACCCAATTGGGATATGTTATAATTTTGCGTATATATTGCATACATAAAAATATAGAAACATTTGCCTTAGTCACTACTACCAAAACTTTACGAGGGATTTTTGCCTATAACCACCTTAAGAATTATAGAAACATTCTTTATTATACGAATTTTATTTTTTAATTATTATATATATATATAGTAGAGTGAAAGGTATATATCGAACTATATATATTGTATAATCATGTGAGTCGTGACAGGCAAAATCAATGTCGTGACAAAATCATATCAAATTTTTATGTTATAATTATTATATACATTAGTATTAAACAACATATCATTCTTTTATAGTTTAATCAGGCTCTTTGCGAGGAGTTAAATACTTGTGTTGCTAAAATCATACTTAAATTATATTTTTTAAAAAAATTATTGATATATATTATGAAATGATGGATTGTTATTTAATCAATATCATTTGGAATTTCTTTTGTACCGCGACAACATATCACCATATCATTTGTTTTAACTTGCTAAAGAACATTTTTATCACCACAAAAATCTGTCCCATCTTGTGATATTTAAAAGCCACATTTTTAGCACGACGGAAATGATTTCAATCGTGGCATCATGAGTATTGGCTTTTAGACGACGGGAAGAAAATTATGTCGCCTAAATACTGGTGAACAAGTAAAGCTCCACGACTCATGCCTATATCCCCAATAATTAACATGGTTAATGTCACTTTAGCGCAATACTTTAGAACTACTAATATATGCCGAATTCCTAAGAGTAAAAGTAAAAGACAAGTTATAAACTAGCTAGGCGGAGGTTTAGTCCATTCTAGACTACTAGCTAGCATTTTCTAAGATAGTGGTTGTTTTGAAGTCTTTAAAACATAATAAGTTTAAACGACATCGTGTTTATCCTTTTGTACTGGGCAAACTTTGACACAAGAAAAATGTGAGAAAAAATAATGGTGTTAAAGTGCAACATTTTCAAGATAGTGGTTATTTTGAAGTCTTTAAAACATAATATTTTTAAACAGTAAACGGCTATTTTTTAAAAATAAAATTATATATTTTTCTGATTTTTATGTAAATTTGAAGGAAAAGAATTGTACAACTTATAAGATTCTACTTTTGCAGAAATTTGATTTTCCTATTCTTTTATCTTTAAATCTAGGCGATCTCAATTCTTGATTTACGAATCTCATTACAAATCCTATACAATGAATTTAAAGACCCCATTGACTATCTTAGTAATTTTGATTTATAGCTGTGTAAACTATATGTAATTTAGATATACTCAAATTTTCGTTAATAGATTAAAAATACTCAAGCAAAAACGTTCACAAAATTTTAGAGACAAAATACCTCAAAAATATTTTTAATATGTAAACGAATTATAAGTGTTTTAGACTGTTTACGATATGTAAACGAATTTGTCTAAATATTTTTAATTTGTTAACGAAACATTGGATATATTTAAAATGGAAACGTTTTATAAAACTATAAAGCTTTTTTTTTTGTAAGTTTTAATGTGCTTAGAATTAAGTTATTCGTGGATTCCACTAGTGCAAGAGTGGCACTATATATGCCTACTTAAATACATGACCGTTTAGCTTCCTATGCAATCATTTCATTATTAATTTAATATTTTCGTAGTTCGCTTAGATACATATAATAAATATAATTTCACAGTATAATTTCTAAGTTATTTAACAAATATATCTAGACATGTTCATCAAGGAATATAAGCATTCAAATACTCAACCATATAAGATATACTGACGATTTTATGTTTTAATTTGGTCGGCGATTTTTGTGATATAAACGGTAATGTCGTTTATATTCCTTTAATTTACTTAGAGTTTCTATCATTTATTGTAATGTTTAAGTTGTTTAGTATCTTAGTCATTTATTATACGGTACATATCGTTTAGATACTTGGAAGACTATTAATAGTTCATTCATATTCGTTTTCGTGTAATAGGAGCAATATCAATAAAATATTTTATCTCTCCAAATCTTCACTTTCTCGTTCTTGGATTTCAATATGGTATAAGAGAATTTTCGCACAAATTGATTCTCCAATTCTCAATTTTCTTCTTCAATTCGACGGATTCAAGCCCATCTTTGGTCACAGTGGAACCAATTGGAGGTTCGTCGATTGAGACTCCTTGCAGAGCCGTGACAAAAGTCAAGAAATCTAGATCAACGATTGAGGATCCTTTCTGGTCATACTACCTATATCATTTTGAGGCTTCTGGAGGTAGTCTCGCATTGAATGTGCTTACCGGTCCTAATTATCTGCCATTGAGTACACGATGTTCATGATCCTTGAAACGAAGTGTTGGCAGAGATGCCCACAAGAAGATTATTTATTTACATATCGATGTAATATAAATCTCTCATGAGTACTTATTGTAATTTGCTGATTAAATTAATAAAAGTTGAAACGTTCAGTCGTTCCTTTTTATTTTGTTTGAAGATATATGATATTCAATAATCGTATAGTCCTTAATCAAACCTAACAATGTATGAAGAGACAAATGTAGATTTGCGTGAACAAACTCGCCATGGTTTGGTTTAAACGAAGTATTCGCAATCTAAAAATCAACGGACTATTGATCCTAGTATGATTGTTGGAAGAATCTATGATATTTGGTTACGAGATATAGAAAGTTAAGAAATCTATAGTTCTTCCAATGTATCTTCCGAAGATATTGAATTGACCAGTGCACCTTTATAGACAATGTATGAACAAACCGTTTAACCTCTTCTGTCTCAAGATCACTATATATGAATTGCATTGTGCGTACCATAATCCTCAAATGAGACATGTCATTTTATAATTTCAATATATTCATTTGAGAAAGTTATAATCTATATCCAAGTTTGTGAACGAGATGCCCTCTATTGGTGATGTATTGGGTTGTGAAGTTGAAAAGAGTATGCTTTGTGAAGTTCTCATAGATATGGAATTCATGTACAAGATTGCTTAAATCCAATGTATATCACATCATGCTTTATTACTTAGATTGTGAATAAATGAACCGTGCGGTATCCAAAATTAAGTAACGCCTTTATTTGGATGAAACAATGTGACTTGTTAGCTCCTTATCAATATATTGTTTCTAACTTATTCACAAGTAACAAAAGAGTTGTGGAAATAACAACTAGAAGGGTAAAATGGTAATTTTATAAATCTCATCTAGTTGATGATATTCATAACGGAGGGTAATCATAGATAACATTCAATGGATCCATTCAATATAATTAAGTTGAATTTCAGTAGAAAATAAATTCATTTGAACCGAGAGATTCTCACTGTCAAGTCTTTAGTGGAGTTATTGACATTAACCTAATACACGGAAAAGTTTATGAGCTTTTGAGTCCGAGTATAATAGCTCAATATTTGTTCATTTAGATCCATAAGGTTACAATTACAGGTCATTAGAGTAGGATTGTTAAACTAGAAGCTAAGTCAAAATAAGTTCAAGTGTTGAACTAGACGTTTTCTCAGAAAATGTAAAGGGTATTTTCGTCCACCTGGACATAAAATGATGTGACTGTCAAAATAAAATTTTGAATATTTTCATATGATGAAAATATAAATCATTTTCTAAATTCGAAAAGTCGTTTGAGGCATTAAGAAATTAATTTCATTATTTGTGTAATAAAAGTTCTACAATGGGTGTTTTAAGAATTGTCTTAAAAGAAATAAAGAAGCATCTAGATGCTCTTCCCTATCTATAGAATTCGGAAAACATGCATCATAGATGAGAGAGTTATTTCCTTTTAATTATAAAGATAATTACCCAAAAGGAAAAGAGGAAATGAATTTCCTTGAGAATAAAATAAATAAGCTAAGCGAGGAAACAAATTTCCTCACTCTTGAGCTTGATATGGCCGGCCACAGAAAGAAGAAGAAAAAATCAAATATAGTGTCATGAATGCATAATTGGTCTTTATAGATTTTCCTCTTCCTATAAATAGAGCATCACGTAAAGATGTGAAAAATGGCATTCCTGGTCTTGCTCTCTCTATTCTAACCGATCATTCCCTCTCTCTCTCTCTAGAAATTCATTTTTATTTTTTCACATAGATCCACAGTTGATCTAGAGAATTAGCTTATGATCCAAGAATCGTTCTTGGTTCATATTGTTTATTTGTGCCCACACGCAAATCCTACAAACACTCTATAGACTCTTGTAATAGAAACATTAGGTTTCTCAAGTTCTACATTAAACGTGAAGGAATCGAGTCAAGGAAGTAGATCAACCTTTCTCAAGACGCTTCAAATTTGAAGATACAAGAAAGGTTAGTATCCAAGTACTATAAATAATCTTTTAATTTATAACATGTTCATGCACTTTGCTAGGTTAGTATAATTGTTTACTTGTAAAGAAATTTTATATTCCGCCATTAATATAATTAATGATAATTTTTTTTAACCCTAAACCTATTCCAACACATATAACCAAGGCATTAAAATTTTACTAACATGTCAATAAAATATTCTAAACATGTTGTTAACAAATTGAATAAACACACTAGCAACGTATAAACAAGTTATTGTTGCAGATAAGTTATTGTTGCAGATACCAATTCGTTGTATGAAACTTACATATGAGATTGTATTTCTTGCTTTCACCAGAATGTCTCGCCGCACCAGAATGAGTCCACGCAAACCTTAGCCTCGTCAAAATGAGCCTACACATCACACTACTTATCGCACCCGAAAAGGGTCTGCCTCTTGCGTGTCTTGACTCACTGAATTAAGCTTCACACACTCAACTCAATCTGTTCCGAGAGGGACAACACACGCAGACCCAAAACATGCCGGATAGGAGCAGTCGGTCGCCGGATTGGAACTGCCGCACGCCAAGTCTGCTCAACGCGCTTAGGATGAGTCTGCCGATTGACTTGTCTTGCGCCTGCTCCTTGCTGGTCAATAGACTCACCTTTGAGCCTGAACAGCCCCTGAAGAAGAGGCCCAAAGTGCGCTTGCCTTGAGCCTTCAAAACCTTCGCCGGATTGCACAAGGAATCGTCCCGTCGCTTTGCCTTCTAACTTCAATTACGGCCAGCCCTATTCATGAAAAAATGTCACACAAACACCACAAGAAGATTCAGAGATAATACAGTCGGATGTTTTAGAGATTGAGAGGGTGGACTCTTTAAATTGAACAACGGGAGAAGGGGATCGCTCAAAAATCAAGAATCAAGAAACGATTTCCTGGTCTTTCTTTTCTCTCTCACTCTCTGCCAAGCACACTCAATGGGGAAGGGGAATGTTGGCCGAAATTAATGATTAGGGTTAGGGTTTCAGAAAATCTCTTTTATATCTGAAAGAGCAAGCTTCAGTTTGGTCAAAATCCAATTTTGGCCCGTTAGTCAAACTTAAGCACAAATATCTTTTTAATGAGTTTTAAAATATTTTCTTAGTCTTAATTTCTAAATTATGACCGAGCAAATCATCTTATCTATCTCCAAAATTGATTTGATTTATTTCTAAAATAATATTAATTAATTTAGAACATCTCATTGATTTAATAACATGTCATTAATTGCTTTCCTACTATGCAAATAAGTACGAAATGAGAAAATATTTATTTTCATCTTTTATTTATTTGAAGTATCAAATTATATTATTATCAATGTAAAAACATAATATGATTCATTAAATAAATGTTATAATAAGTAACCAATTATTTATTTAATTACTTAGAAAATTATTTTCTTAGTGTAAATTACAATTTACATTCAATGAGAAAATCAATCGTTCTAGTTCAATAAATCTTGTCTGAGAGTCTATCACTGAGACCTTATGGAACTACATGAACGAAGCTTTAGAATAAAGTCCGGACTCAAAAATTCACAAACTTTTTCCGACTTTTAATTCTTAATATTAGTCGATTCCACTAAAAGACCAATACTCAAACTCTCTAAATTCATATGCGTTTATTTTTTGTTTGATGTGATAAAACAATTCCTCACACGATCCACGGAATATTTTAAATATTACCCTTTGTGTGTATCATTAAGTCAGAGGAATGTAAAATTATCATTTTACCCCCGAGTTATTATTTCACCAACTCATTTGTTATTTGTGAACGAGAAAAACATAAAGTGAGATGTCTCTATATATCACATGTTTTATTCAAAAAATGTTTTATTCAATGAATATCAGGCCCGGTTTATTCTCTCACACTCTCATAACAAAGCATTGTGTGATACTAATGCCTTAACATTGTTTCAACACAAATGTCGTATCTGAGAATCACATAATTCAACGAAACATTATAATAACACCAATCGTCGGGTCAGATGAAACTTCATTTAGTCATTGCCCATTAACAAATCAAATGTCATAAAGTGTCATAAGAATATATGTATTCACTTCAGGATTAAGGTAATTACCAAAATACCCCTCGTATGTGATCTTGAAGTTTCGAGTGATTAAACGGTTTTATCTCGAGTTTCAAAGCATCACTAGTCTTGTTCAATGTCTTCATTAAGACATCAAGAATAAATCGCATAGTTGCAACTCTCTATATAATAAGATAAAATATCGTTGATTTATTCAGATAATCAATACTTATATTTAATTGTCTAATCGATCTTTATATTGTGAACTATTATTTAAACTAGTCATAAAAGAGTATTTTGTCAAGTCTGTACTTACCATTTTTTTCGTTGATAACAGTTTCAAAGCGTATCAAACATACATAAACACAAATTTAAATAAGAATAAATGTTTAATTTTGTTTAATGTTTAAGCAAATACAAAATGTATTTATAATATCTAATGTCTCATTTGTGTACCAAAATCCCAACAATATTCTAATTATTTTCTTTAAGATATTTTTCCATATACAGAATGGTCACTGATCTTCACTTGTTCCGGTTATGTTCGGATAAGTTTTATGCAGAAACAAATAACCGCAAGTACCGTTTATAATGAATAATATAATTACATTAATATCTCGCCAATTTTGTGACCATATTTAGGTGGTCCTAAGATCATTCCTTTGAGTCAATATCTCTAATCAAAACGAGTATTTACATAAGTTGCTAATAAAAAAAGAGGTAGATATCGCATCTTTGTTTGTATCCACTTTTTATTATAATTATTATCAGTACCACGTATACATGTTGCAGGTGATTTTGACCGGTTAACATAACTGTATTAATAAGTGCTGGTTTTTATATAAGTCGCTTAATACCCCAAAAGAAAGTAAATGAAATAACAATAAAAAGTAGCGTGTCTTTATATTTAAGGGTGGGTACGGGAGTTGGTTTGGTTGGAATGTGCTCTTTTAATAAGTGTCACAAAGAATAAGAAAAAAATGTGACAGCATCGATACATTGAACAAATATATGAAACAAAATACGGCATGTGCAACCTGTGTGCGCGGGTGTGTATGTGTAATATGTATTTAAATACATTACACACAAGTATAATATTCTTTTTTGTCTGTGACTGCTATTATAAAATCTCTTAAATGTCGTTCGTTTTTCATTTTATTAAAAACTAGTGAACCATGTGCCATTGACTTCTAATAATGACTTAACGACACTTGGCTTTATAGGGAAACAAAACAATAGGTAAACCTAAATTAGCATAGACTATAATGGCTGAGTAATATACATTAGATTATTGGGTAAGTCAAATGTGTTTTGGTATCAGTATTTAGCGTTTTGCGATACCCAGAAACGTTTAATGAAATATAAGACCAAGATGACTCAGACTTTACAAATAATGCATCAAATACATGCATGCATGGTTTAGGGACATTAGTCTACAGGTTATTATCCCATCAGATATTATTTTTCTATTATCTCAACCTAATTTTTAGCTGTTCTAAGGACTTAACAATGAGAGTTTAAATTCCAATTCGCCTAGTCTGTTTGATATAAAATACCAACAGAAAGAAACTCTAGAAGCTGTGTATGACAAGGGTCATGCATAAAGATATTGTGATAAATATTTAATATTTAGCAAAGCAATACTTGGAAATGGAATTTTGCAAAATCTGCGCCGGCTAGTATGGCCGCGAGAACCATGCACTTATATATACGTAGGAAAAAAATGAATATGTTATATAAATATGCCCTCATTCAATTCCCCATAATGTTGTCATTTTTTTATGAATAATGTTTTTTAATTATTATTTCTTTTGTTTTATTGAGTATGTGAAATAGCATGAAACGCCCCAGAATGAAACCGCCACCAGACTTTATCAGAGACGTGTACGTGCTACATATGCGTGTATATATATATATATATATATATATATATATATATAATGACTCTATAAATTACACAATTAACAGACACAACAATAACATCAATAAACTAGAAAGTTCAAGAAGGAAAAGAAAAGAAAAAATCATTTGAAGATGGAATCAGCTTCTTTTGTGGCTCAACCAAACTCTCCCATCATGTTTCTCTCTATGTTTCAAAAATCCATGAACAATCAGGTCGATACTCTTCATCAAGTAGTGATGTCACATTTCAATGGCGAACAAAATGTAGCCATTGATATTCAATCCACACTTGAGAAGTACATGTTTCTAGAGTTAGTTTATGAGCAGCATGTGAATGCAAAAGATGAGGTAATAATTAATATAATTATTTCAGTGTTTTTTTATCTACGTGTTATTTTTTATGTTTGGAAATTATTGGTACAGGTGATATTTTCAGCTCTTAATGCAAGAGAGAATAAGTTAGTAGGCGAAAGAGATATCAGTGATCAAAAGACACTAAAGTCTAGTACTTTGAGGATTAATGAGATTCGTTGCATAGAAGATTTATTGTCGTCAACAAAAGCTTTAAAGCAACTGATTACTGAGAACATGGCCGAAGAGGAGGAACAGGTACCCTCTCTCTCTCTCTCTCTCAAAATTTAATTTTTTATTTTTTGACAATTTGTAATAAAAAATAAATTAAAGGATAAGAAATAATTTTTAACATTTTTTAGCGGTAAAGTGAGAAAAATAAATTTTGAAAGAAATATGAAAAAGTAATAGTAAAAACTGGTAAATTGAGTAATTTCTCGTTAACTTATTCTTGTTTATAGAATTATACTCGTGCAATTTTGGTGGCGTAATGCAGATTAGCTTGCGTGGTCAAACCAATTTCTTCCTGCCTATATTATTATCTTATCCGTTAGTCAAGTCAACATTATTTCATGCAAAAAATAATAAATAGATAAATAATAATAAAATAAAACGTTAATATATTCGTGACTAGGATATGCGTGTAATCTTCTCGCTGACTTTTTGGTTCATTTTCAATGATTCAACTTTCATTCTAAAAACGAAACATATAAAAATTCACGCAATATATTATCTTCAAGTAGTCACTAATATGTCCACATAATATTGGCTTTCTATTTCTATTATTTTATTGGCGATATAGGTTTGTCATTAATTCTTTTAGATTGTTCTATGATTTCTTATCAAAGAGTATTTTTATATTTTACATGGACCTGGTAGTTTTTAGTTTTAAGTTACCACAAATCGTTGTAAAAACTTTTAACTCATTCACAAATCGTATAAAAACTTTTAACTCATTCACAAATCGTTATAAAAACTTTTAACTCATTCACAAATCGTTTATATTCTATAATACAATATAAAATTATTACCACGGTAATATTTGGGGGTGTCTGTTGCTTTGCTTACACCCATTTAATTCTAATACCATCACATATACACGTTTACACTATGCAAAAAATCAAGATAGGTTCCCGCACATATATATATATATATATATATATATATATATATATATATATATTCAATTTTTAACCTTTATGCTTTACCTGGGCTTCCAAAGACAGTCACCAAGTTCTGTTTCTATAAACATAATAAAGAAAGAATTGGAGACAGATAATTGAAGCTTATTGTTTACATGCATGTGAAACTAAAACTTCTGCCATAAAAAATTATTTATTTCAAGAAACTTGAGAAGAAAGGAGTATGATATCCAATTAATAAAGTGTAAATCCATGAAGATCACTTTCCAAAAGTGTACCCGTTGCTGTGGGTGGTTTCTCCCAAACGAAAATTAACACTAGAACTGTATTTCGATGGTATTGGCAGGTCATTCCTCTGCTTCTGGAAAACTTTTCGAGCGACGATCAAGCGTCTTTGGTCTGGCAATATCTCTGCGAAATTCCAGCTTACTTGCTGGTTAAGGTATTATCTTCCATGTCGGCCTCTCTTTCGGGTCAGAAATATCAGGACCTACTTGACTGCTTAACCAAGATTGTCCCCAAAGAAAAGATCCTTCACCAGGTTTACATACATTATACATACACCTCTTTCTATCATTGACAACATTGATGATGAACATACCATTGTGTGCTAATCAAATGAAGCTATTTTTTTTTTATATCTACAGGTCATTTTAAAGTGGATTGAAAGGAAAGAGGCCCATGAATATGATAATAGAGAATCAACGACTAGTCTGATTGAGAATATTGGATCGCACCCGATAGACGATACATTGCTGTGGCACAAGGCCGTAAAGAAAGAGCTGAATGAGACATTCGAGAAGATCAAGAGCATGTATCTCTCCGGTGATTTTCAGAGCCGACTAGAGTTCGATGAGAGATTCAAGTTCATAACAGAAGTCTGCCTCTTTCAAAGGTATTTCATTCTCTTGTGAACTTTTCGCCACTTTTCATATCTTTGTTCCCAAGCAATGATAATTTTTCATCTTGTTCAAGTCTTGCAAGAGACAAAGTGACATTCCCTTCTGTTTTCGGAGAAGCATCGCCATTCAATCAACATTCTGAGCAACAAATAAATTTCAACAAGTTCCGGGATTTGATCAAAAATTCGAAAGAAGAGTCCTTTCTTTCGTCGGCTGAGTTTTACACTAAGCTATGTTCTTATGTCGACCAAGTAAAGGAAAATATTGACAGACACTTGTACATTGAAGAGTCCCGGGTAACTACTTGTTAGTTGA
The DNA here is from genome assembly GCA_958296335.1 of Urtica urens. Taxonomy (NCBI): domain Eukaryota; kingdom Viridiplantae; phylum Streptophyta; class Magnoliopsida; order Rosales; family Urticaceae; genus Urtica; species Urtica urens. Next base: position 17,239,150 of record OY282530.1, on the reverse strand, counting down.
CATTGAAAAATACATAATCATATTTCACTAATACGATTATCGGAATTCCAATAAAATAAAATTAAACTTATGTAGGTTCTTCCACTAGCTCGAGATAAGTTCAGCCCCGAAAGACAACGGAGTCTTTTGCGTCAAAGCTTATCCATGATGCCACTGAGATTGATTCAGAAAGTTTTGCCGTGGCTCGCACGAAGACTGAGCAACGAGGAAGCTAGAAGATTCCTGAATAATCTGCAATCAGCAGGTTGCTGCGCTATTTTTCACAGCGCTACTTTTCTGTAGTATCAATGAATTCTTACCCGGCTTTGTTTTCCATTCTTATCATTTAGGTCCATCGTCGGATTCTGGTCTGATGAAACTCTTCTGCAACTGGGCCTCCAATGTCGACTTTTGTGTCATCAACAATGGAGGCTTAGTGAACTGTGGTATAGAACAGCCGATTGATATCATGTTCAAAGTGCACAAAGCCATACGCCGAGACATGGAACATCTGAGCTCCGAGTCCAGGAGGATCCGCGATGGAGACGAGGCTTTTCTACATCATTTCATCGGCAAGTTTTGCTTGCTTTGGGGTCTACGCAAGTCTTGTAGCAACTCCGAGGATAACATAATATACCCTGCGCTCAAATCCAGAGTGGAGTTTTCGTACGCGTTGGATCACGAGAAAGACGAGAGACTTTTTGAAGAGATCTTCAGGCTTCTCTCCGATCTTTCCAGATTTCACCAACAATGTTTCGATACTGGAAGATATCACAAGCTGTCGAACAAGCTTGAAGTGCTGTGCGATTCGATGAGGGTGTCGATAGATCAGCACAGTGCGAGGGAAGAGATTGAGCTCTGGCCTTTGTTGAGGACTGAGTTCTCGGTGGAAGAGCAAGAGAATATGATCGGTTACGTTTTAGGGACCACCTCCGCGGAAGTTCTTCGGGTGTTCTTGCCGTGGCTGAGCTCTTCGCTGGAACAAGACGAGCAGAGGAAAATGATGGAGATCTTCAAGAGGGTAACGAAGAACACGATGTTCGACGAGTGGCTCGAGGATTGCTCGAAAGAAAATCTATTATCTGTTTCTCGTAAAGGTACGAACAAATCACTATTGATCTCTTTTTCACTTTTTTTCTTTCCTTTTCTGAACGAGTCTACGGCAAACATGAAGCCTCTGTTTGAAACAGTATTCGAGTCAGGTTTGGTTGAAGAACACTTGGCTCGTGGAGATCGGATTCTCAGGCCTCGTAAGAATGGCCCCAAAAAGGACGTTCATCCCAGTACAACTTCTAGTCCGACAAGAAATATAAAGCTTCTGCAGAAATATATGGCAACGTAACATTTCTCTTGGCTTTATATTCCATCATTTTTTTTCTCTAGTCACGCAAGTAAACTCCTAATGTGGTTTTTCTTTTGATTCATTTATAGCCGTTGGAAGGCTTCTCAGAAGAGACTACCTCGGACACATCAGAGCTTGATCGGACGGTCAGCGTCGTTTCGAGATCCCGAGGAGAGAGTGTTTGGGTGTGAACACTACAAGAGAAACTGCAAGCTTCGAGCCAACTGCTGCGGCGAGCTTTTCACTTGCAGATTCTGCCATGATAGCATCAGTGACCACTCTATGGACAGGTATATATATATATATACATATAGTCACCTTTGTAAATCGACTTCTTGATTTGATTGATCAACAGGAAAGCGGCGTCGGAGATGATGTGCATGGAATGCCTTGAGATTCAGCCGATCGGCCCAATTTGCAATACGCCTTCTTGCAATGGACTTCCAATGGCAAAGTACCACTGCAGTATATGCAAGCTTTTTGATGATAAGAGGTATTACCGAATGCTTGGAAAAGCTTGTTTGTGTTGTGATATATATAGTTTTACACTGGGTGCTCCAAAACTTTAGGAACTGTTCGGTATAGAATAATCTTACCAATGGAACTATATTGGGTCAAAAATCTAGTTTTCGGATAGAATTTTCATAGGGGTCTGATCTGATATTTGGTATACTTTTGGGTCTACAAAATGACATTTCTCTGTACAAATTTGGTTTGGTTTTTAAGATTTTTCTCAATACTTTTGGGTCTAAATTTATTTTCATTTCCCAATACTGAGAATATAATCCTAAAACTAAATAAAACGCTTCAAAACGTGGGAGTATTTGGTCTAAGAACAAGGTATCAAGATCAAAGGCATCTTGATTATATGAGAAACAAGTAAAGGATTGTGCAGGAACAGAATTGAGCTGTGTCCTAATATCTGAGATTTGAACAGGAAAGTTTATCATTGCCCATATTGCAACATATGCCGAGTCGGGTCGGGGCTGGGAGTTGACTATTTCCACTGCATGTCATGCAATTGTTGCATGTCCATGAAGCAGTTGGAGCACACGTGCAAGCCAAAGTGCCTGGAAATCAGTTGCCCAGTCTGCGACGAGTTCTTGTTCACTTCGGTCAAACCGGTCAAAGCTCTCCCATGTGGCAACTGTACTCACGTCACTTGCTTTCTGGTCACTAACACTCTCTGCCTTAATTCATTTCACTCTCAAGTCTCGCAAGCTATTATAGCTCAAGTATTTTGTAATGATGTTTTAACAGGATTCCGAGTCAAGCCCCTGCAAATGCTTAATCTGCAACCAAACTTCAGGGGACACAACGGTAATTGTCAAATGAATGACACTTTTTTAGTACATGGGCCTGACTGAAACTGATTCTCTGTAAGCTATAATTTCGAAGGCTTTAGCAAAATCAACATCCGTGGTGGTTGAACTTGGTGATCATTGGAAAATGAAGCCATGGAATCACATTGAGAATGGGAGACGAACCGAAGCGCCTTCGTGGCTTGGTGACCACACCTCCAAGAAAACAGCTGTCTTTGCCTTGGAAAGTTTTTTGGTACGCCATTTTTACCTCTTCTGACCCTTTCACAGCACAAAACACAATTAATTCAGAATCTCTCAAAATCTGTGTTTCGTAACAATGTGCAGGAAGAGAGGGTATACCCTTTTCTGGTGTCGCTGCGAAGCTCTAGTTTCAACGGCCAGAGAGCTCGGAGGATGATCATCGGGAAAGAAGGAAGCAGAAGAGCAGAGCGTATATTCTTCTGTTGCTTTGCGCTGTTCTCTTTGGTGGTGTTCTGTGTGATGAGCAGCCTCACAGTTTTGCTTTGCCTCAAGCTCATGGGAGGGGGCGGTTATGGCTTCCCTTAGTAAATACTTTTTTCGTTTTATGAAATGATTTTTCGATGATGACATTCAGTCGGATTCTGAATAAGCATGAAATAAAATCCTTGGACTGGTTGGTGTCAGATGATCAGTTGCAAGTTGCTCGGGCTTGAAGGATCATGAGAATTTCAAGTCATGTAATTTCAAATTTTCTTTTCTTTTATCATTGCCTAAGAAATAATAAATCCCTAGTAAAGAATCATTTATGGCCTAAAGCAGAAGCTAGCACGGGATTATTATACCAACATCAGAGGAAAAAAGTTCCCTCATCTGCAACGCCTTCCCAAACGCGACAAACCTCCAAAGTCTAAGCTTGACCTCCTCTTGCTGCTCTCAAAGCCCTAATCACCTAAAGATGAGACTCAGGCTACTTCTTTTAAGAGAAAATCTGCCCCAAGTGTGACATTGCTGCATTTCTGTGACATCAAATTGTGTATTTTAAATATATCAGAGCCTCAGTATGGTTTCTACAGTCTGCCACAGACTTACAATCACAGCTGTGACAAGAGACGGACAAATGGCAGTAGTATTATTAGTATACACTCCTTCCGTGTACAAAAGAAGTTCCCTCCAATATTTCAGTATACAGATCTCTTTGACTCTAACACCAAATCTACGAAAGAACTACACCAATTAATACAAACACTACCTGTACATACTATTATTATTGGGCCTTCCATTATCACTGTAGAACTGCATTCGATCTTCTTCTGGGACCCGGAACGGATGTGCACCGTTGCTCGGGAGTGTTCTCGCAGATCCAATATCTGACGGGTAAGGATGCGAAGGTTGTGGCCTATAGCTGGACTGTGCAGTCCGGATCTCCAAGTATGGATCGAAGTGCGAACTCATTAAAGAGGAAGCATTCTCGGTAAAGTTGGGCCGATTTTCGGCTTCATTGACGGCAAAGTCGGTTGGTAGTCTGAAAAGGCCAGCACACCCGACAGGCATCTCCGCACTGGAGGCTGAACAGACGGAGGTTGTGGCTAAGATTCCGTGGGGGGGCGGTCTGGTCATTTTCAGGTTCAGCTGTGATTTCGCCTTTTTCAGAGCGTCCAAAACGCTCTCTAGACTGTTTTCGGGATTGTGAGGCACCAAAGCGTAGAGGTCGTTTTGGCTTCCTCTCTGCGAACTGCTTCCGGTTTCGGACGAAGGGCGTTCGAAAGAATGGATGCTCGACGACTGGTTGAAATGTGGGTTGTGACTCGAGTTCTGTGGAGGTCTCGGGTTGTGACTTTCTGGGATCTCTGGAGATTTATTTTTCTTTGATGTTGGAAGATCGGAAGCAATAGGGTTTAGGCCTTTGCTAGTCTGGTTCGGTGAATCGCCGTTACTGACTTGTCGAGTTGGTACGAGACCTTTTGATTGTGGCTTTGGAGGCTCCGTGACCACAGTTACTTGATCGGCTTTTCCTTCTTCGGTGTATGAGATGTCAGTCCCAATGTTTGACGGTATCTGAGCCTTGAGTTCTTGTTCTTCAGTTACGTCCGACTGTATCCCAGGATCGTATGAGTCCTGCACGATTGATAGCTAACCCCAATCAGTTATTCATTTTTAAGGGCGTTGAGAAATCTTTTTAAGAACAGAATATGCTTACGAAGCACATGGATAATAAGTTCTAGTATGCAGGAAGAAGTAATATGAAATTTATGTTCCCGATGAGATTCGAATAAGAGATTTTAAAACATAATATACAGGTAAGACTTTGGAAGAGTAATAATTTTAAATCCCGAATGCCCTTTGAAGCTTTCCTAAAAAGAAAGTAAAATACAGGAAACGTAGGGCCTTCTGGATTTGACCAAGCTGGTGGTTTGTGTACAGATTGAAACCTTAAAGTTCGGATTATGTTGGCACCTTTCTCGCTATAAAAGAGAACACCACTGCGTTCATTTTAGCATTCAACTTGCAGAGGAGATGTAAGGATTCCTACATATAATACCTTTTTATTTGATTGATAATCATATAAAGCACCAACTAAAAGCTACAAGGTCAAGTGAACTCTAAACTATATTTTCAACAAAACAAGAGATAAATATAGCTAAAGACGTGTGTGAATATGTTACGAATTAATCGCGAAATGGAACACGTCACAGTGGAAGGAGGTTCAATCGACCGAATATTACTATTGCCAAATGAAATTAATTACAGAGAAGCTATGGGAGATAAACAGAGACAGCTCTATACTCTCTGACAATCAATTTAAACAAATACAAGATAGAATTCTCTTCAACCTCAGTTTACATTATTCCCCTCCTTTGTAAGAACTTTCTGCGGGTAAACAATTCTAAAAGCACGTAATACCCTAGCATTTTACTAATCACAATATGAGAGAGTAAGATCAGATTTATTTTTATAAAGAAACTCCCGAGTTAGATCATCCTAGAACGCTGCAATCAGTTAACTTGGTTGGCACAACTACTATGGAAAAAACATTTACATATAAACCTACACTACGTAATTTGACAGTTACGAGTCATAAAGAAAACTGGAAGAAATTTGCAGTCCCAAAAACCGATATATAAACGAAAAAGGTCAAGCTAAAGCATACCAGTGTAATATTGTTATTTTCGCTAAACTTCTCTTCCCATTTCCTTTGAGCCTCTTCCATCTCTTCGTATCGGTCGATAAGCCGGGCCTGACCTTTCAGTGCCTCTTTTATGTCTTTCACTGGCACATCGCCATTGACATCATGGCAAATGGTTATGTTTCTTTCATTCCCTACACTTTCAGTACCTTCTCTTCCAGTCTCAGCAGTAGAATCCGAGTGATTGGTAATGCCATTTGGCTGGCTAGAATCTCCATTTTCTTTCACATCAAGCTTGGCTTGTTCTGCTTTGCGCTCAACCGCCATTCTGCAATCATAAAGCAACTCAGTTGAAAATGAAGAGAGCATGTATTTTTTTCCCCAATATACCCCACTTAAATAGTGCATTACTTCATAATTTTCAATTATCAGATTTGTGAGTGAGTTATGGCACTAATGCTTAGTAAGTATGCATATCATTACTCAGTAGCATCCTTAGCAAACCTTGTTAGAGCCAAACAAAGATGACAGTTTACTAACCTTGCTTCTCTTCGTCGGATTTGACGGCATGATTTACCTAGCTGTTGCTTTGAAGATGATGAACCAATTGATGAAACACGGTGCTTCCTCAGAGATTGATTCCTGTCCTTTTCAAGAGACCGTTCAAAATCACAACGGCCTTTCCAAGAGAGGCTTCTATGACCAACTGGAGAACAATCGTGATCGGAACTCGAATCAATTAGTCTTTTGGAAACAATAGAGCCGTTACCCTCTGTGGATTCTCCGTTACCCCCCATGGATTCTCGGTTGGTTTCCTGATCAGAATCTGAATCAACTGCTTCAAGCGTGTCACCCATTCCCCGGCTCTCCAAAATGGACAGAACATCCTCTGTGGCTTTCTCGGCCATTTTTCTCTGGAGAGAAATTATTCGAAGTTGTTCCTCAAGGTCCTCTACCTGATTTTTTATCTCCCGTGAGAAACAGGAAAGCGGTGTGAATATCACTAGGATTTTTTTAAAAGACAAAATTTAACATACCCTTCTCTCGAGTTCATTGGCTCGTTGCCTAGCACTTTTCGAGACAGATCTTTCTGCGAGCAGTCTAACTCGGAGGTATTCGATGGTCCTTGCAGAAGAATCATCATTGGCTTTCCTAGAACTGATGTTGGACGGTAATCAGTTAGAACCAACTTTGTATTTTATTCAAGTTAAAGCATAGGCAAAGCACAAACTTTTAAATGTTTTGGACTCAATCCGAATGCTCATTCAAATAGAAAGATTGTGAATGCCTCAAATACAAGACAATGTCATAAAAGACCATAAATTTCACTCTCTTAAACACTTTCACCCTTAAAATATACATTTCCTAGAACTCCACATACAAAAGGTATCACTAATAAAAGCAGCTACTTTAAAAGGAACTGAAAAAACACAAGCTTAAAGGAAATTGTGGCTATAGATTTCTGCCATTGTATAAGACTAAATCAACACAATCTAGCAACGAAAAAGAAATCATCATGCTAAAAGGTATGAACAAACAAAAAGAGCGATTTTTTCCCTCCTGTGTTATAATAGATTGAGAATCCCTGAGCTAATGGAACCATCACGACCACAAATTATTAGATAACCTCAGCTCAAAGTGATAATCTAAACTTCCAGAGATGATTTCATGAAATATTTACACTTAAAAACAAATATCAATATAAACTAATTTAACGATGAAGGTATCCAGATCAGCCTTACCTCTGATCTAGCTTTTCCAGACGAGAATCAGCCATTGTCAAACAGAGATATAGAAAGCGACAACAAAAATAAGGCGGCACAACTTGATGTATTTATACAAGGGGGGAAAAGGAATCAAAAGTTGAGCTGACTAAGAATCTGAGTGGACTTTCAAGCTCGGAACGCGAAATTGAAAAGAAATCCACGTACGTTGAAACTTCAACTCCAGAAATGGTCTAATCTATAGAAGAAGCGAGATAAGTGTTTGGTCACCAAGAATCTAAAGGTGCGACCATTTCTTGTTTGCCTTTCTGAGCACTGTAGAGAAGAGAAGTGGAAATGAAATGAGAGAGCACGAAAATGAGAAGGAATGGGTCTGAGTGTGACTCTGAGTCTGAAGAGAGGAAAGTTCTTGTCCATTCGACGCGACCAAGTTTTAACTCTTTTATTAAAAGCATTGCCAACTAACCCAAATGCTCATATTTACTTACCAAACATGGCAACACCTCATAAATCCTCGATCGTTCGAAAAACAAAACAAAACAAAAATCGTAAAAAGTACAGCAAGGATCATAAATTCTTTAAATTTATGTGGGTGGGTATATATATAATGCACTTGGTCTTTTTCGATATCAAGTTGATATCTAGTAAAAAGATTCACCGTAAACAAAATAATAAAAATAATGTTAATTTAGATATACAGTCAATTGAAATAGAGGAATAGCCCGGAGCATTTTTTTCCAAAATTTATTAAAATATGTTTTACTCTAAAATAGAAGTAAATTTTACATAAAAAAACGAATTTTTCTTTAAAAAAATTAATACAAATATCATATATACTCTATTATCGGTATAAAAAGAAAATTGATTTGCAACAACGTTTAAACTGTTGTCTTACATTTTTTTCTATTTTTATTTATTTTGTTATAATGTAACCGATTAAATTGACTCTAAATTAAAAATAAGGTTAAAATTTAAAAAATTTGATTTTTAAGTGTGTTTTGTCTTTTGTATTTGTAGATTGGAAAAAAATACTTTTTAGTGCATTTTAATGTAATCAACAACAAATGATATTACTTTGAGCAATTCCTCTTTAAAATATGAATTTATAAAATGTTCACTGTTTAATTAAAATTAATAAAATTATATAATAAAAAATTAAAGCTAATTATTTAATTAGAAGTGGCTAGCACCTCCTTCATTTAATTTGAAATGTTTTTAAAAAATAAGAATAATACCGTAAGGGAATTATGTCTTGTTGTTACATTCAAATTAACTTATTTTTATTAGACAAATATCGCATAAATTATGTTACTAGTCTGTTGAGATATCTTGGAGCAGCACTGGAAAAATTCAAACTAACTAGAGGCCTACGACAAGTAGACCCGTTATCGGCATTCTTGTTTATTATTACCCCAGAGGTCTTGATCATTTATTGGCCAAATCGGAATGGGTAGGTGAGTTTAAAGGTATCAGTATTGGGAGAATGTTCCTTCAATTTTGCATCTTGTGTTCGCTGATTATACAGTATTTTTCTGTCACGCTGAGTTGGAAAATGTCAAGGCAATAATGAAGTGTCTTGGTAAGTACGAGCAGTGATCAGGACAAAAAATCAATGTCGCTAAATCTCGGACAATGTTCTCCACTAATTGCATGTCGGCTACAAAAGCAACGGTGAATAGTTTTCTCAGGATGAATGAAGTTAGTAGGGACGTGATTTCCTTGGGAAACCCGCTCTTTTTGGGGAGAAACAAGTCGAAAGATTTTGAAGAGATTAAGTCGAAAGTCCTCGCCAGGTTAGAAGGATGGATGGCCAGGTGTATCTCGATGGCAGGCAGAGGGCTACGCTCATCAAAAATGTTTTCTCTCTCTCTCTCTCTCTCTCTCTCTCTCTCTCTCTCTCTCTCTCTCTCTCTCTCTCTCTACTTCATTCCCCACGTGAGGTACCTCGAGGAACGACTTCCAACCAGAATAGTTCCCTAAGATCCGAGATCCAAGCGTCGAGACGACGTTGACCCAAGTGTCTCTGTTTTGCCCGATCTTGTCGATTCCTCCTCGTCATCCTATAACTCCACCCAAATTATACTAATGTTCAGAGTCAGAGAGGTAAACAGAGGACCCCCTCTGTTTTCTCTTCTTAGTTCACGTTAGTTTACTCTTTTCAGATAACAGAAGGACTCGAAGACCACGAGAGAGCTAAGAGACAGTCCAGGACACCGGACCCGACACGCTAAGGCCGAAGCGAGGGTCACTCGCCCCGAGCGGGGATCTGACCGCTTAAGTCTCTAAATGTTGTCCAAATTGCAGCGACAACAAAACCGGTGATTTTAATGTAGCGCTACCGTCGGGATATATGGTCGGGAAACGCTAAAATGGATTATATGAATGTCGTAGTCCATAACATAGATTTGGCGTGGAACCTTAACAAAAGAATTATTACATTTAAAAAAATTGAAAGTAGTCACACCGGGGATGCTATTTTAGAAATATTATTAAAGGTTATAGAAGAATGGCACCTAAAAATAGAATAATATCTATAATTCTAGATAATGCAACGAACAACGATGCTATGATTCGAGTTTTACGAGTTAAAATTCTTAATCAAGAAGCTCTTTTACATCAACGATGTGCAACACATATAATAAATCTCGTCGTAAAAGCAGGATCGAGACATTTTCAAGACTCAATTGATAAAATTAGAGATTCAATTTCATGGTTAAATAGTTTAACGTTTAGGGTAGATGAAGTAAAAAGAAGATTTTTTTTCAACGGATTAGCGAATGAACTTTTCATACCGATGTTAAAATTAGATGGAATTCCACTTACTTAATGTTAAACCATTTTTTAGCCGATAGGTATGTAATGTTATTGTAAAATATGTTAACCGAGTAGAAATATGTTAACCGAGTAGGAAATCCTGACATATTAGAGGAGGATATCGATAAATGTTCATGTTATATGCGATTTCGAAAAAAAAAAAAAATTAAATGGATTTTGAGAAAACCATCTAGATGCTAGTCTGGTCAATTTCTCTACAAAAAATAATATTTTCATCAATTTCAGTTATATTTTATGACAAAAATAATTCTTTTTTTTGGCAATATCGATCACCATAAATTTTCGGACTTGTTCACGAACTTTGCTGAGTTTTTCACAAATTTTGCGGGTATTTTAAAATTGGAAGTGTGTTAGCGAATGGATTTATAATAAACAGAAGGATGAAAAGGTAATTTGCTGAATGTGAAGAAGGGATTGTTGGAAAAAAGAAAAGAAAAATGTATTTTATAATGAATCGAGAGATCGCAGTTATATTGGGTAGTCAGTCCAACAGAACAAGAACAGTTAAAGCTTCGGTAATACTAATAATATTAATAATAAAAAAGCTGGTCTGTGACACAGAGATCGAACTATACAAAAATGCATCACTGGGTTCGAGCTTCTTCATCTGACTTCTCTGGGAATATTCCCCGCCCTCGCAGGTTTGAATTTTGATATATCTTACTCGCTGTTCTTCCATCTGAATTTCGCGATTCCCGGACTTTGATTCTTAACGAGTGTCGTAACTTTATGGGATTCGAAAAGTGGCCACACGGCTGTGAATATTGGCAAATCCAAGGTCGTCGTTTTTGGCGGGTTCTTCGACAAGAAGTTTCTAAACGACATCTTCGTATTCGATATTGGTACTTCCTGAGTTTAATTCGATGTTCTCATATATTCGATCTTGAATTCGCCTTTTTTGTCAATTTCGTTTACACGTCTATACCATGAAGCTTTCACTACAATTTTAGTGTTTTGCATTGCTTCTGGAGATATGTCACATAAGGCTATTTCAATTGGGATTTTGACCATTGAGTAATGAGACCAATGATTGGATGAGTTGAAGCTTTAGTTCTCTAATCTCGATTTTGGGTTTTCTACGGCCTGAAATTATTTATCCCTGACCATTGAGAAAAAAAGTTTGTTTCTTTCAATTAATTTTGTCTGTAAACTGTTAGCTGATTATAAAAGTGAATTCGTTGCTGGATCAGAGAAGAAAGTATGGTTTCAGCCAGAGTGCACAGGAAGCGGCTCCGATGGACAAGTTGGGCCAAGCCCACGTGCATTTCATGTTGCAGTTTCTATAGATTGTCACATGTTCATTTTTGGTGGTCGTTTCGGTAGCAATAGGTATGTTTTAATTATAGTATGACCTCTTTTGATGTATCCACCAGTTTGATTGTTGCGGAAATTGGCTTTCAGATTGGGTGACTTTTGGGTCATCGACACCGGTAAGAACAAAGCTGACTAGTCGTTTTTAAAGAAACTCTCTTATCTCCTCCGTAATGTGATTGATTTGCCATTCTTTTCTCTAGACATTTGGCAATGGTCAGAGTTGACCAGTTTTGGGGACTTACCATCAGCACGGGACTTTGCATCTGCATCTGCTATTGCAAACAGAAAAATTGTTATGTGAGTATTCATGTGTACTGAAATAATTAAGTGATGATTTATTTTTACCGTGTTAATTGAGAATATGGTCCCGATCCAGGTATGGAGGGTGGGATGGGAAGAAGTGGCTGTCTGATGTATTCGTCTTAGACACTAGTACTAATCTCTCCTTCTGTCAACTTTGATACGAACTAATTTTGTTCATTCCATCATTAATCTCTCGATCTCTTCTTTCTTGAAAAAAGTATCACTTGAATGGACTGAGCTGTCCATTACTGGAGTATTACCTCCTCCGAGATGTGGCCACACAGCTACAATGGTTGAGAAACGGTTATTGATCTATGGTGGAAGAGGTGAACTAACATACCATATTATGTTTGTACTTTTCCTGAAATGATTCAAATTTACCACTTAATTGGCCTTGACATGGATACATACAATTTTGAAGGAGGTGGAGGTCCAATAATGGGTGATTTGTGGGCTTTGAAGGGTTTGGTTGAAGAAGGTCAGTAATAAAAAAATTATTATTCCCCAATTTTATTTGATAAACGTACTTTTCCCTAGCTGTTCTAGCAATGTTTTTTTTTTTATTTCGCACCCATCTTGAATTAGTTTATGTTTGCTAATTTTCCGAACTAATAGCTTTTTCTTTCTTACCATTATAAAGATTGAACATATGAATGTTCAACGACTTATGTCACCGTAGGAGCTCCACTTCTTAGCTCGCTTACATGTTCCATGTTTTGCGAATTCGAGCATACACCTAATATGACTAAATGTGCTCACGTGAAGATTTAGCAGCTTTTAAACAATGACTTGGAAGTCTAACCGAGATTTGAAAAAATTGTTCCCTAGCTCTTTACGTTAGCAATTTTGATCTTCCGTTTTGAATTAAAGATTCTTGTTTCGTCTTTGTTGTGGAAGAAAGAGAATGAAACACCTGCATGGACACAATTAAAGCTTCCCGGGCAAGCTCCTTCGGCTCGCTGTGGACACACAGTTACCTCTGGAAGGCACATTGTAAGTCACGCTCTCAAACCCCGTTCAGCTATCTCGTTGCTCTTCACTTCACGTCTTGCTCTTTATTCTCCAAAGAAACTTTAGTGGCGGTTAAAAAACCAATGATTAAGATCATGAGGATCACTTTGATATAGCAAGGAAGGATTGGGATAATATTAGTAATTTTGTTTCCTCTATCATTCTCTCTCAGTGCTTGCATTGACTCATTTACTATATAAAGGCTACTTAACAACAGCTAATTGTTGCAGCTTCTTTTATTTGGGGGTCACGGGACTGGTGGTTGGTTGAGCCGCTACGACATTTATTTCAATGATTGCATAATCTTAGACAGGGGTGAGCCTTTTCTGAAATACTTTTGAAGACCTCTTATTTGTTTGATCCGTGCAAGTTGTTATTACGATTTCAGATCGATCAATTTTGAAACTCCATGTAAAAATTTATTAGTCTAATCTAAGTAGAGATCTCTTTGTATCAATAGATGTCCAGAAGCTACGATCTGCGATTGTATTATGAAATTATTGTATACTTTTGATAATTGATCTCTTGATGTATTAGGATTTGTCAGTAAAGAAGATGTACGTATCAGTTCTCTGTCTCTCACCTATAATTCTTAAAAGTCTTGATTTCAAATCATAAAAGAAAGTAAATGAATAATATATGGTACATCAGTGTGTGACTTCATTATAGAAGGTTATTAAGGTGTAAACAACCTACTTTTAGCTTAGAAGTCGGTCATTGGTTATTTAACTGCTTCAATTCAATAGGTTTGCAGAACCTGTGACAACAAGAAATTGATATTTATAATAAAACTGCCTAAAAATCCTGTACTCTTTATTTATTTGTAGTTTATCTTAGAAATTAAATACAGACATACTTTAGCTCCAATGATGACCACTAGTTGCAAAAAGATGCATAAATAAAACTAGAGAAGCTTCAAACAGGATGAGAAATTCTCGAGTTTAACAATTGTTACTCGTTTATTCATGCCTTATATTTTTTGTTTATAGTTGATTGGTTTATTGTGCACTCAGTTTCTGCGCAATGGAAGCGAATGCCAACTGCAAATGAACCTCCTGCGGCTCGAGCGTACCACTCCTTGACATCTATTGGCTCGCGTTATCTGCTTTTTGGTGGCTTTGACGGAAAAACAACATTTGGTGACATATGGTGGCTTGTTCCTGAAGGTATATATATTTGCTCCGTTCAACTCTAATTTTGTATTATTACGGGATTGTGCCCTTACACCTCTTTTATAATCTTATTTTTTGGGGATGGTTGGAAATCGTTTCTTCATTTCAAAGTTTATAATTTTTGGTGGCTGTACAATTATTCGTCCATATTTTATATAAATACTAAATTTAAGTGTTACTCATAGCCGGTCACTTATAATTTTACTTGTTTGTTTCTCGTATAGAGGATCCTATAGCAAAGAGATGGACTGCCACTCCCAATAATGCCACCCAAGATAATGATTCAGCAATCGGAAATGGTAATTTATCGTCGAGAACAAAGGTGAGTTCATCTCTTAAAACTGCTCCGAAAATCTGCTAATATATATAACTTGAAATTTGAGTTCATGCGCTGATATATATGCGCTTTTTTCTGCAAATCAACAGAAAAGCCAGGAAGAACAATCCGCTGTCTCCAGATTACAGAGCAGACTTGGAATTTCAGTTTCGATTAGTAAGAGTAGGCCTCAGATTGTTGATGAATTGGAAGACAAAGAGTTCGTTGAACTAGCATCGAGTTTGGCTGACCCTGCGGTTTCCGAAAGTGAGCAAGTTGTGCAGGTACGGTCAATGTTCTTTATGCATTGAGGATGTGAGAAATTAAGAAAAGCCGAGTAATCTTGTTAGTGGTAATGCACAGGCACTTCGTGATTCGTGGAGAAAAGCTTCACCAAGCTCTGTACGGCTCAAAGAGCTTGGCCCACTGCTTCGTGACTATCATCGGCTTATCACTCGCCTCCATTGGTAAGACTGCCTTTTTATTTTATGACTTCTCTTGTCTTGACAGTCATATTTTTTTACCATAAACAGGCCAAATGGTGCATCTAGTTTTCCTGGAAAAGAAACTTATCGCTTCTATCATGTTCGGGATGTTCATCAGGTACACGTGCTATTTTATTTTATATTCTAAAACACTCATGGTCCATATAATCTCATTAAAGCTTTAGTTGTTTCTTCAGCTAAAGTGAAATGTTTCTCAGGTGACTTCTTCCTTATGATCATGATCATTCTTATTATAATTTTTTTTTTTTTTTTTTTTTGGCTTCAGTTGCGCATGGCTGATATCCCAAAGCTGCTGGAAGAGTACAGACAGCTCCCAATTAATTAAACATGAAAAAATAACTGAGGATCTTTGAGTTTAGTTTGTTTATGAATTACTAATTTTTTTAAAGTAGTTCGACTAATATGATTATACTATGCAAAGATCGTTCATGCATGAAAGACAGGGTTGAACACATTATACAATGCTAAAAAAACGCATAAATGAATCTTAATTGATATATATCTTAGTTTTGGTCATGGAACTATGTAGCTTCATTGCAGTTTCTCTGTGTGATTGCTCAACTCCTCTAGCTTCTGCATCCTCAACCTCTCACTCTCAGCCATCAGCTGATTCAAGCAATTTGATAAAGAAAAAATGGATTAGACTTCAAACGGATAAATTTCTTACATAATAATCATGATTTTTATTTTTGAGGAAATATAATAATAATCATGATTATGAGAGGCTTGTTATATCGCATTTTATTTATTTGCTACACAAGTTTTGAGACTGCATATATTACAAAAAATTTATTTAAGGAAGATGACGGTATACTGTTTTAGTGAAATATCGAGTTTGTATTTTTGTTTATTTAAAATCACAAAATTATATTTTATAATATATTACGGTGTTACAAGTTTTTCTTTTGATAATTTTTCTTTAGTGTTTGACTATTATGTATATGTAAATTTCATTTTACACCCTAATAACTTATATGTAATTTAGATAAAAAGTGGAGTGCACCTGCATAAGAAATGGATAAAAATAGACCGTTGATTATCAATAAAATCACTAATTCGAGTTGGAAATTAGACTCGAATTGTAATTCGAAAACAAAAGAAAAATTATCTCTTTTGGGGATTGATTTTTTTTCAAGGTAAATTTTCATTTGTTTGCGATAATGATGATTGAATTTGCGATTTTCAACTTATAAGTCATGTGATAATTATCACTAGAGTATCTATTTACTATCACGGAGAGAGAGTGACTTTTATTACTTTGATTTGATTCAAGTCTATATTATATTTAACATTTATAATTTGAAAGTTAGATTACTAATTTGAGATTTGGTTTGGAGTTTATATCAAAGTCAAAATTCATGAAAAGTCAATAAAATAAATATTTATAACACATTAATTTTATGCTATAATTATGTCATTTAATTGAACAAAAAATACAAACTCCAGACATTTGAAAATCAAATGTTAAAATCAACACAATACTAAAGATATATGCACAATTTTCCTTTTATATATAATTCCTACTATCTCTCAACTCCCGATTGTTCCTATATTTTTTGTTGTATGTAAAATAATAATGTAGTTTTAATTTTAATCTATTAATAAATAAATAAATTATTTTAAAAACAGTAAAATCATAATGTTATTTACATTTTAATCTCTTGATTAGTACATAAATAAAAATTTACTTAATAAAAAAGTAAAATCACATTGACATTACATTTTTTTACTAGTGTTTCACAATATGTAGTTGAACATATAATTACAAATTTGTCAGCATGTTAATTATGAAAGCATTTTTCGTGTCCATCAAGCTTGCATTACAACCTATTATTTATAATACTGAATAGAACATAGAGCCAAAAAAATGCTCTTCACAATTTGGAAAGCAGAATTAGTACCTCCGTTAATGCGGTGACGAGTTGAGATTTCTCTTTGGTTTTTTCGTTAAACATGTCAAGCAGTTCCTTATACTCTTTCTCCTGTACCTCAAAAAAACAGAGCAAAATAATAAATTAGAATTCAAACCCGAGATTAAGAAACAATGGCAAATGATTAACCTTCTTCTGGCAGCTGAGTCCCAGCGGCTTGAGCTCTCGATTCGTCAAGTCGATTCTCTTCCTCACATTCGCTACTTCCTTCCTCAGAGGATCCGCCAATTCCTCCAATTCCTGCAGCCATTTATTTATTCATTTCTGTGCTGCGAGTTCATATATTAGGGTTTCATTTCATTACCTCCCAGATGTGAGCGAGACGGCGAGTTTCTTCTTCAGCACGGCCTAGTTGAAGCTCAACCTTGTCCTTGACTTCCATTTTCCTCTTCTCGATCTCTTCTTCTCGAGCTCGGAACGTGGAAATGGCTAGTCTCGACGATTCCTCGTCAACGTCGAGGCCACGATCCTCGCTGCTCTGCTTCCCGTCCGTACCAGTACCACCATGGCCGATACCGCTTCCCAAGCTCCTCATTCTCTGCATTATCTTGTTTCTCACCACTCTAACCAAAACCTTGTTCGCTATGAAATTATACACTACTCTTACGCATCCAAACAGTCCTTCCGTTTTCTTCTTTTTAACCGTGTCTTGTTCCATTGCTTTTGCTTCACTGCTTGCCATTTTCTACGGAGAAGAACAATCCTTGAAGGAAAGGAAATCAAAGAAATGTCAAAAACAAGGGACTGCTTTTCTTTTTCTTTTTTTAAGTTTTTTAATCTTTGTGTGTGAAGGTTTTCGGGCCAAACAGCTACTTTAGTTTTTTAAACATTGGAAGGTTTACCTTTCCAGGTATGTATTTCCACTTTGTTGACATCATTGTAGTTCCTGGAAACTAAATATTATATATATTTTTTTTTATTTGTCCTATTCATTTAATATTCCCACTTACGAAAGCGGTGCAGTTTTCAAAATTCTTCGCCGGGTCAAAATTTGAAAAAAGAATTTCATTTATAAACTTCAAATTATAAAAAATACCGAGTTTAAATTTTTTATTTGAGAAATATTTAAAATAACTTTTAAATAAAAATCGGATAAAAATACTTATATATAGATATATTATTTAAATTTTTCAAAATTTTTTAAGAGATTAAATTGAAGTTCGAAAATTTTATAGTACAATCGATAAATGATTAAATTGTCAAATAAATTTTTAGTTTTCTTTTTGCAGAAATTATGTGTATTATTTATAAAAATATTTTTATCCGATTTTAGTATTTTTTTTTTCCTAAATATCTTTTGAATCATGAGTCTAAACTAAGGATTTATTTATTTATTTTTATTTTTCTTGAAGTGGGGATCGAACTCGCTATACTAGATGTGCACTATAAAATGAAAAATTTCATTTCAAACTGACTGTAAATAAATAAGAAGAGCATAAAGTGACAATAATAGCCCTACTATTACCTGGAAAGCAGAAAGAATGACCACTAATTGATGGTTTCGTTTTTCCTTCTCTCCTCACTTTAGTCTGTCTTACTGACTCATGACTAGTTCCAGCCTTTCAAGTTCAAGACGCCCCACTTTGTACACCGATTTGTACCGGTCATCAACCAAATCATAATTTGCTTACAATTAACAAAACAATGTTAATGATAAAAAAAACTCGTTTAATAATATTTAACTTATGGCACCAAGCGAATAATAGTGAATATATATATATATATATCAATGATTCAAATAACGTTAGTTAGATGTAGCAAATTCAATCGTATTGACGTATTGATCATCTAGAAATATTGATGAAAATTGCATAATTATTTGAAATACCTTCTTTATCCACTTATCGATCGCAAACTTATGAGAAGATTTAAAAAGAATTGGTCTTGCTTAAGGTAATTGTCGGTATACCGTCACCGCAAAAATCAACTTCTCGGTTAAAAAAATGAGTCATCGTTCAAGTTTATAATACTGGTCAAAATATCATCAATTTATCGCTTTTACCGAGCTGAGTAGTTATAAAATCCAAATTATTGCCATTTTTTTTATTTTACCAATCATCACAGTGCATTTTTTATACTTATCAGCGAAAGTGGTTATAAACTTAAAATAATGTTTGTAATTTTGATTATGGATTAGTATTTGATTATGGAATTGTGATTTTTATGTTTTATTTTGAATATAAAATTCTTAATTGATAATTGATTTTGAATTTATAATATGAAGTTGTGAATTTGATAATGTATTGTAAAATAGAATTTGATTATGGATTCTGGAATTGTGATTTTTGATTTTGTATATAAAATTGTTAATTGATATCAGATTTTGAATTTATAATATAAAGTTGTGAGTTTATTATCGATTATGGATTATGGAATTGTGATTTTTGATTTTGCATTTATAGTATACAGTTGTGAAAGTGATTATGGAATTGTGAATTTTGATATTGAATTTATAATATAAGGTTGTGATTTTGAAATATATAATTGTTTATTTTGATATCGAATTTGAATTTAAAATATAAGATTATGAATATGAAATATGGAATTGTGATTTTTTATATTGAATTTGAATTTAGAATGTAAGGTTATGATTATGAAATATGCAATTGTGAATTTTAATATTGAATTTGAATATAAGATTGTGATTATAAAATATGGAATTGTGAATTTGATATTGAAATTGAATTTAGAAATTTAGATTATGAATATATGTGTTATATGATATTTGTTGGTATATCTGTTGGTATTCGGTATACATGTCGGTATACGTAACCTAGACATCGTCCTTACTATGGACAAGCACAAATGCGTACTCATCACAATTTTTAGCATAAACATTGTGAGATTTAGTTCGTTCACTACGTTTGTCGCTAAGCATTGTGAGAAAACAGTATTCCCACAATGATTAGCGTAAGCATTGTGGAAACTCCATTGTGGGATCCAACATTTGTAGTACTGCAAGCGTAGTATATGAAATTCAAAACAGTATTCTATAAAAAAAAATAGAAATGAATCAAAATTATCATAATTACAACTTGCGGCTTTACTTTCTGAGAAGTCGTTGAAGGTCTTGTACTCTTGAAAACGTAGATTGTTGCGAGAAAATGGATTTTGTTCAATATTTTTTTTATGAAGAATACAAAATGAAATAGTCTCTCCCAATAAGTTATTTTAAACTTTTGCATGAGAATATAAACTAATATACATGGATATATTCAGACACATTCCATAAACGTTCCATGAATTTAATTTTATATCTACATGTTATGCTTCATTTCTTGTCAACTAATAAGGAAAAAACACTAAATTTTTTAATAAATATCATGCCATCATTTTATCGAAGTAAAAATAACCCCCAACAACCGAAGCGGCGTTTATGAGAAAAAATGAGAGTTTGGTCTCTTCCTCGTATGGTCGTGTTTTCTCTCGTCTCTCTTGTTTGACTTTATTTGGTCTTTTCCTCGTTTGGCTGCATCATGACCTCGTTCGGCTTCATTACGATCTAGTTTGACTTTGGTATGACCTCGTCATGATATTATTTAAAGTTGCTCTTATTCGCCTTTGTTTGGCGCTGTTCACTATGGTCTATCAACACCATCCTCGAACTTCAATTTTTAGGTGATCGTTCATTTCTTTGCAAGGCAAATAAATGCTAAATATCTCTTCTCAGTCGTTACTTTCTCTCTCTCTACCATCTAGAGACGAGGTGAAACTTCCCACATTACATTTATCACAAACTATTATTTCGGACAATAGCGCGTCTGAGAAAAATTATTCGCCCCCTGATAACTTATTGTTTCATGTTTTCCTTAGGTGATATGATCAAACTCTAACATTAGTGGAAACGAGAGACGACAAATAATATCTTTCTAATCACTTACCCTGAAAGTTATTTTGGAGATATATATACAATTATGTTAATCTCCAATGAGTCGCGACTCACTCGACCACTATCATGAATAAAGACAAGTCTTGACATTGACATTCAGATTTACAGCAATTTATCACGACTCTCTCTAAACCAAACAAATATGTAATATCGAAAACTCTAAGACCGAGACATGCGTTAAGCTTTAGTCTCGGGTCCCATAAATGTTATCCGAGCAGCATATAAATCTTGTAAAAATCATGTTTTCGCGATGTACATTTTAGTAAGGTTGCATTGCAACTTGCAAGTGATGAGATGATATACACAAAACAAACACAATGCTCGTCTTTCTTTGCTTTTATGTGATGGAAAAGATTCTTCATCACTTTTCTTTTGTTTTTATTTGCATCAAATCCTTTTCAATTCCACACGATCAATGGTAAATTTGGTTCCCCGGAACCGTTGTATATGAAATTTGAGTGAAATAGTCCGAAGTGAGTGGTATCATGTTGATACAACTTGTGACAGATTTTTTAAAAAACACAACATAGTAATGCGACAAAAGAAATATTTAATAAGCCGAGGTGGCAGATTTTGATTGATTGGTTGTGAAGGAGGGATGGAATAAAAAATCGCTGCGAATTCCAAATCTAAGTGCGGAGAGCGAGAAAGGAGAGAAGACGAAGAGAGAGAAGTATGGGTTGGGCTTCAATTGTGATAAGTCCCCTGACGCCGTCGTCGCTGGGAAGCTCCAAATCGGAGCTGCTATGTTCATCGTCACCGTCTCTGAGTCTGAGTGCGAGGCCATCAAGGCAAGCGAAAGCCAAGGCGTTGAAGCTCTCCTCGCCTCGCCCGATCACCTGCAAAGCCGTCGCCGTTGAGGCTCTCAACATCGCCCAAGATGTCACCGAGGTCTTTCTCTGTTCCCTCTTCTCTCTCTTCTCGCGGAAGCAAGCCACAAAGTAAGTAGTGCTAATGGTTGCTCGTGCTGGTATTTTTTTAAAATATTATCAGCTGATCGGGAAAACTCCGATGGTGTACCTGAACAAACTGGTCACCGGCTGCGTTGCCAACGTGGCAGCCAAGCTGGAGATTATGGAGCCGTGTTGCAGTGTGAAGGACAGAATCGGCTACAGCATGATCTCCGATGCCGAGCAAAAAGGGCTCATAACCCCTGGAAAGGTAACCTTGTGAGGACCCTTTCGTAAATAGCAACTAACACATAAATCCTATCCGAATAAAAAAAAGAAAAGGCAGTTTCATTATTGAAAGAGATTCCGATTCCGAGAGGAGCTGGGCTAAGATTTTCTCCTAATTTGTTTGTAGAGTGTTTTGGTGGAGCCGACGAGTGGGAACACGGGGATCGGTCTGGCTTTCATCGCGGCCTCGAGAGGGTATAAGCTGATTCTGACGATGCCGGCCTCGATGAGCATGGAGAGGAGAGTGATTCTGAAGGCATTTGGAGCCGAGCTGATTCTGACCGACCCGGCCAAGGGCATGAAAGGCTCTGTTCAGAAGGCCGAGGACATTGTCAACAGCACCCCGAACGCCTACATGCTTCAGCAGTTTGACAATCCTGCCAATCCCAAGGTCTGCAACTCCAACCCATTTGTTGTAATCCGTTTGAATCTATATCTGGGTTTCTGGTGTTCTTTGCAGGTCCACTATGAGACGACTGGTCCCGAGATATGGGAGGACACTAAAGGAAAGGTGGATATCTTCATCGGTGGGATTGGAACAGGAGGAACCATTTCCGGGGTGGGTCGTTTCCTCAAGGAGAAGAATCCAAAGATAAAGGTGACTCTTTTTCTTCTTCTTTTCTATTCGGAGGAAGAGGGTTCACGAAATGTCGTTGCAGGTGATCGGAATAGAGCCGACGGAGAGCAACATATTGTCAGGAGGGAAGCCCGGTATGTCCTCAAACTCGCCCATTTCACCATTTCCATTGTTATGATGTTTTAATTATAATCTGCAGGTCCTCACAAAATTCAAGGCCTTGGAGCTGGTTTTATACCCGGGAATTTAGACCAAACTGTTATTGACGAAGTCGTAGAGGTCTCAAATTCTTTATGTCTCTCATATTTTATCTCTCTGCTGCGTGTCACCGCTGACACACTCGAATGTTTGGCAGATATCCAGTGATCTAGCTGTAGAAACAGCAAAGCAATTGGCTCTACAAGAAGGCTTGTTGGTTTGTACTTGATATCACAATTCCTCACTTTTTATTTCGGAAAAGAAATCTAAAATATGTTCAATCTTGAATCACGAACCAAGGTTGGGATATCCTCTGGAGCGGCCGCTGCAGCTGCAATCGAAGTTGGAAAGAGACCCGAGAACGCTGGAAAGCTCATTGCAGTAAGTACAACGAAGCATGGCAGCTGATTCTCCCGAAAAAGGAGCTCTAAATAAGAAATATAGTATTATCACTTTTGAATATCACGGCACGTACTAGTTTCTCACGGCTGCTTGTTTCATTCAGGTGGTGTTCCCGAGCTACGGGGAGCGATACCTCTCCTCCATTCTCTTTCAGTCGATTCGAGAAGAATGCGAGAACATGCAACCGGAGCCATGATTGGTGATTATTAGAAAACTCTTCTTTTTACTTCATATTTTCTCCTTCCTTCGTTGTATTGTACCCAATAATGAGTTGATTTTTTTACCCTTTTTTCTATTATTAGAATAAATTAAACCGGACCAGGTTGACTTGGTTGGACGTATGAGTCTCGCTTAATTGAAACATAACATTTTGTCGTGCAGAAATATTCTAATATTGTATAATATCTAATATAAGTTCATTAATGTTATTAAATAATATCTAATTTTCAACTTTTTGATCCAAGTTCGAAAGAGGATGCCCTTCAAACTCTTCAAATTAATACTCTCTTTCATTCTTTCCGACAAATTTTGACGAGGTACCACGGTTATGTAGCTTACTATTCTCCAGCGATGGCAACAGAACTAAATTTCTATAAAAAAAAATATTTTAAACCCTTTTCTTGAAGACAATGTTGAATTTCATCAGAATTTATCAAAATTTATTCAACCTAATATAAACTAAAGTAAATAGATAATGAGTCGTTGCTGTTTTTCAATAAAATAATTCAAAATAAAGTTTCAGTGAAATACAATAGCTTTTAAATATACTTTTATTTCATCGGAATTTATTTAAATAAAAGTAACTACTTTTTTATTCAGTCTTTGTTTGCTCTATTTACTTTTGTTTTCAATAAAATAATTCAAATTACAGTGAAGTTTAACATTTTCTCAGTGATCCAGTTTAAAGTTTTATATTAAGTTTGTAGCTGTATTTTGAAGTCAAGTTCTTTGGCATCTGATGCATCATCAGAGAATAGTACGATCTTATTGGTCGTATATCATCGGAAACTCGTATCTTGTCGGATTTGATCGTAGATTATTGAATTTCTTGGCATAGAGCAAGAGAAAGAGATATAAAATAATTGTGCTAACTAGGATAACATAGTGGTAATGCACGCCCCCTCTAAGTTGGAGGGCGTGGGGATTCAATCCCCACCGCAAGCAAAACTTGCTTTAAAAAAAAAAAGATTTAATATAATTTAAATTTATTTAAAAACTAAAAAGACGTTTTTATCCCAATTTGAGTAAAAAGTTTGATATTTAATATTGTTCAACTAATTAATTGAATCAAAGATTTTTTCTTTTCATTTTTGAGGTCTGAATGGGGCATTGGTATTTTTTATTTACGAGATTTACAAAATGAAACTTCTTTGCAAGTGTGCCAAATCAAATACAATATTTTTTCAAAAAATTGGCGGAATGACCAACGTTTGGTACATCATTTTCAAAATGTCTAACGTTTTTAAACTTGTGTTAATAGATCTTGTGCTTATGTGGCTCATTAATTAACTATGTAATTTTACATTTTTGCCCTTCAAATACTCGGCCAAATTTAAAACAATTTGATTACAAAATTTGAATTTTGTTATTTAACTCGTTTGACTTTTCATTACTTTCCTAAAATAATTTCATCAATGCGCCAGTTTGTATAGGGACGTCATTAATTTATTCGTATAATTAAGTGCGATCCTATAATTTTGAAACGTTAATTTATTTTTTTAGTAATTATCGGATGTGTTTATGACATTTGAATTGTTATAGGAAAATTATAGCCTTATTTCTTCATCATTTTTGTACTTTCGTGTTCTCAGTAGAAGTTTTTAATAAAAAATTTCAACATCCGCCCATAAAAAAACTTTAGTAAAACTATATAGTTGCAATCTACAAGATTTACATGTTGGTTTACACGTCGTTTTACGTGTCGATTTACACGTCGTTTTACATGTCATTTACACGTTAATTTGTTCCATATTTTCACACAATTTACACGGAAACGATATCCAAATTTTGCAAATTTCCGGATTTCGCAACAACCAACAAAATTCATATTTACATTAACTCAATTTTTTGTAATATAAATCTAATAAACATAGAAGATCAAACTTTAAGAGAAAACATTAAAAAAATCAAAACAGATGATCAAATTATCTAAATAAACATAAAAATTGAATGACAATCATATTGAAGGCGGTGAATGACGGAGTGGGAGCCATCATTGTTTCTTTCTCGCCGTTGTCAGATGATCCTACCCAGTTCTTCTTGTTCCGAGTCTATTGCCAATATCAATTGTTTCATTGCTATAAAACTTGTATGTATGATGATACTTTGATGAAAATCTCATTTACTGGATTCCACTGTGAAGTCCCCAATCTACATTAACACAGTTCGTATTATAAAAAAAACTCTATACCATAAACAATTTCAAACCAACACTTTTCATCAACATTTATTACCTCTGGCATTTTGTTTGTACGCTCAATCCTCTTTTTATTCTTTCCAATATTCTACTCCGATTTGTTCCTATCCATGTTGACCTGCGTAAATTATAGTAATTACAATGTCATTAACACAAACAGATATAGAAACAAGAACACAAATTTAATTGGTCGAAAAATATTATTGACCATGACCCACGAAAATCTCTGTTTTTATCTACATTAACACATATTTTAATTAGTTTTACCAAGTTATTCATGATAACAATTATTTCAAGTATATAACAGAGCAATACAAAAACAGGTTGAAATGGACGAAAATGACTAACAAGAACATCCCAATAGCATTCCAGGTTGAAAGGGGCGAAGATCTTATTTAAAAAAAAGTTATACATTGCATGCCATACAAAAAAGAACATAGTCTTAAAAAAAAATACCAAATCCTATTATTTGATTTTACAGAGTCAAAACGACGCATTATATTTGATTAATGATTCAAAAAACAAGAATTTTCATGGAAGAAGAAGATTTAAAAACTTCTTTTTTTGTTTTGTTTTGTTTTATTTCAATGGGTAAAACTTTATTAATCATTTTATCGCTAAAAAAGTTACAAAAAACGACGTTTCTTACGTGTACCTCGTTCGTATTTGTCATCAGGAATATTTTGTCTTCTATTCCACCGTTGTTCTCAACTATTCTTTATCGCAGGTGGCGTTTTTAGGGTTTTCCAGAAAGTTAAGAATTTTAAAGAGAGAAAGTAATCGGTTGTTCAAAATGAAACTGAATTTTTCGAGTAATTGCAAACCGTATTTGCTTCCACGTTTATCGATGATTTGATTAAGGGTTATTTGTGCAGTTAAAGCACGCTTATCATTTAGTATTAATTTTTTTATTCAAATTCATGACGTATATATGCAAATGGGCAGAAGAAGTTTTGGCCAAAACGGTCGGAAATATTTTGTTAAACAAAATTGAGGACATTAACCGAAGTTTAACTGAGACGTTGGACAAAACAAAAATTCAATATGTTAATGAGCTTATATAACTTAATAACTCATATTTTTTTGTACGAAAATACATATTTATTTTCTTTTTACATTTACAAGTTGAGTAACAAGAAATTGAGAGAACATGTTATGTGTGTATGTATGACTAGATTATACACCAACATTGATGTGTATATTTTTTTAAGAACCGTGGTTACAATAGATCGACAACAATAAAACCGAAATCACGTGGAGTAAAATAAAAATTAAAAAATAACGGGCTCTAGCTCATCATGTGGGATCTCAACTCACAATTATCGGCTCTAATGACCTATTTTGATCATGGAGGGATGAGTTCCATATAAATTATGTCACCGACATTACATTGACGTGAAATATGTAAAATACTAAACTCATCAAGACCACTGACCATTCTGAAGATGTGGTGCAAGATCTTCTCCAGTTTCTTCATGGGCGTCAATCCCTCAGCCACCATCCTTACCACTCTCCTTCCGTAAACACTGCGCTCTAGCTCTATGTCTGGATACGCCTCCGCAAGCCGGGGGGGGGGGGGGGGGAGAGAACTCCATCATTCACAGGAGCACCGCCAACCTGTTCACTCGATATATTTGATTGTGGGGTTGGCTTCTATACCTCCATGCGAGCTCTCTGATTCCCGCATGTAATTTCAACGCATCTGTTGATTTTCTCAGTGGTTTTTCCTCTAAGTTTGAAGAATGCATGATTCGATATTGTTTTTAGAAGATAAGGGTTTTCTCGATGCCAAGATCCATTTTTATTATTTTTATCATGCAGGTGATTTGGGACCAGGTTTGGGTTAGCACTCGAAGACCCTATCGCTGTAGTCCAGAACTTAGGTAAGGGATTCCCATCTTCTCCTCTATTTTTTTGTTGGGCATCTATAGGTCGACATATTCACTGTATAGTGCGATGCGTCTAAGGATTAGGTGTAGTTCTAATGCAAGACGAGAAAGTCACTGCGTATGCCTCACGCTAGGTGAGGAATGAAGAAACACATTACCTTATTAACAACCTAAAACTCGTTGCAGTGGTATTTGCACTCAAGATATGAGAACAAGACGCTAAATTATCTCTTCACTTAGAAAGGAGTTGAACATGCGCCAAGAACAATGGATGAAACTTCCGAACGACTACGACTTTGAGTTACACTATCAACAAAGTAAGGCCAAAAAAGTGCAAAAGACTTAGTCGCAAATCAGTAGCATTTTTGGCGAGTGTAGTGGAAACACCTCTCCCACCAAATAACGAGATTCTTCAGCTAGAGCTCCTACTTATTACCAGGAGGCTAACGACTCTCAATGTACGTCCAATGTTTTTTTGAACATATTAAGGATGCCAATATGCAGACGAGTACCTACTTGAATAAATGTTAGACGCACAAAATGACATGGAAGTCGACTTCAAGAGAGAAGTATTGAGATGCAACATAAGAGTTTTTATGCCTTTTAGATGTGGAGATCAAGAGAATATTGATGGAAGAAGCTCACATAATGCCATATTCCGTGCATCCAAGGTTGACAAAGATTTACCTAGACTTGAATAAATCTACTGGTAGTCAGGAATGAAATGAGCTTGATGTCACTGAATTCGTTTAAAGATGTCTAACTTATCAACAAATCAAGGATGAACACCAAAAATTGGCGGGAATATTGAAACCTCTTGAGATTCCACTATAAAAATGAGAGCAAATCATGATGGATTTCGTATTAGGTTTACCAAAAACTTCCAACAATCATGATTCTATATGGGTTATCGTTGATAAGTTAACTAAGTCAACGCATTTTTTAGAATAAATAAAACTCACACTGTCGGTAAACTTGTTGAGCAGGAGATATCATGACGCCCCTTACACATCAAAGTTTTGAAAGAGTCTGCAAGAAAAATTAGGAACTTGACTGAAGTTTAACACTGCCTTTTATCCCCAAACTGATAGCCAAATAAAACGAACGATCCAAGTGTTAGAAGATATTCTCCAAGCGTGTGTTTTGGACTTCCGCGACTCATGGAGTGTCTTTTGTTAGCTGAGTTTTTGTACCACAACCTCTATCAAGAAAAAATATGGATGACACTATTCAAAGCTCTGTATGGACGCATGCGCTGCTCTCTTGTTCATTGGGATGAAGCTGGTGCGAATAAGTTCATCGGACTCGAAATGCTAGAGAAAACCACTAAGTCAATCAAAAGAACTTCAAGCAAATGAGGTTTCCCAGAGTTTACATAAGAATTGTGCAGACAAGCAAATGAGGTTTCTCCCAAGGATTAATAATACCACTAAATGCAATAACACACTCTTACACTTGTACGAGGATATAAGATTGTAAGTTGTTTGAGTATATGGTCTATGAAGTTCTTCAGAATGAAGAATAAACACTCAAACTATTGGCTACATATAAAACCAAACAAATGACAGGTAGCAAAAATTAAAACCCTAACTATTGGCTACATATAAAATCAAACAAATGACAGGTAGCAAAAATTAAAACCCTAGAAATGATTTATACTTTTTGTTTCCTAATCCTACGCATGTATCCGATTAAATTTCCACCTATTAGATCAGCTCATGTATCCTTGCTTAATCGCACTTAAAACTGCACCGAATACTCTGTCATTAATTCAGTAAATTGAGCTTAGGTGATATACCATAATACCCACTAGTAGCTGCCGCACGTCTTAGCATTAAAATCTTCTTCCACAACTTGGATAAATCGCTAACTAATTTGGTTTGCCAAATAATTATTTCCATAACATTATTAACAAACGTTTCATGAACTCATTAGCATTTATTTTCGAAGTAAATTGGAAATAATTGAAAAACGTATAGGTTAATCGCATCAGCAAAACAAAAAACATCCATTTCACAAAATTATTCCAAAGAAAATTGAAAAACTATGATCTCAATATCTATCTTCCTGAATGAAACATTTACGTCGCAACAATTGAGAATTACGGCAAAACCGCGTTGCAAAGTCGAATACATGTTGAATAATCACAAAAAAAAAAAAAAAAAGCGACGAGTGACATTACGTCGAAAGGGTGAACATTTTGTCGCTGGTTTGCCAAACTTCTTGGCATCTTCCCTTTTCAAACCCTAGTTTTTCATTTCCCAAAACTGGAGACGAAAAGTCACAAAACGTGGTATTTATATCTCTGGCCAAATAACATTTGACGAAAAACGACACTGACATTGCGACAATGTGTTGTCACAATTTTGGTGATAAATGTATGCAAAACGACAAAATGTGTAAATGTTGTTGACTTCCTCCTGTTGGTGCAATTTTGATGCTATACCCATGTCCTGTTAATTGTTGGGTTAAACATATGCTGTTTTTTTCGCTGAGCCACATTATTCACATTTCTCCGGGCAATACAAATGAATATAAATTATGTTTATGGAAATAAGTGTCGCAATTATTGTTAGAAATAATTAAGTAGATTAATTATTTTTGGGAAATAAAGAAAAAATTGTAGAAAGAATACTAATAATTATAATATGGCTGTAAATAAAATTAATTAATAACAACAATTATAACGTTTTAGACTGTAAAAGACTAAACACCAATGATCGTTCGACGTTTTTCTTAAAGTATCATGTCTTCTGATATGTTTCGAACGAGAGAAGAGCCTATTATTTATAGGCCCAAGAATCTTCTAACCTAATAGGTTTATAGTTTTAATGCTTGTTGACGATGCTTAGTACAAAATGTTCAAATTTTTTTGCCTTCAATCGTAGAAAATGCACAACGGTGTAAAATTGTTTTGTTCTACTGTAGCAAATGGTATTTTAATTCCCACTAAAACTTTAAAGTTATTGAGGATTTAAAATTTTTTAGAACTAAATTTGAGATACAAATATAAAGATTATCACAAAAAAAAACCGACGTCCCAAAGCCCAATATACCATGCTTTATACCATGCTTGCTCCGTATGGCGGCACGCGTGATGTACTGCTTCCATGGATTTGCTTTGGCAACACAAAATATTTAGCCCTAATTATCTATATAAACTCAGTTATATGTACATTTTCAATTAATGAGTGAAAATAGAGACTCTTGGGTTTCACTTCACAGTTTAAGTGCTTAATTATGTATACTTTAAGCATTAATTTTTCATTCATTATAACTTATTTTTAAAAAACTCCATTTTTAGCAAGCAAGGAATTATTGTACGAATGAATCGACAAATCCTGTTGAGTGGACCCCGTTAAAATCTTTGCCTAAAATCACCGATCAACTAGGTAATGAATTTTAATTATTATCAATATTGTCCTCAAATTTTCAACAATAATAACTATGGCTTACTTATATTTGAGTGAAGTATACATAGCTTTTATATATACCTAAATCTTACTAAAATTGGGATCAAAATCAGTTTAAAATATTGATATAAAAAGATAGGTGACGTTGCACTAGAACCTAAGATGTATTTTTTGTTAAGAGCTTGGCCATGTGACATGTCTCTGTCCACAAGATATTGAAATAAACAGCCTAACTTTTATTGAACTCGAAAGTAGACAATTGATTCGATATTGAAATTTGAGATGCTTAGCTTTTAATACTTGAGAAACTCCATAATAGCGAAACCGAAGTCATTGCATGCCACTCGGAATTCCTTGAATCCAGCGGAATTAGCAAGAGCCTTGTACTCGTTCGCCGTCCTCTCTCTTCCGCTGGGAAGGGTGACCAACATGGCTACATCAAGGCGAAGAACTCTCTTCAGCACGGGGTTGTTGTGTGGGACTTCTTCCGGAACAATCGATTCTATCACAATCAATTTTCCGTTGTTCGTTATTGCGTCGTAGCAATTCTTCAACACCTTCAAGCAACATTCGTCGCCCCAATTATGTATTACCGCCTGAAATTTTGAATTAAAATATCAATATATATATATATATATATAAATAGATAAAAGTAAAAACATATATTGTATTAGAAAAAGGAATGAAGAAAGGAGAATTAAGCATCAGCGAACTGCCTAGATATAGGCTTTTGGCAGATTCAACTTATTACCTACCCTCACGGTTAACTAATAAGTCCAATGAGTGAGGATGAAGAAGCTAACAGTTTGTCAATTTACGAGTCAGAATAGTAGGTGTCTAAATAATGGATTAAAGAAAAAAGATTAACCTTCATGATAATTGCATCTCCCGGTGGCACAGTAACAAACATGTCTCCGCTAACATGCTGTACCCCTAGAATTGAGAGAGATAAGTATAAGATCCTGATTAGTACTGTTTTGTGATACAGTAGAAGAGAATGAATTACCGGGGGACAGGGGTGCATTGTGGATGACGTGAGGCAAATCGAAGTTGATAGCCTTAATGGAAGGGTACTTAGCTACGATCATCTGAAGCAGACCTCCGTTGCCACCGCCAACATCAACGACCGTACGCAGTCCCTCAAACCCTTCGTACATCTCCACCACTTTTCTCATACTCACGGTGGAGCTGTCCGACATGGCGTGGTTAAATATGTCGGCGAATCTTCCATCGGATTTCATGTATTCATATACGCTCCTGCCGTGAGCTATTTCAAAGGGAACTCCACCCTCGAGTACTGCATCTTTCAAGCGGTACCTGACATCACCAGTATCTTGATCAACCATACGAAGAGTATAGATATAAAAAAGGGTAATTTTGATGTATAGCCTTTTATGTGTAATTTAGATATACCCAATGTTTCATTAATAAATTGAAAATAGTCAGACAGATTCGTTACACATCGTAAACAGTCCAAAATACCCTTAATTCATGTTTTCAATATGTAAGCGTATTAAGGGTATTTTGGACTATTTACTATGTGTAAACGAGTTTGTGTTGGTATTTCAATATATTAACGAAACTTTGGGTGTATCCAAAATGAAAACGTTTTATAAGTCTAATTAGCGTACCAGCTGTCCATGTTGACCTTGTCGTGGATGAGCAAATGAACGTTGGCGAAAGTGAGACCGTCGTCCCTCTTAAGCAGCAACTTGCTGAGGGGGGCGAGTCGGTAGAGGCGGTCGGAGCCGGCGTGACGGAGGGAGCAGTGGACGACGGAGCAGGAGGCCAAGAGGCGAAGCATGCGGTCCACCATTTGTGCGGCGGCCGGGTTGGAGGTCGGCAGTTTGGCGGCGATCTCGACCCCGGAGAGGGGGCCATCTCTCGCCAGCATTTCAAGGACACCGAGCTTGATCACCGCCTTCACCACCATCGGCACTATGCAGCTTCCCGTCAAATCCAACGGGTACATCCCACCCTCCTCCCCCTCGCTCATCTTTTCCTTTTATGTTTTTTATTCTGATACCCGTGTCTCTATATATTTGTATACAATACACACATACATATATATTCATGTACTCTTGGAACTTGAAGTTTTTCATCTCTCTATCCATCATACTTTTCCGTTCCTTCAATTCACGTGCAAGGTTTCGATGATATCTAAGACCGCATTTCCAGCATCCCACTCATCAAATGCATGCAGCCATAATCTATATTATTGCCACCTTACTTTTTAGTGCTATTTAAATTCATATCGCGCACTACTTTGAATATGTGGAAAACATGTTTAGATATCTTAAAGATTTTTTGGAATCCGAAAAATACGAGGAAAAATAAAATGAAATTTTCTCACATTGTTTTTAAGTTGTTTGAATTACAAAAATAAGAGGAATTTTTTTTGACATAAGAGAAAAAATGTATAACTAAAAACTCATTTTCATTTTCCTTTTAAAATCTGCTGGAAAATGAATTTTTCTCTTACCTCACACATGTGAGAGATTTTTATTTTTTTATCTGTGTACAAAAACTATAAGTATATTTTTTTTTATTATATATGTATACAAAAATAGAAAAAAATATCTTATTTACGAAAATAAAAAAATAAAAAATTGGTTTCTTTTTTTCTTAAAAAAAATAAAAAACAAAATAAAAACCATTAATAAATAACAAATAAACAAAAAATAGAAAAAAAAACTTAAAAAATAAACATACGAAAAAATATCATATTTAACAAAACATAAAAAATAAAATAAAAATAAAAATAAAATTTTAAAAAAATAAATAAATGAAAAAACTAAATTTAAAAAAAGAAAACTAAAATAAAAAAATAAAATAATTAATAAAATTAAAAAACTAAAAAAATTAAAAAAATTAAAAAATTAAAATAGAAAAATAATAAAATAAAATTTAAGAAATAAATAAAAAATAAATAAACATATGAAAAAAATATCGTATTCACGAAAAAAAATAGTTTCCTTTTTCTTTAAATAAAACCATAAAAAATGAAAAATAAATAAATAAATGAAATATAAAAATATAAATACAAAAATTAAAATTTTAAAATATAAATAAATAAAAAAACTAAAAAAAATTAAAAAATTAGAAAAAATAAATTTAAAAATTTAAAAAAGTTCAAAAACTAAAAAAAAATAAAAATTAAAAAATTAAGAAAAAAAATAAAAAAATTGAAGTAAAAAATACTAGGGATTCTAAAAAAATACTAGTATAAATTGTGTTTTCCATGTTGATGTTTTTAACATAACCAAACAAAAACGGGAAAATATTAGGGATTCTCATTTTTTTCCTTTACATTTTCCATGCTTATAAAGAATTTTGATTTTCTCATGCATTCTCCTTTCGTTTTCATTTTCTTTCAAATTTTCATTTTTTCATCGTATTTTTCGGGTTCTAAACGGACCCTAAGTGTTTAGAAAAAGTGTTTCAAAAGATTAGAGGTAGAGAAATTTCTTTATAAAAATGAAAACTCTTTCTTTTGAATTGATCATAATTAGAATACATGATCATTATTTATATTAGTCTATGAAATTTTTTAGATATAACAATTTTTAGAAAATTCTCCCAATTACTTAATATTCTATAAATTAAAAGAGTATTCTAGAATTTATTCTCGCTAAATTTCTAGTCCTATTAAGTATATTTTAGAGAATAAGCCTAAACAACAATTAGAAATGACAAAGCCCAAAACTATAACCCAAATTAAATTTAATATTCAACAGGTGCTTTATTTAAATGATGATTATAAACCTAAATATTTATTTTAACAATCCGGATACCTTAAGATTGGTAATTAAAGTGCATATATAAGAATTTTAGATATAACTTAATTAATCAGAACATAGATATATTTGCACGCGAATGATAGCAAAAATATGCGTACATCTGCAATGTGTAGTAAACAAACATATCCGTTAATCAAATAGATTTAAATTAGTTTTGTTCAAGGATAGTGTTTCATATTAGTTATTCAGATAATAATCCAACGACGATTTTGTCGTCGGCAAATATTTCTCAGGACAAGAAGGTAATATTAAGCCCTCAAATTTATGTTCGTAACAATTGGACCAACGGTTTGAAGTCAAAACTAACTTGGATCTCACCCTTGAATTCAGCAAGTATTATTTACAAGGGTTATTGTATAAAATAGCCCTATATATGTTTTTCAATTTCAATTTGTCCAACGTTTTGTAAAATTTTGGTACAAGTCCAGTAAATCAATTCGGCCAAATTTTCATTCCCAAAATGCCCAAAAAAATTCTCCCGCCCAAACGAAAATTAATTAAAAAAATCGATTTTTTTTAGTAAATTAGATCTTTAAAATCCGGAAATCAATTAACAACTTAATTAAAACGTCCAATTTATTGAGAGAGAAAATTAAATCATTCTGTCACAATTTCTTTTTGCATTTTCGCTCCAAAATCGTCGCCGCCGCTCTCTCTGACCACCTCCGAGACCTCGACCTTCTCTTCCACTCCGACGTCCTCCGCCAGTCCAACGTCATCGTCCTCTCACATCACTCCGCCAACGACGATATCGCTTTCTTCCTCCGCGATCTCTTCACGCAGCTCGACTCTCTCGTCCGCCTCCTCGCCGACGACAAAAAAATCGCCGCCATTGTCCAGTAAATTTACTTTGGTAACAAAATTGAAATCTGGGTCTCCGAAGGTATGTTATTCATTTTCTTCAACAAAAACCGCTGAATTTGTTTTTATAAATAGGAGTTTTAGATGTTTTTTCTCCGCCATCGCCGCCTCCGGCGACGAGTCTGCTCGCAGAATCGTGTTCGAAGAATGCGCTCTCGGACCGTTGCTTCGGATAGTAGAATCTGCTCCCGCGACGATCAGAGAGAAAGCACCCACCGGTATGGAAGTCATCACCGTCGATCTGGAGAATGCCTGCCATGGCTGTCTCCATCGAGCATTTACGTTGTAAATTCACTTTACGTTGTAAAACTCAACGCAGTTTACGTTATAAATTCAATTAACAATCGTAAAAACTGGACGATGTAAATGAAGAATTTGAAAAAAATATATGAAATAAGTAGTTCTGTTAATAAATATCGGTAATATGATATATTTTTCATAAATAAATGGATATGAAACTGTAAAAATGAATTAAAATCGACCAAAATTGAATGAAAATCTGTAATTAATATGAAAATAAAGTCAAACCACTAATTTAAGAAATAATACCCACACTTAATAACCGAATTCATTAAAAACGGAAACAATTTTGAAATTTCAAAACGAAAATAAATGTTTAAAATTCGAAATAACCATTAAAACTCAACTCAATTTACGTTGTAAAATACAACGCAATTTACGTTGTAAATTCAATTAACAAGCGTAAAAACTGGACGAAATAATTCAGACTGAATCTCATTCAAATAATTTCAAAATACGTAAATGGAAAGTAATATCATGAAAAAAAATCTCAACAATTAAACCGGTTACAAAAATAGAAAAGCACGTAATATATTAAAGGAAGTTCGAAATTGATTTAGATAATTATAACAAAATCGGTTATCTAAAGTCAATGCACAAATTAAGGAAATAAAGTAATTAATTAATAACTGATTACTTCAAAAAATGAATAATTTTGAACTTTAAAAATTACCGGTTAATTCAAAATGTAATTTAAAAAATTAATTTTGAAAAAATAAACAAGGTTAATAACGTAATATCAAGCATGTCCACGTCATCAACAGGGTTATTTACCAAAGTTTTACAAGAATCTGGACATTTTACAATTACGTTTGACAAATAGGGCCATTTCGTCGATTATTTGTATTTATAAAGTTTGAGACTTAGTGCCGGCGTTCGAGGACTTATTGGTCGACGCGTCATGTGGGTATCGTTGTGAATGACCCTTTAGCGTCGGGGAGCTTCTCCATTACACCAACGTTTTTATGTTGGTGTTTCGCAACGGTCCCCTCTTTCCTCGTCATCAGTTGCTTTTTTTTTGTCAACGGCGTGGACGTGGCAGGTGCGGGCCATAGCCTGGTCGCCCCTCACGTCGGTCGAGAACTTCATTATTTGATGATAGACCAAGGTTATAGCCTTTAAATCAATAATGGTTGGTCGAACAATTATTGCGTTGTACGCCGTAGGTTCGTCCATGATCAGGATTGTGACGAGGTGGGTGATCTCTATGTCTCTTCTTCCAAAGGTGACAGGTAAGTCAATAAACCCTTCGGTCCAGACCTTCTCCCTGAAGAAGTCATATAGAGGGGTCTTGATTGGAACGAGCTTGACTTTGTCGAGTCGCATGCACTCCAACGCCGATTTGAATATGATGTCCACCATACTTCCATTGTCAATAAGGATTCGCCGGACCCTGTTGTTTGCGATCGTCGATGTGATCACGATGGCGTCGTTGTGGGGGTGAAGGACAAACTTTGCTTCCTCGTCGGTGAAGCGGATCTTTTCGAAGGGCGTCGCCAGGGGTGCGGAGAGCGTGAGGTTGATCCCATTTTTAACTCTCTCGTTTGTTACCGCCCTCAGGTACCTTTCATCCGGTTGGCCATGTCACAACATTCCGGGCCTCCCATTATTGTTCTCACAACATTGAGGTCAGAACGATCGGGTTCGTCGTTGATTGTTGCGACGGTGACAACCTTTCCCTTGTCACGCCCTTGGTTTTGATTTGGCGGGAGAGTCTTTGGGGATTCCCTCATGACGAACTCCTTGAGTTTTCTGTCTTGTATAAGGGCTTCAATCTATCTTTTGAGCTGGTAACAATCGTAGGTCATTTGCCCATGATCTCGAAGATACTAACAATATTTGCACTTGTCCAGCGTCGCAGGACTTTTCTCTAACATCGCATGGGACCCGAGCTTGTCCATGTGAAGGGTCAAGATATGAGCTGGGGACGTGTTGAGCGAGGTTAGAAATTTGCCCTGAAATTTATCCACCACAAGTCATTTTGACCTCGACTAGGGGTCGATGAGATACGTGTTTTGCCCCCTCTTTCCCCGTGTGGTGGTGCGACTTTCGTTGCGGCGGCGGTCCGTCCGGGGTTCTCCCTTCCTGCCACTGAGGTAGTTCTCTATTCTCATATGGGTCCTGATTTTTCCCATCAATTTTGTCATATCTTTTCCCACGATGGCCTTTAGGAAGTAACTAGATTCGGAATCCTCGGTGATGGCAACGATGGCATCTCGGTCATCAAAGTCGTCAACCTTGTGCGATTCTCCGGTGAATCGAGCAAAGTATTTGCGCAGGCTTTCTCTGCCTCTCTGCTTTATAGTCCATAGATACGACTTGGACTTCGTCTGGGCGACCACCATTGCGGGGGAAGCGGGCGAGAAATGCTTCTCGGATAGCGGAATGGAGGCCTAACAACGGTCGCGTCCGAATGCCCTTGCATCGTGGGTAGGTTGAATCCCCCACTCGATGGATGTGCGAGAACCGTCGTTGTGAAAGAGGAATATGAACCCTCTAGACCATTGTACGATTGCGGAGCTCGATAATCTGATTCTGGATTCTCTGAATCATTGTGATCATATCTACTCCGTTGGTCGCGCCTCCAACCAGACCAACCGAAGTAGGACCTTGCCGCTTCGGAGGTCGTCCTCCGAGCGTCACTCTCTCCGCGGCGATGCATCTCGAGCTGAGCTTTTGTCTCAAGTCCCCGCCCCGAGACTTATTTAATGGTACATTTAGCTTTCGTGTAAGTTTCTGGCAAAGCGTTGAGGATGATTATCGCTTTGTTCTCATTACTTAACTCTTCATTATCACCTGAATCAGCTAACTCGATCTTCATCTTCAAGAAGTCGTCAAGATTTTTCTCGAGACTTTTTGTCAGATTCCATCTTGTAACTAAAAAATCTTTCTTTGAGGAAAATTTTATTTGATAGACGTAGACGAAAATAACTCATTCAGTTTCTTTCAGATCTTTGCAGGCGTATCCTCTTTGTCCACTAGTCGGATATTCGAGTCTTAGAGGTGAAAGATGATTGTTCCAGCTGCAATTTCAAGCATCTCCGTTTGTTGAACTTTAGGAAGATCTGGTGGTCAAGAAATAGGAACATAGATAACGTAAAGAACAATCAAAGGGAGAAAAAGGACCAAGAATTTTTAACGAGGTTCGGCATGAACGAGTCTACGTCCCTTCGAACTCCTCTAAAAAAGTATGTTCGATTTCCATTAACATTAATCAAAATTCCTTTACAATCTTTACTTCTACACAGTCACTTGATTCACAAGTCACAAATCGAGAATAACGTAGAGAACACACTCTCTCACTCGGTAATCAATGTAACTCTCACAAGTACTGTACAACGTATTTTTCCAGTCTGAAAGAAATACCAGATATGAAAAACTAAACAATGAATTTCTAAAATCCTTATAAACACTCTCAATGGACAATCTTAAAAGTCCTGAGTAAAGCCTTCTCGGGCGTCATCGCTGAGTGTTGACTGGACTGGGCTTGAGCTGTAGCTGACCCAACATATCTGTTACTGGATGTCCATCATAAAGAAATTGAATGGTTGGTGGGTGACGCTGCTTTCAACTTTTAATAACAGCCCTTATCATTAAAATAGAAATAAAAATATTTGGCTGTAACAAACTGTTTGTGGTGTCCCTTTCGCTCGTTTAGTTGTCCGTTTAAGAACCAGTCAAAACAGGCAATCTATCCTTATCGTCAACGTTATTGGACATGAGAGGTCGATTAGAGTTTCGTGTGATATATGAACTGACACGTCTCTCTCACTCACACACACACAAGTCAAAATCAGTGCTGGGTATTGATATGTGTATATATATATAACTGAGTAGTAAAGACAAAAAATATACCAATACTGACATGGAACCACTATACCAAATCCTCACCCTAACGCTCTCAATACCACTAATCTCTCTAATCCTAATACTCTCCACGATAGCCCTAAGGATCTTCGCATTCAAATCGACAAAGAACCATGAATATCCGCCGGCGAGAGGGACGATCCTCCACCTGGCCCACCACTTCCGGCGGATCCACCAGTATTTCTTTTGGATGGCGGCCGAAACCCCGACGTTCCGGATCCTTCTTCCGGCGGTGCAGAGCTACGTGTACACCGCGGAGCCGGAGAACGTCGAGCACGTTCTTAAGCGCAGCTTCGCAAAGTACTCGAAAGGCCCGCGGACGAGGGAGATCATGGCCGACTTGCTCGGAGACGGGATTTTGGCCGCCGACTCTCACACCTGGCTGCACCAGAGGAAGCTCGCCAGCGTCGAGTTCTCCGCTCGCGTTTTAAGGGATTTCAGTTCCTTCACTTTCCGCAGAAACGCAGCAAAGTTGGTTCGTCTTGTATCGGAGCTCTCGAAAACAGGCCGGGATTTCGATCTGCAAGTTAGTTACAATTCTACTACTAACCCTACCGTGCCATATCTTCCTCTCAGTCTCTCTTATATCATTTACTTAATTGGAGGGAAACACAAATCGTGGGCAGGGTCGCATGCATGCAGTTTGTTTTTATTTTAAAGGAATTGCTATTAACGTAACAGGAAGAGAAGTATAAAATATAAAAGGAAAACCAGTTCCTACATGTAATTGAGCCTATTTATAAGATAATAATATATATTCACATGTATATAACTTTTTCTAATTTCTTTCTGATTTTACCTATACGCTTATAATGAATGTCGCTCGCTACATAGTTTCTTTATTTATTTATTTTGTGATTAAAATTTTAAGAAATAGTAAGAAAATATTTTAAATAGAATTTATTCTAAATGTTACTCAATATATGAACTGTCAGAGTTACTGTAATCTGGGAAAATAAAGTACATACATGACGCAGGATATGTTTATGAGGTTGACGTTGGATACGATATCGAAAGTGGGAATGGGAGTGGAGTTGAATTGCTTGGAAGGGTCAAGCGAAAGAGCGACTCGTTTTATGACGGCATTTGATGATTCAAATGCTTGTGTGTTTTGGCGCTTTGTGGACCCACTTTGGAAATTGAAGAGATTTCTACGCATTGGCTCAGAACGCACCTTGAGAAACCAAGTCAAAATTGTTGACCACTTTGTTTACGATGTTATAAGGAAGAGGAGAAAGTTGCTAGCTCTGAAAGGACAAACTAATCCCGTGAGTTTATGCATTTTATTATTATATGCTCAAATCTCACATATAATCTTGTTTATCATAACATTTTTTTTTTTTTGAACGCATCATAACATTTGATTGTACAGACTTTTTACAAATAAAAATATTCATTTGAGACTAATTAACTAGGATAGATATTTAAAATTTCAAATCATTACTAAAATAATCAAAGTTACATCATCATATTTTTTTATGACAACAAGATTATATCTTTCCACGGAAATAATAACATCTTTTAACACGTCCTATCTAGCTATTGTTTGAAGCATGTTTAAAATATACTTACCTTTTGTGACGTGGTTTTATCAATCATATAAACGGTTTACATGAATGGTCTTAACATTTTTATACGTCGATTTTTAGTTATTACTATTAATAGATGGCTGATTTACAAATATATAAAAAAAGATTTGCTTTTCATTAAAAAGATGGTCTTTCTTAAAAAAAAAATTAATTGAATATTAATAATTATATTTTTATCCGTTTTCAGCGGAATAAATGTTAGCCAATAATTTTACTCAAATTTTATTCGTCTTCTATAAATTTTCATATTTTCTTTTCTTCTTCCACGTTCTTTAACAAGGTATCCAAATATTTATTAACTGCTATAAATGATTATCAGTTGTTATCTTTGACGGTGACAATGTGCGTACGCAAATCAATAACTATTCACAATTATATCAAATGTTACAAATCAGATTTATCTACAGAATTTTAAGAATTTAAGCATGATAAATATGTTAACAACTGTTAATAAATGTTAATGACCTTTAAGAACAAAAAATATTTATGAAACCAACAAAAAATATAAAAGATCTGAAAACCAAATTTAAAAGAAAACAAAATAATGAGATAGTAAATAATGCCATTATTATATTTTGGAAGAAGTACATAACTTAATACTAGCAATCAGCCAGAATACTCAGTGTAATTGTAATTGGGGAAAAACATCAATTTGTAAATGTTTATTAATAACCGTTGCTAGCTATTTATCAACCATTCGCGAAATGCGACAAATATGGAGTTTTCAAGTTACTGGTTATACAGTTACATTTTCTTTCAATATGTGTATATTTTAAAAATTATAACTAATTAAATCACTATCTCAATAATATTATTATTTTTTAAACAGTCAAAATTTTATTTTGTTAAAAAACATAAATTAGTAGATCAACGTCAATTAAATTAATTAATTAAATCAATTAAAGAGTTTAGTTTAATTAAGTTCGACAAAATAAATTAACTTGTTTAATAAAATAAATAATAGACTAGATACTAAAAAGGCCATGAAAGATTGACCAACAATAACCCATAATTTAAAGAGTATAGTAAAAAGTCATTGTTCCTCATTTACATGAATCATCGTCATTGTTGCTTCCTATCATAAACTTGATGCATTTTAAATTTATTTTGTGGTCAAATAGGGTGAAAATGAGAAAGAAGACATACTGTCAAGGTTTCTGATGGAGAGTGAAAAAGATGCAGAGAAAATGAGTGACAAGTATTTGAGAGACATTGCTCTCAGCTTCATTTTCGCTGGCAAAGACACCACAGCCGGTACTCTCTCGTGGTTCTTCTACATGCTGTGCCAACACCCTCTGGTCCAACAAAAAGTTGTTCAAGAAGTTCGAGACATTGTAGAAAACGACACGTGTGCCGATTTTGGCGTTGAGGACTTTGTAGAAAAAATAAGTGAAGAAGTTCTTGAGAAAATGCATTATCTTCACGCCGCTCTCAGCGAGACCCTCAGGCTATATCCTGCAGTTCCCGTGGTAATAATTGCTCGTGTTTATTTTACTACTGTGCAAATCCCTTTTATTTATTCGAGGTATGTTTTATGTGTTTATTGAGTAAACATTCGAGGTATGTTTCGTGAAGACTACTTGCATGTATTTATTACACGTTTTACACGCGTATATTTGCATAAATATGTAAAAGAAAAAAGTATCACTTTTATTTATCTAGTATTTAAGAAAACTAGGTATACAATATGTCAGAACGTAAATATGATTAGTTAAGTAATTGTTTGTTTTTTCATTGAATGAATAAGGATGGGAGATGTGCTGAGGAGGATGATACTCTTCCAAATGGGTTTAAAATAAGAAAAGGCGATGAAGTGTTCTATCTTTCACACGCCATGGGAAGGATGGCTTCCATATGGGGAGACGATGCATCTGATTTTCGCCCCGAAAGGTGGATCAAAGATGGAGTCTTTCAACCCCAGCCGCCATTCAAATTTCCAGCCTTCCATGTAAGTATAGAAGTAGTGTATACATGTATGTATTTTTCTTTTAACATATTCATTTTCTGCATTCTGCAGGCTGGGCCTCGGATTTGTTTAGGGAAGGACTTTGCATACCGGCAAATGAAAATAGTATCGATTGCGCTTCTTCGCTTTTTCAGCTTTAAATTATCCCGGGAGGATAAGAATTTGACATATAAGTCCATGCTTACTCTTCATATTGATGAAGGTCTCTTTATTTATGCACGCCCAAGAACTGCCTAATGGTATTTTACTGTTTTAAGGATGCCTAATTACGAGCTTAGCAATTATTTAGTTAAATCATTTACGATCTTGTGTACCAGTATACCATATATTTTAAAAGAAGACAATAAAACTATTCCATAATAGATATGGTTGTTATGTGCTTCGATATAACAAACAGTGGTTTTATGGGTCAAATCATATGTACTTTCGATAATAATTTCAACGACATGTGTGAACTTTGAATGGAATATATTTGTATGTAATTCGTTACTGCAGCGACTTGGACTTTCGTATATTATTAGTGGCGATCATTGACATTGGGACGAAGTTCATTGCAACACGAGACTAAAATAATAAAAAAATAGCAAATTATAATTTTGGGCCAAATATTTTTGGCCAATAGAGTTGCTTCTAAATTAAAAAAAAAAAAATTGAGCTTTGAAAGATTTAAAAATGTGGCGGAG
Organism: Urtica urens; assembly: GCA_958296335.1. Taxonomy (NCBI): domain Eukaryota; kingdom Viridiplantae; phylum Streptophyta; class Magnoliopsida; order Rosales; family Urticaceae; genus Urtica; species Urtica urens. Next base: position 17,195,279 of record OY282530.1, on the reverse strand, counting down.
AAAATACAAGCCCAAAATTTTAGGCAAAAAACTAGTCGCTTCAAAATTTAGTTGAAAATCAATTGGAAGTAACTTGATCATTTTTAATAGTTGAACTCTTGATTTTATGAAAAATATAGATGATTCTGGCATAAAAACGAAAAATCATTTTTGAAAATTAAATGTCGCTTCAAAATATATTTTCAATATTAGTGTTAAGTCACTAACATTAGAAACTTTAAATAGGAACATTTGTGAATTTTTATAAATAGTCATGTAAATATGTAAATGTCATTGTTTTCATATACAAATTGTGTCTATATTACGTAAATATTGTTCGTAGACAATAGAAAGAATATTGTGAATATAATGGTTGACCCATCAACACGATGCCAAATTCACCTTCCAACTCACCTTCCAACTCGTCGGCCAAATTCAGTACTTTGAAGGCTCAAGCCAAGTTAGTTTTAGATTTTTCAGCCATTAACAACAATTAATTATGTCCCTCCACGAATACAACGCGGAAAAATCATTTTGCAACTACTCTTCTCGCCAATTTGAAACTCGAGTCATCCTTGATGTAGCACCACATAATTATCCAGTCTGACCACATGTGTCCTGAATCGATGTCACGAAAACAACGACTTCAATTACACCAAACATTGTCTCTAAAGATGCACTGGTCAATCTTCCGAAGATGATGAATTGACCAGTGCACCTTTAGAGACAATGTAAGAACAAGGTGTCATTTCATAGCTTACATATTATCATTTGAGAAAGTCAAAATCTAGGTCCACTCAGTGATCTAGAGTAGACTAATTAGTGAGATATAAGTTATGAAGATGTCATGAACCAGTTTTGTGAAGCTCTCATAGATATGGAATTCATGTACACGATTGCTAAAATGCAATGTCTATCACCTCATGCTTTATTACTTCGATTGTGAATAAATGAACCTTGCGGTATCCAAAATTAAGTAACGACTTTATTTGGATGAAAGAATGCGACTTGTTAGCTCCTCGTCAATACATTGTTTCAAACTTATTCACAAGTAATGAGTTGAAGATATAACAACTAGAAGGGTAAAATGGTAATTTTATAAATCCCATGTAGTTGATGATATTTATGAAGGGTAATCATAGATAACATTCAATGGATCCCCTCAATATAATTAAGTTGAATTTGAGTAGAAAATAAATTCATTTGAACCGAGAGATTCTCAGTGTCAACTCTTTAATGGAGTTAGTTGACATTAAGCTAATACTCGGAAAAGGTTTGTAAACTTTTGAGTCCGAGCATAGTAGCTCAAACTTTGTTCATTTGGATCCATAAGGTCACTATTAAAGGTCATTAGAGTAGGATTGTTAAACTAGAAATTAAGTCAAAATAAGTTCAAGTGTTGAACTAGACGTTTTCTCGAAAAATGTCTAAAATGTATTTTGTCCGCATGGACATAAAATGATGTGAATGTCAAAATAAGATTTTGAATATTTTCATATGATGGAAATATAAATTAGTTTCTAAAGCCAAGAAGTCGTTTGAAGCATTATGAAATTAATTTCATTATTTGTGCAATATTAATTCTATAATGGGTATTTTAATAATTGTCTTAAAAGAAATAAAGAAGCATCTAGATGCCCCTTCTCGAGTTCACGTTTAGGTGTGAAGGTAACGAGCAAGAAACGATCTACAGTTTTCAAGGCTCATCCAAGATCAAGTTAGAAAAAAGGTTAGTGTTCAAGTAATTTTAAATAGTGTTTTTAATATATACATGTTCATGCACTTTGCCTAGGTTAGTAAAAATTGTTTTAGTTATAAAGAAATTTTTTATTCCGTCATTAATGTGTTAATGATAAAATTTTCTTAACCCTAGACCTATTCCAACAGTTTTTATATTCCGCCATTTACGTGTTAATGATAATTTTTTCTTAACCTTAGACCTATTCCAACAAATATGCCATTTCCCCTTGGGTTTTTTAACCACATCATGTTTGACACCCACGTGGGATGTTCCGCCTCTCATATAAAGGGCGGCAAGGAGTTTATCAACTTCCTATTCAATGGCGAGATATTTTTCTTGCTTAAGACCCGTCTGGTTTGTACCCATTTGGGTTTGTTTCATTCGTTGTATATGATGATATATTATGACTTTGGGGCAGTACCGGACATGTCTGCATGCATCCATGCAAATACATTTTTGTCTTCCCTGAGGAAGGCAGTTATTTTCCTTGCTTTTCGATGGTGAGTTGGGCACCAATTTTGATCGTTCGCTCCGGTTTGGCATCGTCCAACACAATCGCAATGAGATTGTCGAGCGTTTCAACTCTTTGATGTTCTGTCGTCGTCACGTTGATCTAACTCTCCAAAGGTCCCACTGTCCTTGATCTTGCATGGGAACTCATCTCCGAGTTGGTACACCATGCTCACGGTCTTTTTCTCTTGCTCAGCCTATGTTACCTTTTTTTATCAACACTAGGCCATGGCACGTTTGAGCCATAGGCCGATCACTTATCATGTGAGCAATTCTCTTTTCGGTAGGGAGCTTCATCATTAGATGATAGACTGAGGTTTGTCTTTCAGCCCGATAATGGTTAGTTGACCGATTTTCATGTTATATGTTATAGGCTCGTCGAAGATTAAGACCGCCAAGATTTGAGTAATCTGTATGCTCCCCTGGGTGCTGAAAGTGACCAGAAGGTTGATGGACCATTCCGTCCAGACCTTCTCCCCGAAAAAGTTTTATTGACGAGTTCTAACCGGAGCAATCTTAAAAATAATTTCCACCACACTACCATTACCAATCCAGATCCGTCGGACCTTGTAGTTTGCGAGTATAGTAGTTAGAAATGAGAGATGAGACGTTTATCAAGATATGTAGGCCCCTTATTCTAGCGTCAAAATATTGTGGATGATTTTTGGACGACCTTATGAGACGTCGACGATCAGATATCCGCTCGGGACGAGTGACCCTCCATTTGCCCTTATCGCTTTGGATTCAGTGTCTTGGATTATCTCTTAGCTGTTGTGGGATCTTCGAGTTCTTCTAGTACATGAAACAAGTGAATATACGTCAACTAAGAAGCAAAAACAAAGGAGGTCCTCTGTTTAACTCTCCGACGCTCAACATTAATGAAATGTGGGCGGAGTTATAAGATGACGAGAAGGATCGACGAGATCAATAGAAACAGGGGCTCTTGGGTCAAAACTCGAGTCTCGGATCTTTTGAGATTATTCTAGTCGGAAGTAATTTCTTAGGGGGTCTCTTAATAGAGAATAAATGCGTACAAGTGTAGATAAACGTTGAGAAGAGAAAAAAGTGTATAATTTTCGAGAAAGACATTCATTTTCCTTCAAGCCTTGAGCTTGAGCTGCTATTTATAAGCTAAGTGAGCTTTTGGCAAGCCAAATAACCTCCCAAGGCACGTCGCCGACCGGGGAAGGAGACATGATGTGGGGAAGGTGGTCTTTCAGCCATCCCTCATCACGAGAGAGCTTGTGGTAGACCCGTTGGGCCAGTGAACGTGCCTGAGGGTCATAGGACGATCCTTATTATTATGTATTGTGTCGCAACAACATAGAAAAACATAAAGAGGTGTAACTGACTTGAGTTACACGATGCAGTTCGTGAAACCGTAAACAAGGTCTGATGGCATTTTTTTTCTCCTTCCTGGATTATGAAGAAAATTATGTTGCTTTATTCTTTAACTCTTTTAGTAGTAAAATAAGGCATTGAAGAAGAAAATATGAAATTAGGTCGTGAAAGAGAAAAAAAAGATAAAATTAATCAGATTTTTATAAAAGAAAAAAAGAAAATTAATAAATTCATCTTATAATTTAATTCAAAGTTAAAATTAATTTAAATTTTATAGAAAGACGCGTATTCAAGAAAACGAGCAAAACTAGTGTGGACCCTGTATTAGGTTTGGTAATTTGGTTTGTCCAACGTTTTGCATTTTTTCTGTAAATCTCCACTTCTTTAATTAACAAAATTTTCATTCAATTTTTCTCCAAACACAAAAATCTCGCCTAAATTTTAATGGAATTTAAATACTTATTTTTAAGAGTTAATTTATAGCGTAAATTACGAATTAATAAATGCAACACATTAACTTATATATATATAATTTTGGATCTTAAGAGAGAGAAACTTCAAACGCATGCAAACAACTGCCGTTTTAAAAATAAATTCTCTGTGAAACCAAAATTCATCGACGAACAAACCCAAGCCATTTTCTTCGATCGCTCATCACCAATAAGCTTATGTGAAGTTCAACTACGTAAATCGGTCGGCGATTAACATTTTTTTATGTTTTTTTTTTTTTTTTTTTTTATCTAATTTGTTTTGTTATTGAAATATTTTATGTAAATCGATATTTTTTAGAATCGGTTTCTTCATCTCTTGTTTATGGTTAATGATTATGAAACACAAGAACACGACGACGACGACGAAGAAGAAGAAGAAGAAGAAGAAGAAGAAGAAGAAGAAAAAAAAAATGATGTGAAGCTTTCATCCCGGAGAAGGATGTGGAACTTTCATAAACAAGACCTTCGTTATTCTTCTTCTTCTTCTTCATGTTTTGATCTTAATTTCAAATTTATGTATGAAATTTTGATTTCTTTCATCTAGTAAACATAACAAAAATTTTGTTTTATTAGTTAATATGCAATTAACGATGAAAAACTTCAATTAACGTTGTAAAACGCAACTCTATTTACGTTATAAAACTTGAATATAAAGAATGTAAAATTATGACCGTCTTAAATAATTTCCAGAATTGGAAATAGAATTTAAATACAAATTATGGTCGGCTGAAAATAATTTTCAGAACTGGAAACCGAAATGAACTAAATATCGTTAATTAATATGAGAATAATTAACGAATATATTAACTTTCCATCTTTGTACGATCTTCGAATAATTATAGGAATAATTTCATTTCGGTATAAACTGAAGATCAACTTACCCAAAATAAATATATGAACAATTTCATTTCAGTGTAAATTGAAGAATTAACGAGCAAATACTGGATGATCTTCCAAACAAGGAATGAAACATTTGATTATCCTGAAATTAATAACTCAAATAACTACATAAAATTGTAGAGTCTTATCTAAAATTAATTAAACCGCAGGATTTTTAAATAATTGAATATATTAACTTTCCATTTTTGTAGGATCTTCCAAAAATTATAGGAACAATTCTATTTCGGTGTATGTTGAAGATCAACTTACCCAAACTAATTATAGGAACAATTTCGTTTCAGAACGAGGAGATACTGGACAATCTTTCAAACAAAAAATGAAATCAATTGATTATCCTGAAATTAATGAGTCAAATAACTATCCAAAATTGTATTATCTAATCTTAAATTAATTAAACAGCCGGATTTTAAAATAATTAACGATTTTTTCACAAATTTTGGTAAAATTTAAAACAAAATAATTTCCGGAAATTCAATGGTATAATAGTAACTTAATTTCGTAAATTAACTTGTCACGTAAGCATTTTTAATATTTACAAAAAAATTATGAAACGTTGGATAAAACTTTATCATTTTTGTAGACTATGACTATTTCGCCAAATTTTTTATTTTTTAAGTTAAGGCTTCGAATTGCTGAAAATTTAATGTTGAAGAATAAGTATACAACATCGCGAAGACCTCAATTTTGAACAGATTTTGAAACATAATTTAGTTGGATTTTTCATCTGCATGTCAGTTTTCAATTCAATGAATTTCCTCTTTTGCATGCATTCGTTGGTTTTTCGTATATCACGAGGGTTCGAAACGATAATCGAAATTGGTATTTAAATCTACTTAATCTCCATAGCTCACCCAATATTTAATGGCTGGTCAATGCAATTATGGCCACGATAATCCATGCCATCATAATATGGGGCTGTCAACAGTTATATTAATTGCTGCTTTTGGTACGGGTGACCAAATTGTGATTTTAAAGTGAGATTAAACTCTCATTATAGCACGAATATTAATGGCAAGCTCGTAAAATTTCTTTATTGTTGTTGTAGAAGCAAAGACCCAAAAAAACTGTCAAGATCACGTTGGATGTTTCTTGAGCTACTAGAAATTTCATATTTTAAATTTAATTTTAGTTTAAATATTAAAGTTAGACTCTTTATATCATGTTCAAATAAATTTTTGATTCATTTTCAGATAAAAATACTTTTAACTTAAGTGAAGACTTGAGTTTATCGTAATCCATCAAAATTTATCGAAATCGACGATGAAGTTCGTCGAAAAGAAAATATAAATTTTTCTTTTTTCATCTGAAATTTTTATTTTCATCGCAGTTTATTGCAAGTCATTGGAATCCTGCAGGGTTCGTCAAATTTTTTTTGAAAAATATCGGATATTATTGCAATTTATCGTAAAAAAAAATTAAATTACATTTCGTTTTCGTAAATCATCGTTATACATCTGAATCCATCACAATCCATTGCAAATTATCGGAAAAATCCAAACAAAAATTGAGTTAATGATATTATGTACAAAAATTGAGTTAATGATATTATGTACAAAAATGGTTAAAAGTACAATTTGATATATAACAACGTTTTATAAATTTCTCTATATGAATCCATTTGATGCGAATAAATTATCATTAATTATGGACAGCAAATCCATTTCAAATCGGCCACATAACGACAATAATGGTCATAATAATTAACCGATCCATATCCTGTTCAAGATACGCCTCGCGTGTATACACATACATACAGATCCAAAGCTGGCTATTCGAGTTACAGTGGAAGTGTGAGAATGATGTTGATTGACACGGAAAGAGTGGTAGTAGGTGTTGTGGGATTAGTAGTGATATGGATCAGCCATTTGATATGGAGATGGATGAACCCAAAATGCGGAAACGGTGGGATTTTGCCACCTGGTTCCATGGGGTTCCCTCTCATCGGAGAGACACTCTCTCTCATCCGCCCAAGCTATTCGCTTGATCTCCACCCCTTCCTCAGAAAGAGAATTCAAAGGTCAGTACGAATGCATATTATTTATATAAATCTTGATGTTGTGATATAACAAGAAGCAAATGTGGTGAAGAGTAGATATGGGGAGATATTCAAGACGAGCATAGCAGGCCATCCGGTGGTGGTGTCGGCGGATGCGGAGGTGAACGCGTATCTGTTGCAGCAAGAAGGCAGGCTGGTGGAGCTTTGGTATTTGGACACGTTTTCGAAGGTGTTCGCCCTCGAAGGCGACTCCCGTATCAGTGCCATCGGCGGCGTCCACAGATACATGCGCACCATTTTCTTGACTCATTTTGGTGGCCAAGCTCTCAGGAATTTGATCCCTCACATCCAACTAGCCGTCGACAATGCCTTAACTTCATGGTCAACTCGTGATTCCGTCGAAGTCAAAACCGCCTCCTCAGCCGTGAGTCTTTACTCTTGAAAACAATTTCTCAAAATATATATTTCTTGATTGCGTACGTCCTCATGAATTTACCAATGAAATTATTGTAAATCTTTCTTATCACAAAGTTGATCAATACTGAATCACGAGTGAATTTAATTTTTTTCGGGGAGGTAGTTTGTATGTATAATGGTGTGTCCATTTCTACAATACATTTTTGTTGCCAGAATATTTTATAATATGCATGCCATTTTAAATTGCAGTTGACTCTGGATTTTAGTGCAAAGCATGCTATCAACTACGACCATGAGAAATCAACAATAAATTTAGCCGAATCATACCATAAATTCTCCAATCTTTTTATGTCATTTCCCTTGAACATTCCTGGTACGGCATTCAGTCAGGGCCTAAAGGTAAACATAGATCGCTGCTTTAATTTTTTATATTTTTTTTAGGAAAGATCGCTGCTTTATTTATCTATGTACTATATGAGATTATTAACGTAAAATTCCAAAAATGGAAGTGCAGGTCCAGAAGAGCTTAGATGCAGTTTTTAGGAAAATGCTAAAGGAGAGAATTAATTCACCCGAGCTCCAACGGAAAGATTTCCTTGGTCAAGTTGCCAAGGACATTAACAGTGAAGAGTATTTGACCGAGGATTTCATGGTCAACTTAATCTTTATAGGCCTTTTTGGCACATTCGAGACGATTTCCACAACCGTAGCATTGGCTTTCAAACTGCTCTCTGACCACCCTCGGGTGGTCGAAGAAATGATAGTATGTAAATACATTAATCAATTTCATTTATATCCTCAAGCTCAGTACAGTACTGTTATTCTTATCATTGATTTCGAATGTATTCAGGCTGAACATGAATCGATCCTCGAAAAGAGAGCAGATCGAAGTTCTCCGCTCACATGGGAAGAGTGCAAATCAATGACGTTTACACTTCAAGTAAGTCTACTTTTCCACAAAATGTCGACTAGATCCAGGTAATTTGGACGTTTTTTTTATATTGTATTTCATAGGTTATCAATGAAACTTTGAGGTTGACGAGTCATACACCTGGATTGATGCGCAAGACAAGGCAAGACATCCCTACAAAAAAAGGTTATACCTCATTATAAATTTTTATTTCTTTTGGGTTAGGTTTTCTTGAAGTGAATATCTATTTTTTTAGATGAAATCAACCCTTTAGCTCTAGTACATTTAAACTTATTGATGTATATAAACGGTTTTTACTGTGGAAGTTCCTTTTAATAACGGTTTTGCTCATGTATAGATGAAAAGTTCGATACGTCGAGCGTGTGAAATATATGGACTAGTTTTGAACACCAGTGCAACTGTCTAGACTATTTTGTTTAGTCAAATCATGTTCTTGGCAAAGTGTCTTTAGCATGTCTAGAGGACATCTCTCTGTTTTCTCGGTTGGTGGTCAGACAAATTTTCACCAGCTCTACTACACATTTAACGTATCCTTACCGCCAGCTGGCTGTATTTCGGTACAAATTTTTTTCCCATTTGTTGTGTATTATAAATACAACTGTTAACTTTTTGGTAGGGTAACACACTTATTGTAAAGCGCTGAAAATCATCCTCAACACTTATTAAAGGATAGCAAAACTTTAAGTGCATTTATGGTGTACTAAGTTCCTTCTAACCGAACATTGAGTGTGACTATTGTGAGTATTAGTGTGAAATGTAAGTGAAGCTCACACCTATCGGAGCTTTAAGTTAGTAGTACTATAAAAGAGAGAGAGTTAGGTTTAGGAACTCGAGATATCTTGGAACACCATTATAACTCCATGCTTTGTCGATTTAAAGTATACTATTTCACCAGTATAAATATCCCCTAGATGTAGGAAAGTTACAAATTGAGTCAACTATGTGTCATTTTGTTTCTAGTTATTTACTTATCGTGTCTATGAGTGTTTGTAACATCATAAGTAAGAAGAAAGTGGCTAGACAAGACATCTTGAATTTTCCTATTGATGATATCTCCTTCTATTCTATCTCAAATGATGCGAAATGAAAGTATGTGCTAAGGAGGAGCATATCTCTTAAGCATGTTCTAGCAAATGAAGCTATCTTGTGCTCATACATCATCGACTACATCAAAACCACAACGCTTATGCGCTCGGTGATCTCCATTGTACCCTACCATGTAACTGTGGTGAGAGAATTCATTGTTCACCTACCTCAAGATATTGATGATCCCAAATCCACTCAATTTCGGAAGGTTCATGTCAGAGGGAAATGCATATCATTTTCTCTTAGGGACATTGTTGAATATATGGATCTTCTTGTATATGTCATTGAAGGGTCTTGCCACTCCAAAATGGATTTGGTGAAAGAATTAGCAAGTGGTAAAGATCTTAAGGCGTGGCCTGACAAAGGGGGAGTTTTTTTAATGTAAGTTGATTGACTATTTCTTTTAGTCCATTCATGGTGGCTGACAAGGTGTCTCTAACATTTTCATAGAACATCTTTTTGCTTTCTATGCCTCTATCAAACACCTTTGTCGTGTATTGTAAATACAAGACAAGTGTTAAATTTTTGGTAGTGTTACGCACTTATTGTAAAGCACCAAAAGTAATCCTCAAGAAAGTTTTGTCAACACGATTATTGTGAGGATTTTTCTTCTTGAAGGAGAACAAAATTGTAAGTGCATTTATGTTGTCCTATGTTCCTTCTAACCGAACATTGTTTGTGAACAATGTGAGTATTAGGCCTTGTTTGGTAGGAAGGAAGGAAATATGAGTGGATAGATTTATGAGGATGGAAAAGGAAGGAAAGAAAGTGGGTGGATTTTAATTTTCTCTAATGTTGATTGGTATAATAAGAGAAGAGATTATAATTCATCCCTTTATTTGTCTGGTATAAATATAAAAGAATGAGGATCATTAAATTTTTATATTAAAATCTCTTTAATACCCTTATTTGATTAAATCAAAATTTATATACACTTATCTACACAAATACTTACATATATTAGAAAATTTACTACTGAAAAATATAACAAGAATATTATATAATATTAAATTACTATATTAATATAAATTAAAATAAATAGTATTTTTAAAGAAAATAAAATTATATATACAAAGTTTTGTTAATAGTAAAAAAATAGTTTATTTTTGTTAATAGATTTTATTTTTGCATATGTTAAATTTTGGAAACGTAATATGAAAAATCGTTTATTTCAATTCAATATTACGATTTTGCCATCATTAATAAAGTTATAATTGTAAATATTAAAAAAATATTATTTTCTCCTTCCCAATTCTTTCACTTTTGGAAGGATGAATTTTTGGTGGATCTCATGGATTCTAATTCTTCTTGAGAGCATTATTTTCCATCCCCTCTTATGTACCAAACACAAGAAATGATAAATCCATCCACTCAAATCCTCTCATTTTATTCCATCCTTCCTAAATCCATCTTTCCAAACAAAACCTTAGTGTGAAAGGTGAGTGGAGGTCACACTTATTGTTAGTAGTATTATAGGCAAATAGAGTTAGGTTAGGAAGTTGAGATTTCTTGTAACACAATTGTAACTCACTGTTTTGACGATTTAAAATATACTATTTCACAGTTCTTTTACAGGGATTGATTTCCCTCCAGATGTAGAAAAATACCGAACTGGGTATCCAATTTTGTGTGTCATTTATTCTATTAATATTCATTTAGTGTGACTCTAAGTGTTGGTAACATTACAAGGAAAAAATATTAAAATAGTGTAAGAAAACTTTCATATCTTACTACCCTTTTATGCCTATTTTATTTCAGAAATTATTATTTTGTTTTTCTAGATGTAATGAACCACTTGCTTAATGTTTTATTTTTTAGGATTCACGATTCCAAAAGGTTGGGCGATTATGTTACTCACTTCTTCTCTACACTTTAACTCCAATACATACAAAAATCCCTTGGAGTTCAACCCATGGCGTTGGAAGGTAATTAAGTCTATAATAACTATTGCTAATTATTATTTCAACAATCAGAATAAGCATATTGTGACATCAAGCAGGCGTTGTATTATATCGCGTTTAAAATTGTTGTAGGAGCTTGATTCGCTTGTCGTATCTAAGAATTTCATGCCTTTTGGGGGCGGAAATAGACAATGTGCCGGATCCGAATACAGCCGAATTTTTATGGCAATCTTATTTCACGTATTGTTCACTAAATACAGGTAGAATTTTCATATTGATTGTCCTACTGTTTTGCGCTTGAAATAACAACTTGTAGTCTGCATATTTACTGCGCCATGAAATGATATTTGTATTTTTATTTCAGTTGGGAGAAAGTCAAAATGGGAAAAATTGCTCGAAATCCTATTATGCAATTTGGAGATGGAATTCACATCAAGTTCTCAAAGAAACAAAGTAAATACGTGTAAGATTTCAAGGTCTAGTTAGACATACTATCATCGTATCATGCTCGAACTTTATTTATTTGATTATAGTTTACTTATTAAATGTGCCACCAGATAATTTGCAATGCTTTTATTAATTTACTAAATCTTATCAATAATGTGAAGTATTATTCATTAATTTGAAGTTTATTTGTTGAGTGTTCATATTATTTTTATCGAATCATTAGTCTTCCGAAGAAGGGTCGAGAATTCCAGTGATTACAAAATCCACTTCTAGTTTAGCCAGCTTTCTGCACAATCTCATTCTTTGCTTTGTATGACTACATCAAAAGTATACGAGGTAAAGAGACGTCAAAATACTAGCATCAAATTGCGAAAAAAAAATTGAATTAATTGAAGTTAACTTACGGAATACGAGGTTAAAGGTTAATTTTCAATCTAATATCTTTTCAATTAACCAAAATATTTTAAAATTTGTTTTGAAAAAAGACTTCAGTTGTATGACCATAAAGGCCTTTATAAGCGAGAAAAGTCGCTTCTATAGACCTTTAGAAGCAACTAACCTCGCTTTTAAATGTCAGTCGCTTCTAATTTTCGAAATCGACAAAAATAAAAGCAACAAGTTGCTTGTAATGGTCCAAAAAAGACGTGAGAAAATATGACGGGTAAAAGTTAGAAGCCACTAGTCGCTTCTAAAACTTACCTGGTATATTTTTAAAGGCGACATTAGAGGCGACTAATTTCTTTAAAACGTAATTCGTAAAATTTTAGAAGCGGTATTAGAAGCAACTTTATCGCTTCTAAATGTTAATTTTTTTAATTCATTTATTTTGTATTTATTACCATAATTATTTCATTAATTAAAATTATTATTAATTAATAAAAATATTAATGAAATATAATTAATTTTAATCATGATTAAAATATACTAATTAAATTCAAGCAAAACATCAACGAAATAATATAAAGTCGATAAGTCAATAATAAAGCCGATAACATAAAAATAACATAATTGTTAAAGTTGAATATTTATAAACATAAATACAAACATATAAATCCATAAAGTCACAAAAGGAAGTAAGAAACTACAATCGTCTTTCGCGTTCTCATCCTCGTCCACTTCATCTGCTGGCTGGAACGTGTGGAGGGTCATCTAGCCTGGTGCCTGTGGGAGGTTTTGAAGCCGATGGATCGTCTCGGCGTCGCCATGGATGATCAGGCGTGCGGTGCGAACCCGAAGCAGTCAAGGGTGTAAACTGAGATATGTATTGGTTGAACCTCTTTTGTAACTCGAGGTCGATAATTCTTGGATTCTGGCTCCATCCATAGGCCATGTCCAACACAACTAAATCCGAGCGCGTGATGAGTGGCCTTATTCCTGTAGCGCAGTCACGTTTTATGCCGAGGAATTCGGACCGAGCAATCTCCTCTAAACGAGCCATGTCCACCTCATGTCGCATGAGCGGAGAGATGCAAGGCGAGGCGGGAAGGAGGCAAGGCACATAGGAGGCATGACACAAAGGATGCGAGGCATGGATGAGACACTAAGGGAGAGGCACATAGAAGAGGTGGAGGGAGAGGCACGAAGGGCGAGGAACGAAGGAGAGGCGGAGGAAAGGTGCAGGGATATTCGGAGGAGAAGTGCAGGGGATTTGCAGAGAGGGAAATGAAGGAAGAAGAAGAATGGGAAAGAAGAAGGAAAATCACGAGTTTTAATAACATAGAGACATTAGAATGATATTATAAGCGATACTCCGAGTTTTAATAACTTTATTTTAATAATTTAGTAGTGAAATTTTGGCGGAGAAATTTTGGAGCCTAATTTTGGGCATTAGAAACGACAATTAGAAGCAACTAGTCGCTTCTAATGCCAAAAAATCGATACTTAGCAAAATTTTCACGGAAAAATTTCGGAGCCCAACATTTTGGGCATTAGAAGCGACTAATTTCTTATGCTCAAAAATATATATTTACTGACATTTAGGCGGAGAAATATTCGAGCAAAATATTATGGCATTAAAAGAGACTTTAGAAGTGACCAAGGATTAAAATTGCGCGCGTCGGTAACGTGCCAATGGATCGAAAATACGGAAATTGCGGAGGCCGATGGAAATTGCGACGGAAAAAATGTGGAAATTTGAAAATTAAATTGCGGGAGAAATTGCGGTGGCTGACGGAAATTGCCACGGAAATAATGTTGTGAAATAATAGCTCAAAAACATAGAAAAATATACATATAAACAAGGATTAAAATGTCATCAAATTCATCAAACATACATAAGTAGTCTCCAAATTCAAACACATACAAGTTTTAGACATAATAGCTTCATCAAGAATCTATGGAAAACAACACAAATTCAAAACTCCTTTGTACAATATTTACAAACTCCTTCATCCGCCATGTTTCTACAAAAATTAAAAATTTCTACTAACTTCAATATCAAAACTTAAATCCATGAAATTCAAAACTTCAAATTCAAAACATTCATAACTTAAATTTCAAAACTTCACATTCGTATTCAATACTCTAAAACTTTCCTAACTTCTATCTCCACTTTCAAAACTTCACATTCATATTCAATACTATCAAAACTTTCATAACTTACATAATCTATAAAACCGAAACTATTCGCACATAATCTACAAAAAAATTTGAAAAAAATATATGTTATTCAGGACATGACAACGAACATTTTCTATTTAACAACATTTTCGCAAAAAAATTCTATTTCAAGTATAAATTGCAAGCCTAAACCAGATCGGAATTTTTATATGGGAAACCTATGGAAATTTCGGCGACATGACGGCGAAACGACGAAAATAATGTTGAAATTGTACATAGACAGTGGGAAACTTACCGAAATAATGGAAATGTTGACGTCGCGCCGGTGCGTCGCCAGACCGAACCTTCAAAACGACATGTTCGAAATGTCGTCGTGGGAAAATGACCGAAATTTCGTCGAAATTTCAACGAAAAAGAGAGGCGAAACGAGAAATGGTCACATTTGTGCCGGAAAGTAAAAAAACCCGCAATTTCGACGCAATTTCGCCGGCTTTTCCCGAAATTTTAATCCTTGGAAGTGACTAGTGCCCAAAAATACCAAAAAAATGACGGAATGAAAAAAGCGAGCCAAAGTATTTGTGATTTAGAAGCGATTAGTCGCTTTTAAAGTGTTAACTATGATTTTTAGAAGCGATTAGTCGCTTGTAAATGTCAAAATTTTCATTTATTTTTAAGAAATTGTGGTAGATAGGCTAGTTGCTTCTTAAGGTAAAATTTCGCTTCTAAAAGTCAATTTTGTAGTTGTGAATAGACACATCGTATATTAGTCATATTTTTAATTTTTTTCTAGTTAACTTAGGATAATTATTTTTTACTCAGTCACAAAAAATGTACGGAAAATTATTAGTAAAATTTCGATTAAAATTAGTTATATGATAAATTCCGAATCGGATCCAAAAGCGGTACAAAAACCCATGTAAGTTCTGATTCGAGTCTCTCGTGTTGTCCAAAATTTTCTTTCAATCACCTTCTATAATTACTTCCTGCAAAGTCTTGAATTTGGCTACTTTTAGCTCCAAAATAATTGCCAACATCTCAGTTTCCGACTTTAATCCTTAATGTCTCGCATTTTATATTATTAACATATCTCTTTCTCTTTCATCAAATACGTCCCTCTTTCTTGGATTGTTTTTTTTATTCAATGGTTATTTTTCTTACTCTCAAATGATTTTATTATTTTCAATAGGTAAGTTTTTATTAGATAAATATGGCAAGAAATAAGTCTAAAAGGTATGTGAAGTTACTTACTGTGTAGATGGTTGTTAGACTATATGTTAAAATAATTAGTTGGACAGTTAATTTATTGTTAGTGGATAAGATATTAAATCAATCAAACAATCACCGAAAGCATAAATAATCAACACAAAAAACTGATAACTATGTTCAGTATTAGCAAACCTACTATTTGGGATGTGACACTTAAACTCTCCTTAGATCCGATACTCTTTCTCATGATCCATAGTTTCCTTAATCTCTTAAAACTTGAGACTACTTCTCAATTTTTACTCAATCTTCTCCTGAAGAACAATAGCACCAATACATGCAATAGCGCGCTCTTACATGTGTATGAGCATACAAGATTGTAAGTTGTTTGAGTATTTGATCGATGAACTTCTTCCAGATGAAAAAAAAAACACGCTCAAACTATTGGTTGTGTGTAAACCACAAAGGACGGAAGAACCAAAGTCAAGAACCCTACGAATGATTTATACTTTGTACTTCATAATGATTATGCGTGTATATAATAAAATCTTCCATGGATTTGTCCACTCCTAAATCCTTGCTAAATCTCACATAAATCTCCACCAAATACTTTACCTTGTTTGGATTAAGTTATTCAAGTCTATGTGAATTAGTGCAATACCCGCATCCAACTGTCGTACTTCTTGCTTCAAAATTTTCTTGCACAACTTGTAGGAAACACTATCGCAAATAAGGATTCGAAAATCTCCCCCGCATTTTTATAAATATAATTTATAAAAATAAATATAATTTTTATGGGAAGATAAATATAATTTAACTTATGGGAAGTAAATATAATTTAACTGCATAGAGTGATTTCAAAATAAATTGCATCCTTCAAAACAAAAACTCATTCACCTCGCAAAGTGATTTCTTAAGAGAAATTGTTATCTATAAGCACCATGTTGTTATCTAGAAATCAAAACATATTATCTAGAGATCAATGTCACAAATTGTATCAACCGAGCTTTTACAACCCTTAAAATGTTCTCAATAAAAAAAAATACCCATCTCTTGTCACAAAAGACAATATGGGTTCGTATTTAACTATTAAATATGCTTATGATTAAGAAGTACAATAATAAGTAAAAAAAAAAAATATTGCTGATATGGATCTTTGCACGTCGACAATGTATTGGAATACTATTAGTATTTCCGTAATAAAACTGAATCCGGAAAATGAAAGCAGGTTTCCTCGCAAACTGTCTAGATAAAAAGTTTCAAGATTGTTAGCGATATTATATAAATAATATTGAAATAATTAGAAGACAAATACAAGGAAATAAGATGAACACAAAATCGGAAGTAGTAGAAAAAGTAACAAGCTAGTTGAGCCTCGTTGAACGGTTTCCTTGAAATTTTTTATCGCCCTCCAAAGGTGCTGGATTACTTGACCGAAGCCTCCTAGAATACAACAACTATGAGACGAGTATAGCACCACTTGAAACTTCTCTGGTGAACTAGAATCCAAAGTCAAACTTCCACCGGACTACAAAAGGAAAGAACAATTTCGGAGAGGGAGAGATAATATGAACGAGAGACCAATGCTTTGTCTCGGTATTGAGGTGTGTTTTGAATGAGAGGGAGATGCTCCTTTTATAGGCTTTGAAATTCGATTACAAGCATGCAAAACGTTCAAAACGACCATGGTTAATGGCACCTACCTTCGACCATTAAACCACCCCTTAATGCTTACCTACCTCTCCCTAAAACCGTCCCTTAATGCTTACCTTACTCCGGGTAACCAAAGGTCTTGAACGTTTGAGAGGTTGCACGGTCCAAGATCCAAGATCCAAGGCCCAAGGTCCGAGCCCAGCCGGCTCGGCTCGGCGACGACGTGTATATGTGTGCGCGCGAGAGGTTAGAGCTAACCCACCCACACTCTCCCCCTTTACACTTAGATGTCACCTTAATGAGGAAAATCACTTATAAACACTCCGAATCTATGTGGGACTCTTTTCATTACACAACATCTCACTTCTCTAAACAACACATATCATATGTGTTTTTTAGCATTCTCAGAACATTAATTTCTCATTCATTATAAACATGATTTTGGCAAATAAATACTCAATCGTATACCCGTCGCAGCGAGTAATAAGAATATGGAACAATTATTCAATTCCTATGAATGAACCCCACTCAAATATTTGACCGAAATCATTAACACACTAGGTAAACCTGGTAAAGGATCACCTAGTAAACCTCTTATTAAAGCAGATGCTAGTAAGAAGAGCTCATCCTTCGCGAGCTTTAAGAGGAGGAAATGCGCCGACCGCTGCGGATGTGCCTACTCTTATCGTGACAGGCTCGTTTTCTCTTCTCAGCTGTAGGGGAGTTGTAACTTTTATTTTAGCGTTTTTTTTAATATTAGGGTGTGTACATGTAGAGGTTTTACCGTAATCAGATTGGCGGGAACTGTTTTAATTTATTGAGATAACCATTAACCAGGAATCTCGAATTAATGCTTTATTGTCGAGAACATACTTTTTGTTAAATTATTGGGTTTTAGGGTTATAACCGTAAATTGGTCTTTGTTGTGAATGCAATGGGTATATCGTAGGATATGAGTACTAAGGATATTTTGATTGAGGTTCTTGGTCAACATAGGTGCATATAAGAAAAATAGATGAGATACCATTCTGAAGATTGGGATCATGGAAGAAGTGAATATTATTTCACGATTTATGGTTTTATTATACTCCGGGGCAAGTGAATACCTGCTCTGAAATATTTACTTGATATTTCGAATATCATCGATATTTTTAACGGTTTTGGGTGATAAAAATGAAAATTAGACACATTAAGATCATTTTTTTAGTTTTATAATTTCATCTGTATAACTACATGTCTACTGGCTGCATGAGAGATTTTCCTTTATGCAACCAAGTGGGATATTCAGTTGGTGGTGTTATTATATCAAGCATGTAAGTATTTTGAGTAAAGATTTGGTTTCTATAATATTTCATTAGATAATTGTACATTTTAGCTTGTAAGTTTGTTTTGTTTTCATTTAAATTGCCGTTTTTTTTTATTATTTTAAAAACTAAAAATATTTTGAAGTCACTTTTAAACAATGCGACATATAAATCTGTTGGAGAACTCCCACAACGCATCTCATATTCGTTGTGAGATATCTCGCGGCGACAAGAATTATACATCGTCACGGTGAGATTCGGCACTTAGACTTCTTTTTCTACTCTTCCCACAATGGATGGTTAATCGTTGTAATAGTTCTCACAATAAATATATAAACGATGCGACGTCAAAACTCGCACAGTGATTGTATAAACGTTGTGTGAGCTTCTATAACTCTGAATCCCACAACGCTAAATAACCATTGTGGTAATTTTTACATTTTTTATTAAGCAGTATAGAATCCAACTTTTGTAGTAATATGGTGCTCCTGGCTAGGAGCTTGGGCTCTTGACTAAAACAAGCAAGGAGTAATGGCTTACTCATGGTTGAATGTGAGTACCATTTCCTAGCCCATATTGTTGCGCATATTTTATGGATCAAGTCTCTTCTCAAAAAGCTCTCTGTCCAGATTCGCTTAACTCGGCTCATCTAGTGTGTAACATGTATGTTGTAGTCATTGCTGTCAATCCTGTAATTCATGCTCACACAAAGCATATTGAGACTAATTTTTACTTCATTCGCGGATGGCTGGTTGAGCTTCAACTTGAGAATCTCTACATTCGACTGTTGATAAAAAAAAAAAAAAAAAATTGACGTCCTCACCTTGAGCCTTTCAGTCAGTGGCTTCCACTGACTTCGGGACAAACTTCACGTCTTTCCTGTGTTACTTCATTTAATGAATCATCGTCGCATGTTTGAAATTAAGCAACCAAACTGCGTCTCAAGTGCCAATTCCACATTAGCGTCACAGTTGGACTATTTATCTGTTAAGTAAACTTGAGTTTGTTAGGCAGTTAGCAAGTTCGTTATTTACGTTCATTAAATTTAGACAATAGTACATTATATAGCCATACCGTGTAAGACTGATAGATATATAAAAACTTCCGTTCAAAATTTTCTCTCATTAAACCATAATCCATATGGAATATGGGAATCAAGATGGAAATATTTCTTCCAAAGAGTCATGTGATGATGTAAATATATAATGAACACTAAATTTATACACGTATAAATAACGATATTGTAGTATAAGTATTGCAATGTGGCATTAAAAATATTTGACTTTCAAATGAGACTTATCCACACAAGACTTTTGATTGTATCATGAGATGCGACATTTTAACTATCAAATGTGAAAAATGTCAGCATATGAAAAAGCATATTTTGTAATAGTGCATGCGAATTGACAATTTTGAATATATCTGTATATATAGAGATAATGCTTTATAATAGGAGAGTTTCATTTTCTAAGTAGTGTAGTATAATATTTTTTTATGTGTCTCGTTTCCTAAATGATTGAATTATTTTTAAAAATTTATGACCAAAATTTAACTTAAAATCCTCTTTCTTTTCCTCTTTCTTCTCCTATCTCATTCGAAGATGTTGGGATTGGTGTTATTAGACATTATAAATATTTTATATTTGGTTTTTGCTGAAATATTAAATAAAATTAAATATCATTATTGATTAAATTTGTGTTTATGTATGTTTGCTACACTCTGAAACTGTCATCGACGAAAAGAGTAATAAGTACATACTTGACAAGATAGCCCCTTGTGACTAGTTTAAATATTAGTTCACAATCTAAATATCGATAGGGTAATCGAATCTGAGTAATTATTGTTTGAATGAATCAGGATATCTTATCTTATGATATAGAGAGTTGTGACTCTGTGTTTCATTCTTGATGTCTTATAGAATACATTGAACAAAACTTGTGATACTCTGAAGCTCGAGATAAAACCGTTTAATCACTCAAAACTTCAAAATCACATACGAGGGGTATTTTGGTACTTACCTAAATCCTGAAGTGAATGCATAATTGATATGACACTTTATGACATTTGAATTGTCAATGGGCAATGGCTAATTGAAGTTGCATGTTGTTACATTGGATTATACGGAATTCGTGTTGAAACAATGTTGAAGCATTAGTATCACACTATGCTTTGTTATGAGAGTTTGAATGAATAAACTCTCGGCAGCTGCATTTGCTACATTTGCAATGAGTGACAACTATTTCACATTGAGATGGAAGATGGTTAACTCGTCGTCTTCCCGGGTTACTTTTTCTGGGACTTCCAGCCGGTCTTCTATTTGGCGGAACAATATATAAACATGTTTCAACCTAATAATAAGCCATAAAATAGTAACTTATCCATATGAAATAGTTTATATAATGTATCCAATAACTCGTTATACTTTCTGTTGTTCTTGGTTCAAGTATAGAACTCCCTCGAAATCCAACTAGTTCACCATATTAAAGAGTCTAAATTTCATGAAACAAAACAATTACACCACGATAATCTGCACAATTAAACAGACAACATGAACAACATAAGTTGCGGTTAGTTGCGGTCGACTGCGGTAGTTCTGCGACGACGACCATAGAACTTATGTGACGGCGACGGCGGAGATGATCGACGACGACAACCGCGAGAAGAGTAAGAAAATTAAAACTCACGGAGATGATCGAGGATCACCGTCAAGCGCGAGCGTGGGCGACCGATAAAAAGAAGGAACGATGGTGGAAAGAGGAAGGCGTAAGCGTGAGAGCGACTGTGAAATTCTGCGATTTTTTCTTTCTCTGTCAATCTTCTGTTTGAGTCGGTGGTTCTTCGAATGAGATAGGAGAAGAGAGAGGGAAGAGAATGATATTTTAGGTTAAATTTTGGTCAAATATTTTTAAGAGTAGTTAAATTAGTGATAAAAACGATGAATAAAACATGAGATCCCTTATAATATATGTTTTTTTGCATCACATGTGTGTACGTTAACCATTGGACTTTTCTTATTTACCATCCTTTTATTCGGTCCAGTCTTGTATTACATGTGTATTTTTAAAGCCATAGTCATCGTTATTTGTAAATATCCTCACGACACAGTAATAGACCATATACTCGTAGTTGAAAGCCTATCAATCATGTTTATTAAATCACTATTCCCGGTCATTTGAGTTGATAATTGCTTATAAATTGGTTATATATATATAAGAAGCTAGGTCAAATGCTTTGTCTAATGCACAATATACTATACAATGAACACACATATGACATTGTCTGAAAATACTTAATTATGTAAAAGAGCATAAGTCTAATTAACTCGATAAAAATACTCTAAATTTACACGAAAGCACACCAAATCAAGATGATCAAGTATTATAATTATAGTTATTTAAGCATAAATATAACGTCAAACTTGGAACGAATACTATCTGATTATTTTATTTTTTAATGTGAGATATAATTGACTTTCTCTATGTAGTTTTGTTAAATACCGATATAAATGTTTACATATTTTAATATAGTCAATGTTTTGTAAATTTTGTGAAATACTCAACCGAAATTGTTAACGAATTTTTTTGGACTGTTTTAACCAAAAAATAGTTTGCCGCCTATCTCTCTCCCTGAAATAAATTAATAAAAATTTCAACGAATTAAAAAATATCTCTCCTGAATGAATTTGAAATTCAAACACACAATTTAAACCGAGAAACTAATTTAAAAAGTATTTATATGAGTATTATGGACTGTAAAATTGTGTAAACAACTTTTAGTGAGTACTTAGTCAAAGTTTACGAAACGTTAGATATTTTGAAATTAATATATAATTTAGTGGACAAAAAGTCAATTTTTTGTTATTGAAAAAAACAACGTGCAATAAAAAGACCACAAAGGCTCAAAGTGAAAATACTCTATCTAGGAGGCTTTGTATTTTCTTTTTGTGCTTAATATTGCTTAATGCATAAGATTTTATTCAATGTATGTTGGCAATGATTGGTTAGTATGACAGTTATTTATTTCAGCTCTAATTAGTAAACAATAATTTATTTCAGCTCTAATTATATGACTTTTTAATAAATTGAATAAAAGTAAAATAAGCCCTAGATGTTTCAGACGACCTCGTACAGAGTGACAGAGGCTGGAGATTTGAATATTCTTAATAAGAATTTTTTTTAAACATGTTGACCGATTCCACCAAAAAACATGTCTAGGGTTAAAATACATTTCGTATTTTCTTCGAGTATATGACTAAAACTCGGTCGCGTAATTGTGTTGTGTATTTTACTGCCAACATGTTTTCCTGTTATTAGATATCCAATTTCTGATTAACAGTTTACTGTTTGTAATCTTCTTTAATATCACTTGGTGGTGGTTGTCTATTTTAGCATTTTCTTCAATTTTTAAAGTGTTTTGGTATATATATTTTATTGCACTTTGGCTGTAGATTGCAGTTGAGTTTTCATTTGCAGCGTAACTATCAGTGTAAACAAAATCAGATGAGCGACACATAGTCTTTTAACACTTTTACAAGCTTGTTGAATCCGATTTATTAGCCCAACCAAGTTCTTTGTACTCGTCATGATCAATTGCGCTGTGTGACTTTTCGCTCGAATTCCCATAAGGGCATCTCCAACCATGAACACCAAATTTGGTGTTTTTTTAGCACCAAATTTGGTGTTAAAAGTTTTTCATCTCCAATCATAACACCAAATTTAACACCAAAAAACTATTCATCATTATTATATTATTACTTTTTATATCTTTTTTATTAATATATTTTTTAAAAGTATTTATAGGTATAAAATAATATTTTTTTTTTAAAAAAAAAAAAAAAATAAATTTGGCGTGTGAACAGTGCCATGCCAAATATAGCGTGGCACTGTTCACAACACCAAATTTGGTGCTACTTTTGCAGTGGGGTTGGAGCAAAAGTTGCACCAAATTTGGTGTTTTGGAGTGCCCTTGGAGATGGCCTAAGCTCTTCTTTTTGCTATACCTCTATGCGCGAGAAATGGAAAGCTAAGGCCATCTCCAAGGGATCGGTAAAAATAGCACTAAATTTGGGTGCAATTTTTGCTCCAACCCCACTGCAAAAATAGCACTAAATTTGGTGTTATGAACAGTGGCACGCCATATTTGACGTGGCACTGTTCACACGACATATTTTTTAAAAAAAAAAAAATCATTTTATACTTATGAATAATTTAAAAAATATATATTAATAAAAAATATATAAAAATAATAATATAATAATGATGAATAGTTTTTTGGTGTTAAATTTGGTGTTATAATTGGAGATGAAAAAACTTTAACACCAAATTTGGTGCTAAAAAAACACCAAATTTGGTATTCATGGTTGGAAATGGCCTGACGCATGGGCTAGACAATATATTTTTTATTTATTGTATCAAAAGAATGATGCTATAAAAGGATATAATTGATTAAAGTTAAATGATAAAGACATTAAATTGATAAAATTTAATAAATACACAAAGATTTGATATTTAAACATGCTTTAAGGTATATAATCTATGTTAATAAAAATGTTAAAGTACAATTTTTGATGTTTTATAAAACGATGGAAAACGGTATTTTGAAGAAATTCGAAGGCGGCCTTCTGCTTTAGAGGTAATGTCGGAAAATTAGCCACTAATGTATATCCTCAATATTCACCAATTTTCTATTGTTAATGGGTAATTGAGCAATATTGTCAACATATATATTACTAAATAGACTATTTTTTTACAGTTTTCATTTAGTCATTAACCAAAATAAAAAAGACGTTACTGTACTAATATACTATTTAGAAAAATACCGAGAATAATAGCATGAAAAATAAACATGTAATTAAAATCGAAAAAGATAGTTATTAGTGATTGGTGGTATTTAGGTGAAAGTCCATTCAAATTAAATTGCCAAAATGAAAATAGACCAACCAAAATTTATTATCTCCAAAAAAACTGAAAAGTCTTTTAAACCATTAAAATTCTGTTTTTAAAATTTCTCTTCATTCTCTGAAAACCAAACCCGCATATAAAAGACAAGCTGCAGGCGCCGAAAATAAGCAATTATGACGGAAAAAATATCACGATTCGAAAACTGAATCTGAAAAACGTATTAATTTTGGTTAATTTTGGCACTTAATCTGAATTCAAAAAATAGATTATGAAAAAAGGCCGAAAGCAATTTTAAAATAGAGATAAGGAAAAAAAAAGTATACCATAATCAAAATGTTGAATTGAAGATTGGGAGATGAAGAAACAAAGTTTTAAATCTGGGAAAAATCTATAAATTATCAATCAAATTTATTAACAGTTTAGAAAAATCACAAACACTCGTATAAATAAACCAAAATACACACGTTCGCTGCTTGATTTCACAATAAAAGGAAACGCATAATAGAAAAAAAAAAGTTTAATTCCAATGTTTAGATAAAATTCATATCCTACTCGAATTCAAATTATAAGCGATTATGAGGGAGATCCATTCTTAATGGGAGAATAAATCAAGATATCAAAAATATTAGCAAAAAATAACGCAATTATAATCCCTCTTATAACCAGAGAAAATATAAAATCGTCTATATCCTCATATATATAAACGGGTTTTAATTTTAAAAAATACTTATTTTTAATAAAAAATTTCAGATTTAAATTTTATTCATAGTAATCAAATTTGAAATTAATTTTTTTGAAATGAACTAATTTTAATACAATAGATTCCAAATTAAGGAATACATGTATATAAATAAAAAAAATCAAAGTATGAGAAATATATATTATATAAATCATATCTCTCGTCATATAAATAAAAAATAAACCAGAATAAAACAGAATTTTTAATTTTCCGAAATAATCTATTTTTTTTAAATAAATTTCAAGATATAAATGTCAATCAATGAATCTATTTTGAGATTAAAAATTTGAAATCAACTAATTTAATTACCAAAAATTCCTAATTAATGTATACATTTATATTAATAAACATTTCAAAGCACGGAAAAATATATATCTCTCTCTCCTCATATATATAAGAAAATAACCCAAAATAAACAAGATTTTTACAATCAGTGTAATCTATTTCAAAAGTTAATATTTGAAATTAACTAATTTAATATACTATATTACGAATTAACGTATACTTATATATAAATAAATAATTCAAAATACAGAAAATAAATATCAAATAAATAATATCTCTCATCATATATATTAGAAAATAAATCGAAATAAATGGGAACTTTAAATTTTCCTTAACACCCGACTTTTTTTTATATAAATTTCCATATTTAACTTTCAATCGTTAAAATCTATTTCGAAATTCAAAATTTGAAATACAATTAATTTTTTACAACAATTCCAAAATAATGTATATTAATTAATAATTCAAAATGAATAAATTACATAAATGTAAATTAAGATTTGCTACCTCATCTGCCATTATAATGTTTAAGTTGGTCTTCAAATGTGTTACATAAACCGTATGGTTGGTATTTTCAAATCTCGTTCCGGCCTTCAAATCTGTTATCATTCCCCAAGCAAAAACAGGTTTAGATCATTTTAATACAAATAAAATCAGTCAACAGGAAAGTTTTCAAAGAAGTAAATAATAAATATTTTTCATCATGACTTCAACATTATTTGAATATATTAAAAATAGATGATATAGTATCTTAATTCATGGTAAACATGTTTAGCTATCCAATGAAATGTTCAACGTAGTTATCCTTTTTTTCTATATCTCATTAGTATTATACTCTATAATCATTTTATACAAGGTAGTCAAACTCGGACTTGGTCTTTTATTGATAAAATTTAAGGTGTTTCATTAACTTATGGATCAAGTAAAGGCGGGAACTATAGCTCTATTTCCAAACATTTAATGATCAGTACACATATTATTGCAATGATAATAAAATAAAGTACGCGTGATGAACAAGACATGAAACCCTATAAAACCCCTCTCTCGAAGCCAACCCACAACTCAAACTACTCATCAAATAAAAAATAAAAAAAATACAACAGGACTTTTGCTATATAAAAAATACAGCAAAAAAAAGAAAAACTGACCATGAAGAATTTGACAGTACTCTCTTCACTCTTCGTGTTTTTCCTCACAATCTCAACGTCTTTCGGGGCAGTCCAAGACTTCTGTATCGCTGACTACACGACCCAAGAGACCCCATCAGGGTTTCCGTGCAAAGCCCAATCAAATGTCACGGCAAGTGACTTCGTGTTCACGGGACTCAGGGCTCGCACGGACACATCGAACATCCTCAAAGCAGGCGTGGCTGGGGCGTTCTACAACAACTTTGCGGGTGTGAACGGGCTAGGGATTGCGTTGGCGCGTCTGGACTTGGACGCCGGTGGTGTCGTCTCTCTCCACACCCACCCCAGGGCCTCCGAGATCCTCATCCTCATCGAGGGAACACTCATCTCAGGTGTCATTTCCTCCGATAACAAAGTATACCTCACGACTCTTAAGAAAGGCGATGTGATGATCTATCCTCAAGGACTTTTGCACTTCCAATACAACTCCCCGAATTCGAAACCAGCCACGTTCTTCGTTGGGTTCAATAGCGGCAGCCCTGGCATCCAGTTCGTCCCCTTCAACTTGTTCGCAAATGATTTTCCTACTGAGTTGATGGCCGCCAACACCTTCATCGACCCTGTCGAGATCAACAGGCTGAAGGCTCTATTCGGTGGAAGCGCTTAGATATATATATATATATATATATATATATATATATATATATATATATATAACATTGTGTATTTGTTTCATTATCAATTGGTGTCTTAACTTGTGGTGTGGTTTATCAATTTCCTGTTGATTTGTCTTAGTAATAGCCTAAGGTGTGGAGCTTGTTATTTCTTCCGTTGTGTTGCACTCTTGTAGTCGGGATATGTACTGTGAATAATAAGAAACAAAACTTGATGACATCAGTTTTGATTTCTTAGCGTATATGTATTGAATTAAATAAACAAAAATTGCTCTAAATAATCAAATGAAACATTAATATTATTGTTTGTTTAGTATATAACTGCTCTGAATAACTAAATGAAACATTAATATTATTGTTTGTTTAGTATATAGTCATTTATCGTAACGTGACTGTTAGTAATTGGTGTTAGTGGGTTACACTTTTAATTAATATATATAGACTTGTTTTGATTAATGGCTATTAATCATTTTTTTCGAAATGTTGACAATATAACAATTAATATATTTCAAAGTGCTATATTACTACTTATACTTTAAATAAAAGATGGAAGACCATTTAACATTTCTTACTAGAAATATCTTCCTATTCTTTCCTATAATTCATATATGTTGCGAAAAATCTCGCGCGCAAGTGCACACGTCGAACAAGTAATATATATAGTAAATTCAGTTCGTTCCCACGAGAATTTATAATTAAATGTGATTTTAACAATACTGCAATTTAAATCAAGAGAAAATGAAAGTGAAGGTTGTGATTTCTAAATTACTAAACAACTTAATTAAAACATTTAAAAGATGGATCTTTGGAACAAGGGTGAGGTTTCCCTTTTCTATCCTATTGTCGGGATTTCTAGAAAAAAGAACAATGATCAATCCTATGGCTATGCTACTCATGTTCACGTGAATTTTATTGCAAACCCTTGCTAAAGTGATATTTACGACCTAAGACTAAGAACTCCTTTTAGCTCTCGGTAAGGTAAGGAACCTATCTTGCTTTACGTTTTAGAACACTCACACGACTCCCTAACAGCTGTGGCTATCTCTAGACTTCACAAAACGTATTACGGTATTCTATTTTATTCGCACGACTAATTAAACCTCGATAGAGAGAATAAATAATCCTAAAATCAAGCATACGATGATCAACATATACGAGCATTAAGAACAAAAATAGAATAAACACTAGCCAAAGAATCAAATCAAACTTCAAAGCAAATTAGAATAAATCCATGACAATTATAAAGAAAAGAACTACCATCACTCTCTAAGGGATTAGTTCATGGTGATGGTGGAAGAACTAGAAAACAAACAAGAACAATGATCCATAAATAAACAAAGCATAATGAATAAATAGAGTTTCAGAGGGAAGTGAGGAAGAAAAATAGATATGTTGTTGCAGGCTCGTCACAGCCTCCAGAACGTCTCCGGTCTTCTTCTTCGTTCATCCCAGGCTCTTCCGTGGTGTTTTCTCTCTCTAAAAACTAAAACAAATCAAGAATGACTTATAAATGGCTGCCATTAGGTTATAAAGTCGAGCTCCTCAACATTCTACATCTGGCCTTCAAAAACTGATCCAACGGCTTAAAATCGAAGTCCACGAGTCAACTTAAGCTATTATCGGAGCTCCATCGCGTCGCGGTGGTTTCCACCTCGTCGCGATGGACTTTCGTCGCGTGGCAGTGCACCTCATCGCGTCGCGATGGGCACTTTGACGGTGTGCACGCTGCTTCACATTTTATCCCATATCTTGAGCTCCGGGTATCGGAATTGAGATCCGTAAAATGTTATGGAATCCTTGCGATTGCCCCGTCATCCTAGGATGCTCTATTTATCTTTCTCTTTTGCATCTATAATGCTCATTTTCCCTTTTTTGCATCTCATAGATTTTTGCGGATCTGAATGTCCTAAAAACTTCACACAAACTACAAAAACTATCAAAATGCTTGAGGATAAACATCGATTCTTCGCTTAAGTTCATCTAATAATCACGTAAAAAAGGCGCTTACCAATATATATGTATGATATACATGAAATACTATTTAAATGTATTGTTCAAAAGATTTAGTGGGCTATATAAACTAAGGTAAATGAACTTGTTTATATATTTAGAGTGCCAACAAATTTAACAAATTTGAGAGATTACTTATTTTTTAATTCGAGAGAAAAAAAATGGAAAGATAGAGGGTTAGAATAGTCTTAAATATTGTATTCAATTTATATTTTCATTATGCGAGGAGATTAATAAGGTCTAACAAGATAGTCATTAAAATCAATCGGTACGGTAAAGTGAGCGAGGGCAAACAAATATTTAAGTAAATGTTACTTTTTAAAAATTTAAGTGTTTTGTTTATAAGAGCATATTTGACCGGTTTTGTTTCAAAAGTCTAGTTTTGAATATATGTGCAAAAATGGGTCTAATGTCTATATAATTTGAGTATACAATATTTAAAAATAGAATTTCTCTTTTGTTTTGCGTATGGTCTATACATATTTCGGTTCTCTCGAATTTTTTCTATTTATACCATAATCCATTACTAATAGTAATAATATTAAGAATTCATTTTCTTGCATTTTTCATAAATTATATAGATAATTATGTTTATTGTTGTTACAATTGGATTATTTTTATCACGCAAGTATTCTGCAAAAGATGTTTTAGAATTTATTGATTTATTTTGCAATAACATCGCGCATTAATTGTAAGATATTTTGGCAAGTTTCCAATATTAACAGATTCTTTAAGCAACTGACTTTCTATACATGTTTTCAACGCAATTAAAGGCAATAAAATTTTAGGATGACATTCATGTTTTAGATGTTATAAAACGCGAACTATAGTCCCTTAGTATCCTTAACGCATACGATGGAAAATTTACATGGTTATCGTTAATTTAACTGTTTTCTCGCATCTTCTCGATAAAGTGTTACCCAACATTGTTTGTGACATCTTGTAGAGCGCCTATCTTAATTTCAATTGGTATCAGAGCAGCCACCCAATGTAGTAAAGGGCGGTTTCATGTTGTTAATTAATTTTATTGAGATGGACAGTTTCAGGGGTGGTTTAGTTAATTCTCATCCCATTCTTGATGGTTTAAACTATGGCCATTGGAAGGCACAAATGTGTAATTTCTTTAAAACAATTAACACCAGAACCTGGACATCACAATAGATTCTCAATGGTGCATGCATTGCTACAGGTCTTAACCTAGGTCAGCAGAAGAGGATGAGGAGGCTCTCAGTGCTATTTATAATGGTGTTGACAAAGACATTTAAATAATCATAAACACTTGTACTAGTGTCAAAGAAGCCTGAGAAATATTTGAAGTTTGTCACGAAGGAACAGTCAACGCTTGAAGTTCAAATGTTCATCACTCATGTTGAAGCTCTCCCCATGCATGAAGATCAACCATTGCTGAATTTAATGTCAAAGTTTGTGATATTTCTAGTGATACATTTTCACTTGGTGTTCTTATGTCAGATGATAAATTGGTGTTGAAAATACTAAGGTCACATGATATTTCTAGTGAATCGTTTTCACTTGGTGTTCCTATGTTGGATGATAAACTGGTGTGGAAAATACTCAGATCACTTCCATCCAGGATTCATATGAATGTCACATCCAATTAAGAAGGTCATAACCTATCCAACATAAAGTTATATAAAATTATTGGCTCTCTCATAACTGATGAACTGTCTATTCTCAAATATGAAAAAAAAACATAAAAGTCTAGTGTTAAAGAGCTATCTAAATAAACAAACTTATAAGATATTTTTTTTACTCTAAGGAAGACATTTATGATTCAATTGCACTGTTATATAAAAATTATAACAAAGTGGTGAAGAGATTTATGAGACCTTGCTCTAGGAATGTCAGCCAGGATATTAGAGACAATCAGTAAAAAAAAATATCCAAAGAAGTTATAATTCTCAAAGGCCGAACATAAATGGTGACTGGAAAACTCCAAACAAAGGGAAATATATTAAATTCCCTGATTGTAAAGGATATGTGCATATTCAGAAGAAATGGCCAAACTTTTTGCCGAAGCAAAAAGAAAGGTTATAATGTCATACTCTCGGATGATGGAAATTAAAGTGAATTTGATCTAACAAGTAACGTTCTTGTCTTTAATGTGTCAATCTTAAATCCACCTAATGATGAACTGATACTCATTGTTGAATCTACTAACATGGCTGAGAATGATATGTATGATGATTAGTTGTTGAATAATGCATTTGTTGGATTTATAATTGCTACCACTCATAATTCTTTTGATGAGTCAAGTTTTTTAGACAAACAAATGATATGATACTGTATGTGAAAAATGACAAGAACATACATCTAGAGACTATTATGGGACTCAAAATGGAGGTGCCTCGATCAAACAGTGAACTGGTGAAGATTACTAAATCTGTTATAATGTAAAATTCTATCACGAGTGACTTCTACAAGATTCTTAATCTAGGAAAATTTGTTAAGAATATGAAATAACTTGTTTGCATTCATGGGTTCTACTTCCCAAACAAAGTTAATTCCACAGAGAAACAGTGTTATCACTAGAAAATTGTTCAAGACATTTGACCCTGATCAAGGGCATATGTGTTAGGAATAATGTCCACTTGAAGATGATGTATGCATAATTACTAAATTCAATAATTAGATTACTATATAAGTATTATATGATTAGTGAGTTAAGTTCATGATAATTAATCAGAATCAATAACAACTATCTTCTATAGCCTCCGTATTAAACTGAGTCACGTGTTGGGCACCTGAGTTTGGGCGGTGTGCTAAAACAAGGTTGATGACTGATATACGCCTGGAAAGCCATATCGAAAGTCATATATGTTGAATACATGATTGAAGGCTGATCACTATGTGGGAATATTCTACACACAAGTGTACGACCTGGACATACTTTGGGATAAATGTGTCGTTTAAAGACCATTACGACGCACTAACCGAGGCCACTATGATGGTCACAGTGAGACTTAATCTAAATCCCGAAGTGGTCACGGACACTGAATCATGTATCTGAGCTCTTTAACTCATTCGCTAAAAGGCTAGTCATGCTAATCACAACTTATGTCTTGGGAGTCTTCCCCTAGACGTCTTCTCGGGGCATAGTTCGAGTGGGAACTGATTTACAGATGCGGAATCCAGCCTCCCTAAAAGGAGGTCAATGTTCACTCACCTAAGGGTTGATTCCAAAACCGATTTTGTGCGCACTTTCGAAGTAAGTTAACGTTCGAACGAATCTTTCGCTGGGGAAGCAACAATGCTTAGGGCTGATATGTATCAAGAGAAGTATAACGGAATAAATTGACTTCTCTTGGCACGAGTTGAACCTAGAGAATCTTGATCACGAACTTACTATATAATTGGACACTTGTCACGATGAGTAAATATAATTCTAGTATTAAAGAAGGGTTCATCTTTTGATTACACGGTGGAGTATTTATAAAGACTAGACAAATCGATGAAAAAGAGATAGGATTGTATCGTCTTTTTTGTCGAGTTCGTTAACCTTCTACTACTAGGTCCATAGTTCCTGATTCGACTCTAATAAATGCGGATAAGAACTTTCGAATAACAATATTGTTCATTATTTAAATCTCACTTACAATAATGGTGATTGATAATAGTCCTAGGTTACCGTAGCATTATTCTTAAGATCCATATCAATAAAGCTTAAAATGAAATCTCTTATGTCTGAAACTTTATATTTGAGTTATCATATAAATTATTTATACTAATATCTTAAATCATTAATGTTGTGTTCTGATGGTTGATGCACTATATGTTGAAATAACTAGTTTCGCAACTGATTGATCTTAACGATATACTAATGAAAGCATAAACAAGAAACACAATGAATTAATATATTTGTTCGGTATTAACGAACTTACCTTGGGAGACTGTTACATTCGAGTAAAAAGAAATCCATTATAAATAGTCACGGTAATAAATATTAAGTTTGACATAACTCTCTTTTACAAACACTAACGTCTTGACTCCCCCAAGATGTGATACCTAAGATCCCGTTAGGCTCGAGACTCCTTCTCAATAGCAACTGTACACCTAAGCTCCTCTTACACTTGAGGCTCTTTCTCATTATCATTGATAGAGGCAACAACACGCTCTTACACTCATACGAGAATATAAGACTGTAAGTTGTTTGAATATGTGGCTGATAAAATTCTTTTGACTAAAGACACACTCAAACTATTTGTCGCGTGCAAACAAAAGAAGAAGACGGAAAAGTAAAATGTTAGATATAATTTTTTTCTCTTCCTATTCCTACGTATATGACTGATCAATTCTCCATAGATCTCGTCATCTCCACAAAATATTTTTTATTGTTTGGATTTAGTTATATCCGCGTAGGTGAATGATTATAATACATGCGAGTAGTCTGTACCACTTTTTGCTCCAACATCTTCTTTCACAACTTGATTGAATCACTAAATAATTTAGTTTGCGAACTAAAGTATCGAAATCTAAGATCAACAATATGGTACTTAACATCTCTTGATTCTTTTGTGTTTACATTTCATGTTATTGTTCTATTCGATTACTATATTAGCCCATAAAATATCTTTGATGCGACTTATTGTGAACATCATTAATTTGACAAGCTCTATAAAGCATTGGTTTACCTTTCTTGTTACTAGAGTTTGCAAAAAAAAAATATTGTGTAAGATGTAGCTAACATGTCAATATGTGAATTAATTTATAGTGTTATCGTTATCCATTCATTTACACTATCCAAAAATAAAATATGATACCATATAAGTTACATTCCAATCTTAAATCCGAACTCTATACATGTCACTGTCACAAGTCCAACAAGGCATTCATCTCATTTGAAACTCAACTTATCGCTCGGAAAAATTTCTGATACACTGTTGTGAAAAATGTGTGTGACACTTTGCAAAGTAAGAGTGAGATAATATTTTTAATCAAAATGCACTTTCATCTACGACTATCAGCCTAGTAAAAAAGAATTTACTAAAAAATATAACTTTATAAATTTACTATAAGAATTTACTAAATCGACAAACAGTTTAAACGGCCGCGTGCCGATAAATGGCCGGTAACTCAAAATTACGGAAATGCCGCTGGTCGAACGGAAATTCGACGGAAAAAATGTGGAAAACGAAAAAAGGAATGCCGATGGGATTGTCGTTGGCCGGTCGGAAATTCGACAAAAATAACGTAAATTCGACGGAAAAAATGTTGATTATAAAAATTCAAAATTACAAAAATTATAGGAATAGTATTTATAAAATTTTAATAATATATTAAAATGTTGACTTAAATTGTAGTTGAAACTAAATTTAATGTTTAATATTATAAGAGATTTAACATTGAATACTAAGTTTTTAACCTAAAATAAAATAATATTAACTAATTATATAGTTTAAATATAAAATTTCATATGTAAATAAATAAGTTCAAAAATCAAAAGAAATAATTTAAATATATATTAAAATGAAGACTTAAAAAATTTATAAAGTTATATTTTTAAACTGTTTGTTTAGTATTATGAGCAATTAATTATATAAGAGAGCCATTATATAAATTAATGAGAGTCATTTTATTAATTAAGGACAAAAAAAACAAAGACATAAAAAACTGTCTTAGCTGGGTTTCAAACATAGGTCACGCCTGCGGTATAGCAGGGACGATGCCATTTAACCTGTTTTGTTTTATTTTTGATATTCTTAGCCTTTATATTATATTAAAACACAAAACGGAAACGAAGTTGCCGGATTCCGACGAAAAAATGGCGAAACGCTTAACACATTGTTTTTTGGCCGGCGAGCGTCGAAAAACGGCATATCCATGGAATTTCGACGAATTTCGTGGGCATTTTAAAGCTCTTAATAGTATAACAACAATCTTATATCAATAACCTCAATATCAACGCTAATATTATTAAGATAATTTGTCCAAAGTATTACCATTTGTAATTGGTTTTTCCAAAATTCACTAAAATTAATTTTCTCCTAAAGCAATTTATTTACATTTTACTCAATATCCATAGTAACCGGTTACTATCTATTTAAGAAAAAGTTAAAACTTAAAAAGGTAAAAACTACTCCACCCTTACAATTTTTATTTTTTTTCTTAATTTTTTAGATCGGTAATATAGTGTGGGACATTTGTATTAGTTTTATTTTTTTAAAGGGTATTTCGTCTGTTCACATGAAATTTACTTGTATTTTAGGAAAAAATCATATTTGGGTGGATTTTGGGAAAATAAAAAGTGGTAATTTGGGCTATTCCTCTATTATTAAACTATCAATGACTACTAAGTCAGGTACTGCTCTTAAATTATATATTCCACTCAATTTCACTTGCACAAACACTCTCTCAATGTTTGTTGATCTTGAAAGACTTCAATCGTGAAAAGTTCTATCACGCATATACATAAGTTGATCGTCTTTATCGCAGTGGGTGAATAGAGATGTATACCGCTGTGATTGAAATTTTAGTTTTTCTGTCAGCCAAAAAGCCAAAGCAGTACGTCTTAGATCTCAAAAATTTCAATCGAAAGCGTCAAAATTGATAAAGGAAAACCGTGGGACTTTTATAGCAGTCTAAAAAGGGAAGTCGTCTTAGAGTTTACTTGACCATAAATGCGAAGATTGTTGTCCAAAACTTCTTGGCGTATGCAATCTATTAATGACATAATTTTTTTCAAAATAATTCATCCCAATAAATGCACAATGACACAATATAAGAATCAGAAGATTATGTGACATTTTTCTTGCGATATAAAAATAAGCCAACATAAGAACTAACCGACGGGACAAGTTAAATGAATCAGCTCTTATGCTTATGACCTTAATCATTCAAACAATTTAGAACATTGAAACGCAACCAGTCTCATTTAATATCTTCAATGAAGATATCTAAGAGAAAGCTATACTAAATCACAATTATATATGTCTCGCGATAATATATCAACAAGTTGTATAACATTCATTACTTGGACTCGACCCTCCGTCTGATCATTAAGTTTTGAATATAAATCTTTAACTTACTCATAAGAAGTATCTTAAAAATATGTTCTTGAGTCACTTTCATTATTAGTAATTTTCAAGATATTGCTATGATATTGTAACACATACTCGTAAAAGAATATATTACATCTACTTATTAGTTAGGAAATATTTAACATTGCATATATTTTTTCATAAAACACATAATTTAATAGAGAATTATTATTTATTTTTCTGAAAGAATCCGTATATACTCGATCGAATCCAAAAAAAAATAAGAAAAAAAATATTATTTTGGTGATTTTCAGTTTCTATATGCTGACTTTTGCATTTTTTATGATATATATGAATTGTGAATGTTCAAAGATGATATTTTTAGAGTTTTAGGAGAAAAATAAAGATTAAATGGATAAAATAAATAAGAAAGTGAAGTTTCATTTTATTTAAAGAATTCTTTGTTCAAAAAAATTTCAAAGTCTAATCTTAAATATTTTTATTAAAAAATAAAATTTCTCATTTTTTTTTAGGAAGCGTGATCGGTGCCACGAAATATCATAAAAGCCCTCACGTATGACGGAGGAAAATCGTGGTTATAAGAATATGAATAAAACAAAAATCACGGTAAATAAAAGGAACACAATAAGCACAAAAACAATGGGCGCTAGGTAGCCATGTGGGACCTCAACTCGCGATCATCGGCTCTAATGGCCTCCTCCGAACAAGGTGGGACTAAACCAGCCAAGTCGAAGACAAGTGATGGTTAACCGCATAGCGCGCTAAACTATGCGCAGCGACATTACAAAGACGAGAGATATGCATAATGCTGAAAACCTCAAGATCGCTCATCTTTCTGAAAATGTGGTGCAAGATCGTCACAAGCTCTATCGCTGGCGTCACACCCTCTTCGACCACCATCACCACTCTCAAGCAGTCAGATTGGATTTCGACTCTCTTTCCATCGACACTGCGAACTAATCTATGCCGCAGTCAGACTAAAATTTCTCATTTAACATATACTTTAGACATCTCATTATGACACAAGTTTTAAGCGATTAACGACAAGTTATTCATAGTTCTATTACTTCAATAAAACTTTCTGGAAAAGCACAAGCTATTCAGGAGATTGTAGCCAAAAATATTATAAATTCACGTATTAATTGTTATAGGACTCCCGAAATACGCTAGGATCGTAATAACACAACTACTACTCTCTAATATTATGCCAAAGTTTTATGAATACTCTCTAATTATTTAAACTAAAAATTACATATGTTTTTTTTTTCTTTCTCATGTTATCGTTTTGCAATTTTTACTATAATGTAAATATACGTTTATAGTACATATACTTAAGATTCATTTCTAATTTAAACGAAATTCATGTCAATACAATTCCATTTTAAACTATTTATATTTATCGATCCTCATTGAAAACATGAAAAATATCTCATCTTAAGTTCTCCTCAATAGGAAAAAAAAACCTAATTATATGTTGGTTTGCTCATTGCAACTAGGTTAGATAGAATGGACAAATTTACTTAAACCTTTATTTTTATTTTTTGAAGATTAGTTAAACCTTTATATACTTGTCAATTCTTTTAGAAACCTATTTTCTACAAATGTGCTTATTATTTTTTTTAACAACACTGTAAACAGACAAACTAGTTGTACGTATATAATTTTTGAGCAGCGGATGGAAAGTGAATTCCGAGATTCTTTACGAATATCCTGAATTTGTTTTAAATGACATATTTTTCAATGTCAGAAATAAAGGTTTATTTTTATTGTATAAAATTAGATATACTGTGGACCCACAACTCTCTCTCTCTCTAAAAGTTCGATGACACTCGTCTTTATCTCTCGCATTTGTGCTTCGCTTGGTTTCTCTTCGCCGTCATGAAACACAACAAACAGATTCTCCTGCAAAAAATCAAGCGAGCCAAACTATCATTAAATTAAGTTCAAAACCAGAGAGAGTCAGATTTTGATTTCTAAGAGTCAAATACAACTATAAAAGCTCGCTAATATGAGTGGGGCGTAGGATAAGGGCTGACCCGGAAGCAAACCAGTCAGTTGGCGCAGGATAGCAACAACCACAACCAGAACTACGAGAGAGAGAGAGACTCGCTCGTCGCCGTCCGGTGATGCTCGCCGCACTGTGCGGTCGCCCGAAGCCGTCGTCGAAGACATCCCTGGCCGTCGCGTTTCTCTCTTCCTTCTTCGCGCACGGCTCGGCTCTCCATCACCACCAGTACGGCCGCTTCATCCCCGTCGCCTCCGACGTATCGTTCCGTCTTTTCACCGATGACCTCCGCCGGAACCACACGGCGGCGTGCCGACTCGGCTCTCCCAGCTCCGCCTCCATCTGGCACGCGATCATGCCGTCACCCACGGACCACCGCCGCCTAGCGATTCACTCCGAGCTCCTGAGAGGCGAAGGCTCCTGGAATGCGGCGCTCGACGCCAGGCCGGCGCGCTGGCTCCACCGCGCTGATTCCGAGTGGCTTCTGTTCGGCGTCTGCGCTTGCCTCTCTCCGCCCTCGCCGCCGATTGTTCCCGTTGAATCCAATGATGAAGAGATCGATGAATCTCCGACGCTATCCTCCGTTGAAGGTCCTCTCTCTGATGACGCAAACATCGGCGACTCCGCCGATTACAGAGTTACAGGTTTATAAACTTACAAGTAGGATTATTAATAATTTATTTTTTCATAAACTCTGATTCAGACAATTTATATTTTTATTTATTTTTTGACGAATTGGTCCAGTGGAGAGACAGTTCTTACTTCTCAGCATATTGTTTTGGTGATATCATGTATGCATTTGTTTATAACGTGTTCGGTTGATTTTCTGCTTGAGGATTTGAATCAGGTGCTTAGGGTATGGCTTTTGAAAATTGTATGAATCCAGAATCCGTTTAAAATGTGTAAAGTGTGAACTATAGTATCTGAATACTAAATATTATATCAGGATTGAGTAAGAATATTCTTGATTTGGATGA
The DNA here is from genome assembly GCA_958296335.1 of Urtica urens. Classification (NCBI taxonomy): domain Eukaryota; kingdom Viridiplantae; phylum Streptophyta; class Magnoliopsida; order Rosales; family Urticaceae; genus Urtica; species Urtica urens. The sequence continues at coordinate 17,156,087 of OY282530.1, read as the reverse complement.
TTTGTTCGGTTTCGGTTTTGGTAATAAAAAGAAATCTAAGATGGTAATGATAGCCGGTAATCATAATATTATTTTCGATAATAAAGGCTGTTTGGTTTACGCGAAACAGGAGTTCTGGCAGATGGCCGATGCCTATTCAGAGCAATAGCGCACGTGGCACGCTTGAGGAACGGAGAGGAAGCTCCAGACGAGACTCTTCAGACAGAACTCGCTGATGAATTGAGAGCTCGGGTCGTGGATGAGCTCTTAAAGAGGCGCGAAGAGTCCGAATGGTAACGCCTTTTTGTTTGTCCGCGGATCAGGAATGTAATTAACTACAATATAGATTTGGTATGACCTAAGATTGTGTTCATTTCTCATTATTGCATTTAGGTTCATAGAAGGCGATTTTGATGCGTATGTGAAAAACATCCAACAGCCCTATGTTTGGGGTGGAGAGCCCGAGCTTCTCATGGCTTCTCATGTCCTGAGGTGAGCTCTTTTTGCAAGTTTAAACTGCGTATTTTGGTCGGTATTTTGTTGTAACCTTTGAATGTATTTCGACAGAACGCCAATATGGGTGTACATGAGGGACCGAAGTAGGGGCGATCTGTCGAACATAGCAAAATATGGCGAAGAAGAGTACGCCAAGGAAGATGAGAATCCCATCAATGTCCTGTTTCACGGGTATGGTCACTATGACATCTTGGAAACTCCTCTCATCAATGTTAAACCTTAGAACCTGAAGATGCCGGTTTGCTTTTCATCTTCTTTATCTTTGCGAAAACTGTTTGGAATTCACTTTAATAAGTCGGAAACTCGAAATGGAAGTGTTATGAACCACATTATCTCATACCGTGTCCGGTTGAATAGTATTCTGCTATTGCCCAAGATTCAATGCTCAACCATTGTTGGCTGATTCAAGAACTTCTCTTTTGTAGGGTTTTGGAATATTGAATTTTAATAAAATTAAGTTCTTGGGTGTATTTTTGACGCGTTTATGTTTTTTCCAAATATTTATTTTTGTGGAAATTTCGTTTCCTCTGCTTTCAGTCTCTTTTATTCATGTCCATGTCTTCATTGGACGATTGGGGGTAGCCAAAGTGTCCACGTTTTCTTCAGCTATTTGTTGCGTAAAATTCAAGTAATGACATGTATTCACGTAAATAAATCTAATTCCGAATTTTATTCTTCAGAATATAAATAAAAAAAGAGAGAATTTATTTCTGCAAAGTGCATATATATTTTTGTTTGATCTTTTAAAGAAGTAAACTACATAATTTGGTTGGGGCTTGGGCGTATTTTCTTATTATTATTACTACTAAACTAATATACCAAACGTAAATAAAAAGATATTGGAATTGTAATCTAGCATGTCATAATATAGGATGAACTTTTGGCTGTGCGCTCGCTTCCTTTTTCACTATTTTGAGATATTTAGCCATGATGAAGTACTTTATAATTGAATAAATGCATTATTTAATTTTGTATTAAAATATGGCCACTTTTTATCCCACCAACCCAACTCATAGTCATGCATGTATGACTTTTTTTTTTCTCTTTCTCTACCTAGATCGTGTCTGACATTTTAGGGGGCAGTTCTGGAAATAAGCGAGTTACTTAATTATTACGAGACATAGTGCTCGTAAATATCTTTTATGTGAATAGTTATATATAATCCTTTAATTTCGAAAATTTTCCAATAAAGCTCCGTCATTCACCATTTCATTCACACGACTTATTTTTACTCTCATTTCATTTTTTGTCTACTTTCTCTCACAATTTTCTCTATATTTTTCAAGTTCTCATATCGTTTTTTTGCAATTGCTTCTTCATCCAAAAACCGAGGCCGAACTATAAGGGAAGAGGTTCCCAAGATCCACAACTTCACTAATTTGAAAAAAATTAGCTGAATTTGTCGCAAAATCTCGACCCCAACACCGAATATACTTACGTTCCATATTACATTGCTCTCACTTTTGCCCACACCAAAATTCCAAACAAACAACAACTCGATTATCTCAAAATGAATTTCGAGCAAACTTAGCAAGTCCAACTACCACAACCCGATGCCAAAGATGCGTACCAAACGTTTCGAGAATTCTATCAACGCATGGAACAAGAAGAAGAAGAAGAACAAGGAGGCGACAAAACCGAATATCTAAATGGAGAAAAAGATAAGCCTATTCGTAATACCATTCCTCGATCTCGACAACGTGAACAAAGAGAAGCGACACAACAACGACGACAAAAACGAGCCCGACAACAACAACACGAACGACAACAACCACAACAACAACACGAAGAGACCAAACCACAACCACGACCATCGAAAAGGAAGTATCGGTCACCGACGTGGAACTTCTTTACTGAGGTAGTTCATAACAGCGAAAGCCATGGACAATGCAACGCTTGTGGTAAACTCGTGAAACTCACAACCAGAGGAGCGGGATGTCTCTACTGACGCATCATCAAAAGAGTTGTCCGGGCAGTCAATATGGAGCCTCGTCGGACGCTGTAAGTCAAGTCGACCATTTACTACTTACACAAAATTTATCAGAATATTTTGTTTCCATCGATCAATCTCTTAGTCATGTCGAATCTAAATGCTTTGTTAAACTTATGAGTTATGTACTTCGCATAGTACAAATCATGTCCATGAAAGCCTTGAGACCGGTATCCTAAAATGATTTCTACAAGAAAAAGAACAACTGAAAGTCATAATAGAATAAGGAAAGTATAGCATTGCATTACCTCGGATATATGGTTGAGTCAAGAAAAAATATTACATGAGTGTAGTAGTACATAACATAGACAATGATTGGAACCTCAACAAATGTATCATCGCGCCCCTAGGATATAAGGAAATCATAGTAGCTAAAACATCCTAAAAATCATGGTAGGTGTTATAGAGGAGTGGGGTTTAACAAATAGTATAATCTTTGTAACCTTAGACAATGCTATTAGCAACACCACCATGATTAGGGACCTCAAAACCCACCTAAACACTGAGGACACCTTTTTGCATCAACGTTGTGCCACCTACATCATAAACCTTATAGTTCAAGTCGGTGCTGCTAACTACGAACCCTTCATCCACAAGATTAGGTGTTTTATTAGTTGGATAAACAGTTCAACCGCTAGAGTAGACGAGCTGAAGAAACGCTTTAGGCCCAACCTTCTTGAAGAGCGCATCTTCCATCTACACAACAAGATTAGGTAGAACTAAACCTTTCTAATGTTGACAAAAAAATTATCTGTAGGATATGTCGATGTTACTGTATCGTACATTAACAACAAATATGGGGAATGATCTATTACAACTGCTGATATTAGAATGGCTGAATCATTTGTTTCTTTTCTTGATATATTATACAAAGAAACTTGTTATCTTTCTTCTTGTTACCAACCCACATCTCATCTCGGTTTTCATATTATGGCTGCATTGGCTACTCACGTTGAAAAATATCGAGATGATCCCATATTTGAGAGCTGTATTCAAGATATGGAAGCCAAGTTTCTTAAGTATTGGGGGGCTGGACATGTTTCGTTACTCTGTGGTTTCGGAGCCATTCTAAATATCCGTACTAAAATCGATGTCTTAAAAAAGTTCTGCAAATTTCTTAAATTACGTTTTGGAGGTCAACAAAATTACGTCTCACTTGATCTACCAAATATCGTGGAAGATTTTTATTATCTTTTCAGGGTTTACGTATTGAAGCTTCAACCGCAATATCGGACACAATCAAGTAACAAACCTAGTACGCATGGAGACACCAATACACAAATGTCTTCACCAACGATCCTGCGTATAGCCCTTCTCCTTAACATGAAGCTGGAGGAAGCGCGCCGAGAGGGATCCAAGACCACCCTCGTACTCATCCCAAGATTATAGAGTATGACGACAACGACTAGGTGAAAAATGATGATGACAGACTTGACCTATTGTTTTGGTGGAGACAAAAAGCAAGGAGGTTTCCGATCTTGTCCACTATGGCTCAAGACATCTTCATCATCCTCATCTCAACAATGTCATATCAGAGGCGACATTTAGTAGTGCAGTACACATCATCGATGATAGAAGATGCAGCCTGAAATTAAAGGCGGTGGAAGGAGACATGAAAGACCTTTTAGCAAATAAAGCAATTTATGGCTAAATTACTCGATGTAATAAATGTTCTTTTGCTAAGAATTAAATAAATATTAAATATTAATTCTTATTTAAGTTTGTGTTTATGTATGTATGTCTACACCTTGAAACTATCATCAACGAAGAATGTTTAAGTACAAACTTAACAATATATCTCTTTTTTATTAGTTTAAAACGAACAATTCGCAGTCTAAAGATCGATAGGGCAATCGTATTCGATTAATGATTGTTTAAATAAACTACCAATATCGTATTTTGTGATATTGAGAGTTGTGATTCTAGAGTTTATTCTTGGTGTCCTTTAATGAAGGCATTGAACTGACCTGTGACATTTTGAAGTTCGAGGTAAAATTTTCTATTATTCGAAGTTTCAAAATCACATACGAGGGGTATTTTCGTAACTACCGAAATTCTGAAGTGTACATATTTTCTTGTGACACTTTATGAGATTTTACTAGTCAATGGGCAATGTCAAAATAATGTTTCAAGAATCGACGATTGATATCATAATATTGTTTCGTTGAATTATATGATTCACAATTATAGAATTTGTGTTGTAAGAATGCTACGATATTAGTATCACACCATGATTTTTTCTTTGAAGTGTGAGAGAATAAACCGGGCCTAGTATTCAGTAAATAATATATTATCTGAATAAAACATGTGACATGTTGTGACATCTCACTTTATGCTTTTATCGTTCACAAACAACAAAGCAGATCGTGAAATAGTAACCGAGGAGTGAAACAGTATTTTATATTCCTCTTGGTTAATGATACACACAAAAGGTAATATGTAAAATACACTATGGACCGTTTGAAGAATAGTTGTATAACATCAAATGGAAATAAGAACGCATATGAACTTAGAGATATTCAGTATTGGTCTTTTAGTAGAATCGACAAATATTAAGAATTAAAATTTCGGAAAAAATTTGTGAACTTTTGTGTCCGAATTGAATTCTAAATCTTCGTTCATATGGGTCCATGAAGTCTCAATGTTAGATCTTCGAACGAGATTTTGATGAACAAAATAAGTAATTAAAATATGTAAAAGTGATTTGTTGAAATCATACTTTAAGTTTGATTATTGAATTTAAATATTTTTAAGTACTAAATTGCTTGATAATTTTCTCATGAAGTGTAAATTGGGCTTTATAGTTTGGTAACATTTTCTCTCATGCTTATGTAAATAAATATTTATTTTATTTTAATCACTTTTATTTAATATAGAAAGTTACATAATTATATTGATAATAAAACAATATGCGATTTTTATAAATAAAGGTGGAGAGAATTAATTTTTATTGGTTAATATAATGAGTTGATGATCAATGATGTATCATTTTCTCCTCCGTTAGATCGCAAGAATCAATTTGTGTACAAAAAGGGAAATGAGATATTTTCAATTTAATTCATGATAATACTACAAGGAAAATATCATGTGAAATTAGTTGGATTATCTTTTGTATCTATCAAGCAATAATGGCGCATATTTTGAGGGCAAAAAACCCTAGCAAATGGTTGTCATGTGCACCAAATTATGGTAAGCAAATATTGATTATTTATTTTATATTGATTAGAAGTTATACTCATTCATTTTATTATAAATAAGATCACTTTCTCTATCTCTGTTGCAAGTTTTCGTCGGCCATATAATAGAGAGAGCGAGAGAAATTGTTCTTACTTTGTGCCATCTTTTGAAAGAAAAATACAAGTGGTAGAAGTTTCAAGTTTATTTCTCTCGTTCTTAAAGAGTTCACCCTCTTAATCTCACAAAACTCCGAATCAGAAAACTCCGAAGGAATCCATTGTGGTTGTTTGATCAAAGACCGAGGGATGACTCGTGAAGATCGATGACAAATACCGTGAATAAATTTGGTACAGTAAGCATCTGAATCCTATAAATATTTATATAATCTCATGGTTTATTCAAATCTTTGTTTAAGTAATAATAATATTTTACATGCATGCTTTTCGTTTTTAACGTTATGGTTAATTTTAATATGTTGAAAATGTGTTTTCATTATTAATTTTTTTTATGAAATCCCGTTGTAACATGTTACATTAATTATTTATATTAAATTGTTAATATCGATCTAACAGGAAGCACTGTGGCAAGTATTGGATCCGATACAAGAAAAAATTTCAATGTTTTGATATCCTTCACAATATTTATTTTTATTTTCTACTTTGGACATGAATAATTAGTTTTATTACATTGTATGACAAAAAGATATCCCGAACCTTGTCCAGGATAATTTTTCCAAATTTAATTAATGCAAACGATGCTCACAATAAGCATAACCGGTCTTAGTAGTTTTGAGACATTACAACTCGGATTTAATTTTGAGATTTAGGATATTGAGTGGAGTTTGGATAATTTGATAGTTAAATTGATATTTTAAATAATCTGCATGTGCTTTGTTAAATTAAAAAAATATATTTTTCATTTAGAAGTAACTTGCCACTTCCACAACGACCAATAAATTTCAATTATTGTGACTTTCAAAAGTCAAAATTTTGTATAATTTCTTACATTTAGTTAATTTTCATTTTGAATTTAAATTTGAGCATTGTTATGTTCGATATTGTTTTAATGTTTTTGAGATATTGAAATTTTTATTAATCTAACTAATTTGAATGTTATTTAAGGGTTTCGATGTCAATTTACTTAATTTATGTGTAAATAACTCTTTTACTTGTATCTGATACGAACAGTCAGATGTGACAACATCGTATCTATTGTCGGATATGGAAGTACTTTCAAATGTGATATTTGGGTTTTCATATGTGGCTTTCGTTGCAACCGAAGCCCCATTTTTTTTCCCAGTGTCTTGAAGTGAAAAAAATAAAAAGTTCAGTTAATTATATGTGTGTCTCTAATTTGCCTAATTAGTGAGTATATTTGCAAATTCCATGAGATTTACCTAACCCATGTTCAGTTCACTTAGATTTATAAAATTAATTAGGGGAGCGATGTAATCATTTGAGCAGCTCAACCAATAAGCGCAAACTTGTCTGTTAATTAGATATCTATCAACTCATAAAAGCATCTCCAATGCATGACATTTTTTGAAGTATGGTGATGATATAGATGACATTTACAATTGCTTATGCATTGGAGTGAAAATTAAAAAGGTGTATTTTAGACATTGTTGCTTTTTTGACACCGATACCAAATGAAATATTATGAATATTTTATTATTTTATACTGTTGTGATCCTAATTAGATAATAAAGTAATAATAAAATGTTTATATGGTGTTAGCAACTTCGGAAATAATTTGCATTGTATTGATTTTATTAAAAGTTGCTAATTTAGTGATGCGGAAAAAAATATAATTAAATAATTATATTTTAATGATGCGTTAAAAGATAACAATTTTAAAAGTAATTTAACATTGGAGATGCTCAGAAAAGTTCGATATCACCTACCTCCCGTTTGTTCTTCTTGTGATAATTGGAACCCAATAACCAACCACACGTTAAAGCCGATGAAATCATGAAGTATTTTATTATCACTTGCTTGACATAAATGAACTTGATCCCACCGACGTAAACAACCTATCAAATGAAGAGTGTAGACCAGCAACTTCGATAACTAAAGGTCATGACATGGTTTTTGCTCTCTTCATTTAAAAGACATTTGTTACGCATTTTCAAATAGGTCTTTTTATATGATTTACATATTTTTAAGGTTTATTTAGTTCTCCAAAATTAATTTGAATTTCATTACTTTATATACATATAAAATATATATTACGTACCAACAATTTAGTTGGTTTTAAATTTCAAATTAAGGATTTTTCTAATTTTCATTAACTGATTTTATAAGACTTTAAAGGTTGTGGTTATTTCAAAATTGTAAATATCCTATAGAAAAAAAATTAGCTAATCGCCACTAATCGAAATAACTGTATATATTAACTAAAAATGTAATTTATTAACAGCAGTTACTAACAGCTACGTCATAATAAATGGATATTTAATAAAAAAAATATAAGAATGGTCAAACAACAATATCAATGTTTTATTTGGTTATTTAGATAAATTTTTTTAAATGGTTAACGTTTAGTTAAACTTGTATTAATAGTCCTAATATTTTAAAAAAAATGATTTCAAAATTTGAATTTCACTATTTAAATGTTTGAATTTCATTACATTTTAGAATTAAATTCATGAATTTCACTATTTTGAAAAGTTATTGATTTTTTATTTAATAATAATATCGGCTAATTAATTACAGCTTCTTTTATCTCGTTCGAATTTAACATTTATTTATTCATTATTTCTCTCTCTCTCTCTCTCTCTCTCTCTCTCTCTCTCTCTCTCTCTCTCTCTCTCTCTCTCTCTCTCTCATTTTCTAGGAATTTTGAATAATTTTTTGGTATTTTCTCATTCTCACGAAGATGAAAATATATAGTAAATTATTGTACATTGAAAGTCGTTTTACGCGTTAATGGCCCAAGTCGCTTTTAATTTTAAATTTTACACGAGTTTGTACGGATTTAATTTAGGAAGTTAATTTTAATTCAATTCTGCGGGTTTTAAAATGGTAAGTCATGGATTTATTTCATATAATGTTCTAAGATTTTATAATTTTGAAAATAAAAGTATTGTTTTGTGTAATAAGGTAACTCATGGATTTAGTTCATATAATGTTTTAAGATATTTTAAATAAAATTATTACTTTGTTTATTGTCAATATTCTTAAAAATTAATTACTTGTTCTCTCTCTCGAATTATATTCTAAATATATTTCCATTTTAATATTTTCAAAGCTCTTATTTTTCTAGAATTTCAAGTAATTTTAAGACACTGAAAGTCGTTTTACACGTCAATTTCCATAATATTGAGGATAATGTATGGTAAAGTGATGTAAATTATTGTAAATTAAAAGTTGTTTTTGTTAGCACAGATGCCCACAGGAAGATTATTTATTTTACATATTGATCTAATATAAATCTTTCATAAGTCCTTAATGTAATTTGCTAATTAAATTGATAAAAGTTGAAACGTTCATTCATTCCTCTTTTCGCTTGTTTGAAGATTTATGATATTCAATATTCTTACAATCTTTAATCAAACCTAACAATGTATGAAGAGACAAATGTAGATTTGCGTGAACAAACTCTTCATGGTTTTGTTAAAATGAAATATTCGCAATCTAAAGATCAAATGAATATTGATCCTAGTATGATCGTTGGAAGAATCTATGATGTCTGGTTACGAGACATAGAGAGTTAGGAACTCTAGTTTTTCCAGTGTATCTTCCGAAGATACTGAATTGACTAGTGCACCTTTAGAGACAATGTAAGAGCAAACTATTTAACCTCTTTTGTCTCAGGTCACTATGTATAAATTGCATCGTGCTTACCTAAATTCTGAAATGAGACATGTCATTTCATATCATATTCTCATTTGAGAAAGTCAAATTCTAGATCCACTAAGTGATCTAGACTAGACTAATTGGTGAGATATTAAGTAATGAAGATGTCATGAGCCAGTTTTATGAAGTTCTCATAGATATGGAATTCATGTACAAGATTGCTGAAATGCAACGTATATCTAGACTAGACTAATTGGTGTGATTTTCATTTACTAGAAATTTTTTGCTTTATTTTCAGTGATTTGACGTGATTCATGGTTACTCTTACTGTAACGACAATTTTTTATTGACTTTTTTATGAATTATATATGACATGACAGTCTTTAGGCGAGAATTACTTTTGGGGAAAAATGATCAATTTTTGGTGACAAAATCCGCCTTGGAAATTAACACCAATTTAACCGAACATTAGCTATATTAAAAACCTCATACATTTATAAGACTATATTACTTAATAACTCATTTTTAATTTCTTTTTGTCTTTCACTTTTCATAATTGCTTGTTTAATTGTTGATTATACTCATTTTTAAAATAAAATTAATTGTTCAAGATGTTATTTCACCAAACAACATGTTAATCTTGTTAAGTAATTTATAACTAAGAGGTTAAAAGAAAATACTTAACAACTATAATGATATCAATATCATGATTAGAAAATGAGTGCATAATGTGTATATAATGGCGTGACATATGATATAAGACGGAAACGTTGATATCAACTTTTAAGAGAAAGTGGTGGAGGCGCCACATGAAACACGTGAATTTTTTTTAAATGGAGATGAGTACTAGTCATAAATCTTAATTATGGGTTTTTAGCTCGAGGTTCATATTATTATTTTAATGGAAGGTGATGCAGAACGATACACCTGATGTTATTTATTATTATTATTATTATTATTATTTAATGTACCAAAAAAGCGTATTTGTGTAAATATTTCTTAAGAGCATTCGACATAACTCCTATTTTACAATAGTTATAATTTGTCATACGAATATGATTAATAATAATCTTCAACATCGAGATACAAATATATTCTGATCGTAAAATTGTGTTATGAACATTTGAATTGTGTTATGAATATTATTTCGGAAAATGGTTGGAACAAAGCGGACTTCATGAAAGGTTTGAGGACAACTTAATGTACAGATATACTCGACCCAATTATGCCGAGCCTTTTTTTTTTATATTTGGAAGCAGGTTTGCAATGAGATTCGAATGCTCGACTTCGTAATTATAAGTTATTTGGTATTACGCCGAGCCTTCAAAATATATCTGAGCACAGTGGGATCCTAATTAGGCCCGACTTGTTTATGTAAGCTATTTTATTTTAAATTTATGTTTGTATGTGTATACTAACTGAATGTTTTCATTTACCATGTAATCATGTTGATATATGTTTGACTCAAGCCTATATTTTTGGGGTTATTTCAAAATAAGGGTAATATTCGCAATTTAGATCCGATAATTTTCGTTAATCGCTATTTCTTTTTGGGTTAATGTATATAATATGCTCACAGAGGTTTGTTGTTTTGATTTTGTCCAACGTTTGGTAAAATTTTTGGTAAATGTCTACACTTATAATTAACAAAAAATTTATCCCAAAAATACCCCAAATTTAAAATCCCGCCCAAATCTGTTAATTAATGCGTAATAACCGCACACAAGATTTCGAGTAATTAATATATTCACAACAAGGAGAGAGAAACCATTTGCGTGCATCCCTCGAGAAGATGAAAAGATTCCACTCTCAACCGAACCGTCACTATCAAATACAAAACTCAGACGATTATTTGAAGATTCGTGATCAAAGACGAAATCTTTGAAGATTCAAACACAACTCATCGATGTACATGTATTGATTTTTATTTTTGCGTGGTGAGGTTTAAAAAACGTTTTAAAACTGTGGATATTTGGGTTGGTTGATCTGGATCTTTCTAATTTTTTTATACTTTCGATGAGTCTTGCAAAATGGTTATTTTGATTTTCCCATTTATTGTAGATTTTTATTTTGGCCGTGGTTGTGTTCATCGCCAAGCTCCTCGCCGGCGTCAGCGGAATCATGCCGATCGATCGCTTCGACGGCTCAAAGTCCCGACGAGATTCGGAGGCTAGATTCGGGACTACACCTTCGAGGGATTCATCTATGGGAAGAACGATCGGAGACTCGACGATTGTCGATGATGGAGGCACCGAGTTTTTGGTGGACACCTGTTTGGCTCCGGTGTCGGCGACGCCGACGATTAAGACGCCGAGTTTTTTGTGGAAGCATTCATGGCGGAGAGGATCGTCGCAGTCCTTCCCGGAGTTTACCTAAACCCATCGTTCTTCGTTCTTCGTGCTTCTTCTTCTTCGTCTTTTGATTTTTATAAAAAATTCACGTATGAAGTTTTGAATCTTTTTTATCTACTAAAATCTATCAAAATTGTATCTTGTTAATTACTATGCAATTAGCGATAAATTTACATTAAAAAAATCAATTTGTAGAACTCGCAAATCCAGTGTAAATTGAATATCAATTAACCAGCGCAAATGGTGAACGATGTAAATGGAGAATTTGAAAAATAATATGAACAAACTAGATCTGTAAAACGAAACTCAATTTACGTTAGTATAATTTCATTTCACTGTGAATTGAATATCAATTAACAAACAATATCAGTGTAAAAATCAATTTACGTTGTAAACCGCAGTTCAATTTACGTTGAAAACAAAATCATTTCAGTGTAAAATGAATATCAAATAATAAAACCGGTTTAAATATTAAAGTTCCCAAAAATAACTGAATAAGATAAACCGGCCATTAATGAATAATTTTTATTCATTAATATGATTATAATTAGTCAATTAAACTGCCCATAATTGTAGGATCTAAAAGGAAATATTCAATTGTCAAAAATTGTTTAAACAAAAAAGAAAATTAATTCAAATTTGAAACGATAATTAAAAAACGAAATTAATTTAAAATTCAAAATAAAATTAAAATCGAAAAAAACCTTAAAAGGATAAATAAATAAATTAATAATGTTATTAAATATTCCACGTCAGCATTTTGGAAATTTACAAAAGTTTTACCAAACGTTCGACATAACCAAAAAAACGTTTGTAAACTAGAGTCAATTCGTCAAATTTTTGTTTTTTTTTTAGGAAGAGTCAATGACTACCTTAAAAATTAAAAGCCGTTGGCCAAAAACAAAATCATAACTTGCTTATGGCTAGATAGCCAGAGAGCCCTTAATTTAATGAGATATTTTATTATGTGGACTAAAAAATAAGTTAAATATTAAGATTACACTTAATTTATCAAAATTATTTAAAAACGAATTTTATAGCCAAATTTACAAATTTCACTATTCACTATCTCCGTATCTCTTTTTCGGCAGGTTCTCTCTTTATTCTCTAAAAACAAATCGATGAAAAATGACAACAAAAAGTATGATAAATATGATGAGAGCAAAAAAACAACAGTCAGTAAAAAAAAAGCAACAAATTAAAAATGACGAAAATTGAAGAAAGATGACAAAACAATGATGAAACGGAAAACCTGCTCTTCGCCAGCGTTTTGCTCTTGAGTTGGCAGAGATTTTCGCAGGAATTAAAAATAGTGATCAATATTAATTAAAACTTTTATGTTGACATCCATTATTGATTATGGAAGACAAAGTATAACATCAACATATAACCATTAACCAGGGTTATTGATGGTATTTAAACGTTGAAAACAGTTCGAATTTTTTGCAAAACAAACACGTCCAAGAAATAGAACAAAATTGGTAAACTACTTAATCTAGTCAAATAGTCCGTGGGCTTGTGTGAATCTTAACCCCTAAAAATCGTGTCACTCCAATATTTATTCAAATACATCATATATAACCTCATTAAAGTGAGTTTCCCTATCTATATATGGATTATTTTTTTTGTATTTGTATTTAATACTCAGTGAAGTGAATTGAAAAATAACTATGAACTTTATGTAATAGTCAATTCAAATAATTTACACACACAAATAATATAAAATAACTTAATGCACTCTAGTCTATTTTCAGCCGATTTTAGAATTAAATATTTTAAAATGTTGAAAACAAATCAAAATTCGCTGGACTGTCAAATTCAAAAATTCAAAATTTTAAAAATAACTCTCGAATATATTTTATATACAGTGTTCAAAAAGAGAACAAAAAATTAATATATTTTCTAAGTCGTGATGTTTTAGTGACTTAGTTACTAAATTTTGCATTTTCTTTTATTTGCAGCATCGCTACTTTGAGCTTCAAAGCAAACTTCCTTGTCTATTTTCAATACTTATATATCAATAAGGGAAACAGTTGTGAATAATTCACTGTTTGTGGTAAGTATCTTAGGTAACAAATCATATTCCACACTCAATTTGCTCAATCTTGTCTCATTATATAGCTTTGACATGAATCATTAGACCCTGCATTTTCCATTCCCCCACCGGGTACATTTATTACATCAATTCTTATCAACAAATAACTTACCAATAGACCGTTGCTAAAAAAAACTAAAAATAAGATGCCCAAACCCTTAAACTCGTATAGTATAAAAAACGAACGAACTTGTCAAAAATAAAATATGTGACCTAAGAATAGAAAAGAAGGCGAACTAAGCGGTCGGGACAAATGTTCCAACGTAACCAACGCCTGCAATGAAGAAGGCGGCTGATTGGAGAAATAGGAATATGAAGTAGCCATTCTTCCCAAACGAAAGATCATAGGATCCGCAGAAGAGGAGGTACGCTCCAACGGCGAGTTCAAGCAAATGGAGTCTGATCAAACAAATTGAAATCATTTCTCAACTAAAGATAATACAATTGCCTAAAACACATGTATTTTTTATTATTATTTGTACCTTTCTCCGAGCCTAAACCGGGGTTTCTTGAACGACTTGGCGGTGTCTTTGGTCTTGAGAGCGTCTCCCAATTTGTCGGTTACGATCCATTCGTTTACCCTTCCTGCCTCAAAAAGGCCTATTAGAGTCGCTTTTGTCCGATGCAATGACATCACATTTTCAAATAGGATCCAAAAGATCAATAGATGCGCCGATCTGTGAAATGCAAGCGAAATATGTCAAGAGCGGTAGCGAATTGTAACTTTATTTTTTCGTTTTGACGCTTTAGGACTCGAGGATATTTGGATAAAGAAATTTGAAAGAGGGCTTGATGAACCTTGGAGTTCCGACCGCATTGAGGAGAGTAATGATTGAAGGAATGTACACTGATCCCCACGTGGGGATCTCGATCTCCGGGGTCAGAACCGTGGCTGGCATTATGATGCAATAGAACACAAACGTCACTACGTGTGCCACTATTTTTCGGACGAAGAAGAAGCTGTATAGCACGTGAAACTTCTTCAGCGGTGCAACTTTCTGCATTGCGCACAATATTTTTTTTTTGCGGAAGAATCGTTTAGCAAGAAGGGAACAACTACTACGAGACGATAAAATACACAACATAGGCATGCATAAACCTTGTTTGTTAAGATCTCCATGGCCATTTTTCTGAAAAGATTAGCCGGCCCGCACGACCACCTGTGTTGTTGATAGCGGTAGGCTTTGAAAGTGCTTGGAAGTTCATTTTTCACCTAAGAATGGTAAAATGTATCACATGTATGATTGTGACATTAGGTAAGTTATGAATTAGTACCTTAAGGTCGGAAAGATAGACAAACTTCCATCCTTTGAGGCTCGCTCGGACGGCCAAATCCATGTCCTCTACCGTAGTGCGGTCCTTCCACCCTCCCGCCTCATTCAACGCAGCAAGTCTCCACACACCCGCTGTGCCTAAACCAAACATCTCTTTTATTTTCTCTTTGCCGGGTCAATTTTTTTAAAACAAACTACTCAAAAATTAATAAAATAACATGGCTGGAATTTCAATTATGGATTTACATTTTTTCTGAAAATGTGACAAAAATTTAATTTGGATTATACATTGGCTGGAATTTCAATTATGGATTTTACATTGGCTGGATTTACATTTTTTCTGAAAATGTGACCATAATTTAATTTGTTATATTTTTATTATGATATTATTTTTTTGTCTAGGAACTGAAATTTCTCTTTTTTAATAATTTTCTATTCATAAATTGCGCCGTGAACCTTAAAGGGTGGACGTAAATCTCCTTTGTTTTATTGTAGTTTTGTACACATAACAGTTTATAAATGTGGGATTTTATGCAATAATGTGCACAAAGCTAAACATATTGTTTGTGGATTTAGTTTACCGTTGAAGCCAAAGAAGGCGTAAGCCATAGAGCCCACTTCTTGCTCCACCGTGAAATGGTAATCTAGTGACATTTCTTGCATCCTCGTCATCAAGCACTCATCGGAATTAACTGCATTCATTTTTTATTTGGTAATTCGTTACATACGAAAGAAAGAATCTAATCAAATGAAAAGGTCATGTAATTTTTCAATAGTAAAATCACGATAGAACGTTAGTTGTCGTAGGTTTCATGTCTCACTCACGTTTCAACTACCAATTAACCTCATTTTTTCCAAGACAAGAAAGCTAAATATCATTTTCCACCACCAAGTACTAAATTAAACTATTTTCAGCCGTGGTTGTAAATTTCTTGTTAGATTAGGTTAAATAATATTTTTCAAAGCACCTTGAGAACGAAAGAACAACATGCACTAAATTATTATTAATAAGCTACCAATTACGGAAAACAATTGAACGCCATATCTAAGAATAGGATGTTTGTTCTTCACCTAACAATTAAGAATGTTGACTGTTTATAATGTATTGTTCATGTCCTTTTCACCGGCGTGGCCTAGTGATTATTTGAAATTGATGGTGTAACACATTCTACACATGTCTTACTACGATGATTGGGATCAAAAATAATAATAATAATAATAATAATAATAATAATAATAATAATAATAATAATAATAATAATAATAATAATAATAATAATAATAATAAATCAAAGAAGTTCAATTCAAGCTACCGACACTATGGACCCCATATGGGACCAACAAAGAGTTAAATACTTCGATCGTACACGTTTCTATATTTCTAAATAACACAACTAATGCCTTAAAAAATAACGCAACTAATAATAATATTATTATAATCTATTAGATTCAAGTTCATGACCGGAAATTATAAATAGAATTCAATATCTTAATAACAGAAAAAAAATACAGGGCAAATAAATTAATTTTTAAGTAAATGAAAACATTATTTAAAATAAAATAATATTCTAACAGCATATATTAACAATTATAAAAATTACATTCTATTAGTTAATTTTTTTCATTGATACTATGTGCTTGAAAATTTCGTACAAGTAACAAAATCTATTTAATATGTCGTTGGGATTTTTTTTATCCATTTAGTAATATTGTACGGAAATATTATTGTGGTAATTGTAAGATAAAAAGATCCGGTAAAAAAATTACCGAATTTCCAGCGTGCTTGGACGAGAGCAATCTCGGAATTATGGAGTAAGAAGGGGATGGTGCGCCAGAGAAAGTCGGGCTCAGGTTGAAAATCGGCATCGAAAATTGCAACGTAGTCACATAATTTGACATAGCTATGTTTCATTCCTTCTTTGAGAGCCCCTGCTTTGTATCCGTTTCTGTTGTTCCTTATTTCATACTTTATGTTTATTCCTTTGCTTGCCCATCTTTGGCATTCCATCTCCACCAAACTCTGCATTGTGTTTTCAATCATTAACACGTGCCTTAATTATCGATATATATATATTTTTATTATTACAAATAAAACCAATGAATTACATTCATGATTAACAAAACCAGTTTGCACTTGTCAAATCCAGTGTACTAATTATGATTCATTCCTCTTCATAAATATGGTAAAATTGTGGTTCATGTGATATCTATGTGGAAACGAATAGCCAAGAGCATTAATTACTTTTCTGAGGCACACAACACAAATTAAGAAAATAGTTCACTGAAAGTTGACAGCTGGAATGGTGAGACGATTTAATTTTAAATCATTAAAAGAAAATAAAAGCTTTAAGAATAAGGAAAGTGATGTGGCATATAAATTCCTTTTGTCAGAGTGTAATAGACAACTATATAACCTCGTTTTTTCTTTGTTTGTTGTTCAAAGGAAAACATAAATTAGTTCTCATGTTTTATTTGGGTGGTAGAGATGATCAACCTTGATTGCTGGGTCAGTTGAATCGTCTAGAACTTGAATTATGATTCTATCCGATGGCCACGATAGCCCACACGCTGCTCCGATCGAAAGTTGGTAAACCTGCGTAGTAAACAATCATGGTAAAATTTATGTTGGAAAATTAATATTTTATTTATAAATAATCCTATTGAATTTTAATAATAATGATAATAAATGACATTTAATTTAGTGTATCGTTGACTTGTCATTTTAGGGCGCTGCATAATAAATGTGTAGTAAAGTATCGGTCGAATAGTGTTTATATCAATAAAAAATCAAAGCACATAGCATTTGGTTTGATTTTATTACATTTTTAAAAATAAAACATATAAACTCCGAAAAAGAAGAGAGCTATCGTCAAATTTGGATCAAATGTATTTTAAGCAAATGGGTATGAAGAGAAGAGAGTAAGAATGTAAACATTCTTTCAGTATGTGGACGCAATAAAGTCGAGTTAAATGGCGTTGTGTTTGTGGGAAGTGTGATACCATCTGAAAAGGCAATTAATGATATGGAAGAAGAGAAAAACAGACCTCTCTTTCGTTGTACATGGGGATTTGGACCAAGACGAGAGGGTAAGCGGAGTTGCCGAGCTCAACGTCGTCTTTCAAAGCCTCCCATTTGTATTTCTTCTCCGGCTTCCTTCTAAACACTTTCACCAAAGTTATGGCTACTCCCATGTACACCTTCTCCACGAAAAGCATCACCGACATCACCAAACAAACCGCCACTAAAATCCTCAGCGCCGGAACTATCACCGGAGCTCTCGCCTCTTCCCAAACCATTCCCATCGCAGTAACGTCCATTTCTCGTGTGTGTGTGTTGTGTGACAAGGGGTTTTTATCGCACTCTCTTTGCTTGTGTGTCACGTTATGTTGGAAGTGAGTGAGTTATGTCTTAGATCTTGGTGAGAGCGCTGTGTTTGGTGTAATGAATGAGAGGTTTTCTTTTACAGACCCACAAAATGGGCTTTTCTTATGATGAAAAGAGATTGAAAGACAGAAAGGAGAAGCAAGATAGAAAGTACTGTCGTGGAGAGTTTAGACTTGTACTCCAAGACGATAAAAAAGAATATAACTAAAATCCAAGGAATGCCATAAATCTCTCTTCTTCTCCTCTTTCTATTTTCTTTCTCTGGAGAAGCTTGGTGGTGAATATTCCTAACTGGCTTCTAGAACTCTGTCTTTTTGGTTTCTAGGACTGTTACACAACGATAAACTCTCTCCTCTCTCTCTCTCTCTCTCTCTCTCTCTCTCTCTCTCTCTCTCTCTCTCTCTCTCTCTATATATATATATATATCTGTGAGATAGTGTGAGAAAAATAAGATTTTTGAGTATGTATTTATATGTATGAACACGGCCAGGGGGGGAACATTAAACACGTAAATGGAAAATAGTATAATAGATTAAAAAAAAGTTGGTCAAATCTGAACACAGACAGTTGACCAAATACAATGAGCGTTCGAGTCACATATTTCTTCGCAAAGAAGACCACGTCGACAAAGGTTTGCCCTCAACTTTTCTGCTGCGGAATTCTTCTCTACTATTATTATTAGTATTATTTTATAACTGAACAAAGTATTTGGTAGCTTTATTTATACTGCTTTAGTTATGATAATATTGATTCAAAGTTTATGAAACCTGTTGCAGATTGTTTGGCTATCGTTGTCTGAGAAGGTGCATGCCGCGCAATTGGCAAAATCTTTCAATTAACTAATAATCATATTCTAAGTGTTCTTTCTTGGTACCTCACTATACTTTGTTTAGTATTTGTATAAAGCAAAAAAATAAATCAGAATACAAATGTTAAGAGTGAACGAAAAATATGAGGTTCGATCATAATCATATCATTCACTTGAAAACTAATCATTATAAAAAACGAACAAGACACAAGGTAGTTAGGCATATAGTCTATTATCTAAGTTATCTCAAATATTAAAATAGTTTGAATTAAAACGAGATGCGTGTGATATAATATAGAAATGCAGACACGAGTTGGATTTTTTTTTTAATATTTAACTAATTAGAAGGTAATCTTAATTAAAAGTAGCTATAATTACTTCATAATAGCACATTTACGTTGGTCTTTCGAGATTCTTACTCGAAAAAGGTCTAAAACTATATTCTAAATAAAAAAATTAAAAACGTTGTACCAAACATTCAATTGTTTTAGACTTTGCTTAATTAGATGTTTAATCGTATTATTTAACAAAAAAGCGGCACACAAAATAAGAATCAACATTGAGGTATTAAAATACACAGATATTTTTACTTAATAGTCTTTTAAACGTTTTAATAATCTAGGTAGCATTAAATAAAAAATTGAAAATTAACCACCCAAATTATTAGCGTAACAAAAAAGAAATAAAAGAAAATACCCTTTGATATTTTTTAATTTATTATATGAAATAATAAAATAAAATTTTGGGGTCAAAATATTCACAAATAGTTTTCCACTCAGTTTACAATTGGCAAATACACAAATATTAATAATTATTTACAAATAATTCGGTGCGTAAATCAAGGAGTCATTCATCGATTTTACTGTTTCATTCATATTTCATTTCCAAAAAAATGAAGAAAAAAAAAACTCAAAGCAAACCCAAAAGTCGGAACTGGAACCACGAAGAAACTAAAAAAAATCCAAAATCATCAAAGTTACTCGAATCAGAAAGGTTGGTTCGTCGATAATAAATCGTAAATAAAAAATTAACAAAACTGATAATAAATCATAAATAAAACGTAAACATAATTGATAATGAAATGTAAATTAAACGTTAACAAAAACATGAACAACACCTACCTGATACATGAAGTGAGAAATTTTTATCATGAAACAATTTTCATCCGAAAAAATTAGAGAGACACGAGCAATTTTATTATTTTCCAGAGAAAATAATCCAAAAAATACAACTCACGTCCACAAAAACAAAAAGGAAACTTAAAATCTGTAAATTAATTAAATAATACTTAAAAATAAGCTCCAATCATATGTATACAAATAGTTTTCATATATAAATACAAAAATTTGGTGAATTGGCCCCATCTTACTTTTATACCCTTATTATCTTAGCCGGATTTTTTTTGAATTTCTGAATTTGTTTCTTAATACTTTGTTTCAAATTTTTAAATAGTTTTTTTTTTATTCAAAATTTTTTATTATCGGTTGATTAAGTCCTTTTAGATCCTAGAATCGTGGATATTTAATTGACCTTTTTATCTTCAGCTTTTTTTAATTAAAAAGGTTCCTTTATGACCGGATTAGTTTATTTTTTACAGTTATTTTTGGAAATTTAATATTTTCTGCCGGTTTTATTTATTTGATATTATCTATTTTTCGCTGAAATTTATAATCAAACAGTTACTGTTTCCATTTACTCTCTCCGAATTGCTATGTGTTCGTTAATTAATATTCAATTTACACTGAAATGAATTTATTCCAACGTAAATGGAGTTGTGTTTTGCAATGTTAATTGATTTTTCATCGTTAATTCCATATTAATTAATAAAATACGATATTTGTTAATTTTACTAGAAGAAATAAATTAAAATTTCATATATAAATTTGAAATTAAAATCTAAACACGAAAAATCAAGAAGAAGAAGGGGAAAAAGAACGAATGCGTGTTCATGAAAACTTCACATCCTTCTCCCACATGTAAATTTCACAACCTTTTGCGCCATGAAAGCTTCAGATCATTCTTCTTCTTCTTTTTCATCGTAGTCATCGTGTTCATGATGAAATCAATCGATCTACATAAAAGATTTCAAAAACAAAAACAAATTAGATACCAAAAAGAACATAAATACCTGTTAATCGCCGACCGATTTACGTCGTTGAACTACACAAAAACATCTTGGTGATGATCGATAGAAGAAAATAGTTTGGTTTTGTTCGTCGTTGGATTTTGGTTTCAAAGACAATTTATTTTTACAAATGGCGGTTTTTACAAAGCGTTACACAAAACCAAATTACCAAACTTATATAGGGTTATATATTATACATTAACCCTTTATATATGATCCAAACAATTTAAGCAACTAAAAATTTGTGATTAATCACACGACTTCCAAATTCATATTTCGTTTTCAAAATTCAAATTTTGAATCCAAAATCGAAATTAAATATTCAAACTCGAACTTTAAATTAGCCCAAATACATAAGAACAATCTGGATCAAAAATATATTCTAAACAACTTCCATGTAAATATTATTGTTATTTATAACTCATTTAGAAAATGTTGGATACTTTGAAATTGCTTATGTTTAAAATAATTGTTTACCAATTTTTTGTAACAATTATTACCGGACATTAGCGCTAATAAATGTTGCAGTAGATATTAGTTTACCAAAATTATATCGTGTCATTAATATCTATACATGATTTTGAAAAAAAAAACCTTATTTTTACTCCATAAAACTTAAGATTAAATAAATAGTTATTAACTATTATTACATGTACACGATTTAGAAAGAAACATAAAAAACTCTGAAAACCCGATTTCTTTATCTCAATTTTTTGTATCCAAGACTAAGTCATTCCCTGATGGTTTTCAAATGCTAACATAGTGCTCTACTAGAGAGACCTCAAACCGTTGTGCATACGAACTTAATTGGTCGATAAATACATTGAGTTCTTCGACAAAATTGTTTTATTTTTTTAAGGTCGGATATTATTAGTTAGAGATACATACAAATACATGTTAATGATGCAAAATCTGATACATATACACATGCATAAGAGAATATTGCTTGATCAAATATATAAATCTAATAAGCACACAAACAAATTCCAAATTAAATTATTTGGGCATAGAGTCCCGGCGAAATTCGATATTCAGTCTTCAACATGGAAGTAAAAGTGATTATCACTAGACCAACCATACTTAGGTTCGACAAAAAAAAATTGCTTTGCAAGAGAAAATGTTACTTGATGTAAATTTGTAGAAAGCGAGTTGAATATATTATTTAAAATTTAAAAACTATTAATTGAGGATTATATCAGGAAACTCAAAGGATTTATTGTAACGTCATTGATTTGGCCATTCAATAGTTAAAAAAAATTGAAATACTGGATAACGTAATTTCAACACATTTGTTTATTATATGTTTCTATTTTGTATCTTTTTGTTCGAATACAATGTATTAGTTTCTATTAAACATGGTCTAAGATAGATTTTAGGAACGAAAGAAAAACCGAGTGTATATAATCATGTTAAAACTGAATAAGTATTATCTAATTTATTTAAAAGGGTCTGTAAGACAAAAAATATTCAGAGTTCATATATAAGAAAATCATAGGCCAAATATTTTTATTAAATTTAAGATACAAAGTTTAACTTTTAAAAGTAGAGGAGGAGTGCCTTAAGAAAAGTAGAGGAGGAGGAGCATGTGACAAATACATGTCATGCGATCTCATAATATACTTTTTGAAAATGCTGTAATATTGTTTTGGAACGTTGCATTTTTTTCCCAATACTTCAAAAAGATTCATTTGGTAACGATGTAGACACCTTAAATCAATGAATAAAATGTTTGAAATGTTTTTTGAACATGTAAAAAAATAAGATGTCTTCTTCTAGAGGAATGATTTGGTTACCTTGTTAATATCGTACGGTTCAATGAATTGTTGTGAATAAAAATGGTGGGAACCTAATCACTGTTCTTTAGAAACTTTAATACTTTAGTACCGATGCTTGCATTGACGCATTGACTTTTAAATGCTAAATTTATTAAAATAGGCAAACATTATTAGAAAAGCTATAAATGCTCTTAATGTTTTCAATTGTTTATCGATAAAATAGGTAGGGAAAGTATTGTTAGAATGTGTTGGATAGTTTATCTCAGTGATATTACATGTCCAACAATGTATACGGATTGGTCTACGTATATATGAACTCACGATGAATTGAGACACTTTTTGTTTTTAATTATGAAATGCAATAATTAATCCTTTTTTCAGGTTTAATGGAGGCCTCACCGTCTTCTACATTTCTTACTAACCTGTCCTTTCAATTTTTTTTCTTTTATTATTTCTTTCATTTAGTTATTTATATCTATATATAGTTAATTACTTATGACACTTAAACTCAAATTAATAACTTCAAATATTGAAATATATTGCTATCTCTAAAAATTGAAGTCATATTCTCGTACATGGTCTTAGAAGCAAAATGTACTAAGACAATTTCATAAAATATGTATGATGGTAACGTATTATTTAAAATGATATGTATCATAAAATTATATATTATGAAATATATGCGCTCAACAAAAAAAAATGTTCATTGACACATATTTATCAAATTCTAATCTCTTCAAACACAGGACACGCAACCTTTTCGTTTGACCCTATTGATTTTTTTCTTTTTCTCTCACAAAACAAATGAGAACAAAAAAAAGATGATAGACCACGTCCATGCCGCACAGACCGTCTGTCTTCACCACCGTAGTTCACCTCTCGATCGCCGCTCCTCACTTCGTGCCTCTCGTTCGCCTTGTCGCCCGCCACTTTTCGAATGCTCACAGCCCTCTTTCCATTTCTCTCCTTTTTTCATAAAATTATTTTCAAGTGAGATTTGTAATAAAAAGATAATATTTATCACAAATAAACCAAACCCGACTCGAAATCCCAATTCCTGAGATTGAGACCAAGCCCGGCTCGGCCCGGTACGACGGCGGCGCGAGCGAGGGGTTAGGACTAACCCACTCACACTTTCCTCCCATGCACTTACATGTCGGCTTAAGGAGGAGATTTTTTTATAAACATCTCACCAACACACCTTCCCAACAAATGTGGGACTCTTTTACTCACTTCATAAATACATTCATGAACACATTGATACATATATCAGTGTGCTTTTTAGTCATACTTTAAGCATCAATTTATCATTCATTATAGAGTCGTTTCTGGCAAAAAAAAAATACTCAATTTTATACCTGTCGCAACGAGAAATAAGAAGACGAATGAATTATTTAATTACGTCGACACTACTACAAAATATACTTTTAGAAGCGACGGGGGAATTAGAAGCGACTAGTCACTTCTAATTAGAAGTGACATTGTGGAATTAGAAGCGATTAGTCGCTTCTAACGTAAACACTCCAAATTTTCCTAAAATATGAATTTTTTGACATTTAGAAGCGACTAGTCGCTTATAATTGTCCGAGTCGACACATTAGAAGCGACTAGTCGCTTTTAAAGGCCAAAATTATTGGCTCGCACCCTCCGCGCCAAATATTTCAGTATGTTCGGCATTAGAAGCAACTTGTCGCTTCTAATGCCCAAATTATTTGGCTCCAAAATTTCACTAAGTATAGATTTTGTGGACATTAGAAGCGACTAGTCGCTTCTAATGCCAAATTTTTTTGCTCCAAAATCCTTCAGCCAAAATTTCACCTTCGTGGACATTAAAAGCGTTTTTGTTTGGTAATGGCCCCACTTACCAAAACGTCGTCGTTTTTGTTTTGGAGAACGTTAGAAACGACTAGTCGCTTCTAATGTCGCTTCTAATGTCTTTAGGACATTAAAACACCCGACCCTCTTCTTCCTCCTCCATTTTCTTCCTCCCCTTCAAAACTTCTCCCTTTCTCCCTCCCCTCCGACTTTCTGCCTCACCCACCCTTCCGGCCGCCTACTCCCCCGTCCCTCCCTCCCCTCTGGCCACCTCCTCCCTCCCCTCTTCCCTCCCTCCCTCCCTCTCTCTCTCCGGCCGTCCCTCTCCCTCCCCTCCCTTCGAACGGCCTCCGCCTCTCCGCCCTTCACCCCTCATCTCCCCTCCGCCACTCCCCTCCCTTCCCCTCCAGCCGCCTCACTGCCCTCCGCCTGCCCTCCCTCTCCTCCGGCCACCTCCCATCCTCTCCCCTCCGCCTGCCCTCCCTTCCCCTCCACCCCGTTGAAGACAGCCCCAACGCACCTCCATTGAAGACAGCCCCTTGCGCCCTCCTTCCGGCCGGTAAGTGTCTTGTTTAGAAAAAAACTCCACGAAATAAGTTTCCGACCATCGCTCTACTAACCTCCGCCTTACCTGCATAGTTTCCGACCACCGCCCTCCGACCTAGTCTCCTCCGATGGCATCTCCGACCTTGTCTCCTCCGGCGTTCTTCTATTAAGGTATGTTTTGCTTTAATTTTTTACGAGATTTCACTTTAGGTATTATTTTATAATTATTATATTATTTTTAATTTTTTATTGTCGTCGTAGCCTGGTCACTACTCCTT
This sequence comes from Urtica urens, assembly GCA_958296335.1. Lineage (NCBI taxonomy): Eukaryota > Viridiplantae > Streptophyta > Magnoliopsida > Rosales > Urticaceae > Urtica > Urtica urens. The sequence goes on along the minus strand of OY282530.1, from coordinate 17,130,176 downwards.
CGTCGCCGCAACCTCGCATCGTCGCAATCTAACACCTCAACTCGCCTCATTGCTTCTAAAGGTATATATATGTTTGTTTTTAAAAAATTATTTTAGTTATATTTTGGTTTATGCATGATTTTTATGTTTGTTTTATTTTTGTATTTAGATTTTTATGCATTTGTTGTTCATTACGTCGCCTCGTTGTTGTCTCGTTTGCTCGTATCATGCTTACACGTCTCGTCTCGCTCGTATTGTTGCTTACGAGGTTGGATATTTATGTTTACTTTTTATTTATGTTTAATAATTTGAAATAGTAATTTAGGTATGCAATTAAAATAATAATAATTTGTTATAATTAATCTTGTTATGTATTTAATTTGTTAATTTAGGTGTGAAATTGAATAAATAATTTTTTATCAATGAAATAATTTAATAATTTCGTTAAATTTTTATGGATCTGTAATTTGTTTAGTAATATTAATTCGAAGGTGGTAATAAATTACTTAATTTGTTAATTTAAGTATGGAATTGAATTTGTAGTTAACTTGATTTTTTCAGATTTATTTTGTCATATCACTTCGTCGGTTCGTCAATGTGTTACAGTTCATCGAATCACTTCAGCTTGTTACTTCAATTCGTCACTTCAGCTCAAGAAAAAATTTAATGTTTTAGAAGCCACAATGTCGCTTCTAAAGCCGTGCAAATAAATTTTTTACGTCATTTAGAAGCGACTAATCACTTTTAAAGTCGCTTCTAAAAATATGGCGGATAATATTTAGAAGCGCCTAACCGCTTCTAATTATTACCCATCATATTTTCCCACGCTCTTTTTTGGAGATTTTTGGGACACTTAGAAGCGACTAATCGCTTCTAATTTCGTCGCTTCAAAACATTAAAAGCGAATTATCTTTAGAAGAGATACATTAAAAGCGACTTTTGTCGCTTCTAAAGACATTTTTTCTCCTAGTGGCAAAATTTAGCTCCTTACTGAGAAAAATTCAGTTCGTCACTTCGTCAAAGTGATTCATTTCGTGACCTTGACCTCGACACCTCGCCCAACAAGTCAGAAAAAAAAAATTGGATAATAGCTCCTAGATTGTTAGCAATATTACAGACAATAATATTGAAAAAGTTTCAAGGACGAAGTGAGATGAAATAGGAAGATAAGGACTAGGTCGTCAAGGCATGTTGGACAGTTTTCTTGAAGTTTTTATCGTTCTCCCAAGTACGAGATGTCTGAGCGAAAGCCTCTCAGAATACAACGACGTAAGGCGAGCTTGTAGTACATATCAGCTTGACTTCGGCGAACTACGTACCTGCGTCGAACAACTATCGGACTACAAGATAAACAATTTCAAGTGAAAGGAGAGTTGTTTCAAGGTGTGTTCGAATGAGAGAGCTCGGCTACTTTATATAGGATTAGAACCTGACTTCGGTGGTTACAAGTCGTCCAACATTAATGGACTATTATTTCTGCTGCACATTTATTGAGCTCGGAAACGTTAGAACGTTTTCAATATTCATTCAACATTGATCTCGTCATTAAATGACCGTATCAAATGCTAAAACAATAAAGTTATTTGTGGAATTAAAACCTTTTCGGATATTTGTAATAAAAAATATAATATTTATCACAAATAAGCCAAACTCGACCCGAAAGCCCAAATCTTGAGACCGAGCCCGGCTCGGCTCGACACGGCGCGGCGCGAGCGAGGGGTTAGGACTAACCCATACACACTCTCCTCCCTTACACTTAGATGTTACTTTAAATAGGAGATTCGTTTATAAACACCTTACCAACACACATTCCCAATCAATATGAGACTTTTTTACACATTGATACACCTATTAAAGTGCTTTATAGTTATACTTGTATCAATTTCTCATTTGCGTCAATTTCTCATTTATTATAGAGTTTTTTCTAGCAAACAAATACTCAATCTTATACCCGTCGTAACGAGATAAGAATACGAAAGAATTATTTAATTCCGTTGAGTAGATCTCATTTAAATATTAAGCCAAAAAACACTATAATACAAATTATAAAATACTCTTTTATAACCTTTATCCCATCCTATCATACAATGACCTGGACCAAAGTTGCACATTTAATCTTTGGTTATATACACTTTCTGGTGACTTTTAAATCAATTCATGAGTTCATGAACACTCAAATGTAATCGAAATTCTTTTGACCCTAAGTTCTCCATTTCAGAACGCTAAAAGTAATCGAAATTCTCTCTCTCCCCCTCCCCCCCTCCCTCCCTGTTCTGAATGTGTTGTGCTTATGTTGGCTAACTTAGTTCTATTAAGTTGTGTTTGACTTGGTAAAATGCATTTGTTAAAAGTAAAAAAATGATTTTAAATTTTTTACCAAACACTAGTCTGTTTTTCGGCGATGAGCTTGCTAAAATTTAAGATCACTGTTTTTAAAAGCAAATATATGTTCAACGGAGCTCTTACAATATGATGTGGTTAATGTCGGCAACTTAATTGTATTTAGCATACAAACAGACTTGATTTTTTACAAACAAATAAACTAATATTTAAGTTAAATGTTTTGACTACGATATGGTCATATCGGCAACTTAATATTATTTAGTTTACAAACATTTTTTTTACAAACAGATAAACTACATTAAAGTTAAGGTTGTTGCAATGGTATTAAATTTGATATTTTGATACTGTCCTATAACTTTTATTATAACAACGTTATTTTCTTCTCAATGTTACTCTAATTATTAGTATTAAAATTATACTCCAAGCATCAGAAGGAAGTGAACTTGTGCGTACTGAGTTTCCCGAAGAAGGTTTAAATGTAGTGACGAATTCCGGCATTAAGCAATCACTTTTCTTGCGAACATTAAAAGGGAAAAAATGGACATTGCTTTCGAAAGACAATTAAAACTGGTGAATAGCATAGACCAATTCAAAGCGTCAAGACCACTCGCCATCTTTAATGACTTTGGAGAGACGTAGCTTCTTCTGGGTAGCAGGATCATATCTGGAAATGTGATGAACATAGCCGTTATTATGGGATCGAGAATTGCATCCACATCCACGGTACAAGTATAAATATATTCTACACAACATTGAAGAGGGAGGTTTTGTATTGCCCAGTGTTATCCAAAATCAATGTCTACTCAACCAGGATTAACAAACAAAGGCCTAATAGTTAGTGCAATTGTTTTCGTTAATATTCATATCAATTCGTTGAATTTAATAAATAAAATATTACTATAGAAAAATATCACTCCTTAAATGCCTATGGGATTGATAAAGTTTCTAAGTAAACCCTGCATAAAAAAGTACCTCCACAAGCATTATTTCCTTTCAAGAAAATCTCCAGTTTACTCTACTTGGTTGAAAAATGATTGGTATATTGGGCAATCATTGACATTTCACTATGGTTGGCCATTATTATTCTCCGAAAGTAGCTTCTTTTTTCAAAAACGGATATGTTTTTAGCTAGTCTAAAATCTTGTAACAGACCCCAAGTGAGGTCCGTGCATAGGGAATAGAATTTTCACAAACAAAGGCCTGAGACAACTTTATCTACTAATTGATCAATATCTTCTACAACTGATTGTTGACAGCTTACCTTATCTGATTGTCTTCAGTAGTACACTTCTTGACTTGTAACAGAATCGTTGTCATAATCTATGAACAGGTCCGGTCAGAAGGGATTGCAGCAGAGAGCCAGAAGGACTAAGGCAACCATTGAAGACCAAGCGATGGGTGTTTTCAGATAGAGACTTCGTAATGGCTTTTACGCTAACTATATAGTCCTTTTTATCACGAGCTTCTGCTCCATCGACAACCTATTTTAGATACAACTTCATCAATCAGAAAGATATTACATCTTATGTCTACAAGTCCTAATTCCGAGTTTAAACACCACCCCTGTTGACTGGCGAGACTGGTGAATCAAATTAAGTTGAAAAAACACAGTAAATTATATTTTTTTGTAACAAAAATAACATTAAGTGTTGTGCTTTTAACTAATCAGCAAAAATTAATATGTAATCAAATTATCCAATTATTTTAACCTATCTAACTATATTATCTGGTCAAGGTCTAATGTCAAAATTTTACAAATCTAAATTTACCGAAATGCTAAGACAATAACACAAAGGCGGGAAAATATACATACATTATGGAATTAAACAGAAATATAACCAAGAACCTGATTATCACATAAGTACTGTCACTTGTCCCAGTAAATTAACCCCCAAATGCATCCCAATATCACAGCTTAATTAAACAAATGAATTTCTGTTATTACCAGCAAAGATACTCCGGATATGTCAATGGCCTGTGAGGAAATCAGCTCCAAAAGTCTCCCAGGCGTTGATATGAGAAACTCTGGTTCACAGTTCTTCAAACTAACAAAGGACAAAACTTGTCTAGTTTAGAAACAAAAAGTGTAGATTCCTTCAGCCACAGAAATGAATTCCTAGGACAGTCACACTCTAAAGGTTAGCCAGACCGAATCTCTTCGAACGACGTATTGCCTTATCAAGACACTGAAAATTTTACCCACAATGTTATTTACATACCCTTGAATCTGGTGGTCTAAGGAAGCTCCGGGATGTATACTCACTGTATGTACTCCATGAACTTTCAACGATTTACAGACTGCGCGGGCCTGATAATTTATCAAAATTGAATTAAAAAGATAATAACATAGGTAATTGAGAAAACAGCTTCACAAATTAATAAGAAACTACCGTAAGAATTCCACCTTGTCTCAAAGTAAATAGCATACGAACAAGTTTAGCAAACGGTGATGCGTTTGAGAGTACAAACCTTCACGGCTTTCTCTTCAGAAGGCACGAGAAACAAGAGAAACGGGCTGGAGCTCGACAACCCTTCTTCATCCTTTCTTGAAATGGCATCGGCGGCGGTGCTTACAATCCACGCGATTTTTTCTTCGTCGGAACACGACCCACTTCCATCAAGCATGTCCTTTCCAGCAGAGTAATGTTTCCAAAACTCAATCCCCCAGGCACTGGCGAACCACGGCATGTCCTCATCTCTGACGCGACTCCCATCATTACGCAATGAACTCTCGATTTCGTGCAAGCACATAAGAAGATACTTTGATGGGCAATCGGAATGATCATCAGCACCTCTGCTCTTGTTGACTCGATTCCCAGAGGTCGGTTTTGCGTTAGAAACCTTTCTTCCCTCAGAAAATGTAGTCTCTTTATCTTTTTTGAAAGGCCTAGCTTTGTTGTCTCCCCAGTCCTTTTTTCCATTCCTGTCATTGAACGGATCGTCCGGGCTTGGGAGGCTAAAACACATCCCCTGAAGTACCGAAACAGACACCAAGAAATAACATACATCAGCAAAACTCCTGCTATTATTTGCGAGTATCCAAAATCATATAGAAGTCGATATGTTGGTCTTCAGCTCAAAGAAAGCTTGCATACCAACGTTTACAACACCTCTAAAGCATCAATCTTAAAACTGAGAGTTCGAAGCATTCCAACAGGTGACCTTAGAGAAACACATTCCACATACACATTCAAATTCAGAAATGAAATTAACGGTGGGATTCTTACATATTTGAACAAAACCTACAAACCGAAATCTTAAAATAGCGCATCCAAAACACTTGATATTCACATTATTCACATCCACACACGCAGATAGTCGAGTTTCTTCATTCTCAAAAATTATTTCAAACAAAAAACTCAGCAGCGAAAGTACCTGACATTTACGGCGGACGCCGGACTTGCGGCGTTTTTTGGCGGCGATGAGGGAGGCGACGCGGGTGGAGACGGCGGTGGAAGAGGTATCGGGACGAGCGTTGAGCTTCTTCCTCGCCGCTTTGTTCCTCTTCTTCCTCACTGCGTCATCTCCTTTGGCCATTGAAAGAGAGAGAGAGAGAGAGAGAGAGAGAGAGAGGTCGGCGAGGTTTTGTGTGTGTTGGGTTTTAGGCTTTTTTCCGTTTGTTGCGACTGGCGGGTGATCCTGTTATTTCTTATTTGACCAAGGGTTTTTCGGTCTTTCCGTCTTACAATGTTTAAACCCTAAAAATTAAGATTTATTTCGTAAAAAATAAATAATATTATTTTAGATAATCACGAAAATATGTTCTAAAGGATTTTATTGAAACATTATATTTTTAATTTATAAAATATATTTATTTTTTTAAAATGTTAATGTTTTTGTTTTATTCGATTTTCATTTAAAAAATCAATAAAATAGATACTATTATTTTAGGTAATCTCGAAAAGTATAAGTTTTTAAGGCTTTTATTAATCAACCTATAAATTATATTTTTTACTTAGAATGTTAATTTTATTTTTGTCTTATCCAATTTTCATTTAATAAAAATTAAAATAGCTACTAATGTTTTTTTGTTCTTTCTTTCCTTTGTCCTTTCATACTAGCTTTTTTTTTAGTAGTTTCATTTTCACATCTTCGGATACTCAATTTGCCTTCTCTATCGGACCTCCGAAATTCACTATTCATCAGACTAGAAAATCGTCAAGAAATTAGTCGGCTTTCGCTCAATTTGGGCCACACTTCACAAATCTGTATGCTAAACTCAGTTTAAAAGTGTCTTTTTTATCAGTAGTTTAGAAATCCAAACTTTAAATAAATATGCTCATCTTTTTTGTTGGCCACGATCTCAACGTTGGTTAGGTTAGCTCATCTTCTTCCTCGCTCGAGAGGTTTGGGTCGAGACCCAAATATTCCTTCAACAAATTAGGGTTAGTTCGTCGTTCATTTGACGAATAGAAATTAGTTCCAACGATTCCGTTCCATTTGAACCTGCTTCCAAAGTGTTTTCTAGTTATCACTTCGTCAAAAATGGAGTTTTTGTTTGACTTTAGTTGTTGGATTTTTCATGCGTTACGAAGTACATTAATTTTGTGACACATGTACCGTAGTGAATGCATTTCGTGATATATGCTTCACGAAGTATATGAACGAAATGCATCCACTTCGAGAGGCATATGTCATGAGATGTATATATTGTAATACTTGAAAACTTCACATACTGAAATCAAACAAAATTCCATAACTTAGAATCGTGGGTGAATTATTGGTCTTCTTTTGTGAAGCCAACCTAGGGATTTTTCAGAATTTTCACTTTAAATCTTCAGCCTTGCTCAATGTTGATGTACAGTTTTGTCTAGGTTATTTATGGAGTTTGAGTTTTATCTGGTTTACATTGATTGGTAATGAAGAAAACGAGTGATAAATTTAGGCTTTCAAGACTTCTATGGTTTCCACAATTATAGAAGAGAGTAAAGAGCGAAAATGAGAGAATTGGAGAGACAAAACCAAGAAGAATTATAGAGGGAAAATGTATTACTTGAGATAAGTGTTTTTTTGTTACATTGAAATATGTTTTGTTAGTATTTGAACTCGGATCTTTTGTACCTATTCCCCCATCCGTCTATTCTTTTTGAATTCGTTGATTAAATTGTAACAAATTAGCATGTGACTTCCAAATAGATGGCATTTAAATAATCTCTACCCTAAAAATGAAAATCAAATCAAATATCTATTACATACAAAATTAAATATTTTTCCCTCTTTCTTTGGGTCTCGCTTTCTCTTTTATTCATGGCTTCTTCTTCTTCATCTTATTTCTCACATTTTAAATCAACAAGAGAAATAATGAAAGTGTGAGAACGAGGGAGTTACGGGATAGAAAACATAAAAGACCAAGAAAAGAATATGAAATCTAAAAGAAATTGGATTACAATAATAACTTTTTCTATGAAAATAATGTCACTACCCGTCACGACGAACTGAAACGTATTACTTGTTATCGATTCAATACGGCCTAACATGAGACGACACGACGATGTGGCCATGTCGAGCAACCAAGCACCACCTCGGCTTTTCCTAGCACTAGCTCTAACACCACTGAGACATCCGCTCCACCTAGAGGCTATGCCCAAGCATTTTTTGCCGCTTAGGTTGCTTGGGCACCACCTGCATCCCTTAATACTGCCCTGGTCATTTGGCGCCATCCGCGTCTCTTGCCACCGCCCAGATTACTTTGGCACCACATGCAGCCCTTACAGTCGCCTGGATCCCTTGGGCGCAAGCTTTGTCAGAGCCTAGGAAATTTTTCGGCCCTTCGATGCAACCAGGAGCCTTGTCGGCCACTTTGTCGCAACCTAGAGCTTCATCGTCCCCTTTGTAAAACCCTAAGAGTCTCGTCCGCCCTTTTTTTTGGGGCCCAAGAGCCTTGTCGGCCCCTTTGGAACAACCAAGAACCTTTCCGGCCTATTTTCCGGAGCCTATGAGCCTTGCCGGCCTCTTTGCCTCCGCTTGGATCCTCGTCATTGTTGGGATTGTGCCCACAAAGGAGATATAAGACATTTAATACATTTTTGTATTCTTTTTGTTGAAAGTTAAATAAAGGTAAATATTCATTCTTATTTAAGATTATGTTTATGCATGTATGTCTACGCCCTGAAACTGTCATCAACGAAAGAAATGCTAAGTACAGACTTGACAAACTACATTCTTATGACTAGTTTAAAATAATAGTTCGCATCTGAAGATCGATTAGGCAATCATATCTAAGTAATGAATGTTTGAATAAATTAAGGATATCTTATCTAGTGATATAGAGAGTTGTGACTCTGGAATTTATTCTTGATGTCTTGATGAAGATATTGAACAAGAGATGTGACATTTTGAAGTTCGAGATAAAACTGTTCAATAACTCGAAACTTCAAAATCACATACGAGGGTATTTTGGTAATTACCTAAATCCTGAAGTGAATACATATGTTCTTGTGACACTTTATAACATTTGATTAGTCAATGGACAATGTCTAAATGAGTTTTTATTAACCCGCCGGTTGGTGACATAATACTGTTTCGTTGAATTATGTGATTCACATATATGGAATTTGTGTTACAAGAATGATACGGCATTAGTATCGTACCATGTTTTGTTATTAGAAAGTGAGCGAATAAATCGGGCCTGATATTCAACGGATATAACATTCCTTGAATAAAACTTGTGACATGTTGTGACATCTCACTTTATGTTTTTCTCGTTCACAAATAACAAGTGAGTTGGTGAAATAATAACTCAGGGGTAAAATGATAATTTACATTCCTCTGAATTAATGATACACACAAAGGGTAATATCGTAAAATAATTTGTATATATATGCTTGTAGCTAATAGTAAGTTGAAACTAATTAATGTGAAGTTAGCTGATGTTTGTTTAAAATTGCTTGGGAAGAATTGCCCAATTTATTATAAAACTTATTTTAAACAAAATATTTACTTTGCTACTAAAAAATATGGAAGAGTTGTTTCCATAAAATGTTTTAATTGTTAATTTATGTAGATATAATTGAAGATCATTCCCACCTTTGTCGTGTGCTTCAAGCTCATCCTAAATCTCAGCTCTAAAATATATTTTTGCAAAATCAATATGAAAAATTAAAGTATTACTTTCTCACCTTTGATTATTACTTTGCTTATATATTATTAGCGGCATAATTAAGTACATGACGACAAATGCATGCAACACATAGACATTCTCTTTTTTTGTGTTACGAAAATAATAAACATAAATATACTTTTCACGATTTCTTTAGACGGCCAATGTGAGTCACAACACCACCAGAATGACGTGGCATCACAATACAACGGTTACGAACTCATATTTCACTATCCACCTCATACTTTGGCACCACATGCAGCCCTTACAGTCGCCTGGATCCCTTGGGCGCAAGCTTTGTCAGAGCCTAGGAAATTTTTCGGCCCTTCGATGCAACCAGGAGCCTTGTCGGCCACTTTGTCGCAACCTAGAGCTTCGTCGTCCCCTTTGTCAAACCCTAAGAGTCTCGTCCGCCCTTTTTCGGGGCCCAAGAGCCTCGCCGGCCCCTTTGGAACAACCAAGAACCTTTCCGGCCTATTTGCCGGAGCCTATGAGCCTTGTCGGCCCCTTTGCCTCCGCTTGGATCCTCGGCGTTGTTGGGGTTTGTGCCCACAAAGGAGATATAAGACATTTAATACATTTTGTATTATTTTTGCTGAAAATTAAATAAAGTTAAATATTCATTCTTATTTAAGATTGTGTTTATGCATTTATGTCTACGCCCTAAAACTGTCATCAACGAAAGAAATGCTAAGTACAGACTTGACAAGATGATTTAAATGCATGTTAGAAAATAGAAGAATTTATATTTCAAAAAAATTGATATTTTATAAAAATAAATTTTCTTTTCCAAAACACAAACACTAAAAATCACAGAAAAACACACAGATCTAAACACACAAATGCTACAACTCATCCCGCCGTTCCAAAATAACCAAAAATTGCTTTCTCAAACACCCAAAACCTAACCCACTTAGCAATCATCAAACAATTCCACACCTATATTATCATCTCCTGAATCCCAAATAGTACTCTACTTCTGGATATGAATAACCCTGTGTGCCCAGATGTTTTGTCTCATCAATGCATGTCTTGAGAAAGTCAAACAACTTCAACACATTCGATGATAACAAGATCCAAGAATGAGATTTTTAAGCCTAAAGTCCTACCATGCACATGAGAGCCATCAATAGCAAATGAAGCAATCCAATTACCAGCTTGAAAAGAAGGTATAGATCAGGAAATCACTTCACTCATGAAGAACAACACCTGTAAGCTAGTTGACCTCCCACTTGACAGAATATCAATAGGTTGCAAGTGGATTTTCAAGTTGAAAGGAGAATCCAGATGGTATTGTACTGAGGCACAAGATCAGCCTAGTGGCACATGACTACAATCAAGTTCCATGATTTACTATACAGAGACATTTAGCTCAATAGCTAACCCAGCCACTATGAGAGTCATCATATATTGAAATTTAGTCCAGTAGCCAATCCATCCACGATCAGAGTCATCATGTCAGTGCCAACCCATAATAATTCGACTATTTACCAAAAAGATGTGAATAAATGCATTCTTAAATGGGAAACTAAAAGAGAAGGTATCCATGAAGCAACCATTTGGGTTTGAAAGTCAGCATTGACCATATGCAGTATGCAAGCTCATTAAGTCACTCTATGACTTAAAACAAGTTCCAAGAGATTGGTTTGAGAAATTGCAAGAAGTTCTCACTACACATGGTTTTAAACCATCGAGGTTTGATAGTTCTTTGTTGATACTACACACAACTACATTGAAAATCTACATCCTAGTCTATGTGGATGACATTTTCATCACAAAGAGCAATGCGCTTGAAGTCACACAACTCATTCAGAGACCAGACAAACAGTTCTCATTGATGGATTTGGGAGAAGTCAACTATTTTTTTAGATTAGAAGTCAAGAAACTGAACCATGTTTGTTTGTATGTCAGTCAAAGTGCATAAAAGATTTTATATGCTGAGCCCCAATGCAACAGACAGAAGTAGCAAGAGCACCCCTAACATCAGGTCACAAAGTTTTGGACTATGATAGCCTAAAAGTTTGATTATCTGAGCTTGTATAAAAGCATTTTAAGAACCTTGCAATACGTCACAATGAAGACCTGAGCTGGCCTACAGTGTGATTAAGATATTCCAGTAATACATGAACCCTAGACTTGTAATAGAACTAAAAAAACTAATAGAGTACACGAATGTGCCGAATTCATTTCAAAATTTACAAAAGGGAAAATGGCAAAAAATAAATATTTTATTTATCTTCTATATCTTGCATCTATAGTATTTCTGCCTTGGTGACTCTCATTTACATTTAACAAAAGTATGGAATCTTGGGTTAATAATTTCTGGAATACTGGGGGCTCCGTTTTTTTTAATGATATTGAAGTAAAGGATATGAGATCATTATAATTTTTTAAAAATAATTTTAAGGTATATAAGTGGGACAGTGAACTACAGAATCAACTTCACAAGAGGCGACCCCACAACAACTAAACGTATAAAGGGATTTTATGATGCAAATTGGAGATTCGATACAATTGGCAGGCGGTTAACATCTAGAAAGTTCTATTTCTTGGTCTTAATTGGCAATCCAAGAAACAAAGCACAATGTCCTAATACCATTTATTGTAATTTAATTAACAAAATCAATTAAATAATTAATTTTTTTTAGGAATAATTAAATAATTAGTTAGAGCATTAGTCGACTAACTTAAATATAAATATTATGTAAATATCATCATCGTTCCCAAATCTCTCTTCCCTTTTTTTTATTGAATCTCAATCTTATCACTAAGAAAATGAAGATAATAGTGGTTTCTTATTTCCCCGAATTCGCCTAGAATTCTCGGGATTAATATCATCCGCGCTTCTCCGTATCCGAGAGTTGTCTAGTAACGATATGGACGAGTTGTGGGACTCACTAAGACTCAGCATCTAAAATTACAAACGAATAGAAAAAAGAATATATATAAATATATAAAGTAAAATGCAGACATAAACCCGGAGTTTTCATTTACATGCACAATCCACTCATCTCTGTATTCTCCGCCGATTCAGAACCCGAACCCCATCTCTCCTCAGACGCTTTTTGCACCCAGAAAATGTCGGAGAACACCGCGAGCAAAGCAACCGAGCTGAGAGTGGCGAGGAACGAGCTCTCGCTATTCCCCAACTTTAAGTTTCCATTCCCATTTCTGAAGCCGAAAGGAGGTTCCGATACCGAAGGCGATAAGGCGAAAGAGGAAGTGATTCCGGAAATGGAAGCTCCGAAGCCGTTAATGGTGAGGTTTCCCAAGGCCAAGGTCGCAGTTCCTCCTCCAGAGGTGGCTGAGAATCACGAGACTGGAAAGACTTCGAACCCCATCATTCTCTGGCAGGTAATATTTTTGGATTTTCTCGTTTTAGATATTAGATTGTTGCGAATAATCCGAGGAATTGTCGATTGACTCGATAACTTTACTTGTATACCTGATCATTACTTCTTGTTCTTGTTCTCCGTTTGAGGTGTTATTTGGTGACCCGAGGTTCCTATTTTTCCATTTCTAGGTCTAGGGTTTTCGTTATGAATTGAGTTCCTATTTCTCCATTTCTAGGTCTAGGGTTTTCGTTATGAATTGAGTCATTTTCATGTGAGAAATTGGAATTCATTGGGCATGTGGTTTAGTTGTTAGAAATCTGGTCAAAGTTCAAATGGACAAATTGACCCAATTCAAAACCCATTGATGTGATCTGATGAGTTTAAGAAGTTCGCGAATATGCATATACTCGCGTCGCCATAGTATATGCCTAGAAAGAGATGATTCATGCATAGTTGTTGACTGATTGTCAGAAATAGCTTCTTTAAACTACATTTTTATTTGGAGATGATCCTTATCTGCTGATCTCGTTTGTCTAGCTTCTTCGTGATTAGTCAAGTCGCTTAAAACTTTATCTTTGCCTGCAACCGTTCTAGTCTGTTCTCGTATAGAGGTGACTTTAAGTTTATCAAAGCCTTACTTGAGATAGGTCAAGGGTCTCGGTTTCATAAACTAACGGATTCACCGAATTTTCTTGTAATCAACAGCATCTTTTTATAAGCTGAGAGTAACTTGCTGTGCTTTTCAACTCCTTTGACTTAAGCATATTGCGCTATTCGCTTTGGCGTGTTTCTGATTAATCTTTGAAGGAATGTAAAACATGGCATATATCTGGCTCAAAAAGGGTCTTCAAATTTTCATATTATTCTGTTTTGGCTTATGGTTGAATCCCTGCTCTTTTTCCAGGTTTATGCTCTCGGAGGGTTTCTTGTTTTGAGGTGGTTTTGGGCACGATGGAACGAGAGGAAGGGTCAGAATGAGGATTCCCCAGACAACGAGCCGAATCCAGATGAATAGATGGAACGAGAGGAAGGGTCAGAATGAGGATTCCTCAGACAACGAGCCGAATCCAGATGAATAGGTGTTTGTGTTTGTGATTTAAAGTGTGAATTACCAAGTGTTTACAGAATTAACTGCCTTTCCGGCTCCTACGTATGTTTAGTGTTGATCACGGATCAATTTAGAGAGTTTTTCTTTGTGTTTTCGAGCAACACTTGTTTGAAAATGCTGTTAATACATAGTGGTTTTCCTCATTTTAGCCAACAGAATTTTACTATTGTCTACCGTGGTTACCACTGTATATGATCTCTCTTCCTTTTTGCACATTTCTTTATAAGAAGGTATTGATTCGAAGATACCAAAACAGTTCAAAGACTGGGATTAGGGGAGTTTCAAATTTTCATTTTTCCCTCGCATTTTTCGGTTCCAAACGGACCCATCGAGTTTCAAAGTCACGCCACCTCTGGTCAGAGCTTGTATTCCCAGAGTTTGTTTCGGTCCGGATATTGGCGACTTGAGACAGATCAACAGATATTAAGCAAGTGGACTCGCTCCGAAAATTGGCGTTTTCTCTTCCAAACAGTCAGGTTCAACTTTGAGAGAGATTTGGACTGCGATGTGCGTAAAAGCAACCAAACATACATAATTTGCGATTTATTTTTCGTCGAATTTGCAGTGCTATGATAGATTCGATTGTGTTGTTGTTGTTTGCTTCAATTGTTCCTGATTTTTTTATTTTTTTTTGCTGTGATGAAAAAACATATTTTTGTAGTAAGATTCTGTCTTGTTTATTTTTTTTGCTGTGATAAAAAAACATCTTCCTAATACTCAAATCCTCTATACTGAATTTTTTGCTGTGATGATTTTTCAAATTCTCTATATCCTTGCTCACCTTGTTAACTATTTTTTTTTTTTTTACATATTTCAAATTACTTTTGCTCACCTTGTTAAGATTCTGATTATTTAAATTGTTGTTTAAAGTCTGATTAGGTCAAAATTATTTTCTTTTGCTGTGACGAAAAATCATCTTCCAGAAATTCGCTATATACTTTTGTTGCTATTGTACTATATACTCTTCTTTTGCTCTCATATGCTTACAGTATACCGTATACCAACAAGTTTTTTTTATTGTAATGTATGTTATATTCCTTGGTTTTTTTTTCTCAATTCATGTTATATAAATTCATTGGCTCTTTTTCTAAATACGACATACACCTTTTTTACATTGCTCTTGTAACATGAGTCGCTTTAGGAATTAATTTAAGGGTAATTTTTGTATATATCCAATTAAATTATAATCAATTTGGATACACCCAACATTTTGTAAATAAGTTATAAATACCTAACGTTTGTAAATAAGTCATAAATAGTTTGACGAAAATACCAGAAAAGTTATTAAAAATTAAGAAAAATATAAAAAATAAATTAAATGTAAACAGATGTAAACGAATTTCTCTAGCTACGACTTGTTTACAAAACGTTGTGTAATTATGATTTATTTACAAAATGTTGGGTATATTTAAATTGACAATGTTTGAAGTGATATAGAACCAATTTTTTGTTAATTTAATGAGTCCGATGATAAAGTATAAGTCCGAGGCAGTAAAAAGAAAAGAAAAATAGAAAAGAGAGGTTTTACAGAAGAGCCAATATGGGTTTATTAATAAGTATTTTAAAAAAGATGTGGTTATAGAGGAAACTAGAGACGATGTCGGAATTGAGAACAATGTGGGCAGTCAAAATTTGAATGAAAATGAGAATGTGAACGTGAGTTCGAATGAGAAAAATAAGGAAAAAGGGTATGATGATGAAATATGTTCCATTTGTTTCGACGGGTCTGTTTGCTTAAAATCTAATTAATTATTTATTTACTTGATCCAACAATAAATAAACAATTATGCTATAAACATTTATTTAATTATGCGAATACCTGTTTTTCAGAATTAATGATGTCAATCACCATTAGAGCAAGTGAGATTAAATGAACATTATCACTCGAAAGTTCTTATCCACCTTTATAAGAGCCGAATCAAAAACTATGGACTATTCGGATTTATGCCCACAGAGGAACACGAGATTTAATACATTTGTATTCTTTTTGCTGAAAGTTAAATAAAGATTAAATAGTCATTCTTATTTAAGGTTGTGTTTATGCATGTATGTCTACGCCCTGAAACTTCATCAACAAAAGAAGTGTTAAGTATAGACTTCACAAGTTACCTTCTCTTAAGTGGTTTAGAATAATATTTCGCATTCTAAAGATCGATTGGGCGATTGTATCTGAGTAACGATTGTTTAAATAAGTTAACGATGTCGTATCTTGGGATATAGAGAATTGTGATTCTGGAATTTATTCTTGATGTCTTGATGAATATATTGAACAAGACATTTGACACTTTGAAGTTCGAGATAAACTGTTATATCACTGAAAATTTCAAAATCACAAACGAGGGGTATTTTCGTAATTACCTGAATTTTGAAGTGAATACATATTTTTTGTGACACTTTATGATATTGATTAATCAATGGGAAATTTCTAAATGAGTTTTCATAGACCCGACGATTGGTGTCATAATACTGTCTCGTTGAATTATGTGATTCACATATTGGGAATTTGTGTTGTAAGAATGCTACGACATTAGTATCAAACCATGCTTTGTTATTAGAAATGTGAGCGAATAAACCGCGCTTAGTATTCGATGAATAAAACATTCTCTGATAAAACATGTGACGTGTTGTGACATCTCACTTTACGTTTTTCTCGTTCACAAATAACAAAGGAGTTGATGAAATAATAACTTAGGGGTTAAACGATAATTTAACATCCATCTTAATGATACACACAAAAGGTAATATCGTAAAGAATATCGTGGATCGTGTGAAGAATAGTTGTATCACATTATACGCAAATTAAACGCATATGAACTTAGATATATTGATTATTGGTCCTTTAATGAAATCGACCTATATTAAGAATTAAAGTCGGGAAAATTTTGTGAACTTTTGTGTCCGAACTTTATAAAGTTTTGTTCATGTGGGTCCATGAGGTCTCAACGTTAAGACTCTCGGACGAGATTTAGATGAACAAAATAAGTATTAAAAATATGTAAAGATGATTTGTTGAAATCATGTTTTAAGTTCAATGATTGAATTGAAATATTTTTATGTACTAAATCAATGTGTTAACTAGGATGGTCTAGTGGTAATACCACACCTTTCCAAGCTGGAGGTTGTGGGTTCAATCTTCATCCACCGCAAACAAATGAAAACTTACCTTAAAAAAGTACTAAATCAATTTAACTGTTTTCTCATTGGACTTAAATTGTGCTTTACGCTAAAGTAATTATTTATCTCGTGATTAAATAAATAAATAGTTATTTTAATTTTGATCACTTTTATTTAATAAATCAAATCGTATTATTATATTGATAATAATATGATTTTGGATTTGAGTAAAGATAGAGATAATTAAATTCTTGATGACGTGTCATCAAAATCAATGAGATATTCTAATTTAATCAAACATTATCTTAGAAATAAATAAAATAATAAATTGGATTAATTTGAAGTTGTTTGGTCGGCCACCCTTAGGGGTTTATGGGCTTAATATTGCTTCAAATTAAAGAAAGTAATTAATGGGCTTAACTTAACCTTGAACCATTATCTCTTAAATAAATACGCAAAAAGTTCTCTCTCCCCAAACCCTAATCCTCATTTTTGGCCGAGCATCAGTTCCTAGAGAGAGATAGTCTCCCTTGGTCGAAATTCCTAGAGAGAGAGAGGGATTTCCAAAACCCCTGGGCACAGTATTCCTGTTTCAGCTGAACCCTAGTAGGAGAGAAAACCATTTTCTCTCTTCGTCTTTTTTTTTGAGCGATTTTTTCTTCTTCCTTGTTCATAAATGAGGCCGGCCACTCAAAGACGCGCGCGGGATTCAGAAGAAACCCTAGCGATCCTACATGTGCGTAAGAGTCTGACTCGGGGACGCGTGATGCAGACCCGTACGCGCAGATTGAAGACGGGAGGACGACTCATGAAGTTGGCGATGACAACCGTAAGTGATCTCTCAATTCTATCCATATTGATTCTGTAAATAGTTAAAGGAATCTGAATGCCTGGAATTGTTTGTTTATGTGGTTTGATATTTTTACATGGTTGATCGTTTTTAACGTTATGGTTAATTGAATATTTACGAAACGAGTTTCTCATATTAAATTGCTTTGAAATTCTGCCATATTAGATATGTTTCATTATTTAAAGGTTAATTGTTAACCGATTTCCAACATGAACCTAGTAGTAGAAGCTTAACGAACTCGAGAAAGACGATACAATCCTATCTCTTTTTCATCGATTCGCCTAGTCTTTATCAATACTCCACTGTGTAATCTAAGACTAAACCCTTCTTTAATACTCGAATTATATTTACTCATCGTGATATAGTCAGTTCGTGATCAAGATCCTCTAGGTTCATCCCGTGTCAAGAGAAGTCATTTTTTCCGTTATACTTATATTTATACATATCAGCCCTTAGTATTGTTGCTTCCCTATTGAGAGATTCTTTCGAACGTTAACTTTCTTCGAAAGTGCATGCAATCAATCAATTTTGGAATTAACCCTTAGGCGAGTGAAAATTAACGTTCTTTCAGGAAGGCCGGATTTTGTATTTGTAAATCACTTCCCACTATAATCATACTCTGAGAAAACTCTCAAGACATAAATTTTGATTAACATAAATAGTCTTTTAGCGAATGAGTCAAAGAGCTCATAAATATGATCAAGTATCCATGATCACTTCGGGATTTAGATCAAGTCTCACTGAGTGCATCGTAACGGTCCTTAAACGACACCTCTACCACAAGGCTTGTCCAAGTTGTACACTTACCACAAGTGTAGAATGCTCCCCCATAGTGATCAACCTTCACTCATGTGTTCCACATATATGACTTTTGATATAGCTTTCCAGGCGTATATCAGTCATCGACTTGTTTTAGCACATCGCCTTAACTCCGGTACCCAGCACGTGACTCGGTTTAATACGGAGGCTATGAAAGATAGTTGTTATTTATTCTAATTATTTAGAACTCAACCCACTAATCATATATCGCTAATAAAGTAAATCGTTATTCTATTTAGTAATAATTTGAGAATTTATTATCTCTCGCGAGCAACAATTCCTAAAACACTGTACTATCATATTTGTTCAATGAAACTTGAGAACAATTTAAACTTGTCTGATCTATGCATTTGTGACCTTATAATACAACTGCATTCTCTGGTCTGCTTGCTAGTTTTGTAAATGTATTCTTTATTTATTCGACAGGTCAGATTGGTTTGTTTTACGGTGGAATTGCCACAACATGGGCATTCTTCTTGCACCTAGTTTTGATTTGTTGGTGTGCATACATATTTTGAATAAAAAACCATAATCTTCTAGTAACTGAAGTGTATATTATCTTTGATTGACTACAATACAAAAATATGATCAAGTTATCTCATAATTGGCCATGAAATTATGATTTTATCAACATATAAAAGTAACAACACTAAAATGTTTCCATTTCCTCAGAAAAAACAAAGAATAATTAGTGTTGGGTTGTGAAAACCAAATCAAATAATTGTATTTGTGAAGATAATATTTTATTGTCGTGAAACTTGTTTAAAACCATAGATTGACTCTATGAAATTTAATATTATCAAGCTCCCCCTGAAGCTTATACCTAAGAGGCAAGTATACTTTCTCAAATAAGTACCCAAAAATGTATAATATATGTTGAGCTGGGCTAGAAACCATTTTTGAGAAGTTGACAATGCAAGAAGGACTTTGACAGTGGTGAGTTTAGCTATATGTGAAAATGTATTTATAAAATCTATTCATTCTCTTTGGTTCATATTGCTATAAACTCATCTATAACCTATAGATTTGTTTCGTGATGGTATACTTTATTTGCTTCCATCACCATCAATTAATATTTCATAGGTTGAATTCATATTGGATTTTTACAAGTTTGATGATAGAATTGAGACTGGAATTGTGAAGAAACAAACAATAGCTCATTTCGGAAGTACTAGATAAATTTTCATATGTATACAATTTAGAGATGTGATGAGTTGGAAGATGTTCAATGGTCAAATTTTGGATGATGTTATAGTGATCATCATGTAATTTTGTTGGTTGTTCTTGTTGTGTAGTCGATTTTCATTTTCTGATCTGTTTGAATGTGAACAAGTTGTTCAATGTCAACCGGTATGGTTTGGTCTATGTGAACAAGCTGTTCAGTGTCAATTGGGATGGTTTGGTATACGTCATTCGGGATCCTCTGAAGCATACTAGGTAAAGAAGCTCATGTATCCAATTGGATCTTATCAAGAATTAGTATAAGTGCATTTTCTGAATGATCATTATGTTTGTGTAAACCATCTACATCAAAAAAGTTAGGAGATGGAAATACATTGCATGAGAAAGGGTCAAAAGTTTGAAATTTGTCCTTGATGATGTGAAATGGAAAGACATTTTCATAGAAAAATAATACGGTTATTCTATATAATAGCCTTCTAGAGGTTTATAAATTTGGTTTTAGCCAACGTTTGGTTAATCTTTTATAAATGTCCACTGATGTTTCAACCAAAATTTCTTACCAAATTTTCCCATAATAATTGTTCCCGCCCAAAAAATTAAGTGGAATTTAAAATTAAAAAAAGTTGAAAATCGCCTAAATTAACGCACAAAATATCACATCCATATACAATCAATCAGTTTAAAAAGAGAGAGAAGATCCATTAATGCAAAAAACATCATTTCAAAAACTTTTTCTTCTCAAAAATATTTGGGCTCCGGCTATTCAAAAGAAATTCGAAATCTTCATCGGCGTAGAAAACTCCGGCGATTCAATCCTCACCGAAAATATATATTGAATCAGGTATTGTTGGTTTAGTGAAGTTGATGTTATTCCCCATTTTTCTTCTTCTTCACCATTTCAAAGAACTCCGCTCTGTTACCATGGATGCGACGACCACCACCACCACGATATTCGTGGGCTCGTCGTTGATGTCGAAAAAGTCGATAGCCTGTGGCTGAGAATGTACCACTCGCCGGTGACCGACGCGCTATGGGAGGGGGTTTCGCAGATCTTCGAGCGCCTCCTCGACCCACCCAAGGACGCGCCGCAGCAGAGCGAGCTTCTCACGAAGTGTCCGGCCGAGAGTCGGACCACCATTCACTATAGATTCTCCGCCGATTACATCTTGAGGGAACAATACAGAGATCCGTGGAACGAGATCGGGATCGGGAAATTTCTCGAGGACCTTGATGCTCTTAACGATAAAAAGCTTCCAGACTAAACTCAATTTACGGTGTAAATTCAATTGACGTTATAAAACTCAACTCAACTTACGTGTAAAATCAATTTACGTTGTAAACTCGACTCAATTTACATTGTAAAATCAATTTACGTTGTAAACTCGACTCAATTTACGTTGGAACAAATCCATTCCAGTGTAAACTGAATATAAACTAACAAGCGTATATATTGGACGATGTAAATGGATAAAATATCGATTTAAAACTCAAATCTCATAATAATACACGCCAAAAATTTTTCACAAAATAACCGAATCCAGATTCATACGGCCATAAAAACTTTCAAAAAATAATTGATTCCGTTATTAAAATCAAATATTTAAAATTAATTGAGATATAAAAACGTTTGGTCAATTACTGCCCTGAAATTTAGGATCTACAATAACTAATCTAAAAATCGGCAGTAATTAAAAAGCATTCGAAATTTGAATTAAAATTTAAATTTGAAAAAAAAACGTGGTTAATATTTACGCTGGAAATTAATATGGTCAAAACAGTAACTAAACATATGTAATGAATGTGTCACCTAGACGTTGTGGGCATTTACAAAATATTAACAAAACATTGGTCAATTCCATAATAAGTTTGTAAGCCAGGACCATTCAGTCGAATTTTTGAAAATAATATCTCAAGAAATGAAGATGCCACGAGTGATAAGATTTAATAATTTGTATCGCTTGACTTATGGTAGATAGTCAATAAAAATATATTTTCGACCACGAGGTTGAAATTCTGCATATGAGATTGTAATGTTGACGCAAAAGATATACAATTAATTACACCTAAATTCTTCTATTGATTATCAATTTTAGATAAAAACTCAT
Organism: Urtica urens; assembly: GCA_958296335.1. Lineage (NCBI taxonomy): Eukaryota > Viridiplantae > Streptophyta > Magnoliopsida > Rosales > Urticaceae > Urtica > Urtica urens. The sequence continues at coordinate 17,108,242 of OY282530.1, read as the reverse complement.
ATGAACGCTTTTGTGCAAGCAAAGGAGTTGGTATTCGATTTGTTATAACAATCATAACACATTATGTCCAATATCTTTAGAAATTTGAGATTGCAAAAATAAACTAGGAGCAACATTGGGAAGATGTTGATGTTTGCATTCAACTACATAATTTAACTAGGTTGTCTCGACACACAAAAATTGATGCAATACACCATGTTTGCTAAAAAAAATCATTAAAAACCAGCTCCTTAGTATTGTCTCGCCTAAACTGCTTAATTGAACTATTGAATTGACTTTATATCATTGAACAAAATCTTAGTATAAATTTGTAATCTGATTTGTTTCACAAAAGAAAAATTCAACAAAACTTAATGCAGTCATCTACTTATATAAGCAAAAAGTTAAAATCCTAATGAGATTTCACTAAATATGGACCACATACATTGCAGTGAATGAGACAAAATCATGTTTCGACAGTGATTATTGAAATTGAAATCTAGCCTACGTTATTTTGCAAGTGGACATATATGACATGATATTGGAATTCAACAACTTATATGGCAACTTATCTCTCAGAGATTCCAATATGTTGAAGGATAAATGTACAAGTATGTGCAGTATATGAGGTTGTTCCTGATGGTTTGTATTTTTAGCAGATAGAGTCCATCTTACAAATCATCATTGTCAATCATCGTATGTTTCATCACCTCCTATGTGTCACACGAAACCCGGTGAAAGTTTGACATGTAAATATGAACTTCTTGTTAGTCTACTTACTGAAATTAAATTGTATTTTGAAGTCAGGGACTAAGACCGCATTTTCAAGAATTAAACTATTGTTTACAGTGATATTTCCTTGATAATGTACAAATATAGTTGTGTGATTAGGCAATGTCAATATTGAGTTTTGCAACAGAATTGGATCATGAAACAATGATTTTGTGGCACAAATTACAAGTTGCGCCATAATCTACTCAATCCTATGAAATATCATTTGATCCGTTGAAAAAACAATAAAACATGTATTGTATGAAGTAATGTTAACATTGGTGTGACCTTCATTCTGAATAGGAAGTCTAAGCTTACTTCCGAGCATATTGATAATCTGGTGAATCTAATTGTTGGTAAGATTTCCATTTGACATGTCTTGTGAGTCATTCTTAATTTCTTGATCATTAGTTGAGTTTTTAGCAAGATTTGTCTGATTTTTTGATATTTTGTGTAACTTGCTGGATAACTATCTAATCAAACACTCTCCACCACAAGGCACACCACAAGAAACGGACTCCATCAAAAGATCAACGACGGATACCTGCCACATGGACGACATTGAAGGAACAACTCTTCTGAGGATCTAATATAAATAGGCATAGAAAATCAGTTTAAATTCACGTTCTTTTAAAATACTGAAATTCATTGTTTTATTATAATGCATTACTCAAATTATCGTTGCAAATTATAACATCATGATTTTCGTCTTTCTTTCTAAAGGGTTCTCAATACTCTTTCCCTATTGCATTTCGTTTCGATCTTTATTTTACGATTTTATCTGTATTAACGGAATTATGAGATCTCCGTATTTAATCCTAACATTTTATTTAAAGTCATCATATTGATATCCGAAAATATTTGATTGTTAAGTGACCGAAAAGTCGTATCAACAATGTGCAGGTAGGTGGATCCTTGTGGTTCTGCTTTTGATCGCTCAATGTTATTGCCATTGGATTAATGTGCTCAATTGTGGTGAAACTCTCCCTACTAACTGATCGTTACTTCTCATCATAACATACCATTGGATTAATGTGCGCAATTGTGGTGAAATTATCTCCACTAACTGATCGCTACTTCTCATCATGACATACCATTGAGAAAACTTTGATGATCGGTTGCAATTGAGACATACGCATGATGTGATCATGAATTGTGTTGAATGAGTCGTTGAGCCCTATTAGGAACTTCACTACGTACTCATTCTGAAGAAAGTTAAAGAGTAATTATTTGATCCACCGCGAGTGGAAGAATACAGTGGTTTGTAGCCGCCAAGTTCTCGTCAGAGAGTCTTCAGTTTAATGTAGTTCACACAGAGAGATTTCTTTTTTATTTTAGACCAGGCTCATGATCTCACTACTTGGCGATTCTTGATTTGTTTCCCGTTCATATCTCTTGAAAGTCTTTCCAAACATCAGCTGTTAACGATAAATGACAAAGATGCAATTTTCTTAAGAGTAAAATTTCAAAATCCAAGCAGACACGATGTTATAAGTGACATTAAAGAGTCTGTGTGGTGCATAGAGAATGAATCAACGATTTCTTTTGTTGATGTCTTTCACGAGACAATTCTAGTCACCGATAGCTTTCCACTCGAAGCATCTTGGTCGTCATTTCATAACACGAAGAAGAAGATCAATGTCAACATAGCAAAGAATATTTCTGATTTGAGTTTACGTATTGCTCTGATACCATTTCTCGTCTAGTGAGATTTAATTTCTCAATTTAGGAGAGAAGATCGAAAGAGATGAAAAGAAAGGATAAAAGCTTTTTTACTCAAAATGATCGAGCCAAAATCTGAATCTAAAATTAACCTTCTTATTTAACAAGCTAACTCTTATTACGTTAACTTAACCATAACTAACTGACTAATAACTAATGGTTATGGTTAGAATAACAGATTAATTCTAATAATAAGAGATCTCCTATTATCGCGTTTATACTTTATACCATAAAAGCTCCTTGAAGGCCGACATTCATTCATTTCCTTTCACCCCAGTACAAATAGTCTTCAAGCTCTGCCTTATGATAGAGATTTCGAGTGTGAAGTTCGGCGACTCAATTTTTTCTTACCAGTTACTGTCCGACTAGCAGTATCATTAACACTTTCGTTGCTCGAGCAATCAGCCAGACACGATCTTAAAAAAGCTGCCTTAAGAAATTAACAAATCTTAAAATTAACCCATTTGACAAACTTAACCAAAGTGTGTTAAAACAAGATTGCATTGAAATCAGATTTATTCAGCGCACACACAAAGAATCGTCATACTAGTACAATAAAACTGTGGAACAATAAACTCTTATTAATTATGTGGCAAGCTGAGCAAAATACAGAGATACTTCATGCATAAATGAATTCAGCTAGCAAGCCTGAAAAGCTCAAGCATTGCAGACATGCTAACCTTACCCGACAAATGGGTACAGGATGCCACGTGTATTCAACAATATAGATGCAGTTGAATTGTTATAGAATGTGGACTACCTGTATACCATATGGCTTTATTCCTAATCCTCACTCTACATCCTTTGTACAAAGTCCCGGGACCCATTCCAGGGCCCAGATTAATTCAACTATAACTTGTCATGCCATGTGTTCACTTGATGACAAGCTTCTGAGAAAATCTGAAAAGAACTCTATAAAACAGCCAAGGGATTCTGATCCTGTACAACTCTACTAGGTTGACCTTTCTACTAATTCGAGATAGATTACTGAAAAGGAGAAATAAAGAAGTCAAAGCTTGACCTGAATTCTTCATTTGGGTTCGAAGTAACCATCATATATAGAGAGGCGGTCGAAGGCATCAAAATTCGCCCTCAGCCCAACAAATTGGCTGCTGAGCTGGGCACAGCCGGCGTCGGGCCATTTGCAGCCTCCATCTCGGGAGCGAAGCGGGCACAAGGCTTCGCAGGCACGGCCCACAGGGTTCACCTCAGAAGCGTTTTCGTGCTCGACCGTGATCGACACAGATAGATCTCTCTCGCTGCTCCGTAAGACGTTCTCCGGTTGCCTCTTCGAAGGAGAGTACGCGAATTTATCGACCGTGTTAGCCACACTGTTCTCAATGTCGACTGTGCAGTCCCCGCTCCTCGAGAATTGGATCTTGCACCCCAGCGATTGGACTGCTCGTTTGATGGCTTCACTCTCCTTGCTGGCTCTATTGGCCGAGCTCAGAGCTGAACTGCTCACTTGTTTTTCATTCCGTAGTTCTGCACTCAGAGACTCAAAGGAGGCTGATATTTCCCTGGCTTTCTTTTCAGCTGCCTCTTTTGCCTGTCCAATAACATTCATGAATCGCCCAGGAAAGCATTTGAGAACAAAGATTGTGTATTACAAGTATTGGAATGAAGAAAAGGGAAATTCATGGAACCGACCTCGGCCGTCTAGGTCTTAGTGCATAAGAAAAACAACGAAATCAAAAGAAATCATGTTACCTTTTGCAATTCAGAAAATTTAAAAGCCATCTTCCGACACTCGGCTTCAACCTCCCCTGCTTGGGCTTCAGTGGGGCATGACCAACGGAGATGGAATTGGGGCCACAAGATCGGGGCTAATGCCGCGGCTGGAGGCAATATAGCACCACAGTATTTCTGTGGGTCGTAGAAGAGGTTATAATGCACATGAGAACTTCCTTCTGAGCCACGCAAATCAGATAAATACATCCACAAGCACCCAGAAGCTTCTGCAATGCGGCATTGCTGCCTCTCCTTTTCACTGATATATACAGGAATCAGTAAAAAAGGGTTGCAGTCCAGTGTTTGATGTGTAAGCATCACCGTTTACTTTGGCGTTGCAAAGGTTTAATTATGATATCATATGTTATAGAAAACAATAATACAGATGGCATATAGTTTGATCACTTCATACACGTTTACATCACTTAAAATTTATCATTCCGGGCTCTACACCTTTCTTGTTGTTCTTTAATGTAGTATTTTTTCGTGAAAAGTTGTGCACCTTGAATTTGGGTTTCAGAGGTTCGTATTCTTGTAGCTGGTATAATTCTGTCTTTTCTTTTTGTTCTCAGTGTAGGGGGCATTTCAGTTATCCCGTATTTTCTCGTTTAAATGAGTTCAGCCATATCAATATAAGGTCGCTGTTTCTTTTAAAAAAGATATGAAAAAGCTGTACAGCAATGAAAATTCGTTTTTTTTTATTTATTATAGTTTAATATTAATTTTCCAAAATTGTAATAATACAAGCTTGACTTAACCGATTAACTTGATTGTTTCTACCTCTATTCCAATCTAATTCGATCTACATAAGGGAAAATCCAGTTCAAGTTTATTTTTTAATTATTATTTTATTAAAAGTATAGAATCATTATTAATAAATAAAAGAACCTTGCAAACCTTATGACTAACATCCAGTTAACTGAAACATGGTGATTCAAGTCGGGTTACCTGTTACACAAGAAATTTCCGAAACGACAGGAAAGTAGACAATCCACAATATCCACTAAGAAAATCTACACTCCACAAGAAAAGAAAGACATATCAAGAAAGCAAAGGGAAAAAAGCAGAGAATTTCCTGCGGTACCATAGTTTATAAATAAAAAAAATTTGGCTCTAGAAAATTATATCATCAGTAGATATCTTGTCTAAGAAAGGGAGACATACCGTGGAGAACTCGAAGGCAAAAGGATACATTCGCAGCAATTGCGAAACACAGTCAATCCACTGTAACAGTTTTGGAAAATATCAATTTATAAGTAACACCAAGAGGAAAATAAAATGCAGAACTTCAAGGAGAATTCTCAAGACTTTGGACATTCCAGGAAAAGAAAACTCGTAATCTTAGTCATATAACACGGCTCAAAACTCGTGATGCTTGTGGGACTATAAGTTTTCTTTCTATTCTGAAGTTGTAAAGCAAGAGTTATGCTTCTCACATGTTAAACCACATAAACACAATTTCATAAAACTATTACTTCATGATATTGATCGAACAAAAATATTTGTAATTATATGGAATTGGGATCAGTTCAAGGCCTTGGGTTCAAAACACATGAAACTCAAGCTCTAACAATCCAACCCACTCCTAAGGTCCCATAGAATATCAGATAGGGTACGGCCTTTGCCATGCACAATCAAGTTTTTTACAAGATAACCTCTTATTTTCAAATGCATTGGTTACATCCAGAGCATATTAAATACTAAACTACAACAAAAATAATGACCCGACTGAATACACGATAAAAACATGAAACTAAAGCTCTAGCAAACCAACCCACTCCTAAGGTACCATACTGAATGTCAGATAGGGTACCGCCTTTGTCATGAACAATCAATTTATTACAAGACAACCTCTTATTTTCAATGCAATGGTTACATCGAGAGCATATTGGTGGCAAGAAAATACTGAACTACATAAAAAATAATGACCCGACTGAATACACAATATATTCTTAATATGAACAATCAGAGTCCAAACATATGGATATATAACAAACCTGCAAGAATATGGGAGAATAGTTGTTCGAAGTCTGAGCATGAGAAGAACCAGAATTTTGGGATGTATTGGATCCTGATGGTTGACGCATGGGAGATGATGCATAGCCCCCAGCAGATGACTGTCGTGCTAATTCGAAAGTTATGTTTCCACCACCCGATACAGATGGCATGCTAACACGATCAGAAAATGGATGGCCAAATGAAAGCCAGTCCTTTTCCACAAGTGCCTTGAAACAAGATAAAAACATCAAGATTTATAGCCTCCAAACTTCACTATAAAGTGAAATAACAAGCCACAACAGAAGCTCATATGCGTGTATACAAGAACAAGGAACCAAATGTCAATCATGAAAAAAATAAGGCCATGCAAACTCCCACTTTAAGAGTCATGAAATGGGTATGAATGACATTCCAAAAGGGAATGCATCACTAGCTATTAACATTCGCAAATTATAACTGTTCAGAACCTCAAAAGACTAGCCTAGAGAAAAGTAATAATACTGAAATTTTAAGTCCAGGTTGTACCTGAAACCCTTTGAATGTTCGATAATAAGGATCAAGCATCAAACTGGCAAGGGAAACAAGTTGAGTTGTTCTGTCCCAACCATCACTACAAATAATTGAACACGAGAATGTTAAAAAACACAAAACAAAAATTGATATACCCATAAGACAATTAGCCTCATGGTTAGAAGAAAAGGAAACCGCACCTGCAATGTACAAGAACAGATGCTGATTCTAGAGCAACACGAGCAGCAATCCATGCTGAACCAGCCAATACATTTTGTATGTGTATTAACCAACCACTGTCTCCAAGAGTTGATACTGAGGCAGACATACTGCTGAGATTGCCTCCACCCCAGGTCCAACCACCATGCCTCTGCCAAACCATCACGGTACCCACTACTTATTTTACTATTTTCCTTAATGCATGACATGTATCAAGCATAAAAACAACACAATATTCGAGAATTGTCCTATCTCTTTCCATCCATAACCCCGAAAATACCTAGTGAATCCATAAACTTTACTTAATATTTCCGTCTTCCCAAAGGAATTAGACCCAGCTCCCAGATCCTGGAGCACCCAGAGTAGATGAAGTTTTCTGCTTTGACAATGCATGACATGCAATGGAAGATCATACCAGCGTAATTGATTGATGAAGTTTTCTTCTTTAATAAATTAAATTTTATTATTTGTTAAAAATATTGTCCTTCCTACGGGACGTGAAGGAAAGAAAACATTTTGGGTACTTATTTTATTGCAGCAGTTTAAGGCCTAACGAATACTTGATTTACTTTTCTTTGTTTGATTCAATGGTTCCATTCAGCACACACTTGATACGTCATTTAGCAATTATCTGATTACATTCTAAACAATCATCATAAAATGGTATATTAACAGGGCTCACCAAAAATGATGACATTCCATCAGATGAATTAGCACCATATGTATCTAAATAGTCTCTAAGCCGAGCAAAGCTATCCCTCATGGCATGGATGTTATCTATCCCAAAAAAAACGATCTGGTAAAGTACACCAAGAACGCGAATTAGCAAAAACGTAACTTCAGATTTCACCATCAAGAAACGCATACATGGAAATCTTAAACCTGAACAGACCTCAGACTGAAAATAATTTGCAGATGACTCGGAGCCACCTCCCATTGCACTATTAGCCAAAGCATTCTTTCTAGGTCTTGCATCAGCTATATAGAGTTTCCTATATAAGAGGGTAAAACTCAGCAAGATTAACCTACATCTTTCAAAGAATGCTACCATACGAACTTCAAACTAGACAGATTGCCTTGTGAATCTTAGAACATCATCAAACACAGCAATTAAAACCATATCCTGCTGAAGGAATCCTCATATTTTATCTACCCTGCTAACAAGGAGATGCTAAGATCATCCGAATTAAAAAAAAAATATATATATATATACGGACAATATAAATTTCAAGCTAAAAGAGTGGACTGTGGCATCTAATGAGAAACAAATACGAAGGACATGATATTTTCAAGGCTCAAAAGCTAAGGAGAAACAACACTATATTGGAAGTAAATTTTTCGTCGATAACGAGAAAACACCTTCGTTTTCCATCTGCACCTCCGAGTTGAGCACAAAGACCAGCAACAAGCTTTTCATCAAGATTGCTGCAGAAAAAAGTAAGCATTAATCACTTTGTTCATGAGGTATAAATGTCATCTAGCCACAGATGTTCCACATTTTGAGGCATTATTTTGACTGATTACCTTCTCATGTTCATCATGAGACCAACTAAAGGTTGGGATGACCTCGCAAGAACTGCTCCAGTTCCTGTAATGTTCATGTATAAAATGATTAGAAAAGTCATGGTAGTATAGAAGAAAAGAAACAGATGTGCTTCACTCCATACCTTGATGACACCATGTAACAACAGGCAATCGACATTTAGCACGGAAACTGCAAGCGGTTTGCAGTTCTTCATCACTGGCATTGTCAGCACAAATGTTTTCGACATCGTTAGATATCTAAGTAACGTGGTCAAAGCTAAGCTGAGAATGCCAAATCTATAATGAAGCGGATGAGAAAGACATACGTAATGCATTTTGGGACAATCAGGGCAAATGGATAGGTCTGGCACATTGAATAGCTGGAGTTTATTCTACTTATTCTCCATAGGTCATTAGAGAATGTATACGACCCATTTTCAATCATGCTCGTTGATGCATGGGAAAAGCCTTTTCCAAGCAGACGGAGATATTCATCTAACAATCTCACTTGAGGATTAGTATTACTAAATTTAGAAGGTCCAGAAACTAATGCATAAAGATCCCACATCCTTCCTGGCTTTGTACACCTTAAAAGCGCATCAAATATTGTTCGTCTCTGTATGTCCCAAAAATTAACAAATCAGACCAGACAATAGGCCTGCTGTTCATTGCAATTTGCAAATTTTTGGTTATGAATCACAGCAACATGCACATAAGCAAGAAAACCCATCTATATTGCAATAATTATAATTATAGTGTGATGTGCTTCAGAAAAAGAAAACGGCCAAGCTACTGCAAATATATTTTCCAAGTCCTATCAGTAAAGGGAAAAAAGAATAGAATGGATATGGTATCTCGCACAAATATTTCAACCAAGTGCACCCGAACTGGGTGGCTTGTAGGCTGTATGCTGTTGCTGCCAAGAAAATCTTCTCCGGACCAAAATTCTCTGAAGCATTGTGAAAGAGGGGGCAAAAGCTTTCTTTCCTTTTATTAAATATGAACTTCAAGTTACACTATTAGACTACATTCATTTCAAATTCGTAAGCTTACGTCTTGAATAAAACGCATATCTCTTTTTATTCAGCTTTTTACTTCTACGTGTCTCAAACCTATCTCCTGAGGGTGGGGGTGTTTATCACTTAGCTATCCCCTCATGTCGCCTAACCTTAACCCTTCTACTGACTTTTTAAGCAATTTAATTATTTTATTTCTGTATAATTCTATAAATGCAAATTAATGGATGAATAATGAATATCTACATCTGCGCTGGAACCAAATCCGAGAATCAAATAGAACTTCAATAATTAACTGAAATATATGGTAAAAGATCGATATGAAACCAATGATAGAGCCTTGTCTAAGTTTTCATATCAAAAGGTTATCTAGCTAACCTGCTTTGTTCGCGGTCGAAATCCAAAGACAATAATTCGCATGTCTTTCCCTAAAGAAAAAGAAAAAAGAAACATGATTGAATAACTATCTCAAGATATATGCAAAAGAGAATACCAGAGTATCCGCATGGGCTGGAGCAGACACTAATATTTAATTCTGAGGATTAAAATAGGAATGATTCTGAACACTAGAAGTCTAAATTAGCATAACCAAAATTATACCAGTTACACTTCTTATTACGATCACTATTCTAGTAACATCAGCATTTTTCTTAAGCAGATTCCTCATTTCTACTGTTTCTCCAACAAAACTCAAAGAGTTCTCACGTTCCACTAAAGAATCCCTACTCAGAAAAGAGACCTCATTTTCTTGTTTATTAATTTGATTAATAACCCTGTTACAATCAGAATATATTGTTTCATGAAACAAAACAAAAAAATCATAACTGATGAAGCAGACACAGACAAATTTGTTTCCAAGTCAACAAAAAAACACAACAAAAATAAGTAACTCATCGTATTCATCTTAACGCTTCAAAAATAATGTACGAAGATTTTGGTACTTCTAAGAAAACCTTCACCAACACTTCAAACAAATAACCACCAAACTCTAATCCAAATAACCTATAGATAATATCATCGTTTTTCGTATCTTAGGCTGGATTAGCTTAGTGAATAAAAATTATAATAGTTATCATTGTTATAATTCTAATTTCAGATACTTTACAGGTTTCCACAGGCCTCTGCGCATTTTAAACATCAGGCAATAGAACCTAATTTATTTTTGGTAAAAATTTGTATTGATTTGGAAAGCAGAACCAAAATATTATTTTGGAAATTGTGGTAGAATAACTTAACAGCCTCTCACTGTGAATCTGAAGTCGAAAGTTCAGCAGAAGTCAAAATAATAAGAAAAGTTCAGCAAAAAAACATGGATAAATCTCTCAGAGCTTGAACCATACCAATAACCTGCAGAAGTCGCTGGGCTGGAATTTTGTCTGACTGTCGAGGAGCAGATTCTTTCTTCACAGCCTAAAATTCTTAAAAAAACTATATCAAATTCCGTGCCAATTTAGATAGATTCCACAAAGGATAGATAAACAGCCAGTATATGAATTCAGGATTGTAGTTAATAGAGCATCACAATCAAGTGTGCTTCATAGAACTTGAAATAAAAAGTTCAAAAAAATCCTATGCTGCTCTCGAGAGTATCTTGACAAAAAAAAAGTGACGGCGAGCCAGCATAAGATTTCACAGATCCACTTCTTCGAGGCTTAGACATCACAGACTTACTTCCCTACCATTAGACCATATTCCTGATGGCTATGAAGCACACTTGACGTTGAATCAAGTTTGTTATACTATACAAGCTAATTTAACACATGCACTTTCAATTCACTAACTCGTGAAGAGCCATACAAGTTTTCTAATATCAAGAACAAAAACTTACTTTATTTGCTTAAAGCAGTTCAGGAACATGATATAGGAAATGCAATATCCAAACTTACAATTTTACTGAACTTCTCAATCGTCATCAGAGGTATTGTGCCAAGGGGGATGATATTCCTTGTTCCCTCGCTCTATTTCCAGTGAAAAAATGAATAAATAAAAGACTGAACATATACGAAATTGAGAAATACGACATTAACTGAAACAAACATATGATAAAAATAGAGACTAATCTTCCGTAATTGGGCTAGTACATATTGTCCTCTAATGAGTTATGAAATTATACATAAACCAAAAGAAAACAAAATTCATTTCAGACAAGAAATAAAGTCTAGTTTGTAACCACAGCCAGAATACCTTCAAGATAAAACATACATGTGGACAGAAACTACTTTGCGACCAATACAATACATCACTTACCAGAAAAAGAAGTCGGAAATTAGTTAATAAAAGAGTGCCAGCCTCATCAGTGTTGACAAGAACAACACCATAACCCTGTTAAACAGCACCTTTAGTAAATAAATAAATGAATACAAAAGAAGCAAAAGAAAAAGAAAATTTTCCAACGGGGGAATATATGGTCATGACATTGGCAGATACGTCGATGTAATCTGCCAAGTCCCAACCACAAGATTCAGATGTTTCCTCCAGGAACAAAATATTTCATCTAACTTCAGAAACCTATCAAAACAAATTGAACTCTAAATTCAGTGTTTGAAATTCTCTTTACAATGAGCCGGAAATAGACAGCATTAGAATTGGAACATTGGACTATCAAATCAGATCGTCAGCAAAATGCTTTTGAAACCAGAGCAACCAAGGCATGAACTCAGTAACTAACTATAAGAACATTGTGACTTTTTTTTTCTCAGAAGCCTGCTCAATGAGATTGCCAATTTCATCCATTATCAACATCCTAATATGAAGTTTGGTTCATTATAAGTGTTGCCCAAATATTTGAGAAGATGAGTGGTGTGGGTGGGGACCGTAAATCGGCAGATTGTTTTCCCTTTTTGGCTGGTTTATGTCCGCTTAAAGGCGCCCCTGTTGCAAGCTTCGCAAACCAAGCTTGCGATCAATAACCAGACTTCGTCGAATCTACACTTTCCTGGAAACCTGAAGATGAGAGCACCAAATCAACAGAACTCTTGGAGGCGCAGGAAGGAGCCAAGTTATGTGAGGGAATGGTCAACCTTTGAGCTCGGCTTTTCGATACTGGAGTTTTCGGTTGGAAAATTTTAGCACTTTGTGAATCCCAGCCCTGTCGCACCTTTCACTGATCTCGTTCAGAGATCTCCAATCCCGAGCAAGGTTCAATTCTTCGAGGTGACTCGCAGCTTTGGAGGGTGAATACGAGGATGTAACTTAACATCAAAACCCTCACCTTGCTGTTCGATGTGCTTTAGGGCAGGAGAAAACCATTATTATATTTTTCGGGGGTGTGGAGGAGACAAAGTCGTGTGGACATGGCTTTTCAATAGATTGGAGGTAGACTACAACTCTATCTCCTCGGTTAGCGAGCTATTTTCTTTGCACCCAGATCACAGGAGAGGTCTAAAGTGGGTGGTCGTCAAAGTTTGATTTTTGGTTCGATTTAGAATATTTTGAGGATCAAGAATGTAGGTCTTTTCAACACGGTAAATGGAACGTCAGTCAGCTTCTTAGGAGTGTGAATCACAACATTGCTCTATGACTTCATTCTTTGCCCAGAATTTACAAATTATTCTCCATCAGTTCTTTCTAGGAATTGGTTACTGGCTCTATGATGAAGAAAAAAAAAGATTTTTTCTGATATGATGGTTGTTTCCTTGAGCTCTTTTACCGTGTTGGCGTGTTTGTTGTTCATGCAACTGGTTTTAGGCCAAAAAAACAACTCACATCTGCTGTATATCCACTTTGTCTACTTCTAATACTTCTGCGTTTCTTTAAACAACAAAAGAAGTGCTGTCCAATATTTAACGTCACTTACAGTAGAATTCCTAATCTTATCAAACTGGTTTCAATTGCCTAAGTGCCTGAACAACGAAAAAAGTGTTCCTTCCAGCAGCTATACTAGGCATATCCGAAGCACAACTACAGTATTATTTTTATTACAATGTCGAAACACAGAGACTTCAATTAAAAATGAATACCTCGACCACGACTTCCTCGGCCTCAATCAAGAACTCCAAATTCGAATGCGAGATCGATCGCGAAACCGGCTGCGATATAAATAATCAAATTAATATTCAAGCAAAAGGAGTCAAACTTGGACAATATCACCAAACCCTAGAAAGATCATACCTCGATTTTGGTCCATTCGATAGCGTCCCAGCTGCTTTCGGAGGAGGAGTCTCTGAGAGGCGCCGATCGGCCGGAGCGCGACGCCATTGTCGCGACAGAGATAGGAGAGAGAAAGAGGTTGTTGTGTTAATTGCTTGTCGTGGAACGAAATTTGGAATAATCTATATATATGACCGACTATCTACCTCTAAGTCTGTCGCTCAAAGCAAAAAGGGGTTAGTTTTGGCGACACTCTCATCACGCAATATCTGGCTATGTTTTTCCCGTACTTCCAGGCACCACGTCACAAATTATCTAATCATGAGCTATATTTGTCGCAAGTCTTATAAAACGTTTTCATTTTAAATATACCTTAGGTTTCCTTAATAGATTGAAAATAATTAGCCAGTTTCATTTATATAATGTAAATAGTCCAAATTATCCTTAATTTTTCGATTTTTGTTGAAATTTTGATATTAAATTTGGGTTTCGAATTTGGATTTCAAAATTCAAATTTGGTTAATACGTGTTGACCCATATTCCCAAAAAAATTGGATTAATTACTCAATCAAATTTTATTTCTACATTTGTTAACATCCTATATTAAAGGAAACATTATATTTTTTGATATTATATTCATAAAATCGTTTTCTCTCTCATAGCTGGCCAAAACAAAATAATAAAACAGTATATTTTTAGGTTTAGCGGGAAAAAAGATTTCGAGAGCTATGCGCTTGTTTGATGATGATGATTTATCGCTTCAAGATTTTGGTACGTGTTCGTAATTAGTATGGTTTACGTCTTATTAACACTTTAATGTTATTTTGCTTGTTTCGTCCGAATCAGTTTACATCATGTTTACGTCTATTAACACTGTAATGTTATTTACTTTTTTCGTCAGAATCGGTTTAAATCATGTTTACGTCGTATCAATACTGTAATGTTATTTGCTTGTTTCGTCAGAATCGGTTTACGTCATGTTTACGTCTTATTAACACTGTAATGTTATTTATTTATTGCAGAAAACGTTTTGTTATTTATTTGTTGCATATATTGTTTTATTTTTTTCGGAAATTAAAATCTAAAACTGAAAAATATATTTTGATGGAAATTATAATTATTTCATGCGGTTAATGCCCTTGATTTTCGGAATATTGATTGATTTAATATATATTACGTGTTACATTTGGCGGGAAGTGTTTCTGGGGGTATTTTTGACTTTAAAATTTTGTAAACGAATTCGCGCGGGTATTTTCAACTTATTAACGAAACTTTGGGTAAAACCAAATTAGTTATAGATTAGATGGATATGCATCAAAATTATCCATAGTATATTGATAATACCACATAATTTTTCGTTAAAAAGTTCTAGGTTCAAATTTCACCCCAAAAAAAAATGTCTTGAAAAATAATAAAAAAAAATGAAATAATCAAACTTCAAAAACATATTCGATGTTTGAAATTTCTTGAGAGTCTATTTTATTTTTAAAGTGAAATTGACGGTGAAAGTAATTTAAGTTTCAAGTTTTATACATTTAAGTACTCAAAAAAAATTTCACCGGTCAAAATACCTTAAATTTGTTCTATTTGCACTATCCATATCCAATCTTACGTGGCTCAGTTAAGTTTATTTTTTGCCACATCATATGCCATGTCTCATATTTGTATTGGTTTTAATTATTTGTTTTGCCACATCAGATATCCATCTCATCTGCGTTCTTTTTCGTCGAGAAAATCTAAAGCAGAGATTGTAAAAAAATCTCTTAAATCTTGTAGACCTAAATCTTCGTCGTGAACCTCAGAGCAGAGATTGCTTTCTCGCGATATCGGCGGAGGTAAAATCGTTAAATTCTTCTTGACGTAAATCTTCCTCATTATTTTGTTTTTCATTTCGTATTTCGTAACCCTAAAATCGCGTGTTCGTCATTAAGTTACTTGGGGAATGACATCTCAACAGTCATCGAGCGAACGTTGTAGAGGTTCTAAGGGTTTTTGTTATTGCGGCTAACCACTCGACGAGAGAACATCGTGGACGGATTTAAATCTCAGGAAGAGGTTCAAATGTTGCAACATTTCAGAGGTAATGAGAATTATGTTTTGTACCTCTACTATTTTGATTTTTTGTTAACATTTTTGTTCGTGTTTGTTTTCAGGCTGATGGAGGTTGCAGTGCATATAATTGGATTGATCATGAGATGTGTGAGACAACGAAACGAGTAATACTTGGGTTGATTAGAAGAATCAAGAGATTGGAGATAAGGCAATTTGATGATGAGGAAATGAAAATTAAGATTAACAAAGATGTAAGAAAAAGGATCAAATGTAGAGAATTTGTTGTTTCTTTTATGATAGGAATTGTAAGTACATGTATTGTACGAATTTTCATTATGACGTTATTCGAGTTCTGAAATCTTGTTATGTAATGGTTTTGAAATGTAATGAATTATGAGTTATGACATCTTGTTTAGTAATTGATTTTGTTATATAATTGGTTTTAACATGTAATGAATTTGGTTTTTGGTTTGAACTTCTACAAAGATTTTTGGGTTTGAACTAGGAGTTTGGTTTGAGATTCTGGTTTGTGGTTTGATGTACAGGTTCATAGTAAATACATATTATCGTGAGTTTAGTGTATGTTACATATTTATGTCAAATTAGTTGTTCGATTTTGGTTATTTTGGTTGTGTTTGTTACAGGTTTTTGTTGTAACAAACCAGATTTATGTTACAGATTGTAGAATGTCTGTTAGCTCATATACAATAAACATATTAGTCTAAAAAACTGAAATACGTGAACATAGATCTGTCAAAAAACAATATATTAATCTAAAAACTGAAACACGTGAACATAATATTGTCAAAACGATATAACAGTCTAAAAAACTAAAACACATGAACATAAGTTTGTCAAAACAACATATTAGTCTAAAAAAACTGAAACACATGAACATTATACTGTCAAAACGACATAATAGTCTATAAAATAGAGACAAAAAAACTTTCAAACTTACTGAAACATAAATGAACACTGAAGCTGTCTCAAACAACACAATACTCTTAAAAACTGAAACTTAAGTGAACACTACAACACTATCCCAATAATGACTTACTCAAACATTATTGTTCTTCTTCTGTTTTTTTTTCTTGCTCGTATTTTAAGTGTCTCATTAGTAGAATTAGTCTGTAATGATCTTCCTGTTTTACTTTTTTGTCATAGTATGGTACATTTGACGCAAGTTACATGTCAAACACTCAAATGCTGAAATACTCAAAGTAATGCTGAAATATAATCATAAATGTTTAATTGCTGCAGGGTTTGGACGAGTTGATCTTTTGTGGCCTTGTTCGTGACAATTGACGCAACGATTGAGTTGACATGTTCTAGGATGTTTTGACTTTGCATAACCGGGTGACAGCGCTGGCTCGCCATTACTTTTGTTCCTCTTCTTCTTTGGCTTTCAAGGTAGTGTTTGTTCAACAGGTGGAATAATAGGATGGAGGCCAACTTGAGGCCACTTATCCGAAGTTGTCATAGGCTCTACAACGCCACTATAGCTTGGGGTTGTTCGTCGATGGATTTTGGTTTCAGAGAGATTTTTTTTAAATGGCGGTTGTTTGAGTGTGTTTGAAGTTTCTCTCTCTTTAAATCCGAAATTATATATAAGATAATATGTGCAGTTATTAGTCCGTAATTTATCCTGTAAATTAACTGACGAAAGTAATTATTTAAATTTCATTAAAATTTGGGTGGGATTTTTTTGGGGGCAAAATTGGAAGAAAGTTTTCGTTAATTAAAGGAGTGGACATTTACAAGAGTTTTACAAACCGTTGGATAAAAACCAAATTACCAAACCTATTTAGAATATTATGCATTAACCCTAATTAAAATCAATACAAATATGAATCATGACATTCAATATGACAAAGAATAAAGTTAAAGTACCCACGTAGAAGTAGGTATGGATGGTGCAAACATAACAAATTTAACGTATTTTAGCCGGTGAAAAAAAAATTGAAGTATTTAAGTGTATAGACTTTAAACTTAAAGTACTTTTTGCTGCCAATTTCTTTTTTTAATAAAGCTTTCATGTGTTTGTACGCTTAAGTTAACCTAAATATATCTCATTTTTAATAAAAAAAGACGATGAAAATGCAATAATAAGATCAGATCAATCTACACAGTCCATGCAGATCAAATAAGACACTTACTGGATAAAATCAAACGGTGTAACTAAAAGACTGTATTAAGTATTTTTACCACGATTTTTTGAAGTTGAGTACATAAGTGTTAGTTTACATAAAGTGAGTATTTTTACCACTAATAACTCATTAATATATTACATAATACGAGGATTACTTCAATATGGTGTTAATACCGTTATATCTCACTAGAAATCTGTTACACGCTTAGAATATTGGTTATTATTTTCGAAATAATTATTATTTTATTATTTATTTTAATATTTAGGAGTGTTAGTAGTATTAGAGTTTTAATGAAAGGTAGCCTCCAACTAATAACTTAATCTCTCTCAAGAACGAAAAGAGATTAGGTTTCAGTGGAGTTTTGAAATTCTTGTTTCCAGCAAATTAAAACAAAACGGCTCCTATCACGAGATCACAATCCCGGATTCATATCAAAATCTCACTTAAAACGTGATAAAATATTGGATGATAACTAAGAATTATTGACAGATTCCGGATCGTGAAAGCCAAACAAGAGTTCGTATTCAATTTTGTATAAAATAAAGTCGAGTGGGGTGGTTATGCAACGAATTTGCTCAAAATATATTTCTCATTTTACATCATACACTAATTATGCTCAAAATATTTAATTGCTCGAGTGTGAAAATATTATATTACTTTTTTCCAATTTATTTATTCTACTAATTTACACCAACGTTAATAAAGGCATGAGAATATAATTAAGAGATATTTTAACGATTAAAATGCATTTGTCCTTTCAATTTTAAGTAAATACATTTTAAGTAAACACATTTTAAGTATGCTCAAAACAAAATATTGTCTCATTTTCTCAAATAAATGAAAAATTAAAAAAAAATCCAACGCATTTGAAAAAAAGAGGTCACACGTACACTCAAATTACAGCATGGAATAAAGCTGATCAGAAGCTTATAAGAGTTACAGAAAGGATAGGAAAAAATCCTCCGTCCATTTTGACTTAAAATATATGAATATAACAAAACCATTTATACAACTTTACAAGGACAAGACGAAAGAGACGAAAGAGTATAAGCTAAAAATAATATCTACCTTCTAAGAATGGCAGGGCCTAAAACTAGTGAGCTGCACGAGTGAAGAAGAAGAAGAAGAAGAAGAAGAGGAGAGCACGCTTGGTTAACAAAGAATCAGCCATCGATTTCGAGAAAGGAGTCGTATATTCTAGAGCTAGGGCAGTCGAGCATGGCTTTTGCGTTGACTTCACGGGTGACCCGCCAGACGTAGTTGAGTCCGACGAGAAGCTCGGCGATGGTGGCCTCGGCCTTGTCTTGGGCGGCGAAGTGGAGGGTCTGGACGAGCAGGACGTGGGCTTTGGAGGCTGCGTTCTGCTGCTCGAAGCTGCGCTCGGACTGCCAGCGGATGGTGTTGTGGGCCAGCGGGGCGAGCCAGTCCAGGATGGCCGCCACGGCTTCGCTCCACTCGCGGGCCAGCCCAGCGTCGCACCCCAGGCTCCGCGAGAAGGGCCTCAGCTTGCCCCGCAGCAGCGCCCTGAGCCCCGAGGGCAGCATCGCGTACAGATCCTCCCTCGCCTCCACTCCGATCAGGTGCGGCGACGCCGCCAGCTTCTCTATCACGATCACCACGTTCGCGTAGTGCAGAGCCAGCGCCGCCGCCCCCAGCGTCCCCTCCGGCGACCCCACCCCCCGCTCCGCCGCTATCCGACCCGACTTCTTTACCCCCCTCGGCACCGGCGCGGGCTTCGTCGTCGTCTTCCATATCTTCTTCCCGTATTTGCTCATCCCGGAGAGCGGCCCCGATTTCGCCGTGCTGGTTGTGCTTGTGGTTGACCTGGCGAGCGGCCCCGAGAAGAACCCGTTTCGGCTGCTCTTTGAGGAGGCCGTGTTGAGGGGTCCCGAGTGGAAGTTGTTGGCTTTGCTGCTCGGTTTCGAGAAAATGGGCTTCGATTTCGCGACTAAGCTTTCGAGGGGTCCGGACGCGAATCTCGGGAGCCCGACGGGGTTGGCGCGAGGCTGGCGGGGCGAGGGTTGGAGAGCCATGGAGACCGACTGGGCGCGGTGAATCTGATCGAAGTCGTGATCTTCACTTTCGACCGCGGCGTGAGAGACCCCAAAAACGTAATTGATGCGGTTGTGTATCGTGAAGAGGGATCGGGCCAAGAGGAGGACGGCGTAGTCGTACGTTCGGTTCCAGAGAGAGAGGTCTTTGAGCGTCCTCACTTCGTGCTGCTTCCATGTCACCTTCTTCTGAAACTCCGAGAGGCTTGGCGAGGCTTCCTGTTGTTGTTGCCCGTTGCCGCTGTGACTCTCCTTCATCCGCCTCAGAGTCTGCTCGAGGTCCGCCAGAACTTCCATCTCCTGATAGAGGTTCGCGTTCAGCGAGATGAACTTCTCCATCTTCTTCGCCTTCGTCTCCATCTTCCTCCCGGTAAAGACCCACCCGTGTGGGTCCGCGCCGAGCTTCATCATGTCCTCGAAAGCCTGCTCGAAGCTCTTCAGGGCCGGGTCGGAGCATTTCTTCCCGATCCTGGCCACCGACTTCGCCACTTGGACCATGCTGTCGACCATCTCAGCCCATATCAGCCCTCCCACGTATTCCTCGTCGTCCGAGACGAGCTTTTTGATGCCCACCGAGCTCGATACCTCTTCTCTCAGGCGATTCACCTGCTTCTCGCCCAGAGAGTGCCACAGGTGGATCAACTTCGACATCAGGCTCGCGATCTCAAACGCCAAGACTCCGATCACCGCCTTTTCGATCGCCGGCTCCTGCTTTTTTGGGGTCTTCCAGATGCTTCGAAACCATGAGTCCGAGACCATCGTTGTTAATCCCCTTTATAAAATGCACTCTCTAAGCCCAATTGCTCATCCTATATCTCCGGGCTCCCAGCATTTGAGCTCAAAGGAAGTGAAAAAGGTATTTCCTTAATTAACTGGTTTCGCAACGGCACCTGAAAAACAATTAGACCAATGCATTTAACAACTATCAATACACTACGCCGGATTGTAACCTAATACTTACAAAGGCAAATATGGAACTATAAAAACAAATATTACCAAAGCCGGTTTTTCTAATTAATCTAACCGAGAAAATAGAAAAAATCAGTTGGAAACATTTTCTTACGCCGGATTTCATACCTCTAGCAACTGAGTCAGGAAAAACAAATCAAAGAAAAGTTCAACAAAGTCCGTTAGAATTAGGATAAAGACTTCAATTCTACATTTATTTTTCTCTTGCTATTTATTTCCCCTTCCCGTATGATTACAACAAGAACACATCAACTAGCTGTAGATAATTGTAAGAACATATTCTCAAACAATAGACGAAAATGACAAAACCCACAAGCCCAGCCCAAATCTCGTGAAACAAACAGGCTACGAAATTCCGGAAAAAAAATCATGTAGCTCAAGTCAGAATCAGACAAGTTGACGAATTAGGAATATACATAAAAGCATAATTCGCCCAAAGCAACAAAAAATAAAGATAAAGCATGAAATCAAAATTAGGGAAAAGTATAGAGTAAACGATGAGAACCGAAGCGAAGACTCACCGATCAAAATAACCGTTGACGAGTAATAAGAGTTTAAGGTTGAAACTGGAAAAGAGAAACAAGAGCTTGGAGAGAAGAGAGGAAAAAGCTACGAAGTTGCAGTGGGAACTTGGAGCCACATGACACGAGAGAAAATGTTAGAATGAAACGAAGCTAAAAGCGAGTGAAATAAATGATATATTCACTTCTTTATTATTGTTTGGTTTTTCTCTTTATTTCTGTCCCCTAATTTCTCTAATATCTATTAAATAACTCCATAAATGTCAGTCTTTGACATTCTTGTCCTTCTACTCACCCCCTAGATGATAGTTCTTTTTTATTTGTGAAATAGAAAGAGGACAAAAAAAACGAACAAATACAGAGTGAGGTATTTGCGAAATATTTATTAAATAATATATTAGAACAACTCCATGTAATTTATAATAGTTCAGTGCTCAAATTCTATAAAAATCTGTGGATTACTGAAAAAACAGTTGTAGAAGTTTTAGTTTATCAATTATTTATAGGTTAAAGTATTGACTAATTTTTATTCTAGGTCAATTTGAGTCTAACTAAATGAGTAGTGTTTCTTATCGTTATTAAGACAAC
Organism: Urtica urens; assembly: GCA_958296335.1. Classification (NCBI taxonomy): domain Eukaryota; kingdom Viridiplantae; phylum Streptophyta; class Magnoliopsida; order Rosales; family Urticaceae; genus Urtica; species Urtica urens. The sequence continues at coordinate 17,086,352 of OY282530.1, read as the reverse complement.
AAGTGTAGAAAATGACTTCTTATCTTATTTGTTTTTACACGTTTTTACACACAAAGCGTCAAAAGGTCCAATATTTATGCCGCTATGTATGGTGTTCGTTAATATCAAACTCTCAGATTCTTTTCTTCAAAAAAAAAAAAACTCTCAAATTCTTCATTGAAATATTTATTGTCTATATGTCAACCACACGTACGTGTTAATTTTATTCACTTTGACATATATAGCCTGGTGAAAATGGAATTTTTATCGTAATGTATCTTCTTGTGTTTTTTGTCTTTCTTTCTTTCCTTTTTGTTACTAAAAGATATTCACTTATTTTGAAGTATCACACGGAATGTCTTTCATCCTTTTTGATGTTGTACTTCTCGTTTTGTTTATGATTTCTTATCTCTTATGTCTAGTCACCTAAAATTATTGCATTTAAATCTCAAAGGAGTGTTTTTGTCCCTTGAAGATAGTCTCTTTTTTGTTCACCTTTGTTGACCTCTAAAAGACACGTCCACAGCGGTATTTAATTACGAAAAGAAAGCCAAATAATACCCATTATATTTTATTTTGATGCGTGATAAAGATAACTCAGTATACATATAATAACTTCAAAACAAAACATCTTTGACCGACTGAAATTCAACAAACACGGCCTACGAAATTTTGATGTATATTGAGTTAAAAATTATGTACACCAATCTCGGTTTATATAGAATTATATAAACCATCATGGGTCGTTGTCATAATTTTTTCTTTCTCTAATTTACAATAAGTTATATATATATATATATATATATATAGAGAGAGAGAGAGAGAGAGAGGAGGAATGAGCAAAAATAAGGAGAACAATAAATGTCTATGCAAATGAAGGAAAAACTAATTACCGAAATCTATTATTTTTATTATCCACGTATTATGAGAAGAAAAGTCTATAAATTTGTAATCTGTAAAGGATTAATTTACCTTTAACAATAAATATTTACATTCATATCTGTTAAGTACATTTTGTTATTCTAACTTAAATATTTCATTACATTTTTTAAAAAATTACAATTATATTGTTGCACAAGAATGGATTATAAAATCCAAAATTAATCAATATAAATTTAACAAACATACAAAAGGTAATAAAGTACAAGGAAACAATTGACTATTTAAGCATACAGTCTAACTGAAGATATACATTTAAGGATATTCATGTTTTTATCATAAACGTGATATTTTATTAAGCGCGAATTATAATAACCACCAACATTATATAGAGCCGTTAGTTCTTGCGATGCATTAGTTTAGTATTTGGTAACCCGTTGCATTTAAGTACCATGCAGGAAAAGGTAAAAATAAGAATCGGACAAAAAATCCACTAATTCAAATCTCATTTCATTAATATAAAATTAAAACAGCTTTCTCTAAACATCAAACGACATGCTTGAGACTAATCTAAATCTCATTTCATATATGTATATATATGAAAGACTTCACCATTCAGAAATAAATAAGAACCACTCTTTTGTGGATTCGATCAAAAGACTGCAGCTCACAGCTTTATTTCTTGCCATCATGTCGAAAAAAACCTAGTTCAACATTTTGTTCGAGAATATTTTGGACCATAAACAGAATGAAAGACGTGTGGGAGACAATCCACCGGTTTATAAGTTACGTGTCTCTAGAAAATCTCGATCTATTTTGGGAGAATTGGTTTTCTCAAAGCAAGCTCGTCCAAAAAATAGGAAGCCAGGCATGATGATTACTCTTCACCAAAATGGTCGAGCTTGCCGATGACTACATGCTCTTCAACTTTGTCTCTCCTTGGCCCTTGGCTGGCTCACCCTGTCTCAGCGGCTCCTTCCTCATCCAGACGATGGCCTGAACACATACACAAAAAGTCAACACTAGTTTCGACACTAGTGGCATTGGCTGCGGCATCCGTAACAGAGAATGTCACTTATGTCTTGCCTTCTGCAGACCTATTCACCGCACTCTTTTCGATTCTTACAGTCAAGTTTATTATGGCTACCAAGTACAACTTTTTCGTGCGAATTCAAAACTAATTCGATAAACGTTGTAAGAATGCTCCAAAAATAAGTCTTTAACGCCAAAGAAAACATTTTAATTGCTAGAGATATCCTTGAATTTAATAAATAGTGTAACTTTTCTTTTCATTGTATTCGGAGGACCAACAAAGATATGCACCTTGATCGATTTACTCCTATACCCAATATCTTAAATAGTACAACGACGGATCGTTCTACAATGAGTAACAAGGGTGGAAATGAATGACCCGAATTTTGTTATTCTAGGTCCATTATTATGTAATAAGCCCATAATATTTGTTTTAAGAAAAATAACTATCAAATTAAAGGCCCAACCCAAGACCAACACAAATGAGTTATGAACTACGTATTCATGGCCTGAAATATAAATAAAATATAGCCTAATTACTCATTAATTGAAAAGACACTTTAATCAAGGATAACCTTAATAACATTCTTAAATGGTGCATCTTGGCTTTCTTGGATTCCTTCTTTCTTTCTTCATCTGATATTCTACTTCATCTTGAAGCTTCACGATGACGTTAGTCAGCTCCTCCTTGAACTTCTTGGCACGAGCTCTTGTCACAGGTCCTGAGGGCACATGATATTTTGCTTGTGGTTCCTTGCTGCACATGTCCTCATCAAAAAATTGTGCACCTGATCATCTTGATGCGATTGACTCTATTTCTTCATAAGAGGTCAAAGAGACCTTAATTCTCATTAGACATTTCCCCAAAAACTTCATTCTGTAAATTGGGTGGGATATAATCAATCCAAAACAAAAATGTCTATAGGGAGAGCTGTCTAGGCAAGAATATGCGCTAATGAGTTCCAAACTCGGGGAATAAAGATAAGTTTGCAACTAATACTCGCGTGTTAATGAAATTCACCGCCACCTCGCACTCCGAATAGAGAAGAACTATTCGATGAAGTCCTCTATTATGACCTTCCTCGAGACCTCGTCGGATAGGTATGCACTCTGCCACCAACGGGCTGAAATTCTGGTGGTAAGGGAGACAACTCACCCGAGTTTGAGCAGCCCGGCTCGGATCTTGACTCCACAAGCACTCTGATAATCCCAGAGTACGGCTATGGTATCGTTGAGATCGGAAACGACTTTCACCAAAGAAAAATGAATTGTATTGTTTCGTCGATTTCACACGTTCCAAAAAACCACGACAAAAAGCAATTGACTCTATATTTTGCATCACGTAATTTGAGTCTCCACATTCATGTATCATACCTTGTGCAAAAAAAAAGAACCGCTCGCAATACTTCTTTTCTTTATTGTATTTCTATCTAATTTTTTTTCTTTCTATTCTTCACGATCGTGACGCAGCTACCCACTAGCATATATTAAACAAAAAGTTGGCAAAATGGCCGACATTTATCACCTCATTTTCAATGTGGTCAATGTTTTGTTAAAATTATATTAATGACCCAATTGCTTATGTGTTAAACTAGTTAACTATGTTCGTTTTCTAAATTGTCTTTTAAATTTTGGCTAAATTTTGAATTCTAAGTGTTTCGAATTTTGAATTTTAATTTGTACACGAGTTTGAATTTTTTATTTAATTTAGGAAGTCAATGTTAATTCTACGAGATTTTGAAATGGTAAGTCATGGATTTAGTTCCTATGATGTTGTAAGATCCTATAATATGGGAAATATTATTATTAATTTGTTTATTGTCAATATTTTGACAAATTAATTACTCTTTCTATCTCTCTCTAATTAAATTTCATCTCATTTTTGTATTTTCAAAACTTTATTTTTCTATAATTTTGATTAATTTATGGATATTGAGAGTCGTTTTACACGTCAATTTCTAGCATTTTGAGGATAATATATTATAAATTATTGTAAATTAAAAGTCATTTTACACGTTAATATATCCTATATTTAATATTATTTACAAGACAACGATAAACAGATTTTGCTGATTTCCAGATATCGGAGCAACCAGAGAAATTCATATTTATATTAACCTAAATTTTTGTAATATAACTTTGATAAACACAGAAGATCAATTTCTAAAAGAAAAATATAAAAATCAAAATCAAAACAGATGATCAAATAATTTAAAAAAATAAAAAGCGAAGGAAAATCAAATTGAAGGGGTAGGATGACAGAGAGGGATGGTAGGAAGGTGGAGGAGTGGTGATACTTTCGGGAGCTGTACAAAATGGAACGGTCAGACACATGGAAGATGGTTTTCGCAACAAAAATGGCAGTCCGTCTAGCAACGATATCGACGGCTGAGGCGGCGGTGCATCCCATGATGGCAGAAAGCGGATAGACTTGTTGCAACGTAAAAAATGTGGATCTTTGAGTTTTTTTGGAGGCGAGATTATCGTTTTTTGGGATGAATATGAAAATTTAGAGTAACTGGAGTTTGAATTAACTAAATTGACTAGCATATGTGATTAGTAGGTGCATTACTACACCACAATTCACGTTTAATTATTATTAATGAAGCGACAATGCACTTGCGAGAATTTGATTTGGATCAAAATTATCTAAAATTTGAGCCGGACTATTTATGGAAGTTTTAGCAAACGTTGATCAAAATGAAAAAACAAAATATTTGTGGACCTACTTTACTTAAAAACCCTATATTAAATATAAACCTACACTATATTTGTGGACCTACTATACTTAAAAACCCTATATTAAATACAAACCTTGAAAACCAAGCTCTCCTTCCTTAGACCGTATGGTGGACTATCCGCTTTCCCAACACCCTTGCCACCCGAGTTCTCAAAGGGAGTTACTTTCCCTATGGTAATATCCTCACCTCTACTTGATCTTATAAAACATCGAGTTTATGAAATGATATTGTGTTGGGAAGAAAAATCATCGTGGAATGTGCTAGATGGCGTATCGGATCCGGCACCACAGTGGATGCTCGTCTAGATCCATGGCTACTGAGAGCAATGAGGTTTGTGGTCCATGAGAAGTCTCGTATTCCTGAGGGAACTAAAGTTGCAGACTTCAAGATTCTAACTAGAAATTGAGATCTGGATCTTGTTGGTTGGTGCCTATGCAAGGACAATGTCGGGGCAGCCCTCAAATTTTCGGAATCATCCACGACACGCGAAGATGAGTTGATGTGGAATTTCAGCCCCGACAGATAGTATTCGGTACGAAGTGGCTACCGAGTGCCGTGTGACTCGAAGAGTAAGGCCGGACCTTCCATCCCTAGGCTTGCAGATGAGTGGTGGGATTTCTTGTGGAAACTCAAGGTTTTACCAAAGTCCCGCCTATTCTTGTGGAAGACGACAAAGAATTGAATTCCCACGGTAGAGAACCTTGCCGAGCAAGGGATGCTTATTGACCTATATTACCCACAATGCACTAATGGGAAGCAATCCCCTTTCCACGTCCTTTGAGAATGCCGTGAAAGTGTTGGAGTTTGGAAGATCCTTTTTTGGTGGAAGATGGTGAAAGCAAACTATCAGGGGGGATCCTTGAACTCCTTTATACTCTCACCACTCTTTTACCTTTACATGAATTTGAACTTTTTGCCATGATATTTTGGAATGTTTGGAATCACCGAAACAACATGATCCATCATTCTCTGGTGAAGTCCAACCCTGACATCATCAATGACGTCATCGCTCTACTCGGAGACTTTCAAAGTGCTTGCGGCCTAACGAGAGTAAAAAGGGCTGCCCTTATCCTGGAACCCCGGTGGCTCCCTCCTCCGCCGAATACGACGGCCATAAGCATGTATGCGGCTATTGGGGAAAGCGGCATGTGGTTTTGAAGGTATTTTTCGGGATTCTTGTGGAATGGTGCTTCTCTCCCATTGCTCTCTTTGTCCTCGGAATTTCAGTCCGCTCCTTGCGGAAGTCGTTTGGCTATTCGTTAATGTTTAGAAGAAGGTGCAATGAGGATCCTCTCCCAGATTATTGTCCAATTGGATTACAAACTTGCGGCCACTTTTAGTAAGGCGGAGGCCTCTCCTATTATGGAGGTGGGGCTAATTTTGTTGGACATTGCGATTTTAGCTACCCATTTTTTATTGTTGTGAGTTTACATTCATTCCATGGTTATGTAATAATTTAGCCCATAAACTTGTTTAAATGACGCTTTTATTAGAGTCAAATGTAGTATGGAACAATTTTCTTTATTCTGATCTACAAATTGGAGTTATGAAGAAAATGCCTAACAATATATAAAATCACTGACCTCTTCTAAAAAAAATTATTGTTACAAATCGAAATATATATATATATATATATATATATATATATATATATTTCGGTTTGTAACAATATATATGCAAATTATCTCTTATATGAAAATTACCCTTTACAATCTTAAGTGTACTTTTAGATATTTTTAGACATTTTTAGAAGTTAAGTATATTTTTAGATATTTTTAAAAGGATTCATCTAATAGTATGGAAAGGTAGTGATTTTGTACGTGGGCGTAATCTATAATTTTAGATTTTAGGAATTCAAATCAGACCAAGTTCGAGGACTCATTTGCAAAACATAACAGAACGAAAAGATATGTCGCAGTCATTAATGGTGACCACGCGGAAACTTGTAGTCTTACTTATTTAGCCTTTAAATACCCCAATACTCTGCTTTTTCTTTTTAAAGAACAATAGTCCGCTTTGTGTCAACCCACTATTCATTTCAGAGAGTGCCTGTCTTTGTTAATTTATTATACCTAAATAGAAAATAAAATGATGGACTCCATCAATACGATTTAAAATTATTTAATACAGTGATGCACCTACCGAATCTCATTTGACATAATTATCAAATATTATAACAATGAAAAAAACTTTCTAATTTTAGCTATTTTTTCGTGAACAGTGAAGAACTTAGAGTATTGGACATCCAATATTACGATTAATCGAAAGAGTAAACTGGTATGTTATTACTATATGAACATAATTTTTTTATTTAGCTCGCTGGTTTTAAACATTATTCGTCATATTTAAATGAGTTTTTTTTTTTTGTTATGGTTACGATTTACTCCGGAAAAAAATGTAAACTGGGTTTCGAGTACATGGAATATAAGATGAATGTATTTCAAAGTTTTGTACAGTTCAAAAAAGTTTAGATTTGACTGTTGTTTTATGTAAATAACTAAAGATATTGTGATTATTCTATGCGAATAGGAACAAGGGTTTTCGACCGGGATTTTTAACAAAATTTCAAAGAAATCTGTTTGGTGTTACATTTGAATATATTTTAGTTAATGATTTTATTTGAAATACGACAATTTTTTTGGTATTATCAGAACTAATTTTGGAAATAGTGGAAAAGTGTTTGTAATAACATTTATGAAGTCAAATTTCCGTAAATACCTGTGCAATCGTGTGTGGTTATTTATTACCAAAAAAAAATGGTTGTATACCCACTTCAAACATTACCAATTTGAATATACCCAACGTTTTGTAAATAAGTCGTAAATAACTAGGGAAATTCGTTTACATCTATTTACATTTAATTTATTCTTTTTTTATATTTTTCTTAATTTTTAATAAAGCATTCGTAACTCGTGTCAAAGAAGAGCTCGACCCCGCGACGAAGAAGAAGTCAATCTGCCAAGTGAGCATGGAGAAGCAGACTTCGACCAAAGGATCGACCGACACCTAGCGAGGCACGTAAACGAAAGCGGCGGGACAACGTTAAAAGGATTAATATAAATATTCTGAAATTTTATTCGATATTCTCTATTCTTTCGCTCACGTTCTCATTATTTTGATCTTTAAATTCGAGTTTAATTTGAGATCATATTTTGTTCATTTTCGCTTTTGGTTCATTTAATATCAATTTAGTAGTTTGTTGTTTGCTTTAAACGGAATTCTAAGACCCAATTTTTGTATTTCTGTCATCTTTGCATAACATAATCAAAACAAATTTGATTGTTGAGTGATTGAAAACTCGCATCAACACTTCCCTTCAAATAATTAGTGGCTAAATTGTAAAAGGTTAAGAGCTTTTCCAATGACATCATCAGACAAAAGCAAATCCTTCTTTTGGTCAAGTAAAATTTGTGACGCAAGACACGAAAATTCTAGTTTTCCTTCGTCTTCGTCTAAGTTTTCTTTTTGTGTATGTTCCTGATCTCGTGATCTTGTACAATGAGAGATAGATCGAAGGTTATAATAGCATAGTTTAGGACATGGCTTTGTGTTCTTGTATAGACTAGTTATAAAGAAGATAGCCTTAATCGATTCATTTTTTGTTTGGTGATTATATTGTAAGAACTAAACGAATAATTTGATGAGTTTGTTTGGTAGTTAATGATCGAGTTCCATCAACGAAACTCAACATGCAAGTAAGTGTGTTTCACACTATAGTACGGTAAATCTTTGTGTCCTTTTATTTTCTGCATCTTATTTTTTAGTTCATTGCGGCGCTTGTGGTGATTTGGGCGAGAAATTCTTGTGGTTTTTTCTTCATGTTTTCCCAACAATGTATTTATGTAGTCATAATTTGATTTCCTAAATTCAATAGTTATGAAAAATATCATCACATGTTCGGATCAAAATAATCTTAAAAAATAATAATGGATGACATTAGAGACAGTCAGAAATCCTTCGAAATAGTTTTTGTCCAAATTTGTTTTTGTCGAAATTCGTAGGATAAATATTTGGTTAAAAAATACGGCATAAATCTAATTTTAGACATCTTGAAAATGACAAATTTAACCATATTATTTTCATAATAGTCAACTTGAGTTTCTTTTAGTCTATAAAAGAGCCACTGAGAGTACCACGGTAATACCGAATCGAAGTAGAAAGTCACCAATTAATCGGTGCCATAAAGACACGTGTCGAAGAACTAACGACCACCAAAACCAGTGCTCCTTCGCTCTCTCTCCACTTCTTCTTTATACTAAAAGCAATCCAAATCTTCTTCATCTCTGTCTCTCTCTCTCTCTGAACCTCAAAAACAAAATGCAAGCCAATAACTTGCTCCTCGAGGAGCCTATAAGAATGGCTTCAATTCTCGAGCATGCTAAGCCCGTACGTGATTTATCTTTCTTTCTTGCTCTCGCGTTTCTTGTTGTTTGATTTGATAATTGAACACAAAAGATGTGCACAATATTTTAAAAACAAATTAATATATCATTTTTCTCACGGTTTATGCGATCTTGATTTTGTTGCTTTGTTGGTGATGTAAAACGCGGGGAAAAAAAGAATTGAAATTCGAGGAGAACTCGGTTGAATGGAATGCTGAAATTGAGCTGTACTAATATATTGTTTAAGCATGAGAGTGATCTGGTTTGGAGTTACTAGTATTGGCTCATGTGTCTCCGATTATTTTTAAAATTTTAAGTCCACTTTCACTCGACTAAGCTTGTTTATTTTTGATGAATTTTTCGGGGAGAGTACTTTAGCTTATAAAACGGAAAATTGACGCGTCATCAACTTGAATTTTCCTGAATTTTGCTTGGGTTGATTTAGCAACAATATTTATGAAAGTGATGAATTCATTTGTGACTGTTAATTCTGCAGACTGTATTTCCTGCAATGACGAAGATAGTGGGGACACTTGGTCCGAAATCACGATCAGTTGAGACAATATCTGATTGCCTCATTGCAGGAATGTCTGGTATTGACCACTTAATACATTTTATATGTTCTTCATGTTTGCTTAGTAGCTAAGGAAGTGTGCTTAATTTCTGTTCGACAGTTTTTGTTATCAAAGCAATCTATGTGTCACCAAGTGATGTTAAGTAGCCTTAATTTAGTTTCAAACTCTCATTAGTTTTCTAGTGATTATCAGAAATGGGTTGGTATTTCTTCACAGGTAATTGAGTTCAAGTATCTGACTCTTCTAACTTGCTTGAATTTTCTGAAATCTAGTGGCAAGGTTTGATTTCTCATGGGGTGATAATAAATACCACCAAGAGACATTGGATAATCTGAAAAAGGCAATCAAGAAGACGCAGAAGCTGTGCGCGGTACGGCTTTTAGTTTTTGTATTATTTATAATTGTGTTGTTTTCTTTTCTACTCGGACTCTAGCCGGAGAATCGTTTGATCTTGTTTAAGATTAAATGTAAGTCTACTTTTACGTTGGATTTTAGTTTTTGTAATTGATTTTTGCTTGCTTCCAACATGGTGCCGTATATTAACAAGCTATACGATTGTAGTTCGATTACATTGAGCTCTTTTCATTCTATTTTTTTTCATTATCAGATTATGCTGGATACAGTGGGCCCCGAGTTGCAGGTGCTCAATAAAACGGAGCAACCCATTTCCCTTCTGGAAGATACCCTGGTTGTCCTAACACCAGATCAGGAGAAAGAGGCTACTTCAAATCTCTTACCCATAAATTTTATGGGGCTGGCCAAGGTTTGACTTATCCTGCTGTACTTGTATGCTTCTTTGCTTATCGATGTTCTATTATTGAAAGTTCTCCAGAAATCTAGCCTTTTCTTTTCAAAACCAAAAGAAAATGGAGGAAATGCTAGCTAGTTATGAAATTAGCAAGATGAGGGTGATTTAGATTTCTGATTTTGAGTCTTTTTATGCAGAGAAACTTAGTGTCTTAGTTTCTTCGTACTTTTTGGATCACGGAAGATCCCATAAATCATTTTTTTTTGTGTACATGTGAATGTGTATAGTTTATTTTGATGTCATCGTTGCACACATTTACGAAGCACACTTGTTTATCAGATACTGAGACAAAGTCTGACATAATGATTTCATTTGTCCGTAGTTATTTGGAGTGGATATAATTGGATTATGAAAAATTGGAAATTCAAGATATAGATTGGCAAATTTTGTTTCATTTTTTCTTTATCGCTTCGTAATTTATTTCATTATTTTTCTGTGATAGTTAGTAGTTTAATTGTGCTTATTTTCAGCGTATTCATAAGCTTTTTCGTCCCTTATGGTACGTTTCTGTTTGGTTCTAATGTGGCTTATGTTCTGATTCTTTTCAGGCTGTGAAAAAGGGTGACACAATATTTATTGGTCAATACCTTTTCACGGGAAGTGAAACAACTTCTGTATGGTTGGAGGTAAGAAATAGTACTAGAGCGAGTTCTATTGTAAAGGCTGATGAGAACCCCAAGGAGTTGGTCTAGTGGTAAGGACGAGTGCTTCGATGTGTGGATAGAAACACGTACCATGTTCGATTCCCCATAAACTAAAAGCCTTGGGACCACTGGGGATCTCATTGTCGAACTTCTAAGTTCTCGTGGGCCTGGATACCCGCGGTTATCAAAACAAAATTCTAATGGCTAATGAGTAGTTTAGTACACTTACAATTTAGGAGGAAAACCTTCTTTTTCTTATGTCAGATACGTTGCATCAGACACTTGGGAAGAATTACTTCCGTTTTCCAAAAGTAAAGATGATTAAATTTTTTACTGGAACGTGGTAGAAAATAATGGAAAGTTCTACAATTTCAAGAGAAGGGAGGATTGAAAGATGACCCCAAGGTGTTTTTTTTCTATATCACAGGTAACTGAGGTGACTGGCAATGATGTGGTTTGTCTTATAAAGAACTCCGCCACCCTGGCTGGATCATTGTATACGTTGCATGTTTCTCAAATTCACATTGACCTTCCTACACTTACTGATAATGATAAGAAGGTCAGTCCTGTAAAATACATGGCACACACTTGACCACCTGTGAGTTTTTATTTATTTATTAATTGATTTTAGTCAAAAGCAACACAGGCCTACTAGAATCACAACATAGAAAAGGATAAGTCTTAGTGATAAGATACTGCTGGGATAATCCTAAATGTAGAACTATACATACTGATGCATGCCGAATCGAATTTAACTGTTAATTTTCTAGGACATAGAGCATGACACTGAACACGTATATATGCTTGGATTAAATTATACAGGTTATCCGCACATGGGGTGTTCAAAACAATATTGACTTCCTCTCATTGTCATATACTAGGCATGCTGAGGATGTTCGTCAGGTGAGGGCTATTTCTACCGGATCATATTCGCTTATCATATGTGAATAATTTGGAAATCAGGACATTGTAATCGTAACAGTTTATTGCTAAACTCTGTTGCTTGTTTATAATCCTTGCATTTTGTTATTCAACTAGAGTTTTTGGCTTTTCTTTTTCTCATGTAGGCTCGTCAATTTATTTCTAAGTTGGGTGACCTCAACCAAACTCAAATTTATGCCAAGATAGAAAACATTGAGGTGAGTCACTGAAAGAAATCTTCAATTGAGACATCAGCTTCTATCTTTCATTGAACTGAGTTTTCGATGATTGGTTGCGTATACATGCCCTTTCTCTGTACACGGAATTGGTGTTGCCAAAAGTATTGTGTTGCCAAAAGTATTGTGTTGAATTGACTTTGTTTGTGCCTCAGTTTAACATGTCTCCACCTCTCCAGGGATTAACTCATTTTGACGAGATTCTGCAAGAAGCAGATGGAATTATTCTCTCCCGTGGAAATCTGGGAATCGATCTTCCACCAGAGAAGGTCAGAATTTTACATTAGAATTCTGATGCTCAAGTAATACTCAAAAATCATAAACAGTGTTTATCTTGCTTTCGAAAAAGTCTGAATACTGAAGAGAGGAATAAGTTATGTAAGATTACAAGAGGACAAGCATATGATCTCAAAGAGTACCGCCAGAACACACACGTTGATAACTAGCACATGGATTCGTATACGATAATTATAACAATCATTTTGTGGGTGATGATACAGGTGTTTCTATTCCAAAAGGCTGCTGTTCACAAATGCAACATGGCTGGGAAGCCAGCAGTGGTGACTCGTGTTGTGGACAGTATGACTGAAAACCTGAGGCCCACTCGTGCTGAAGCAACAGATGTTGCAAATGCAGTATTAGATGGTAGTATTGGTTTTCTATGTATTCGTAGTGTTTGCCAATATTCTGATAAATATTCACATAAATTTGTCTGTTTATATTTATTGTTTCGGTTCAGGAAGCGATGCCATTCTTCTAGGTGCTGAGACTCTGCGGGGTCTTTATCCTATCGAAACTATTTCCATTGTTGGAAAGATTTGTGCCGAGGTAAAAAGATACTTTTACCCAGACACTCACTTAGATGCGTTATTTTGAGATAAAGTTCCGTCTCAATGTTATATTAAATTTAATAAATCAAATAACAAGACTTCTTGTGTCTATTCTTTTTATGAAACACGGATTTATCTTCCAATTGATACCCTCTATAAACGTTCCCCACCTTTAAACAGCCATCTTTGTGCTCAAGGCTATCATGTAGCTGTCCTTCCCAGAAACTCAACAAAACTGGAAGTTAAAATATATCTGTATAGTATTCAGGATAAAGAGTCTGTAGACTACCTTTCAGGGTAGTATGTCTGTCTGATGTCAGTCTAGGGTTTAATGAAAACAATGAAGTACAAGCTTAAAGATAAACACTAGTAGAATAACAGAAAAGTGCTTGGTTGAATCTATGAAACAAGGATCTGTAGAAATTGTATCTTCTTAGAATTTTTGTCGATTCCTTCTAATTCATCCATGTCTTACAATTACTGTGTTCTAGGAAAATTATGTGGTTGATAACAGAAAAGTGCTAGATTAATTGCTGGCCTTGGGGAATATTAAAAAAAATGGTGTTTTTTTTGTTTGACTTATGTTTGCAGGCAGAAAAGGTCTTCAATCAGGATCTGTATTTCAAGAGGGCTTCCAAATACGTTGGCGAGCCAATGTCCCATTTGGAATCCATTGCATCCTCAGCAGTAAGTTCCACATCCATAGTTTACACTTTCATTAAGGAATATTAGTGAATTCATAAGTTTGCTTGATTACATTTCCGGAATGAGATCCTTTCATATGACTGCTCTTATTGATTTGGGCATTACATTTTCAATATATGCAGGTAGGCGCAGCAACTAAGGTGAAGGCATCAATAATAATTTGCTTCACTTCATCTGGAAGAGCTGCAAGGTATTTTTTTCCCCTCCCTCGTTTCATTGGTTTTTGTTTTGGCTATTGCTTTGATTGATTATCAGTAAATTGTTCTTTTTTGGATGTTTACGAAGACTGATTTCCTTTCTTTTATGGTATATTTGTAGGTTGATTGCAAAATATCGGCCTATGATGCCTGTGATTTCAGTCGTTATTCCTCGTGTAAAGACTAACCAACTTCGCTGGACATTTACTGGTGCCTTTGAGGTTTGTCCCTGATTTTGATGTGTGCTGTTTTCCTTCAAGGAAAGCTGAAACGGTCTGTGGGGTTTTTTATTTTTTATTTATTTAGTTTCATCATTGCAATCCCCAAGTTTTTCACTATTAAAATTAAAAAAAAAAAAAAAGTAAAACTCGTCATGATATATACTTGATGCTGATTTTATTGCAGGCCAGGCAATCACTAATAGTCAGAGGCCTCTTCCCTATGCTTGCAGACCCTAGACATCCTGTATGACATGCTCTTATGATATTGCGTTATCCATTATATGTCCCAAAATTTGAATCGGAAAATTTGAATTGTAATTTGCAGGCTGGGACTAGGAGTGCGACGAATGAGTCCATTCTGAAGGTTGCTTTGGATCACGGCAGGGCTTCTGGCCTTCTGAAGCCCCACGATCGAGTTGTAGTTTGTCAGAAAGTCAGTGATGCATCGGTAATCAAGATCATTGAGCTCGAAAATTAGCAGAGTAGTTTTGCGATCCGGCTTTTTGTTTATGCATGTATTATCTTTCTCGGAATAGTAATTTTGCAAATAAGCAGAGATGTTCAGTTCAACCTCACTCAAAGCATTCTAATTTCACTCACTGCGTACTCTTTCTAATACAGTGTCAATTCCTGTCTTGGCAAAAAAATGTGAAAACAACGATTCTGTATGACTTGCCAATGAAGAAAAATAAAGTATTTCGACATTATCCCTATTTTTTTAAAACTCTAATTAGCATATCTTAGCCTTGTATCACAAGAAAGAGTTCTTCTGCAATCTATGGATACCACTTGGGAGAGGTTACAAGTTTCTGACATCCTAAATAACAGCAAAAGATCTCAACATACCTCCACAAAATGGGGCTGCAACTAAGAAAACCCTGATTTTGTCTCGGAGAAACGAAGCTCGGCGGGTCCGGGACCCAAAATTCCCTTTTGCTCGCTGATGTTCCCGAGCCCAGCAGGTGGCAGCGGGACCCCCATCATCGGAAGATTCCCGAGTCCCACTACCTCATCATCCACCCATCCACTTCCTTGCCACTCTCTCTGCAACACCAATTTTTTATTTATTCTTTGTTAGTTACTTATAATTTTTACGAGAGCGGGAAGAAAACACTTTGCCTCCTCGTGAGCGTAAGCTGGTTCTTGAAGCGATGGGGTCGGGATAGGTGGTACTACATCTGGATTGTGCTTCCGGAATATAAATGTCGTGTACAGACCTACAAAAGATGTTGAAATGAGACATCCATGTGACAATCAAAAAACCTAGTAAGAAAAGAATACAAAGAAAACTTATCACCTAGCACGTCATACGACCGCGGAAGAAGTCTGGCTCTCGGATCCACCAGGTTAGGGCAGTAACTCGTAACCATGCTCGCTAATTGCGGTCTTAATTCGTCACACGAAAAAAGAAGAAGAAAAATCTAATAACATTACGAAAAGAATATGATTAAGTATGGTGTATTAGGAACAGAAGTGTTGGCGAACCTATTGTCATCGTAGAATTCCGTCAGGTTTTGAATCTCAATGTAGTCAAGACCAGCTTCTCTTGCCAACCTGGTGAGTGAAAACATATCATAGCATCTGAGAAGCCATGTAAGGCTATAACACCATAGTAATAATCTTTTTCTTCTTTTAGTTTACGAAGAGAAGCCAAACCTGATGAAACTTGGAAAATGTACCAAGCAATGGGTTTCTGCAGAGCTGTCATTGGCAAATTTCAGCTGGTACTTCTTTCCAAATAATGGAAACCTGAAAATAATTCGGAAAACCAAATAAACTTAAAAAACAATTAAAAGTGCATAAACTGTCACAAATGTAAAAGACATACTTTTCCTCTTCGACCTCAAACGTAATCATATAACTTTCAGAGCGAATGCAATTGGGGACAATGTTGGGCTTCATGCTGTTGCTTCTATTGTGATACGCTTCCACATTCTTTTGGTACTTTGCCCTGTCGTCACAAAGAAGATCGAGATCAGCTTGTAAATGATTCTTGCTTATCTGTTGGTCAATTATCTTTTGTGACGAAAAAACTACTTAATCAGGTCAGTAAAAACATATCTAAGCAGTCTTGGCCAAAACACACAAAACTATATTCAGATAAAGTAACGAAGTAGACATATTCGAGACCGAAGTGACTACAGCCAGATTATTTCATTAAAATATATGAACTTATGAAATCAGTTTTTGGCTAGCCTAACTTCGTACCATATTGTAGATGAGTCAGGAGTTATACCGAAAAAATAACCACCCGGTTTCAACAACGACGATACATTATGTAAAAGTCTTCGTGCTCTCTCCTCGGTTTGAAAACAAAGCTGCAACGGTGAAGAAGGAAGAAAGAAAAGTATTTCAGATCTCAGAGGATACAGCACCATATACTTCGAATTTTAGATTAATTCAGTCCACAAACCTGCAAGTGTTGCAAGCAGCAAACAAAATCGGCTGAATTGCTCTTTTCCTGTAAATGCGTTTCTATGTTTTCCTGCAAAAGAATGATCATAGATTCAAAGACCAACCCGAAGGAAGAACGATTTGCTTTTGAGATCAGAACGCGATCCTCATCAATGCCAAATAGTGATCTCGATACATTTACTAACTCCGTTAGTGTGAAATGTATCATAATCAGATCAAAACGGAAAAGCGCTTAGATTTGTTGCTGGTAAGATGGAGTGAATACATCCGTGGTTGCGAGAGTCAATATCATCTCACTATATATCTATATGAAGGTCTATTTTGGTTGGGGATGGATAGTGATCAATGAGAAGCATGAGAGTTTTATGAGTTCTCACCATGCAAGGGTCGACTTCGAAGAACTCAAAACTGTAAACTTTTCTCACACTTTCCCACGCTTCTCTTCTTTGGCTAATCCCAGACGAAGAAACATCTGTGTAAACGACCAAAAATAAAACAAAACGATCAAACCCAGAACCGTCTACTCTAGAACGAGAACAATCCATTAAAAAACTGGGATCATTCACAGCACAAACAAGTGTAATAGTTTAAGTTGATTTTTAGTGAATTTTTACAGTTACCGATTCCGATGTAATGGCCAATTTGGGCTACGTCCCATTTCTCTGCTTCAACTCCTCCTCCGCAGTACAAGTCGCAGACCTTCAGTCATTTCGCACAAACGAGAAGCCATTACAAGTGCTGTGTGTGTGTGTGTGTGTGAGAGAGAGAGAGAGAGAGAGAGAGAGAGAGAGAGAGAGAGAGAGAGAGAGAGAGAGACGTACAGTAGCATAGGGATGGACGAAGATCTTGACGAGGGCAGATTTAGCGAACTCGTAAAGACGATGGTGAGTGGCCGAAGAGTGACTCATAGTTAGCTCGGCGACTGTCAATTTATGTCTCTACCGGCACTAGTTCTAAATGCGACGGGACATCTCACACAATTTTGGCCTATCGCATTACTTCATTACTCTCGAAGTTCCAATCCAACGCTGTGAATTACGACATGTTTCCTAACAATACCTAAAGGGAATACTGGCTTTGGATAGTTATTGGGGATAATATATAAAGATGCCCAACAATTCAGTCCATGACCATGAACAAGTTCCAAGTGGAAAAGAGATTCCGAGTGGCTAGCTAGCTTGGAAGGTGAATTCCCACGCGATTGGTTCGACGTCAAAAGTGTTACACCAAGTTCGTTTGGAATCCGAAAATGCTCGACTAGATAAATAAGAAATTGTTGTGTTTTTCTTATTTAACTTTTTTTTTAATCAATGCACAAAATTCGACTATTGTCGATGGTCTCAATAACATGAAAATGAATTAAGGTTAAGTACATGATAATTTTCAATTTTCTCACTGAAAAATTATGTAAACTTCTTTGTAATATATCGTACTTTGCTGTAATTTATTTAAATGAATCAAGGTTAAGTACATCATGAAATACGATATTTAACAACATAGAGTGAAAAAAGAGTCCCTAATGTTTTGTTACAAAAATAATTCAAAAAATACAATGATGATTTAAAGCTATCATATTTTAGTCGTATTTCATCGTATTTATTTATAATTTATTTGAACGACAAACAAAATCAATTATTTTGAAGTCGTCGTCGCGAGTTTCTTGCTATATTTATCTTAACTTTAATTCATTTAAATAAATTATGATATATTGCAATGAAATTTTATATATTCTTTTATATTGTCATATATAGAATATTTGATAATTATTACAGATATTATATAATTACGTGTATAATTGTATATCTAGTTAATATTTTATTTTATTCTAATTTTGTATTATTTTTTGTAGTTACGCAGATTTCCGCCTTAAATTTGGAGTTGACTCATTGTATACTCTATGAATAAGAATGCAGGTCTGCTTAAGTTATTATGCGATTAAACTTTTATGTACTTTATTAATTGTACTCGAGTTAACATAACCTTTTGTATTAATTTATTAGCAAGAAATAGCTGAGTTCCTACAAAAAAAAATACTAGAACGGGATCAAACATATGTTTCGTTACCTAAAAAAAAATAATTGATTTAAAATTATTTTGTTCTAACAAAATGAAACCACTTTTAATTCATTATACATATGCATGTTATTTGTGAGATCCACATGACGATCTCAAACTGGATACGTGTTCATCTACGAAAAAACTGCAATATTTTTATGTTCTCATAAACACACACTCATTGCGACATCATCAAATCACGCCGAGATTATTCCATTACATAAAACAAGTCGCGAGTGCGTGTGGCTGAGATCCATGAGACATCATAAAAGAGTTACAAGTGGTCTTCCACCAATTGATGATGCAATTATACTTTACGAAGACAATGCTATTTGTGACACTCAAATGAAATAAATTTTTTATTGAAAGTGATAGGATATAGCATATCCCTCCGGAGTTCTTGTAAAAGAGATAGAAAATAATAATGTTCTCAATATCCAATATGTTCGTTCATGCGATAACTCATCTAATTTTCTCAAAATAGGGCTCCTTAATTTAATGTTTAGAAAACGTCAATAATATCAAGATGCGTAAACTACAAAATTAGTAACTTTAGGTGGCTGTATTTTTTTTTCCATTATCAAAGTTTTTATCAAACCGTTTTTTTCCTAATAAACAACCCAAAAAGCAATATTGTAAATGAGATGGATACTTATACAAGTTATCTTACCTTTTGCAAGTTTACCCATACACTTTTACCTCGTTTAATATTTGCTTGTATGAAACTTTGCCTATAAAAACACACTTCTCAATTTGTAAAATTTATCCAAAGAATAAAAATTTATCTCGTTTCTTTATATAAAATACGAATTTTAAATACTTTCGAGAATAATTTTTCTTTCTTACATATGCAATTTTAAACAGTAAACAAATAGAAGTATAACCCAACTACTCCACAAGCCCCTGATTAGAGTTAAAGACTGAGAATAATAAATCTGGTAAAACCAGTCTTCTTCCGTTTCCAGACTGGTCATCCGAACTGCAAAAACTACAGGCAACCCGAGAAGAGAGGAACCAGCTTAGTGGGAGATTTGGCTGGGTGGTGGTGAGACAATGAGCTCATCGGACAATGAAGATATGACGCTGGTTGAGGCGGCGCTGCGAGTCCTGAACACCGCAGACCCTTTCGAAAAGGCCAAACTCGGCGATTCCGTCGCCTCTATGTGGCTCCAAGGAGCCATTTCTCGCCCTTACGACCCTTCCCTGGACCTCCCGGTACCGGATCGCCCGGCCAGGCTATCCAACGTAACCCCTATTTCGTCTGCGCTCGGTCGCTCACAAGATGTTTGATGAAATGACCCAACGAGCAGTCCTTGGTTGGTTGGTTTTTGTTTGTGTAGGTGAAGCTGGTATCGCCGAGTTTGATGCCGAAGCTCGGGAAAGGTGGAAGCTTGCAGAGCAGACAGGCCATCGTTCACAGCCTCGCTCACATCGAGAGCTGGGCTATCGACTTATCTTGGGTACTTTTCTTCTTTTTTTCTTTCTTTTCAAGTCTTTGAACTAAAATCTCTTCTGGGTATGTAAACATCAAGAGGATGCTACGAAACAAAATGCCATGTGTTGGTTTCAAGGCATAGGCTTGAAGTGCTACATTCTGAAAGTCTAAAATGTTTTTGTATTTGGATTGAAGGATATAATTGCCCGTTTCGGAAAGCGAGAAGCAATGCCGAGAGAGTTCTTCTCGGATTTTGTGAAGGTGGCTCAGGACGAAGGTCGGCACTTCACCCTTCTGGCGTCTCGGCTCGAGGAACTGGGGTCTTTCTACGGAGCTTTTCCGGCTCACGACGGCCTCTGGGACTCAGCCGCCGCCACTTCCCACGACCTGCTCGCCCGCCTGGCCGTCGAGCACTGCGTTCACGAGGTCTGCTCCTCTTTCTTGCACCACAAGTTAAAGACCACATCTAGATCATTGCTTTGTGTGTTTAGGCAAGAGGATTGGACGTGTTGCCGACGACGATCAGTCGGTTTCGGAGAGGGGGAGATGAGAAAACGGCGGAGCTGCTGGAGAGCGTGGTGTACCCGGAGGAGATAACGCACTGCGCCGCCGGAGTCAGGTGGTTCAAGCACCTCTGCCTCAGCTCCGGCGAAGAAGAAGAGGTCATCGAGAAATTCCACGAGGTTGTCAGGAGAAACTTCAGGGGACCCTTGAAGCCTCCCTTTAACGAACAGGCCAGGAAAGAAGCCGGCTTCGGAACGCAATGGTATCTGCCTCTCGTCACCAAAGATACTTCCACTACCACTCTCTCAAATAGTGGGAGTAGTAAACTAGTTGACGTTTAAGCTTTCAGTTACTTAATACTCAATAATTATAAGTAATTCTTTGTTGTCAAAATTTTATTGATTGTCTTTTATATGCACTTTTTTTTTTATAAATTGCAACTTCTTCAATAATTTCGGATTGTCTTTTATACAATTCATTAGTTTCAATTTTTTTTAATTAATTTTGAAATTAGTTTCACAAGAACACACTTTTTCAGCTGTTAAAAAAATTACAATATTTACAAGTTCAAATCTTGTTTATTGTCTTCTTCAGTAGAGAGACTATTCAAAATATTCAGTATTCAATTCTTTGACTGAGAAGTTACATAATTAAGACAAGGATAAATACTGGAGTTCAAAGAAAAAAAAGTACTCTCTCTTGACAAATAGTACGACCGCCGTTGAATCTCTTGAAACTATAAGATCTGGTAATTTTCCAATTTTATAAGATTGGGAGGCACATGACAATGTGAACGGAAAGTGATTTATTTGATTTTTTTGTCTCCTATGTTCTTTGGATAAGTTGTACAAAACTTTAAACCAATTGGCATCTCAATTATTTGTAACTGGGAATGTTAAACCAATTGGCATCTCAATTATTTGTAACTGGGATTGTTTGAATTTGATGCGCCAACAGGGACTTAACAAAAAGAAAAAGAGAAGATGGCACAACAAAATCGAACATAAAATAAATCAAATTGCATGAAAGCAAGAAAGTATTAACTCGCCGGGAAAAAAATATGGAGCGCTGTGGACTCCGATTATTTCTCTTTTGGCAGCATCAAATTTATTTGCTGCTCTTCGCGATTTAATTATAGAAGAAGTCTTCGGGTGTCACTGAAGTTCGATGTTAAAGCCGAAAGAAACGCACCTGTGAAATTCATTGGATATATTTATTTATAAGCTAAGTAGACCAAAAAGTTAACACGAATGAACTGTATTATCATCGGTAGTGATATTTTAGGGGACAAATAAGAAGTACCAAGTTTTGAATTAGATATAAAATGTCTCAGTTTGCTACTTGAAGGTGTTTTGACATCAGCATTTCCAATTAGCATGTAAATTCTAGTTGAAAAGACTAATGTAGTGCCGTTTCTATAAAAATATAAAGAACGCAGCTTTTCCAACTCTTAATCTTCAAGTTTTACTACCAATTCAGTAATAAAGCCTCTAGATCAAATATAAGACGATTTGGCAGAACATACCTCCAACTTTCCCATCAAAAACACGATGATCCGCCGACAACGTTAAGTTCATTTTTGTGAGAACCGCAGCTGTCTCGACTCCTACAAGAAACATGATCTCAGTACTCACTTCTTATGGCTGAATACTGAATCCTTAGGGCACACATATTTGATG
Organism: Urtica urens; assembly: GCA_958296335.1. Classification (NCBI taxonomy): domain Eukaryota; kingdom Viridiplantae; phylum Streptophyta; class Magnoliopsida; order Rosales; family Urticaceae; genus Urtica; species Urtica urens. The sequence continues at coordinate 17,064,114 of OY282530.1, read as the reverse complement.
TCAAGAACTTACAACAATAAAATTAAAATATAAGAAATTTAAGAGCTTAAATTTTACCATCACTACCAACAACTGGTTCAACAACTTTGTTGCCTCGTCCTACTGCAAGGATACCAGCCTGCAATGGTTGAAAGATTATTTTTTTAGAAGAAACTAAAGTTGAATAAAGGGAAAAGGGAAAGGAAAAAAAGGAGCTTCTACTATGAAGAAGCAAGATACAATCTAAAAGGCACTAGGCCAATTTCTAGATAAATCTGAGAGGCTAAAATCGGAAAAAAGAGGATTTGTTTAATGAGGGAAGAGAAAGCGGCTGTGATGGCGGGGGTTTGTTTCCCGAGGAATTTGGGTTCTGGGAGTCGTTAATGACAGTAATGATTGGCACGGTTTTTTCCCAAAATAATTGGCGTGGGACCCGGAACAATCAGGTTTCTTGGTTTTGTGGAGGCACGTGTGGTACTGCTTTATGTTCCTTCGGGGAAACGGCCTGGACTGTCATCGAAAAAACGAAACAGACCTACGTTCACTGTTCTACAACTCGAACTCAATGGTAGAACTGAGGAATCGTTCTGAGAAGATGCCTTTAACTTTAATCTTAGTGTATCTCAGGAAAGAGAAGTTCCTGGTTCTGGAATCGATACCGGAAGGACCCCCACATTTTTCTCCGATGAACTCGAAGGTCTCACGAGTCTAAGGGTCTGGAGGCAGCCCAGTTAAACCGATCCAGAAGTCAGAATTCGAGGTATTTCCTTCAGCTAAGTGGTCTTTAAAATGCCAGGACTTTAAAGAAGCATCCCGCTTGTTGTCGAAGGAAATTTCCCTGAGACATAACAGCTTTACTTTCTCAGTGTCTCCATGGCACCAAAGCAAAGCTTTGTCACATCCGAACGGTGTAAGGACAGAGTCTAGAAAGAAAGGAGCTTATGGGTTGAAAGATTATGGCAAACTATAAGTACAGATATAATCTTTTTTCGCATAATTTAGTTTTCGAAGACATGAAAGGATTTGTTTTATGACATAAAATTACACAAGACAACAAACCTGTGGCGGGTTTATGATTGCGCAAAATTTGTCCACTGGAAACATTCCCAAATTTGAAATGCTGAACAAACATTGAAAAATCCCCCTCTTAGTGGTGTTGAATGAATAAAGGTATCAGGTGACAAGATAAAAAAAACTAGGACAAATCACCACCTGAAAGTCCCTCCTTGGAATTCATGTGGCTTGAGCTTTCCTGCCCGAGCCTTCTCAGCTAGCTCTTTGACCTAAAACGATAAAATGTTACAAATATTTATATATATATATATATATATATATATATATATATATATATATATATATATGAGAGAGAGCCTATCTAAGTCGTTGAATAAGCAAGTTACTGTTGATGGTCTAGTAAGTAATAACTATGTTGTAAAAAATAATAATCCATCTCCCAGCCAAAGATCCAGTGGCCAGTGGTCACAGGAAAGAGTGAAAGAAGAAAATATATGGCAATGTAATTTTATTTCAGAAGAACTAATATTATAATTAGTAAAGTACCTCTGAGGAAATAGCTGAAATGGTTTTCTGATCAGCATTCCTCACGATTGGAGTCATCAAGCCCTGCAAAGTTATAATTTCTGCGATTAAAAATTGGATGTGGTTTTTAGTTTCAATTCTCAGCTTATCTTTTTGACACATTACCTTGTCGGTGGCCACTGCAATTGATATGTCAACAGACTCACATGGTACGATCTCTCCTTTCTCAGCATCCCAGTAAGCTTCAATGCATAGAAACATACTTTTGTTAGAATTTTAAGAGAAGCTAATTTCTGATAATCACCTAGAACTGAATGCAAGCGACAAAGGCTTGGTCTTTAAGTACACGGGACCACGATTTTCGCAGTATTAAGTTTAGTAGAAAGAATAATAAATACGAAAACAAACCAAATGAGCGTGTCTTTGGAAGTAAAAGTTGAAGAAGAAAACTAGGGAGTTATTACCATTTGCTTCTGGTACATTTCTCAAAGCCACAGCTACGGCTTTAATCACAATATCGTTCACTGAAACCTTAACATTATGCTGATCTGTAGTCAAGACAACAGTATAAATATATTTTGCATAAGGGTCAATGAATCTCAAAAACTACCTAAGTAGAATTGTCTGGTGTACCTATAAGAGTCTTCCTGAGTGAAAGAAGTGGATCAAGTACAACATCTGAAACAGATGATAATAAAATATATTATAGAGGTATATAGTTACCTTTAAATAAAAGGGAATCAATTTAATTTATTATGCATTTGTAAAAATGAAGTGAAGATGGAAATATACAAAAATCCTTCAAGTCAGTTACACAATTTTGTGTTACTTAGTGACAGAAGATGCTTGACGAGTGTAAAGTAATTTAACCTGATGAGAGATATAAGTGTGGTGTATTCTGTTTTGAATCCAACAACCTTTTAGCAATCACCTGTCAGGAAAGTTAAGAAAAAATAATTATTTCGCGTTTTCAACAAAATGCAATCTTTCCTTTTTTTTTTTTTCTCAATAGTTCCCTGCACATTCCTTTCCAATAACATTGGCAGTAAGACTCATATAATAGAACATTTTGCTCGGGTCATAAGGATTATTCAGCATTACAGGGAACTATGCAGAGGTAATAAGTTTTTGTAATAATTACGGATCTGAATTATAAAGCGGTATATCGACTATTGGGAAAAGAAAAAAAATTACCTTTCGTATTTGACTATTGGGGAAATCTTCAAAAGAACCCAACATCTTCGACTGTGATTTTGTGTCGGTCATCGCTGCGGGGACTGGTTTTGGGTTAGATTGAGGAGACGGCGTTGTCTTTTCTTTAGACGACAAAGATTTTAAAGATCCGATTCCCGATTTGATAGCAGCTAGAACATCCCCTTTCAATAACGTGCCATTAGAGCCTGAAGCGTTCAAAGCCGAGGAGTCTAGTCCATGCTCTGCGATTAGTATCTTTGCTGATGGGCTGACCCTCTTGACTGGGTTCTTCCCAAGCTTCCTTTCATTTTTAACATCATTTTGGACGGGCTCCTTTGTAGATGATGAGGCACCGCTCACACCATTTTTTACAGTCTCCAAATCCCCCAGATCCTCGACCTAAACATACAGCCAACCATGAAAACTTCATGTTCATAAAACTTGAAACTCACAGTTAACTTTGAGACAAAACAAAAGAGGCAAGGAAAATGCAACTAAAAATGAGTACTTATTTGTGTAAGTCCTTGCAGGGGCCACTTTCTTTGTTGACATAGTTATTTTTCTGGTTTTGTTATCCAATTTCGACTCAAACTACTTTTGAACCCTATTGTAGCTCAAGAAGGCACACTGATCCTAATAAAAGACACCAAGTAAACTGTAATATACGTGTTATTTGCTTACTGTTACAGCAATAGGTTGTCCAACAAGCACATCTTTTGAACCTTCAGGGGCCAATATCTTTGCCAAGTACCTGAAAGAGTAAAATGTCTTATGTTTGCAAAGTATTATATATGATTGATTGACAACATATGAACTTTTGATCCAGTTGGATCTGAAAAACTTTAAGATGCTTGTTGCCAGAATTAAGACTTGCATGATCGAAGTAGTAATGCTAAGGTTGCAACACATAGTGAAGTTAAGAATATGTAAACTGATCTCAGTTTTAGTTATATCTAATTGAAGAATATCATACAGAAACACAACTTCAAACAAGATTATAGAGCAGAAGGATAGGAACATACCCTTCCTCAAGGCATTCGAATTCAAGGGTGGCCTTATCAGTCTCTATCTCACAAATCACATCACCAACTTCAATCTGTCAGGTCAAAGATTCAAGAAGCAAAGTTACACTTAAGCTTGGCTTAGACTTTCCATATGAGAAACTATCCCAGCAGTTAATTGACATTCTAACCTTATCTCCTTCTTTCTTCATCCATTTAGCAATGTTCCCTTGATTCTGCATCACAGAGTAAGAAAAATAAAATATAAACTACCAAGCTTCAATCTGAGGAGGGAAATCTTATAAGATGACAAGAATGCAAAAAGTTTCATTGTTACCATCGTCGGAGACAAAGCTGGCATGTCAATGAAAATATGGGGAGGAAGATCAGCAGTGTTTATATTAGCTGAGCTTGTTTCTTTTACACTCTCTCCAGTTTTGACATCCTGGTTTGTTGATGTCTTTCCTGAGACCTTGGAGTCTTCTGATATAGAAGCAGGGACATTTTTTATATCATCTTCATCCTCGACCTTGTGAGCAAGCACATATTAGCATTTTAGTAACTCGTAGAAGATTAAAAACCACAACTATAAGAAGAGATATTCTTAATATAAAATTTTAGCATATAGCTGAGCAAAATGCCAACAGGAAGTCATAAATTAATGTACGTAATAGATGAAATGCTTATTAACAGAATACCATGATGGCAATAGGTTGTCCTACGGGCACATCTTTTGAACCGTCAGGTACCAGTATCTTCGCCAGAAACCTTTGGCAGTTCACAAAAGTTAAAATGCTCAAATTTCACAAAATACAAAGTTTGGCTTATGAATTGATTGTAATTTTTTAAAAATTTATAGTACTAATGCGAAATTGAAGTAGAAACTAGCTAAAAAAAGGACGTGAGTCATTTAAAAAACATAACGAAAAATAAGACAATTACCCTTCTTCTAAACATTCAAATTCGAGAGTAGCTTTGTCGGTTTCGATTTCGCATAATATATCACCCACTTCTATCTGAGACCAAAGGCAATAATCAAGAGTCAACACAACACTGCATTCTCTAGCCCTCAGCCCAAAGTATCTAAAATTCAATTGAGTCACAACTCTTGGTAATCTAAAGACTTAACAGCTGACCTTATCTCCTTCTTTCTTTTTCCACTTTGCAATATTTCCTTGATTCTGCAGAACACATATTGATAGGCACGATTGCTTATTTGAACCAAAAGAAAATAAACCTAGAAATGTCCATTATGGTATCTAGGCACCGTTTCCTTACCATTGTAGGTGATAAAGCTGGCATACCAATGACTTGATGTGAATCTGCACTAGCAATCAACTTTCTAATTAAGTTTTACTTTTTGGAGAAATTAATCTTTACAACTTGATTGGAAAAGAATAATACTAATATCTACTTCTAGAAAGTGACTCTTAAAATTGCATATGGAGCTGATAAGAATAAAATATCATTATTACTGATCAGACTAGTGATACCTGAGGTTGAGTAGGGCTTGACACCAATCCATGGCTGAATTAAGACAGGGTCAGAGAAGAAAATTTTGCGAATGAATGATCTTGAAACTACATACAATTGAATGTACTGACCTTGTAATCTGGAATTTCACCATGAACTCTACCAAGTATAGGTAAAAATGAGTGCCTGAAAATATGTCCAATACAAGGATACACTACTTAAAGGTTATAGGCTTCCATCATATATATTTTCACCGGCATTTTTTAGTCCGTAAAAGAATTCCGGAGAGTAAATAAAGATGGCAAAGAGATCATCACTTATAATAAATACTAAATAATGTATAAAAAAGAAATGTGAGTATCACATCATAAGCTTATCCTGAAACAAACATGATTTCATGCTTTTACATCTGATAACTCGATAAGTTATGTTAAAATTTGAGCTGATAAAGAGAATGAAAGCTCTGATTTTTTCTTTACTGGTTCAAGATTCAACTACACTATAAAATTTTCTTTTATTTAAGTATTTATAAGATTATTTACTTGCTTTGATGGTCTACTTCTTTATGCTATTGATGATTACAAATAGTCAATTTGAATTTACAGCACTAGAAATTTTATACACAAACCTCGTCACAACGTCCAGGTCACGCACAATTAGACATGTTGCATTGAAGCTGATACAAAAGAAAAGCAGAAGGTTACTGTAGTAACTTGGAGTCAACATATAATAAACCATATATTTTTCTGAAAATGACAGCTGAGAGAACACAATTTCAACTGTATAGCTTGCGGATTTTTTGTTGTTGTATAATAAAAAAGGGTCATGTGATCATTGTATGTATATGCTGCAGTAAATGCTAGTCATCTGCAGTTGCTCGATTATCCATCCAGATTCTTTTTATGTGAAATAACTACAAAGCCAACCCATATATTTGGTCAAATACGTCTGAACTCTTTTTTCACTACTCTATACGAAGACAAGTTAATGTATATAATGCTCGAATTGGCTATATATCGGTAATTCGAAGCACCCAGAATCAATTCTAGCACACCTATTCATGGGAAAACAAAGATATGCGGTAATATGTATGCTGCCCCTACTGCAAACAAAATGATTATCACGGGAACCGATTTATAGGAAAGATGATCCTTTGGAACACCAAATTTCAATCATGTATTCTTAATCTGAAATTTCCTTTGGGAATTTTCTTAGTTGAAGATGTTAACTTAATCCAATGCTTGTTTTTAATTTATCGCATTTCAGCTAGAAGCCTAATTCATCTTAATTAACCTAATGAAAATCGTAGTCTTTTTCCGAAGCAAACCGTCAGGCGAGAATGAAAATAACACGATACCGTTTTTATTCATAAATTGGATTACAAACACATTGCTTTCTAATAAAAATAAATCTATAGAGTTCAAAAGCCTAATCTGATCATTAACTGCCTAATAATCCTAAGCAAAGCGAACTCGATCAAATTAAAACTTAAATTCACGTTGGATTAGAAAAACATCAATCCATTTAATTGTCATACAATAGAACTAAACAATACTATCCCTAAACAAAACATCAAGAGAAAAAAATGAAGAAGTGGCAAACGTACCGAGAGAAGGATCTGTATGACGATAAAAGACGAGCTCTAAACAGCGAAGGAGCGCGAGAGAGTACTGGGTGCCGAAGCCGCGATAGAGCCATTTCTCAACCTTTGCTTTAATACTGTATTTTCTCGGCAGGGAAAGAGAAAAAAACAGCCTGAGGAGCGACGAGCTTATTATATTAAGTCTCTGAAACTTTCACTTAACACTAATTTTTATTCGCTTAATGTTTGTTTTAGTGTGTTCATCTATTTCCTCTCCTTCCTTTTTCTTTTCTCTTTTTTTTTTTTTCTTTTGGCCCGTTTTGTCTTGTGAATTTGATGGGCTTGCCAGGGTTGACTTTAAGAAATTTTATTGTCTAAATATTTGTAAAATATCAAAACTATCCACTAATTTAAAAAATATTTGAAATTAAACTTTTTCTCAACTTCTTTATAAAAGTAAAATTTTATTTTTTCTCATTTTTTCTGCTCACCCACATTCGAACTCTATCTCTCCAAAAACTTAATATTTTCATGTCTGACGCTTTTCGATGCTCTCCGAGTTTCGAATATATCTAACCGAAAATATTCTCCGATTTTCTCTTCTTTAATCTGAATCTAAAAATGACAAATAGGTAAACTTTTTGAACTTTATTTTATATTTTGGTTGTTGTAGCATAGTATAAACCGATATTACATTATTTATTAACCATTATTCGAGGATTTGAGTATATTTTAGAAGAATAGAATTTTGAATATTTTACGATGATTGTCAATAGAATCCGTAGTTTTCGCTAAAACTCATCCCTTGATATGTGTTGTTGAAATGCAGCGTATTTGTAATAGGTATTTTTCTGGTGAAAATTTTCTCTCTTAATAAAATCCTTCATAGCGCAAGAGTACTTGTCTCAAATAATAAAGTGCAAAAAACACAAATTTCGTTCCCACAAGAACTAAGATAATTCTGATCTAAATTCACTAATTTTTCATTTCAAGTCATAGAAAATGTAAAACTGGGAGTTTTGAAATGATTTTTATTTTTGAAGCTAAAGGTATGATACAGTTACGTAAAAAAACTTAAAACGATTTAATTAAGGTAAAGAAAACAAGGGACGTGACTTCACTAGTTCATCGATTCGGTTAGTTTCGATAACGGCTCTAAACACGTCTACGCAAAGAAATCACAATCTCACTCTATCATAAAATATTTACCGTTAATGCCTGAAAAAACATACAACAATGCATCGACGAAAGTATGAAAACGATTACTAGAATTTATTTTTGGTGTTAATATAGAGGTCGGACTTTCCTCATAGAAGAACTATCTTCGGTAAAATAAGAATGTAAAACGATATTCTATGCGAAATTAAGTTGTATAAATTATGTTTTTGAGCGTATCTACGTGACCAACGTAAATTTTATTTTACTATCTTTATATTATCGAGAACTTATTCGAACAGTTCAGTTATGTTGGTCGGTATTCAAAACATGTTTTAATCATTTCTCATTCTTATGCCTTCGCGAGAACCTACTCGGCATATTTATGGCATCCTCGGTAATATGCTATCCGTCATATATGGCCTGTTCGGTGTTATGAAATTATGGTCATAACACAACCCTCCAGTTCTTAGTATTCGATTAATGGTGAAAAACTTATTGTATTCGATATGTCTCGTGACATACCAATATCTCATATTGTTTTCATATATGAATATTAAGTGTGTAGCGCACATGTTTAGTTATTCATGACATGCTACTTATTTCTTTCGACACAATTGTCAATTGCTCAGAATTTATTAGTCGAATTGAGTTTTTAATATTTAACTTTATTGAACATATTTCTTTAAAATCGTCGGTATACTTTTATTTCGGCAGTTACCAATAAATTTTCTACTTAAGTATAAATTTATTAGCATGTTATGACATGTTTGGTATTATGCTGCTCAGTATATTATGAAAATCTGGTCATAACACAGATCTCCTTTTTTCCTCTTCTTCTCCAATAACGTGGTAGAACAAACTAGTCATCCGACTTCAGCATAACGTACCAGATGTTGATGCCTAAAAAAAGGTAGAACAATGTCCCAACATTTATATAAACACCGAATATAAATACTAATCATCATTTTATATTTTTGTCGAGGCATTGCTGTACCTTTTTTCTGGAATCCACATTCACAAAGGCATCTAAATAAGTGTTTAGAATAATGTAATCAGACAATTACTTTCTAAATGAAATATATGTGAGTTTGTGTTTTTTCTTGTTCTTGAAAAGACATCTTTGAACTTATCAAGTTTTCTTGTGGCGTTCAACAACTTGACTTATCATCTTGATTCTTAAATGTTCATCTTGAGTATCTTGGTGTGGCGTCATAAACATTGTAGGTTTGGTTCTTATCTCTATAGATATTGGATAAAATCTCAATATTGTAGTCCTTTTTAGATCGTGGGGTCTTATTTCAATTCTTGTTTTGGGTCTTATAACATTTATTGGTAAGGGTCATATTGTTGGAATAGGTCTAGGTTTAAGAAAATATTATTATTGACACATTAATGGCGGAATATAAAAAATTATTTATTAGTAAAGTAATTTTACTAACCTAGGCAAAGTGCATGAACATGTTGTTATTTAAAAAAGTTATTTAATTACTTATTATTTACCTTTCTCTCGTAGTTTGATCTTGGATGAGCCTTGGAAAAGGTAGAACGCCCCGTCTTACTCGTTACCTTCACGCCTAGTCTTGAACTCGAGAAACCTAAAGTTTATATTACAAAAGTCTATAGAGTGTTTGATGGATTTGTGTGTGGGCACAATTAAACACAATAGCTCAATAACAAGTCTATGAGCTAAATGGCTAATTTAAGACTAAGTCTAATGAGCACTTAGGTGCCAAAAGAAAAGAGAAATTTAGAGAGAGAGGATGAATTTTGGTCGGCCAAAACAATAGAGAACAAGAGGAAATACTTATTTTCACATCTCTATGTGAGTCTCTATTTATAGGAGAAGGAAATATAAGAAAGGTAATTACCCTTTCCTATTGTGTATTCATGACACAATATTTGATTTCCTCTCCTCTTTCCGTTGTACATGGTCAGCCATCCCATTGCAATAGTGAAGGAAATTTGTTTTCTCATTTAGCAAATATGCTTCATTCTCAAAGAAATTTATTTCCTCTTTTCTTTTTTGGGCAATTACCAATTTGTAATAAAGCAGAAAATATTAAGAGATATTTCTCTCTCTCCTCTATGATGCTTGGCCGAATTTCATTTACAAGGAAGGAGCTTCTAGATGCTTCCTTGTAAAATACACATTGTAGAACTAATATGGCACAAATAATGAAATTAATTTCATAATGCGTTAAACGACTTCTCGGCTTTAGAAACTAATTTATATCTCCATCATATGAAAATATCCAAAATATTATTTTGACATTAACATCATTTCATGTCCATGTGGACAAAAAATACCCTTTAGACATTTCCTAGAAAACGTCTAGTTCAACACTTGAACTTATTTTGACTTAACTTCTAGTTTAACAATCCTACTCTAATGACCTGTAATAGTGACCGTATGGATCCAAATGAACAAAGCTTGAGCTACTATACTCGGTCTCAAAAGTTCATAAACTTTTTCCGAGTATTAGCTTAATGTCAACTGACTCCACTGCAGAGTTGACATTGAGAATCTCTCGATACAAATGAATTTATTTTCTACTCAAATTCAACTTAATTATATTGAGTGGATCCATTGAATGTTATCTATGATTACCCTTCATGAATATTATCAACTAGATGGGATTTATAAAATTACCATTTTACCTTTCTAGTTGTTATTTACTCAACTCCTTTGTTACTTGCTAATAAGTTAGAAACAATGTATTGATGAGAAGCTAGCAAGTCACATTGTTTCATTCAAATAAAGTCGTTACTTAATTTTGGATACCGTGCAGTTCATTTATTCATAATCCAAGTAATAAAGCATGAGGTGGTATACGCTGCATTTCAACAATCTTGTACATGAATTCTATATCTATGAGAACTTCACAATGCTGGTTCATGACATCTTCATAGCTCAATATATCACCAATTAGTCTAGTCTAGATCACTGAATGGATCTAGAATTTGACTTTCTCAAATGAGAATATGTATGCTATGACATGCCATGTCTCATTTCACGATTTAGGTAAGCACGATGCAATTCATACATAGTGACCTTGAGACAGAAGACGTTTAATGGTTTTTTCTTACATTGTCTCTAAAGGTGCATTGGTCAATTCAATATCTTTGAAAGATACACTAGAAGAACTATATAGTTCCTAACTCTCTATACCTTGTAACCAGACATTATAGATTCTTCCAACAATCATACTATGATCAATAGTCTGTTGATTTTTAGATTGTGAATATTTTGTTTTAACCAAACCATGAAGAGTTTGTTAACGTAAATCTACGTTTGTCTCTTCATACATTGTTAGGTTTGATTAAGGACTATAAGACTATTGAATATCATAAATCTTCAAACAAACGAAAAAAGGAATGAATGAATGTTTCAACTTTTATTAATCTAATCAGCAAATTATAGTTTGAGATTTATATTACATCGATATGTAAATAAATAATCTTCTTGTGGGCATCTCTGCCAACATATATCAGTTTATTCATTAATGAATCTGTTGAATCTAGATCTGATCAATATTCCTTTCTCTCTCAGAGTATTCCTACTTAATCTCGGATGCATCTATCGAGATCCACATTAGAAGATTATTCATAATTTATATTCTTCTTCAAATAAAGAAGAATTTGTTGTAGCCAGCTAATCTCTTAACTTGTTAGTCCAAGTTTATTTTTCTTAAGAAAACAGAATATTAGGCCGAAGTAAATTAAATGAGCTAATTAAATTTCTTTGACCGTATGACTCAACAAATTTAAGTAAATTAAATTGTTCAGATTAGTTAATTTAAATGATTTCGACTCCACAGAGTACTTTATTTTCTAATAAGAGGTAACTATATATAGTTATTTTTTTCAAAGAGAACCAAGTTACTGACCTAATTACTTTAAAAATAAAATTATGTTAGTCTTTCTAGTACTCATCAATCTTCATGTTAACAATTGATATTTAGTATATTTAGTGGTAATATCACATGAATTTTAATTAATAGGTTGTGAATTCAAACCTCACCCATACTAAAATTGCGTTGAAAAATTTCATGCTAACAATAAATGGCAGGGGGCATCACCCTTAAAGAGCAACTCTGGTACATAAGTTGTCAAATATATACGTATATATTCATATCCATATATACATATATATGTTCATATACATATATTTATTCATATATATACATATGTATGAATGAATATATACATATATATTCATATACATATATATACATACATATATAATATATATGAAGAAAGTTACCAAATATTTAAACATCATAAAAAATTACTCATCCACGTATCTTTAAACTGTAGGAATTTGCATAACCATTTCTCCAGTAGTGGTAGCTCGAAAGAGTGGTTGAAGTGAATTTCGGTCTATCAATTAGTAGTTTCTTTATTATTTATTAATTTTTATATAAAAATGATACATAATATGAGCATCGTAGCTAAAGGTAATACCATTGTTAATGACTTTCCTTTTGAATTCGTTCGCGTACCGATGACTTCAAAATATAAAAATTGAGACGGCCTACGAAAATGTGAAAGTTTTAAAATTTAATTACGGTAAAAGTTGCAATAGTTGACGAAAATTGCAATAAAATGTGAAAATTGCGACGAAAATAATGTTATGAAACATTAAACATACACATACGATATAGTTTTTATTTTAAAATTAAAATTTATTTCATTAAATTTTATACTTTAGTTATTTTTTATATTTGGGCATAAATATATAATTTCAGCCTATTATATTTTTAGTATAAAAACCTAAAAACCTAACAAACCCTAATTGTATCTTTCTCTCTCTTAACCGCTTGCAACTTTCTCATCTATTTAGTATATACATAACTTTTTTTTTTCTCATCTATTTCTTATCTTTTTTGTCTTCACTTCCACCTACCACAAGACCCACAACCCACATATCCCGACGGTGAAAATATGATAATCTCGGCGAACTAATGTTGATTCACGAAAAGAGTGGTCGATATTACACAGACACAAAAAAAAAATTTGGCGTCATTGTGGTGGTCCCCTAAGTCCCCTAAAATCGCCAAAATTAAGTTTTCCTCATCCTAAATGTCGACGGGATTGCTGTATTTTTTTTTACTTTTATACGAAGATCTAAACGAGTTATGTGGAAATTTCGTTGCTTGTTTTTTGTGTCGCAACGATGTAGAGATTTCGGCGTAAAAATGAAGCAACATTTAAATTTGAATATAACTTCGGCATCAAAACAATGAAATCTCCCGGCATTTGAATCCTTGTTTGTTATGACTAATTACTATATATTGATAAGGTGTCCCAAAAAAGATGACACGACGTTATTATATAAACAGGTAATATGACTATATATTGCTAAGGTGTTCCAAAAAGATGACACGACGTTATTAAAACAATTAAACCAATTTTTGTTGCAGTGGAATTGCTCCAAGTAAAATGAATGATCCGAAATTCTTGACAATATTAGACAATGATATTAACAGAATTATAGACTATAAACGAAAAAGTAAGTTGGCATGAAAAGAAGAAAGATGAGGTTGTCGAAGTCCGTTACACGATCTTTTCTAAAACCTTTTATCGTATTTTTAGGCGCAAAATAAACTAAGCAAAAACCTCACAATATAAAACGACAAAAATACGAGCTCAACACTACTCGGCTCGAGTTCTGCAAACTGACTTTACTTGTGTCGAACTACTATTAGAATGCAGAATTAAGAAACAATTTCGTTGTGGGGGAGAGAGTATATTTTGTGATTTCTGTGTGTTATTATGAGAGATTTTGCCCGTCTTTCATAGGCTCTGAAAACCTTTGAAGGTTACAAAAATTAATTGCATTAGTTAATTCTTGTTAATTGCAGCTCAAACACGTTCAAACGCATCAAATGCTATTAACATCGTAGCACTCATTAAAATTAAATGCAATCAAATTCGTTGCAAATACTATTTTATTCTCAAAATAACATATAAGTTATTTTTAAAATTAATTTTTTTAAAAGCGAGATTATTAATAAAAAGATAATAACTATTACCAAATAAACCAAGTCGGGGCCAGCAAGCCCGAAGATCAATATTTCAAGATCCAAGACTCGAGCCCGAGCCCGGCTCGACTTGGCTCGGCACAACAAATGCGGCGCACTCGTGAGGAGTTAAGACTAACTCACCCACACTTTTCTCCATTTTATTTTCTTTCATCTTAAGGAGTATGATATTTTATAAACACCACACCAATACAATTACCAAATCAATGTGAGACTTTTTACACTCACTCCATGAATATATTCATGAACATATAAAATGTGTTCTTTAACAATATTTTGTACATCAATTTCTCATTAATTATAAAACTGTTTTTAACAAACTAATACTTAATTTTATACTCGTCGCAACAAAAAATCAAAATACGAAAAAATTAACCAATTCTGATGAATGGACCACACTTAAATGTTAGCAAAAACTGCTCATAACTTAAATACACTTTTATTCTTGTTTTTTCCAAGAGTATTATTTTCTTATTCTATACTTTTAATTTTTATTTTTATTTATTTGTAAGAAGATTAAGTTCTTGCCATATAAGTGGCATAAGCAAAGAAGAGTAAAGAGAAAAGAAAAATACACGATATACAAAGATTCGAGATCATCATCGAAGCAAGTACACATCAGCTTTCATGAGATTGATTTGCATTTGCATGATATGAGTAGGAAGTAAAACCTATAAGACCCACAAGTACAGAATGAGCCATCTAAATCTGCGAAGGACACTGAGATAATCGTCGTTTCTGAAATCGCTGTCGAGCCGATCAATCATGTCGTTTTCTGCACTACGACACCAACAAATGTTATTCAAGCTGAGCTTGACCTTGTACACGTCATCTCCATATTCCCGAGCTTCTATCAGAGCCTTTATCAACCGTTGATCGTCCACTAAACTTGTGTGCCCAACACCATCGGACTGCTGCGATTCAGTCCAGCCCAAGAGCGTTAGAAAGACGTAAACAAAAATTAACCCACGGAAATACGAAGAAGTACTCGTAGCCATTGATATATTAATGCAAAGTAAAAATGGAATGTGTGTGGTGGGTATATTATCAAATTTGTTGTGTTAATTAATTGTCGTTATTAAGAGGATCGGAGAGTGATTATCTATGGGTCAATAAGTCAAATATATAATTCTGCCTTGTTTGTCACGCTTTGACTTGTGTATCTGTGGAAGTTTCAAGTCATAAATTTGCTAAGGGGAGAAAATAACAAAAAGTCTTCTTCGTTATTGAGAGAGGGAGGTCTTCTCTTCTTCTTGGTCATCCTCAATAAGCGCATCGTGACCGAGCATTATCGATCATGATGTTATGTCATCGACAGAAAAATATATTTTGCAACTAAGATATCGATCATGCTAGAAATAGTTGATGTACATCAGGACCGACCGGATGTTTACAGTAGTCTTAGACAAAAATAAAAAACCTGAGCCGAATATTACTCCAAAGAGGTGAACAATATAAACCTGAAAAAAAATCTTGGTTTCTTAGATAAACAAATAAATCTTGCAGCAGAAAGAACCTTAATTAACCGAGCAAGGGTTGCACGATGTTTTAATAGGTCAGTCCGCTCACAAAGTTTTTAGATCGGAGACGAGGTACTAAAAAAGGTTTTTTTTTGCACACAACAAAATCAGCCGACGGAGTTCTCGAGCCTAATTGAAAGGTTCCTTATACAATTATTTCATCTATCAATGATGATGTCTACAGAATCATCAAAAATGGCAAAGAAGAATTATTGAAATGCCCAACACATCATCCATTTTAACCCTTGCATGGCCGAATGGCCATGTAATTTAATTTATATCAAGGCAGCCAAATTAAAACATCTTTGTCAGACAATGCTTGTATTGAATCAAGGAAAATAGCCAAGTATTCATTTCATTCAAGATCGATGGCCAAGTTTTTCTTTTTTGCGATTCATTCAGACTAAACGCATAAGTTTCTAGCTATGAATTACTTCCCACATAAAATATTCGGTGCTTTCGAAAAATTTCTGCAAATTTTTCATGACAAATATATTTCTAATGATAATTGTCTAATCAAATTATTTGAAAAAGTATGGAATCATATTATTCCTGAATGTTAATAGCAATTGTAAAATATTCAAAATATTATATAAGTGTACTTTTTATAACTATTATATTTCGAATGAAAATTATTCAAAACATAATACATTTATTATTTTATAAGATATATTTGCCGAATATTCGATATTAAGAGTGGTCAGGAAATTTATTTTTTAATTTGACCAAGTAAATATAATTTATGCTAAAATATTTAGAATAATTTTCAACACAAAAAATGAAACTAAACATTTTATGAAGTTTACACCGAACATATTTTTAATCCAAAAACTAAGTAAATCTTACAAAATGCTATTAAAATCCAAGCCACGAATACTTAGTTCAAATGGCTGTAAAAGTCCTAGCCACATACGAATACTTGTAAAAAATCTTTAAAAGTTGTATTCATCGGATTCTTTAAAGTCATCAACAACTTTCTCAATGTTTAGCCGCATGTTAAATTTGGTTGTATTCATTTTGACCCAAATTTCCTCCTTAAGGTCATCGTTATGTACTCGGTTAGATATGTTAGATCCATGTTCATTATTAAAACCGAATATTGTCAACCTCAAAATATACTTGACACTTCGTAAAAATATTTAGTAAAGATACTTATGAGGGCTAAGTTTTTTGGAAAATGAGTAGCTCGAGCCGCCATAGGAACATCTGACACATTCTTAGGCTCTTGCAACGACGACCACTCCGTCATACATCCAAACATCCGAGTAAAGTTATTGGAAGCACTGATCGTTAAGGGATGACCGACGAGAAGGCTTCGTCCTTGTTAGGCTTCTTGGCAGTCCGAGAACCCTTTGAAGGCATCTCCTCTTTTGTAATAGGAGCGAACCTTTTTACAAAAGACTTCTAGATCCTAAAGCCTTTAACAAGTGGAGATTTTCCAGAAGGATCGTTGTTTTACCCATATATGAAAATAAGACATACCGATCAGCAAACAACGTTGATAATGTTTTAACATATACATTAAAATACAAAGTCATTGAGAAAACTTACGAGCAACGAAGTCGGGGTTTGTAGGAAATTACATCAAATAATACTTCAATAGTTGTCGATGTTCCAACGAGATTTTTACGATCTTTCTCGGCGGGGGAGGAATTCTACCATTCCTACTCTCGTGCTATTGATCAGCTTTGGAATGATCATGCATACAATTTCAAATAAGTTAGCATTGTTAGTTAATAGTTTGAAAGAAAGTTTATCAGAAACCTACCAAAGGTTGAATAGTCATTCGGTATTCGGAATAAACTCTTGGCCATATCAAATTTTCTAATACAAGAAAAATCAAATTTTTCAATCTTTGCAGGTGGTCTGTAAATCTGGAATCAAAGAAATTTTTGGGTCACAGATATAAGGTCTTACCGACCATTACACCAAGGATTGAATTTATATTTCTAGTAAAACAAGACCACTAATATGGAAAAATGTCACCCATGGTGTTTCCTCCAGAGCAGGATTACGCATATTAGTGTTGAAATTTAGTTAACAATTAACCTAATTAATTATGAAACATATCTACATATGTCGGAATTTCATAATTCAATTTAACATATTCAATAACCATGTCATTAAATCTAATCTAGCATGTCAATAAATTTCTAAACATATTAATAAACTTATTCAAACATGCAAACGAATGATCTAAAATTCTAACAATCCTACAACGGTTATTATATTCAGATCCAATTCGTTTGTAAAAGACTTACAGTGGGTTCGAATCTGCAAGAATCAGCCCCGGGATGTGCGTCCAAGTGCACGGTCAAAATTCCTCCCCACGCTCGTCTCGGATGTCATGAAATCCGTACTCGTTCCGTTGCTCCAAAAAGTGGCCGGCCTTGTGGAATAATTATCAGTCAAACAACCACAAGTTGAATCAATGATAATTCTCTAGAAGTTTTATGAGACAAAGAGAATGGACTCTTTTATGGGAACAAGGGGAGAAGGAATAAAACAAAGGCTTAAGGGAGAAATCAAATTTCTCCCTCTCTTTTCTCTTTGGGATTTTGGGCGTGTAAAATTCCCCTTGGGGAGAGAAAATAGTTGGCCAAGAGGGTTAGGGGAGAGAAAACATGCGTCCAAAATTAGCTAGGGCAAGAGAGAATAAGCCTTGCTTTTATTTAAGGGAGAATGAGTTTAAGTTAGATAAAAAACAATTAATGATCCATTAATCAAACTTAAGCCCAATAATTCATTTAAAAAAATTTCACCTCACTTATACCCTATTAATGGCTGGCCATATTGTTTATATTATCTCCCAAATTTATTTGGTTTATTTCTAAAATAATATTTAATTAATTTAGAACATCTCATTTATTTAATGACAAGTCATTACTTATTTTTATACTATTCAATGTAGTACGAAACGAGAAAATATTTATTTTCATCTTTTATTTATTTGAATCATCAAATTATATTATTATCAATATAATAACATAATATGATTCATTAAATAAATTTAATAATAAATTACCAATTATTTATTTAATTACTTAGAAAATAATTTTCTTAGCGTAAATCACAATTTACGTTGAATGAGAAAATCAATTAATTCTTGTTCACCAATATCTCTTCCGAGAGTCTATCATTGAGACCTTATGGATCCACATGAACGAAGATTTAGAATAAACCTCGGACACAAAAGTTCACAAACTTTTTCCGACTTTTGATTCTTAATATTAGTCTATTCCATAAAGAGCCAATATTGAACATCTCTAAGTTCATATGCGTTTGTATTTCCATTTGATGTGATCAAACTATTCTTCACTCGGTCCACGGTGTATTGTACGATATTACCCTTTGTGTGTATCATTAACTCAGAGGAATGTAAAATTATCCTTTTACCCCTGGGTTATTATTTCACTAAGTCCTCTGTTATTTTTGAACGAGAAAAACATAAAGTGAGATGTCTCAACTGCAGCACTGAAGGCCATTGGAAGAGACATTGTCCTTTGTACTTGGCTGAGCTTGAGAAAAATAAGAAGAATGCTGGTATGGTACCTTAAATTCATGATTAAAGATATCCTAAAATTGTTTTGAGGATAATTATTCATGAGCATATTTCTTCTCTTATTGAAGAGTAGATCTGGTGGAACACACAAGTGTTGATGACCTTGCTGAACAATGTTGGATTCAAACCTGAATTGTGGAAAAGCTCATGAACCGCCTAAAGATCTAAATTCTCGCAAGTTTTATTACTTTCATTTTTTGATGTATTTTTTAACGAGGGAAGTGTGATTTAATAATTCAAGATTTTCTGGTGTGTAGCTTTTAGAGTTATTCCAGAAAGGATGAATCTTTATTTCCTTATGTTTTATTACATTATTTATGAACACATGGTTGTGTCATTAAATATTTCCTTCTATAAATTGGATGCCTTTATGATACTTGATGATGCATAAATGCTTTTGCCCTTGAGTTAAAGATATAGGATATGAAGGACATGTATTTCCATTCATATACTATATAGAAGCGTAATATATGTTTTAAGTTGTTATCTCTATAAGAATTGTGATTAGCTTTTATTACTTTATTAAATTCTTATGTTATATATGTTTTATTGTTTAAGAACTAATTAGAGCTTAAGAAAACGTATAAATTACTATTACATTTGTTTGACAATAGTTTGTGCGAATAAAAAGTAATAGAGGAAACACAACCAAAAAGTTAGAATTGATGAATTAGTGGGAGCTTCCTTAATCGGAACCAAGTCACTGAAACTTTATATTGATTGAGTGGGAGCATCCTTAATCGGAACCTAGCCACTCTAGTTCAATAAATTGAGTAGGAGCATCCCTGAATGGAACCTAGCTACTCTAGTTGACTAATTGAGTGGGAGCATCCTTAATCGGAACCTAGCTACTCTAGTTCATTGATTTAGTGGGAGCGTCCTTAAGTGGAACCTTGTCACCAAACAAATTTTATTGAGTGGAAGCATCCTTAATAGGATTCTAGTCACATTTTACAATAAAATAGTGGGAGTTTTCATTAATCAAATCTAGCCACTTGTCGTTCAATGAATAGCAACATCCTTCACATGATTGAATCCATCATTGAGGATGACATCTTTTAAACCAGAATGAATATGCTATTATTCAATATTTAAGTGGAAGAGTAATCAATGATTATCTTGCCACGTGAATTAATGAATTGAAAGGAAGGATAATTTTGAATTGCCTTGCCTATGAAATAAAAAACCTAGTGGAGGCATCCTAACAAGGATCTTTGTCACTCTTATCAATAATGAATTTTTCTTAAATGGAAATACATGATCTTGAGATTTCACTCTCGATCAAACTAAATTGTCTAAAAGTTATTATCCCATATTTGATAGATATGCCTGTAAAGCTATTAGCTTAAAGGAATAGAGAGATCTATAAATAGATAAATAAAATGGTTAAAACTTTAATAGGCTATAAGGGATTGAGCCTTTGAGAAGGGTCATTGTCAATAATAATACTTTTTTTTATGATACCACAAACCACTTCATTTGGAATCTTCATAGATGAAGATGAATTGTTCTCTAATGATAAAGTTTCAATAACTTAAGACATGGATCAAAGTAGTTAAACTACATAATTTTTTGAAATATGAAAGGTTGATCCTATGTAATTAATAAACTCATCATGATTGTTACATGAATGTTTGTTATAAACGATATGTTTTAGAATAATCGATATGTGTAGCTCCTAAACAAGTGTCATGAATAGAGTCATTACTATTGTAGTACTAGACCTATAAGGAACAAGTAAATTGACTGAGCTAACTGTTTCTAAAACATTTAGAAACGACAAGCTCGTTCCATAATGTCTCAAACATACTTATTTGAAATAAGGTATGAGCTCAATGTTGAGGCTGTAAACATTATCTTTAAAAGGACTAATGAATTAGACCCTAGACAATGTCGAATTTCCGAGAATAATAACATGTGTTATAAACATTGTTATTTCTGAAAATAGTGAGATACTTAGTTATTTAAATATAGAAGATCTTTGAGTCCTGTGTATATTGAATATGAACACAAAAAACAAGGATGGACTATAAAAATAATTAAGTAAGGGAAAATGGTCAATAAAGTTTTTATTAAAACACATTTAATAAATCACACTATAGTAAGTGGTGATGAGATCAAACATGCATGGTGTAACCTGTTTTGGCACCGAAAGAATGTACACCAAGATAGAGACACTTGTTATACACAGTCTGCTGTATAATCTGAAAGTATGCGAAGTGTTAATATGTATTATGTAAATTAATTTACAGTGAACATATTGACTTGACCTTAAATACGTAAGTCAAATATCACTTGCAAGAATGCATGAACTAGAATCATATAAAATGGGACATATGTCTGATCGACATAAGTAAAGAGTAAATTGAGAATCCATATGATGAGAATCTTAATCATGGATCAATGTCTGAACTGTCTACTAAGATGGCAAATAATTAAATTGGTTCGAGGGATCTTCTCTGGTCAAAGTGGGAGATTGTTAGGAATATTGCCCACTTAAAGATGACATATGAATAATTACTGAATTCGATAATTAGATTTTTATATAAGAATTATATGATTAGTGGGTTGAGTTCTAAATAATCAATTAGAATCAGTAACAACTATCTTCCATAGCCTCCGTATAAAACTGAGTCACGTGCTGGGCACTTGAGTTCGGGCGGTGAGCTAAAACAAGGTCGATGACTGATGTACGCCTGGAAAGGTATATCGAAAGTCATATATATGGAACACATCAATGAAGGCTAATCACTATGTGAGAGCATTCTACACGTGTGGTAAGTGTACGACTTGGACAGGCCTAGGGGTAGATGTGTCGTTTAAGGACTGTTACGAGGCACTAACCGAGGTCACTATGATGTTCACAGTGAGACTTGATCTAAATTCTGAAGTGGTCATGGACACTGAATCATGTCTCTGACCTCTTTAACTCATTCGCTAAAAGGCTATTCATGCTAATCATAACTTATGTCTTGGGAGTCTCCTTGGGAAGTCTTCTCAGAGCATGAATCGAGTGGGAAATGATTTACATATACGGAATCCAACCTCCCTGAAAGGAGGTCAATGTTCACTCACCTAAGGGTTGATTCCAGAACCGATAGATTGCTAGCACTTTCGAAGTAAGTTAACGTTCGAAAGAATCTTTCACTGGGGAAGCAACAATGCTTAGAGCTGATATGTATAAAGAGAAGTATAACGGAAAAAATTGACTTCTCTTGGCACATGTAGAACCTGGAGGATCTTGATCACGAAATGACTATATCAGTGGACACTCGTCACGAAGAGTAAATATAATTCTAGTATTAAAGAAGAGTTCAGTCTTTGATTACACGGTGGAGTATTGATAAAGACTAGACAAATCGATGACAAAAGAGATAGAACTATATCGTCTTTTTCGTCGGGTTTGTTAAGCTTCTACTAATAGGTCCATAGTCACCGACGGCTCTGATAAAACTGGATAAGAACTTTCGATTAATGTTGTTCATTATTTAACCTCACTTGTTGTAACATTAATTCTGAAAAACAGGTATTCGCATAATTAAATAAATGTTTATAGCATAATTGTTTATTTATTGTTAGATCAAGTAAATAAATAATTAATTGGATTTTTGGGCTTGAGTATTTTTAATTGGGCTTGGCCTAAGGAGTTTGCCGAAAATCCCCTAGAGATATGCCCTAGGGGTTGGCTGAACTTCCTCCCCCCTATTCTCCTTAGATGTCTCTCTTATGAGAGAAATTCTCAACCATAGATGTTGATCTCATGGATGAGAGAGTGTTTAAATTCACTGTTGAGATCTAATGGCCCAGATTAAATTCAAAGGAGAAAATATATCTAGAAGGAGGGAATATCTCTAGAAGGAGAGAATATCTCAACAGAAAGGAGAGAAAATTAACTCCGTCATTCATTGAAACACTCGGCCTCTCTCTCTCTCTCTCTCTCTAAGTGGCTGAATTTCTCTTCCCCTATTCTCCAAAATTGCTAATTTCAATCCTAAATAATAGGATCGAGATCCGAAACAATCTAATTTTGAGATCTAAGTGAGATATCGATTGTGCCCACTCATCTTTCTTATTCTCCTAGGAGATTACACTCCGGAAGACTACGGTGTCATCGTCGAGTACTATACTCAGAGGAAGGACGAAACAAAGTCGATTTAGAAGAAAGACGAAACAGAGCGTGCGGTGGATCGGTGCGTTCTGTAGCTGATCTCAAACTCGTAAGTTTTCTATAAATTTATTATATAATATCGGTTGCTGAATTGCTTTCGTAAATGTATTAAACCAATAAATCTATATCTTGTTTGCAATCATCATTTTAATTGGCTATTATGAGTGCAATTAATCTTTTTCCGCATTTAATATGATTGCTAAGGTGAATGAATCACCAATGAGCTTAATCTAAGCGATTGTTCATGTCTGATACGTGTGTGATTCACCAACAAATAATATTAGAGCGATCGTTCGTGTATGATATTCACTTGCTTATCCAACAAGTGGTATCGGAGTGATTTCGTGTCTGATACGCGCTTGTTTCACCAACAGATCTGATCGTAGAAGAAAATAAGACGTGTGACTAGTTTATTTCTAGATTCAAGACGGATTCACAAGGCTTGTAATTTTGTTCGTGAGCCCAACTCGTAAATTATTTTCTAATCTAGTCTCTTAAATTGGTTGCTTGATATTGTGTCCATTAAATATGATAAATTAAATAATATATATCTTGTCAATAACCATGTTCAATTAGCTTATGGTAGCCTAATTATACTTTCCCGCATTCATTGGTTCTTTAAGGTGCAAAAATCACCATCATCTCCTTCATGCTTCTACAATGAATTTACTATTTTTTTATATAAAAAGTTTATGTTATTTGCTAAGCCATCTTGTTCCTCCTTCCGGTCTTGGTATATTTTTGGCCTTGATATCTTTTTGAGGCAATAAGAGGAGAAGTTGAAGCTGCACTTGAAAAAGACTTGATCTGTTATGGCTTGCCCAAAAAATAACTAAAGGAATAATTTATTGTTACACACTTATTTTTATTAGGTGAGTTTTGGGGGGAAGATGTTCTAGAATCTGTTGATTTGTTTTGTAATAATATTGTGCATTAGTTGTAATTATTTTGGCAAGTTTCCATGCTTAGCAGAATCTGTAAGAGAATATTGCCCTAGTCTTGTTCATCACAATTAAGGGCAAAGAATCCCTAGAAAATCAATTCTGCTTTGGATGCTAAAAATTTCAAGCTGATCTCCCTTAGCATCTTTGACACATTTGATCGAAATATAGAGCTCTTAGACGTTTGGTTATGTAATACTACACATGATAGAATTGTTCACATATGAAGCAATTGAAGATTGGCACAAACACAATGAAGACTGTTTGTTGAGTGGAGTCGAGCGGCGGGTCTAATACTGGGGGAGAACCTGAGTTAGTACTCACGTATAGTTAAATAATATTTGACATTGATATTAACTTATTTATATTAGGTCATACGTTGTATTATTAATTATATTGATCTACTGATTTCTTTTTCACTAGGCTCAATACCTCCAGATGTATGTAACATTTTACCGAACTGAGTTATCACTTTTTGTGTTAGTTACATATTTGTTGTTAAAATTACTATTGTCTCACTTCTGCTCGATAAAGTGTTACACACAATTGTCTAAACAAAATTTTATAAAATTATAGTTAGCATCATAATGCTGGGTGTGGAAAAAAGAGTAATAACTAATAAATCGAATTTATTTAAAAAAAGTATTCATATCCAACATCCAAACCGGAACATACTTCAAATGGAAAATAATATTATACAACAAATTCAACATGGAAACACATGATTGATTAAATGGAGGCATATATAAAACTAGCAATGTACTTTTGTGTCATTTCAATTGGTCAATTGGATGATTCGAGAGGTACTGGAGGGAGAACCTCCGTGATCTTATGGTGCAGCCTCCTCTCTCGTGTCAAGGCCGATGGCAGTTCCAACCCTAAAAGAAAAAAATAAGTTAAAGAACCAGTAAATGAAGGAAATGAAACTAAATTAGACAATAAAGATGAATTGAGGTGGAAAAGAACAAAATATGACAAAAGATTATGTAACCGCTATCGTCGATGCGGCTTTTTATAAAACTGGGAAGATGTGAGGTATGAGAGACCTCTTTAATATAACAATATGAAGTTTGCTTTGACGATCTATTCCTTCCTCTTGATCGACCCTTATATCAGTTATTCGCATAATATATGTTTATCTTGCGTTGTCTCGATGAAGCTGAGTAAATATGAGTTTATCAAGCTTGTGATTTACGGTGATGATCAACTTTATTTGAGAGAAGAATTCTCTGACCAATGAAATTGACTTATTCGTCATGAAGATTAACAAACTAGCCGCAAACTTTGTAAGATTATATTTCATGGTCAAAAGTGTAATATTATACCCATAGCTTGCTTTAGATTTGTATGAATTCACATTTTGTAATCATGTTTATCCTCGATTTATAGAAGAAAGCATATTGGGCGATTTGACAAATTGATTAATGATAGGGTTGTGACCCATTTTTCCTTTAAAAGGATAGATTTGAAAGAGAGAAATTGTCCTAATCTACTATGTTTTACTAAATTTTTTTTTATTTTCTTTAAGAATTTTTTATTTATTTTGCCATTCAAAAAGTACAATTTTGTTATGTAAATTTAGTTTTTCAATTATGAATCTTAATATCTATAAAAAATATTTATTTATTGAAAGTTTGTAAAAAAAATTATTAATACGACTTTTAATATTTTTTAATGGTAATATGAATAAATAATTTTTAAAAATAAGAAAAATATTAATAAGTAATAATGGTAAATGGAGTAATTTCTCCTTAAAACGGAAGAATATTATAATTTCAAAAGTTGGAAGCTCGAGGTCGATCACCGGCTTTAGTGGGAATTCAATTAAGCGCACTTCTATGACCTAACAAAAGCACCAACCGGTCCTGACAACCGAAACTTTATTAAACTTAAAATAAACTATTATTTTCCATGTTATCTGAGTGGGATGAGGCACACGTGCCTGGATTAGTATTTTACCAGCAGGTCAAATTTCACTCAGTAACACTAGCAGATTTTGGGAAAACAAAACGTATTAAAATATTAATATAGCAAATCTTCTGATGCTTAATTCCTTCTAAGAGTAACAGTGAATATCGTTATTCATTGAATTGAATGGGTGGTTGAATTTGTACCTCGCTACATAGTGTAGCTCATTCTCTAAGTCGTTTTGCACTTCATTCTAATTCCGAGGCGCGTTGGACGGGGAGTGTCCCTCCATGTGCACTTAGAGATGTTCTTAATGATAAAAGGTCGCTTTTGTAACCACGGTATTCATCTGCCACTTAAGTGAGGGGTTTTATGTTATTTCTCCGTGGTGTCGCCCACGTTTCCTCAAAAAAAAAAATTCCTTTTAAAAACATCTCCAATGTTTGGCAACAATAGTTGCTTAATGCCTACAAGGCAATGTCATGTCATTTGTTTTTAGAGATAATATTATATTATAGAGTAATCATTGTCAAATTTTGGCACCCATGCCACACTAAAAAATTAATAAAATAATAAATAGACCAATAGTTTAATTTGAGTGAGGATCATTAATTGAGAGAGGACCAAATTATCTTTGTAAAAATAATCAAATATTGATGTGGATAAAAAAAAATTATAGTTGATGATGTATATAACAACTTTGGTTGCTTGCATTGGAGATGATCTGATAACTTCCCTATCCAGAAGAAGAAGAAAAAAGCCCATTGAACGTTTTTAGACTGTAAAACATTTTTTGTCCAAGAGATTGCTTCAACGGTACGGAATGTGATATTCCCAGATACCAAAGTATATATGATTTTCGTTTTGTTTATATTTCGACCTTAATTTTCTCAGTTGCAAGGATTCGCGATGTACGTCAAAGCCCTAAAAAAGAACCTGGTATTTCGGGATAGCTATTCCAACTGAGCTTGCATCACTGATTCGTGAGAAAGTTGTGAGGCCTAGAGTTGGAAGGACGGGTAATCATATTTTTTTTCCGTTTAATCTTTCATTTAACTGGCCTTGATTAATTCATGGAGTAGAAATGTATGAAAATGCAGTAAACAGATACTATGCGACATTCGCATTTCAAGGATCTGAAGAAATATTTTCCTTTCAATAAAATAATAGAAATACTTACAAAAGTGGGTGTGGGTGTGGGTGGGAGAGGCAATTTTCCGACAATCCGGGCTTAATTTCATAAGCGAAAAATATGAACCTGGAGACGCAGGGAAAAATCTGCCGGGAGCCATGCATGGCCTCAGAGAATGGAAGTGTGGATTGCTATGTACACATCATCGATTCCCATTTGTGATGATGAGGTAGTTACTGATTGATTATTAGAGAAGTCTCGCAATGTTTGCAAAGAAGTGAGATTTGAGTAAAAATAAATGTAGGAAAGGACGGAGAATAGGGTTGTTACTGGAGCCATGTATTTTGAGTTTGAATAGGGAAATCGAATTTATGTCTAATAAATATAGGGGTTTTGGCTAGTATATTATTACATGCAAATACGTGTTTGATTAAATATTGCTATTAATATGTTAAGCTCTAGTGGTCAACTTGCAAAATGATATAGAGAGATTTAAGTTGGTAATTAGGATATCTAGTGGTCAACTTCTAGGTTTCGTTTGCTCAAGCAATATTTAAGAACAAAACTCCTCTAAAACGTGCATGGTCTTCTAAAACATGACCTTTTTCCAAAAAAAGAAAAGACAAAAAATACTGGCTTTTACTTCGAAATGGAGATTTATATGCGTCTTCATCTTAAATGTCACAACACGTGTCAAAGAATAGTTTTCATTTATAACACAAATCTTTAATATATAATTATAAATGAACGTAGTGGTTACGTGTCATGTCAATATACTTTGTTATTTTACAACGTAAATTGACATGACACGTAAGCAATAAGATCATTTACACGAGTTTTACGAAATGTTGACATATTCAAAATGAGTTTGTAAATTAATTTCTTCGAAATTTTGATTGTATAAAGATAATCGAACCATGTACAATAACAATCGAATTTGGCTTTATCAATAATGAAAAAAGAATTATTGTAAACAAATCAAAGCGCCAAGGATAGTCTTTATAAAAAAAAACTTAGGAACAAAGTCTTTCTAACGAAGAAAAGACTTTGTTCTATTGAAGAATTATACAACAAATACGGTTTCGGGGTTTATAATATTAGAGTAATTCATTTTGATGTTGTGTTGCGTGTGGAATGTGAAGAAACAAAATAAAAAAGAAAGGAGGATTGGGACTGTTTGATCTGAAGAATCGGAAGTGAGATATCCAAGGCATGTGCCCTCGTGAGTTATGATGATCTTTCTCTCCTATTCGTGGGACCATATGAAAGCGTTTGGTCCACTATGTAATGTTTTGGTGTAAGTTTCTGATGTTTTTTTTTTGGTATTATAGAAAAATGAAAATACAGTTTAAAATTGTCGTGAAATGACTTCTACCAAGACTCGCATTATATACGCTGTTGACATCAATTTGTTATTACTGACATCGCACAACATTAGATTGCACGACACAAAATAACTGACGTCCGAATCTTGCACGGCGGTTTTAAACTGTCGTGTAATGCAGTATTTGTTCGAGCTAGTAAACTGAATTGCAATTCCACAATTATTAGTTTGAGTAGTGTGATTTCATTTATAATCAGAGACTTTATACATATAACTTATTTTCAGATAATTAGATCGATTATAAATGTGAGAGTTTAAGTCATATTTTATTTTCGTATACCGAAATACAAATAAGATAAATAGTACGATACATGTACATTAGGACAAAAAAGGCTTTTAGAAGCGACAAAAATCGCTTCTAAATGCCAAAAAATTGTGTAATTTGTATAAGGTTTAATAATATAAAGTGAAGATAATCTAAACATTTGGTTACAATTATGTAGCTCTATTATACGGTTTTAGCAAATTATGTTTCGGTAACTCGAACTTTTCTTCTTATTTGGATGGGTCTGCTTACCAATTGACCTAACTCACATTAACTATAGTTATTTACATACTTTGATACTATGAAACAAACTTATTTTCAACTTTCATTCCAATGTCGTTATTTGACTTTGTAATAGTGACACATGACGATTTCTCAAGTTGCTTCTGTTGAGATTTATGCCCACAAATAAGACTTGAGATATAAAAAGACAATTGTATTCTTTTACTCAAAATTAAATATTTATTCTTATTTATTTTTGTGTTTATTCATATATATCTATGCCCCGAAAGAAGGTTCAAGTACAAATTTAACAAGATACCTCTGCTTAATTAGTTTAAACTAAATAGTTTGCAATCTAAGGATCCACAGGGCAATCGTATCCGATTAATGATTGTTTTGATCAAATCACCAATATTGTATCTTGTGATATAGAGAGTTGTGACTCTGTAATTTATTCTTAATGTCTTAATAAAGACATTGAAGAAGACCTTTGAAGTTCGAGGTAAAATTGTTATATTAGTCGAAACTTCAAAATAACATATGAGAGGTATTTTCGTAATTAACTAAATCATGAAATGAATACATATTTGTTTGTAACACTTTATGACATTTGATTAGTCAATGAGCAATGTCTCAATAATGTTTCATAGACCCGACGATTGATGTCATAATTTTGTCTCGTTGAATTATGTGATTCACATATATGAAATATGTGTTGTAATGATGATACGACATCAGTATCACACCATGGTTTATTCTTTGAGGTGAGAGCAAATGAACCGGGCCTGATATTCAATGAATAAAATATTCTCTGAATAAAACACGTGACATGTTGTGATATCTCATTTAATGTTTTTCTCGTTCACAAATAATAAAGAATTTGGTGAAATAATAATTTAGGGGCTAAAACGGTAATTTTACATCCCTCTTAGTTAATGATACACACAAAGGGTATCGTGAAATATACCGTGTACCGTGTGAAGAATAGTTGCATTACATCAAATAGAAATTTAAACACATATGAACTTAGAGATATTTATTATTGGTTCTTTAGTGGAATCGACCAATATTAAGAAATAAAAGTCAGTAAAAGTTTATGATCTTTTGTGTCCAGACTTTATTCTAAAGTTTCGTTCATGTGGGTCGATGAAGTCTCAACGTTAGACTTTCAGACGAGATTTCGATGAACAAAATAAGTATTAAAAATATGTAAAGATGATTTGTTGAAATCATATTCTAAGTTCAATTATTGAATTGGAATATTTTTAAGTACTAAATTGATTTGATAGTTTTCTCATTGAATGTGGAACAGGATTCTCTAAAAAGCCAATAAATAGCGCCCACTTGGAGACTAGACTTTGTGATTTACACTATGGTAATTATTTATCTCGTTATTAAATAAATAAATAATTATTTCATTCACTTTTATTTAATAAATCAAGTTGTATAATTATATAGATAATAATACAATTTTCAGATTTAAATAAAGGTAGAGAGAATTAATTCCCTAATTCCTATTGGTTAATCTAATATGGCGAGGATTGATGATGTGTCATCATCTCCAACGATATATTATGAGAATCAATGAAATATTCTAATTTAATCCATGATAATATCTAAAAGGAAAATAGCATGCATTATCTTAGGAATAATTTGAAGATATATGGCCGGCTACTCTGGGAGAGGGAAATGGTTTAATATTGCCTCAAATTTTGGAAAGAGATTAATGTGCTAATATTTGATATTAATTGAACCTAAACTCATTCCCTCTATTATAAATAGGACACACTTCTCCTCTATTTTTGACCTAGTTTGGCCGAACCCCACATAGGGAGAAAGTGAGAATCGTTCTTCATCGTGTCTTTATTTTTAGAGAGAATACCTTCTTCCATTTGTCAATTTTTGATAGAGAAACACAAGAGGTTAAAGTTCCTACTTGTTTCTCTTCTCGTTCATAAAGAGCGGACCCTCTTAATCTCACTAAACCTCGACGGTCTTAGCGTTTAATCCATCATGGTTGTTTGATCAGAGACGGAGGGACGACTCTCGGCCATTGGGGATGCGGGATCTTGAAGATTGAAGACGGAAGGACGACTCGTGAAGATGGCGACGACAACCGTAAGTCCTTCTGAAATTCTATCTATTTTAATTCTATAATAAGTTATATGAATTTGAACTTGTAGAATTGTGTGTTTGCATGGTTATGATATTTTTCCATGGATGTTTTGATTTTAGCGTCATGATTATTTAATAGTAATGTGTTTTTCATATTAAATGAAATTTTGAAATTCTGCCATAATATGTTATGTTCATTATTTATATATTAAATTGTTAATATATTTTCAACAAATGGTGTCAGAGCCATAATTGGCGTTAAAAACGACTTGTAAAAAATATTTTTACTTAGAATCTTTATGCATGCGATTATGTGAGCGAGTAAGTGTTGGCGTTTTTGTATGCATATATTATTGAATATGTGAATGTGTGTGTGAATGGATTCTTTTCTAAATGGTCCTAGGATTGTTTTCGGTTATCGGCCCGGTTTTATTTTTATTTTTTTTAGAAAATTGTGAGCCTCAAATTTTAGAGGACATAAAATCACATAATTGTTTTTTTTTCCTGGGAGGACAAGAAGAAGGAGGCAGCGTATCCGGGCATGGCCGCGTGTTTTGAACGCGCGTGAGCTAGCCCAGATCGACATACACCTGGGTATGGCCGTGTGCCTTGGACACACGAGTGCTAGCCCGTGTCGGCCCCGTCGATCAAAATTTGGAAATTGTTTCCGAATTTTTTTTTTTTAAATCTTGAATAATTAAATTGCGCTTATATTATTTTTGAAATAATAAATGCTAGGATTTATGCGCTTATATCGGAAAAAAATCAGAAGAAAAACTGAGTTAAGGGTATTTTGTCAAAAAAGAAGTCCAAGTCCAATTGAGATAAAAATGAAATATTGGGTCTAGTTTCCATATTTCAAACTAAATAGAGTCAGATTAAGAAGTTTCTCTTCCGAAAAGTCTCTAAGATACATTGATGTGATTATGTACCTAATAAAATTGGTGTGCTTTTACAATTTAGTTTTGCCAAAAGTGTGGGTCCGTACGTGTGTGGTGTTTATGAGCTTCATTGGAGCCCACGGTAAAGTGGATCAAAATGGCAAAATGGCTATGTTTATTGGTTTTGTTGAGTTATTACTTAGTTACTGAATCTGAGAGTGGCGTTTCGCCATTGAAGAGGTCGAGATTCAATAAAGCCACAATTAAAGAGATCAATCGGAAAGGACCGTATTTGGGCCTTATCACTGTTTATCCACCTGAAGAGAACGCCTTCTTTGCTTCCAACGCATTCAAAGCTGATTCCGTAAACCCTTTCGTTGACCTCTCAGGTAACAAACACTTTCCTCTATAAATGGATCTCAATTTATTTTTCCGGTTTCCCTGAAATCACAATGCATTATATATATATATATTCAATCACTGATCGGTTTATTCTTTCAAACCCTGTAAAAACGTCAGTTGAGAATGAGTATAATTTTTCCAGTAAATACTGTTACCCCTACTAACGAAAAAGTCAAATCACATTTATTTGTCTGTTTCTCAATATTACACCACCAAAACGACATGAAATATTGATCTTATTTATTTCGCTCCTATATTGTAGGAAGACGATTCAGAGTGGGAAGCGTTTCTGGGAAGAGAGTCATCTATGTACGATGCGGAGTTGGATTGGTAAGATTACTCTCTGTAACTTTTTTTTTTTAAAACTTAAAATAGCAATTCCTAATTTTCGGGTACAAAGAAAAAACATGCGATGTCTCAGTTAAAATTGACTATTTGAGATGTGGTAGATTATATTCACTCGGATTAACTAAAACGCATGGCCTAATAAAAAGCAATCCTGAAGTATAATAAACGCCAATAAAAGAACCGTAACTAGACCCATACTCATATGTCATACATATGCAGTATGGCATTTTTTTTTTTTTAAAATTCAGGGGACAGCTACATTGTGTTTTTATACAAATTTTGTTTTTATATAATAACGCACCGACGATATATCATTGAGATTTCAGCTACCTGTCTGTAAGAAAGATATCATCGAGATGCATTAGAATAAAATAATAGTTTTTTTATTATAAAATAATCGTTAATTGATTCTATACGATATGGATTGTCCTCCATTCCACCGGTATTGTAGTAGAAATTAGATGTCCCTGCCTCTCCGAATAAATGCAGTTTATTTTCTGTTTACACTCCTTAATTATTATTATTATTATTTGAACAAATCAACGTCAGATTAAATTGCAAAGTCATGACGCAAAACCTGAACACATACATTTATTTATTTTATTTGAACTCTGGTACTTATGTATATATATATATATATATATATATATATATATATATATATATATTTCTAAATTACCATGTAAAACTTGGATGTTGTATATTGCCGGTTTTTTTTATTTGTTAAAGAAGATAACCATTTTAGATGATTTTTATTATTTGTTTTCAAAATTGTGTCATTCATGAGGTTTCCAGAAAAAAATGAATATCAATTTCTTTTTATTTTCACTCAAAATTCCCGCTATTTCATAATAGCTATTTATAGTTACTTTTTTAGCATTTATTTTCACACTCTAATCCAGGGATAATAATGACTATTTATTCTGATTTATTTTAATTTATGACTAAAAACCAAAAAACTCTATGACTATATTGTAATTTCTATGTTTCTAATAGCTATATAACTACTTTTATATATATATATATATATATATATATATATATATATATATATATATATTAAACAGTGAATTATTGGATATCAAGCTAATAACAGAGGAGAGAGGAAATGGTATTGTTCGGTGTACAAATCAATACACTGCTTCATTAATTATTCCATGATTATAGCAAAAGTATTTATAAAGCAAAGGATGTAAATACACACTTGTAAGGTACATGTGTTAGCTCACAATAGGGTGAGTCTATAACATAAAAGACATCATGTAAAAGGCACGTGTAGTAGTGTTATTGGATGCCCGAAAACGTTAACATGAGTAGTCTTCTTCACATGTTCCCGTGAATTGGACATGGCTGGAGCACAGCGTCGCCAAGATTCAGACGACCGCACAAATTGTAGAAGCGAGCTTCTGGGAGTGGCTAGCTGAATATATCAGCCAACTGTTCATCTGTGGGATTGTAGCGAACCTCCATAGCCTTGGCGGTGACCAAATCGTGAATGTAATGGACGTAAACCTTGATATGTTTCATTCGAGCATGAAACACGGGGTTAGAGGCCAACCCGGATCGAGATTATTAGAGCAGCCGGAGACGCGAGCGGCACGAGCAATTTATTCAGGATAGACTTCAACAAGACGAGCTTCGTGGAGGTCTGTGCAAGAGATCGGTATTCTGACTCAGTACTAGAACGAGAAACCACCTTCTATTTGCGAGCAGACCATGTGATTAGGTTATTACCGAGCAGAACTACGTACCCTGTAGTCCGCATCGTCAAAATAGCTAGCGTAGTCCGCATAAAAAAAGAGCCTTAATCACAAGACGAGGCACAAGTGTGAAGTGAAAACCATATTGCAGAGTCCCTTTAACACAACGCAAAACTCTCTTACACGCACGCCAATGAGATTCACGAGGCGACTGAAGGTACTAACTTAACTTATTGACGGCGAAGACGATATTGGCCGTGTCAAGGTCAAATACCGTAGGCCGCCGATGATCAATCTGTAAGGCGTAGGATGGGATAGAACCTTCGTGCCATCATCGGAGACCAAGTTCTTAGGCGAAACCATGGGAGTCGGGCAAGGTTTTGCATCCACACGATTTGTCCTGACCAGCAGATCATACGCATATTTTGATTAAGTCAACTTAAAACCATATTCACCATGTTGAGATTGGAAGCCAAGGAAGTTGATGGAAGACCCAAGAGAACCCAGCAACTTAAACGCAAAGTATAAATTCAAATAAAACATAGCCCGGTGGATCTCAGACTGATGACTCCCGGTAATCAAAATATCACCGACATAGACAACTCGATAAAGTTAACCTAGATCGATAATAGAACAAGGAAGTGTCATCACAACTGTTCTTAGAACTCCATCGGACCAAGAAAGCAAGGATTTTATGATACCATGCACGAGGGCCTTGACGCAGGCCATACAACGACTTCATTAATCAACATACATGATTTGGTGAGGCAGCATCAACGAAGCCTTTGGTTTGACGCGTGAATACATTTTCTTGCAGATCTCCATTAAGGAAGACGTTATTCACGTCAATTTGTTAGACATCCCAACCATAAGTGACTTCCGAAGTTAAGAAAACGCGTAAAGTAGATTGTTTCATAACCTGGCTAAAAGTTTAAATACAATCCAAACCTTGAACCTGTTGAAAGCCTTTCGCAACGAAACGAGCCTTCAAGCGACAAATTGAACCATTTGGCATATATTTCATAGTGAACACCCACCGTTTGTCCAAAATTTTTGCAATCTCATGAGCTGGGACAAGC
Organism: Urtica urens; assembly: GCA_958296335.1. Taxonomy (NCBI): domain Eukaryota; kingdom Viridiplantae; phylum Streptophyta; class Magnoliopsida; order Rosales; family Urticaceae; genus Urtica; species Urtica urens. The sequence continues at coordinate 17,028,517 of OY282530.1, read as the reverse complement.
TCCCATGTAGTATTAGCGTGAAGGGCAAAGATCTTATCCCTCATGGCAACAAGCCAGTTTGGTTCAGATAGAGTAGTGATAGTGCTAAGAGGTGCAAACACATGATGAGCTTGGATTGGGGACATGGGAAGGGTAGCTGTCAATGCCTTAGACTTGAAGGTAGATGCTTGGGCCTTAGTAGTCATTTTCTAAGTAGAGAGTGAAGATGATCAAAACATGGATGGGACATATAGGTCAAGATTGGTCAGGGCTAGATATTTTTGGGCCATGGATAATAGGTCTTAAAGAAGGACTGGGTGATGGCTGAGTCAGTGGGTCGTGAACAAGGTCAGGTTGAGGCTGGTTTATTTGAGAGTTAAAGGTTGTGAGGATGTGTTGATAATGGAACATATTGGCAAAGAACTACACGATTGACCTGGGATGTCTGTTGACTAAATATGTGGCTGTAAAAACAGCATGCATACCACAAATCAAGCGGTAAACAATTATCAGCACGCAACATAATGCCCAGTTCAACCTCAGGAAGTGGCATAGGGGTTGTTCTACAATAAATGGACATCTACTCGCCTTCTTCAGCCGCAAGCTTACTGACAGACACCACAAGCTCGCGACTTATGAAAGAGATCTCATCGGGTTGGCCAAGGCGGTCACCCACTGGATTCCTTACTTATGGGGACACAAGTTTTTGATCGAGACAAACCACTACATCCTCAAGTTCCTCCTGGAACCGCGCCTTACGACATCACCACAAAAGCATTGGGTCAGCAAGCTGATGGGATTTGATTTCACTATGGAGTACCGGCAAGGAACAATGAACAAAGTAGCCGAAGCAATATCACGGAGAGAAAAGGACGATTCGAACTCGAATAAGCACCGCTCTTGGCACTTTCGCATGGCTCGTACATGCATCTTCTAGAACTTACAAAAGGAGATCGAGACCAACGAGGCGCGAAGTTTACTTTGAGACCGCATTATCCGTGGGGAGGAAGGAGCCGACTGGGCGGTCCGTGATGGCCTGATCATTTACCGCGAGCGCGCATATCTTGCCGCCACTTCCGTGTTAGTAGTCACAATTGTAGCGAATTTCCACAACTCCGCGCACGAGGGAGTACAAAAGACTATGGAGCGAATCTGACATGACTTCTATTGGAAATGGTGGAAGAAGACTATACAAAAGTTTGTACAAAACTGTCAAGTGTGCCAGAAATACAAGTGGGAGACCCGACAGCCCGTCGGGCTTCTCCAACCGCTTCCAATTTCGACAACGATTTGGGCCCACATCTCAATGGAATTCGTGGAAGCGCTCCCAAAGGCAGCCGGGAAATCTGTCATTCTCGTGGTGGTCGATAGCTTTTCAAAGTACGCACACTTTATACCATTAGCATATCCTTATACTGCTCAGACCGTCGCCAACGCCTTCTTCAACAACGTTTTTTGGCTCCACGGACTTCTAGAATCAATCGTCGCTGACCGCGACCCCGTCTTTAGGAGTCGTTTATGGTAAGAACTCCATCGGCTATCTCGCACAAAGTTAGCATTCTCCACGGCTACCACCCCTTGTCTAATGGCCAAACCGAAGTAGTCAACTGCACCCTCGAGATGATACAGCCTGAGATTTTGATCTCGTGACGGGAGCCGTTATTAAAGTAATTTTGTAATTAAAAATAGTTTGAGTCTTTCGCTAACCCTAATCCCCCTTCTTGAGAGAGATTAAAGTTAATTTACGTTCAACATTAAATAAAAAAATTTGTAAGTCTTCAGATTCATGAGTCCTGACACGATCTTCTGAAACTATTGTTGTAGTCGAAGGCTCAGCCACTGATTTATTCTTGACATTTTAATATGTATAAATCATCCTTGAGGTCTCCCGCGAGAAGAACCTCCTCATTGTCGAGTCTTTAAGACAACAATAAGTCGAGTTAAATTTAGCGATCAAGTCATTATCTTGAGTTATTTTTGCTGCACTGACCATATTTTTCTTATTCTTTGGTACACGTAATATTTTCTTCATAAACAGGTTTCTATTCTTAGAGTGAATCACAATTTTTTCTAACGTGAGATATGGACAACGAGTGACCATTACCGACTGTCAATTTTCCTTTGCCAGTGTAGTTGTTGACCATAGATAGGTTTGAGAGTTTGAGGTTATGTGGCTCATAGCACCACTGTCGATGTACCAGGATGGTTCGTCTGCAACAATGTTGGTAACGATCAGTGCCGATGGAGATTTAGCATGAGTGGGTTGGCTTGGTGTCAAATTTTCTAGCACCTGAAAGTTCTAATCAGAAAGAAACCAACACGCCGAGGAAAAATGGCCAGATTTGGTGCAGATCTGACATTACTGGAAATCTATTTTCTCTCGCACCTTGTCCTCTATTGCCTCTAGATCCACGACCTTGATTCTGTTGAAAACCGTGTCCACGAGATTTGTTCTCAACAAGATTTTCTGATGCATGAGTTAGATTTAAACCCAACATGAAGTTTTGTTGATCCAAACGAGTCTCATGGCAATGAAGTAAGAGTTGTGCCTCAGCCAAATCAATAACCTCAGGTCGAGCAATTAGAATTGCTACCACAAAATTATAATTGGAGTTCAGACCACCAAGGACTTACAACAACAGTTCATCGTCATTTAATGTCTGAACTACAGTGCCAAGGTTGTTGGCAATTACTTGAACTTTCAAGATATACTCGCTGATGGTCAGCGAGCTCTTCTTATTGGTTTGGAGCTGAACCTGGAGTTGGAGAAGTTGTGCCTTTGAGCTACCCGTGAATAACAGAAGTAAGGCAAACCAGATCTAAGCTGAGCTAACAGATCTTGAGATATATCTGAGCATAGACTCAAACACTGACATCATAAACCATGACATTATTGCTTGGTCTATGCGGATCGAGAGTGAATAATTTGGGTCAGGTCTACTCTGAATGGCAGTGACGCTCTCTCTAGTCGTTCTGCTCTTTGTAGGTGTGGTTTCTTCGACCTTCATGAACTGTGACAGCGCCAGCCTTGTTCCGTCGAGGAAAATTTTTGAGATCGTGCGTGCGTATAGCTGCAAGCACTTGAGATCTCCAAAAGGAAAGATTATCTCGGTTGAGTTTTAGGGTTGTGGAGATGGGGAAGAGTGGGAAGAGTGTCACAAGACTGGCCACTAGCGCTTGTCAGAAGATACGATACCAAGTGAATTAATGGAGATGAATCGAATAATAGAGAAAAAAAAGAAAGGGTATTGTTCGTCAGTGTACGAATCATTACATGTCTTTAATTATTCAATGATTATGGTAAAAGTATTTATAAATCTCGTGTTAGCTTACAATAGGGTGAGCCTATAACAAAAAGGACAACATGTAAAAAACACGTGTAGCAGTGTTATTGGATGCCCGAAAATGCTGACATGGACAGTGCTCTTTGCATGAACAAATCATACCCAAATTTATTTGCAATGGACAGTGCTCTTTGCATGAACAAATCATACCCAAATTTATTTGCAATGTCTTGACGCGAAACTTAAAATAAAAAAAAAAAATATTTATACTATATATTATGAAGAAATAGTCATAGAAGAACTACTACCTTACCTTGGATAAGTAATTACGTGAGATAGTTACTCAGGATCATACGTGAAGCTGTACAAAATTGAACAAATATGTGCGTTTTTTTTTTCACGCAACAAATATGTGTTAGAGTTTAAATATTTGAACATCACGTCATTGTTACATACTTACCCTTATTTCCGACTATAATTGTAATGTAAAATGCACACAGTTTTCATTATATAGACAAAAAACGGACTCATTACCCATTTTTATGTTTAGTGTTTAAAATATCAAAAATTTCTCTAAATAACACTAGTAAACAATGATATTGTTAATTGGCCATACTTTTTTTAATGTTTAAGAAATAGCTTTTTTAAGTGATGTGGCATTTTTTGAAGATTTGCTTTTGCAATAATGACCTCTCCTTCAATGTGTTCGGTTGATTTGCTTTTTGTATAATTTATAATTGTTTAAAACTGTCGGTTTATTTGTATCTTTTAAGATATAACCATCTTTTTTTCATTAATTGTTATTTTCTTATTCCGAATTATGAGGCAAATTGGTTTGTTGATATTCTTTTGCGAAATTGCGGTTATAATTATAGATTTTTGTTTGATTTTCAATTTTTTAAAATTTTAAGTGTAATTTTGACGATGTTTCGACTGTCAACTCAATTTTTTTGCGTTTATTTCATATGGAACTTAATTGTATTCAGCTCTTAATAAACTTTATTAACGGTTTGTGTTTCATTTTTATATTTTTAAACTTATTTTATTACTATTTAACTTTTTCTTTAATTTCAACGGCCCCAGTAAAAAATTTTAAATTTGTTCTTGTTCTTATTTTTTTTACTTTCCTGAGATATCTTTGAGTTTGGTATGACGTGTTAATGCTGATTTATTTTTCGTTTCTATCTTCCGTTTTAATGGGAAGTTATAACCGCAGTTACTTGGCAGTAGTGGTTTTTTTTTTTAATTTTTTCTTTTGTCGCTATTTTCAGGGGTAGTATAGTGTGTTAAATTGGTTATATCGGTTTATTGCAATTAGCCAAATTTTACAAAACGTTTTCTATTTAGCAATTTTTATGTTTCAAAAAGATATATTACTACTTATCCCTTAAAATATCCAGTATTTTGTAATTTTTTGTAAATACACACTCTGTTTTGTTTACACGAACATTGGTTTTAAACTACCATAATCTCGCAGTAAACAATTTCAAATTCAAGTCAAAATAGTCCAAATAATTCTGTAAATAATTTGAGATGAGTATTTACACAAAATTTACAAAATGTTAGATATTTTGAAATTAGTCCAAGTTTGTATAGTTATATGTTTTCCATATTTGTTAGACGTTAAATCTTCCTCCATTGACCATTCTTTGTACCTGACGCTATTATTTTACCGCCAGATGTCTGAATACAACGATATACCAAATCTTTTAAAAAAAAAAGATCAAAAGGGAAAAGAATTAGATAAGATTCAAAGAGGTGAAAAAATAAAAATTAATTTTGGGATGGGCACGACAGATAAACGCAGTGGCAACGACACAGCAAATGGTGGACAAGTTCAACATTCGTGGATTCCTTCATTTTGGGATCGCTGGAAATCTCAACAATTCCATGTCTATCGCAGATGTTACCATTCCTTCCCATTTTATCCACACTGGCATCTGGGATTGGCTGGTATATATTCTCTATATTATTATCACTACTAATATTGATGATTTAGATCAGAATTAGTTTATACGATTTAGTATCATTGGCAGAACCCAAATGGGACGGTGGATAGTAGTGACATTGCAGGGTTGGAGGTAAAAGAGTATGGTATGCCAAAAGGAGGTGAAAATGGATTGGGACATATTGGGTTCAATTTTGAGAGACTCTACTCCGAATGCGGCGAACCAAACAATCCTCAGCCACTTGTTTGGGCTAAGGTCGACCAAAACTGGCTTACCATCGCTTCCAAATTACAGGTCAGATCACTTACTATCTAATAGTTTTGTAGCTATACTTTACTTATTCAAGGAATAAAAAAAGGTCTTATATTTCAAGCTTATAGTTACTTTTGTGTCTTACTTATTATCCATAGGCATCTCGTAAAATTCACATGTAAGTATAATTTAAGACAGCTAAACTTGTATTTTTTACTTTTAGTTAAATTATTATCCCAGTAATAATTGACCATGCATGAGTTTAAAATGTGCAATGCATCATTATATTTAATACGGTCTTTTAGCTATATACTCGTGTTTATTAATTTCAAAATACTCAACGTTTTGTAAATTTTGTGTAAATACCCACATTAAATTGTTTACACAATTATTTGGACTATTTTGACCCGAATTTGTAATTGTTTACAAAAGTTGCAAGATACTAGTTTGGACCTAATATTCGTGTAAATAAAACTGGATGGGTATTTAAAAAATATTTACAAACGTTTGTTTTGAAAACACTAAACATAAAAATGCGTAAAGAGCTATTTTTTTTGTTAAATATATGAGCGGAATTTTTAGAATTAACGAGTAGTCCCTAGAAACAATTTTATAGCCTTTTATTCATAATATACATAGTGATTCTACGTCTTTCTTTATTTAACATAGTATTTTTCGTGATAATAATTTCTTTTATCTGGGTGGAACTACAGGATATGAAGTTGCAACAGTGTGTTAACGCCAGTTATTGTCTGGAAAAGAAGCCAAAGGTAATGGTGGGGCTTAAGGGCTCAACTGCAGATATTTTCGTTGACAATGCAGCTTTCAGAGACTTCCTTTTCAACACTTTCCATGTTTCCTCTGCGGACATGGAAAGTTATGCTGTAGTAATGGTATGTATGCTTTAACTTTACCTTAAAAAATAGATAAACAGCCAATTAAAATTTTTGTAATTGCTATATACTAAACATTGCGTGAATATTAATAAAATAGTCGTAAATATATATGGCATAGCTTAATATATGAAAATGTTTATTTACCTAAGATTTAGGTCTGCATATATGAAATTAGGATAGTCTATTGATACTCTATTGGTAATATCACACAATCTACAGTTAGAATGTCGTGGATTCGAACCACATCTGTAGCGAAATTGCCTTAAAGAAAAAAAATATATATATATATATATATATATATATTACTAAATAGATAAAATTTCCTAAATTTGAAGTAAATAATCATTTTCATATATATATATATACACATATATATATATATGTGTATATATATATATATACATATATATATATATATACACATATATATATATATATATGTGTATATATATATATATATATATGAAAATGATTATTTACTTCAAATTTAGGAAATTTTATCTATTTAGTAACGCCAAACTGTAAAATGAGAATATATATACCAGATGGATTTAGTTTGAAGTTATATGTATGTTTAACTAGTACTTATACTTAGTTTATTACTAATTTACTAAAACTAAGATAATTTTATTAGGTATTTTAAGCTGAATAGTAAACTTATGGATTTTATTAGACTGCTTTAGCCGGCCATACGTTGCGTGACACTTTGTTTATTAATTGAGTACAACTTCTCAACCTTTCTCTTCCTGAATAAGTTCCTGGTTATTTTATCGTTAACTGGACGTGCTTCATCATAAACCAGACATGCTTATCAAATGGGTACCCGGTGATAGTAATAAGAGGTCTATCAGACATCGCCGGAAAGCAAGAAGGAGTTAACGCCATCGACATTTACGGAAGCCTCGCAGCTGCCAATACCGTTGATTGTGTTATTCGATTCTTGGCGGAATTGCCAGATTTGAATAATCATTATTTGTAATGTTTAAATTTCGTACCTCAAACACCATTTCAGTTTCGATGTCCTAATTTAATCTTTAATAAAAAGTTCATTGTTGATCTCAGCTATGGGCCATTTCATTCCGTGAATGTAATAAAGGGAATTAACATGGAATTAATATTCTTTGATATTGGTTCATATATGGAACTAATAATCTTTGATTATGGTTCATATCTGGAACTAATTTGGCCTTCATTTTGAGCTGTAGGGTCTAACTTATTGACAAATTTGAGCTGTAGGCAACGAAGTCTCGGGATCATAAAATTTGACGGGATAAATTATGGCGCTTACATGTTTATATATTGTAGAAATCTCTTACGATAGAAAGCTTATCAATTTCTGAGAACGAAGCTATAAAAGAGCATCTTTATTAAGGAATAACAAAATATATTTATCACTTATTTATAAATTTCATATGTCTACACTAAAACATATTTAACATAAATTCATCTATAATGATAAATTAGAATATTTGTATCCACATATTAATAATAATGTTGATTCATCATCACTTATTAATAACAATATAAAATTTATGTACGTGACACATATCAATAAGTCTCATTTATTTTACTTAACAATTTAGCTCTATAAATTCTTTTTTATCTACTAACAAGTCTTGCACTATTATTATCAACAATAAATTGGCGAAATGGCCCTCCTTTACTTGAAAATGACCAATGTTTCGTAAAACTTCTGTAAATGGATATGGTGCTTACAAGTCAAGTTAATTTACCTATTTGTTTTATCCGAACGATTTATTTAAAATTTGAATTTGTTAGTTAAATTTTCGTATTAAAATTTTGAATTAATATCCAATAAACTAAATTTTTTGGAGGTTTGTTGGTAATAATTTTATTTGTTCCAACTAATGCAAGATTCTATAAAAATGGAAAGTAATTATTTATCTTATCACGTAAATTGTTCTGTCATTAATTAATTTTATCTCAAACATATTTGGCTGTCATTCTTTAAGATTAATAAAACATTTCGGGAAATTAATTTAGCCGGCCTATTACTTCCCTTTCTTCATCACCTCCAAGTTTTCTTATATCATAAACAGCCCCATTTTTTTTTAAGATCAGACATATTTCTGGAAAACATATATCAATTTATCATTATCAACAATTTTACCTACAATTTACTCGCATCATGGAATTGTTTGTTGTAGAGTGTTCATCTTTACAAGACTCATGTTAGTTTATTTTTCATCTTCACATAACTGTTTGTTTCTATTCTGTTTATACGAATATCCCTTTTCTTGGTAGTTTAATTGTTTGAACGTCAATGTTATCAAGCACGACAAGATGATAATATTGATGTCAAATAGTATAAAGATTCTGATATAATATTATACGATGATTCGAATTTGAAAACTTTCCAATGAACATTTAGTTGAACGTAAATAATGTTTTTACTCGCAAATGAGCTCTTCAAAATGCTCTTCTTATGTTAGCGGTTAGAAACGATTTTGAATTTGTGACTGCGAAATCTAATACAACAAGATACATGGTCCAATGCAACGATTTACAATATTTATGGAAGTTATATGCGTTAGTATGCCCTAAGTCTGGAATGTGGGTTATAAGAAATATTTCGAAAGAGCATTCTTGTTATGGTAAATCTGTTATCCATAAGAATAAAAATGCATCTTCAAAGCTTATTATTAGTAAATGTGTAAAATATAATTATAGGAGTTCACTAGAGAGCGGGATTAAGCCGACGAGTGCAGATGAAATTATACAAACTCGTTTCAAAGTTGAAGTTTCTTAATATTGAGCGAGGAAGGGTCGTTAAAAAATACCTTGAAAGACCTTCGTGGTGTTTTTGATATGTAATACAGTCACTTACCTATTATTGTTGATATCATTTTCCAAAAACAAATTTGGGTAAATTATTACCAAACCAAATCGGTTAGTTATCATACAATTTGTTGTTGATGAAATTTGGACAACGTTACAAGACTTTGGTGGTCAGATCCCCGCTTGGGCGAGTGACCCTCGTTTCAGCTTGCGTGTGTAAGATAATGTGTTTCGAATTGTCTCTGAGCTATCGTGGGGAATTCGAGTTCTTATACTACCCGAGATAGATGAAGATACGCTAAGTATGAAGGAAAAACAGAGTGGATCCTACGTTTATCTCTTTGATGCTCAACATTAGTAGGATGTGGGTGGACTTTAGGGATAAACGTGAATTAACAAAGTTTGTACTTTTGGAGGCCGGTCCGTCTAGGCCTTGCAGGGGAAAAGGGTCGGTCGGCCTATGTCTTGAACGGTCGAGTAGGGCCTCTAGGGCATGCCAGGAAGGAGGCCGGCATGTTTAGGTGAGGTTAGGCAAGTGGCATGCCAGACTATGTATCCTAGGATCTTGGGAGGCACTCGTGTGTCGCTTGGTAAGAGTCGGCCGACCTGGGCAAGGCCAGGCATGTGGCTGGCTGGCCTGGGCTTGCTAGGGCAAGAGACCGACCGCATGCGCCTTATAGGCACCATATGGGCTAGTCGGACCATACTCATCATGTGGCTCGACGACGCACCTTTCGAGGGGTCTTTTTGGCGCTTCGACAAGCTGTTTACGGACCGATGAGAATCAAAGCGATAACATTAGCCCCCAAGTTTGGTTTGAATGATCGCTTAAATCAAAACTCAAGATGACTCTTCCGTTGTAGCGGGCCACTTAGGTGACGACTTAAGATGCTCTAGTGGGCCTTCATTTTGCGAAAGTGCAAATATTAAAGTATTTTTATATTTTTATTTTTTGTCACGCGTCATTAGCTCCTCATCTCCTTGATCAAGTGGTGGGTCCATTGACGATTTTATTTCTTCTTTGTTGGATACAACACACACCACAAATACATTCGACGAATCTTCTTCTTTTTTCCCTTTTCCATACACCAAGTCTCTCTCGAGAACATCCCTTTGCCTTCATATTTTTGGCGCCGAGTTGAACAACTTGTGTTATTGGTTGGACAGAGACGAAGGCGCGAAGGCCGAAAGTGATTCGATGGTGATAAGAAAGTTGGTGATGACAATCTCGGGCAACCTCCCTGGTCGAGACAACGACGTTGACGGTAATCTGCATGCAGTGGGGAGCTCTTGGAGGTAAGACAATCATGAATGGCTAGGGAGATAGCGTGGGTCACTCGGAGGAGTCATCGGCCTGCGCGGAGCTCTCGGCGGGGCTGTTTACGTTGTCTCCTCCCTGGGACGGTGCGAGAGGTCCTCCCCCGAGGTGTCGCGCGGGTCTGGCCGCGCTTTGAGCAGAGGCACGTCTTTTCCAGTGGAGGACAGTTGTACGGAGGCTGAGGGGTTGTCCTTGGGGCTTGCCTGCTTCATAGGACGTGCATGAGGTGCTATCGCGCCAGGGTAGACAGGTTTTGCCCGACGTTTAATCCAAATGTAGTAGTGGAGTCTCAACAAAATGACTAAATATAGAACTATATCAAGATATGACATTGAACTGAAAATAGACTTTGATAAGAATATAACAAATCTCCAATCATATTCAAGAATGCTAAGTCATCATACTCTCGGGATTAGTTCATGGGAATCGCATAAAATAAATAATAAACTTCACAACAATCAACACAAAACAAAGCATACTACTAAAAAAATTGGATTCTAAAATGATTATTTAAAGTTGTAAAAAGCTCCCACAATGATTATTTAGCGTTGTGGTAACTTGGTTGTAGATACTCCCACAATGTTTAGATATCCGTTGTGGGAGCCTTGACTTTCACAACGCTTAATATTCATTGTGGGAGAAGTGACTTCCCAACGCTTAGTATATGTTGTGGGATTTTTAACGTTCCATAATAATTACACATCCATTGTTGAAAAATTATGGAAAAATTGGTCCCATCCTTCGCGTCTACGTTAAAATTAAGCTACGGTGAGTTGTCCCACAACATTTCATATATTTGTTGTGGGAGAATCTCGCCGCGGCGGAAGTTATATGTAGCTGGGGCATACTAGAACCAGAAATAAGTCGCAGCTATGTACACTTCTAACCGCGGCGAGATTGTCCCACAGTGGATAACTTAAACGTTGTGGGAAATTCCGTCGCAACGGAATTTGTACGTCGCCACGGCGTATTATTCCAAGGATTTTTTTTAATTCTCACCGCAGCACTGTGTTACGCTCGCCGCGACGTGGTTTCTCAAAACGGATATTCTAGACATGGCCGCGGCGAGTCTCCCACAATGGATCTCCTATGCGTTGTGAGAGTTTAAACATTACTTAAAATCTTACAATGCATCAAGTAAACGTTTTAGGAATATTATTGGTCCCACAACGCTTGTTGGATCTGTTGTGGGATACCCTTATTGTGGCAAGATTTGTACGTCTCTGCGGCACGAATCCTACAACGGATCCAACACAAGCTCGCTCGGGTTTAGGTTTTGGATCTTGGAAATTTCGGTTCTTCGTGGGCCTTCGGACTTCCGTTGCCCAATCCTTATCTTTTTATTACAAAATTCACTTAAAAGATTTTTATTTCGCAGATAACATGTAAGTTACTTTGAGAATAAAAACAATATATGGCATACATGCAAACATCAATGACCTTTGGCTAGCCGGAGGTAGGTAGGCATTAAAGGACGTTTTTATGGCCGAAGGTAGACAACATTAAGGGTTATGGCCGGATTAAAGAATATTTAATCTCTCATTAAATGGCCATTGGGGGTGGACGTTTCATGGTGTAAACTCCACTTAGCTCACCTATAAAAGGAGTCTCTCCCTCCCATTCTAAACACACCTAAACAAACCGAGACAGCAAAGTGCTCTCTCATTCCTCTTCTTTCTCCCTCTCCGAAATTAGTTTTTTTTTTTTGTAATCCGGTAGAAGTTCGGTATTTGGTTCTAGTTCGCCAAAGACAATTCGAGTGGTGTTAGAATTATTTTGAAGTCGTTGTATCTCGGGAGACTTTCGCTCAACTTTTCCAGCACATTTGGAGGACAATAAAAAGTTTCAAAGAAACCGTCGAACGGGTCTTGACTATTTTCCAAATATGTATACAACTAGCGTCCTAAGATGATTGCTTGAGTTTGGTATAATTTTATAAGTTGTTGAAAATACGAATTTTATACACATAGACACGTTTGATATAGTAAGCAATTTCAAAATTGGATATTTAACACAATAAAAAATTAATTTTAAATATAAGAAGTTATTTTATAGATAAGAACCATACTCGTTGTAATTTTTTATGTATAAGAAAAATTCCAAGCGTTTACCAACCATATACAATTTATGAGGAGTGTTCATCAGGTCATTATCTTTGTTTGAGTAACACAAACATAAAATAAGATATTAATAATATATACATATAGTAGTAACAATGGTAATACCCTGGCCTTATAAAGATTGGTGTCTCCCATCATAATTCTTCACAACTCACAAGAGAACATTACACAGCCAGTTCTATTTCTTATCTCTCATATTTTTCTCTCGTATCATTTGGGATTTTCCTTGCCATAGTGTATACACACATATTATATCAAGATGATCATAGGTGGTATTGGAAAACTTCTGTCACCGATCAAAAACACGCAGGGAACGATGATCAAGGGGACGGTGATTCTGATGAAGAGCACGGTGCTTGACTTCAGCGACTTTGGTGCTTCCGTGTTTGACAATCTCAGCGAATTTCTCGACCAAGGAGTCTCTCTTCAGCTTGTCAGTGCTACTCATGCCGAATCTGGTAATATTGCTTTTCTACTCTTTAAGCTTTGATTAAGCATGACTTGGTTGAAGTAATAAATTTTATAATTTCATGTGTATCTTAAAGCTATACTATTATGATCGAAGCTACGTTGGTATATAATATTCATCTCAGTTCACTATTCAAGATGAATATATGTATAACTAGAACAACTTAGAGTAGAAGATTTCTATGTTAAAGTTAATGATTTCTGAGCCAGAAATTGTTGTGAGGGGATATATATGTAATAAAATTAAGTATTTAGGTAAGAAAACAAAATTTATATTTTATAAAAAGGACGTGTAAGTAAACTAAATTACTTTCAGGGGACATGTAAAAAAATCACACTCTAAACGGCAAAATAGTAAAGAAAGAATGGGGGTCTAGTCAACGGAATTTCTTGCACATTTTTTATAAATCTATATATAAATTTTAGAAGCTTTCAAGGTTTAAATATGCAATAATCTAAACAAAGTGAATGGAATTTTATTGCACATTTGTTTAAGCATTTCGTAAAGGAAGAAATACGTTTAACTACTTTATTAATATACTCATTTCAATTTACTATTTAACCACCTTTTATTATTATTATTAAAAAAATTACATTTTTTTTTCATAACTATTTCCGTTTCATATATGTTTGAGTAAACATATTATTAACATTCGTATTGCAGATTTTTTCAATATATAGCATACCTATAGTATTTCTCATTTATTTCATAACGTTTACCTTTTCGGAAATTATATAGATGATACTCTCGTAAAGGTTTGGGAATTAACCGGCTAGAGTCAATCGATCCTTAATTTATATCAATCAGTTGAACAATAGGAGAAAAATAACATTTAAAAGTGACAAAGATTAGTGATAACTAATGAAAATTAATGATAATATCACACTACTATTAAGTTCTAAAGTCACAAAAGCTTGTCTTAAAACAATGATAAGATAACTTGTAAGATAATGATATGAGTTAACCGTTGTAAGAACATCCAATATACGATACACTTACAGATTGTATATATGTTGACATAACAACTCTTGATTATTATTATTTTACAATAAAGAATAAACTAACAGGTGACCTCTTAAGAATCAGATGTATTAAAAGAAATTGGTTTAATATTTATCGTGCTAAGAACCACAGCAAAAAAAGCACTAATCTATTTTCGTAATCCTATGTTATATTAGAGTTGTTTGAAACTTTTTTTTCGTATTCATTAACAAGTGAAATAGAACATTGCTTAAGTGGACTTTGAAAACAGAAAAATATTAGTAGCACAAGTTATCAAGATTACTTTCATATTAAATAAAATAAACCAGCAAAACAGCAACGAATTAGTCCACATATAAATTCAGACCATAATTTAGACAGGTAAAAATATCAATCGGTCAAGCATTAAAAGCTTACAACATGGCAGTTTGCTAGAGAAAATCAAATGAATTTACGGAGAAACTAGCGATTATATTTTTATTATGTTGAAAAATCTGTTGTAGCTAGTCAATTTTTTTTTTAAAGATTTGTGTAGAATTTTATTTTCTAAGGAGAATACTCCACCAAGTCGGAGTAAATGAAATTACAGGAATCACTTAACTTAAATTACTTCAGTCTTGTGGACCATTCTCGCGATAAAAAAATGAACTTTTTTTTAAGAGGTGGAATATTGTATTACTAGTGTTATTACCTTAAACATACACCTGTGCTTTTATTTTACAATTAATTGAGTAAACAAGCAATAAAAACTTAAATATTTATTAAATAGTCAAACTTTTATAAATTGTAAGTAAATAACATACCATTATTTAATTTTTTTTTTAACATTTCATACTTATTAGAGAGTATTTATAACTATTAATATTTAGTAAATAACTTGGAGTCTTGTTGGTTATTTATAATTTTACTACCGAATCTTTATAACTATTATTGTCTTCAAAGCTATTTCTATAAAATTTAGTAAACCAATGACAGAGCTTGACTTTCTATATAACTATATATCTAGAGAACTCTATATTTTAATACCCAGTCCGTTGAAAAATATAATCGATAAATATGAAAAGCTAAAAGCGTCGTAGGAAATGTAAATGTAGCAAGACCAATAATTGATATCTTGAGCCCGACCAAAGGTTGCTGTTTGGTCTGGATAGGAAATGTTAATATTGATATTGGAAGTTCTAATTTTACTGGCATAACGAGTAGTAATTAACTAATAAGTCATAGCGCTATTTTTTCCATTTTAAATAATTACGGTATATTGATACCAATTTCTCTTTTTATGAATTAACATATGTATCCAAAATATGTCCATATATATTGCTCTAAATTTGGTGTAATTTTGACATCGAATTTGGTGTGGTAGTTTTTATACCAATTTGTTTTCTGCAATCGCACTACCATCAATTCTCATACTAAAGACAATATTTTAGGAATATGCTTTTGTTTAAGTTTCTTATTCTTAGATGTTTTAGATATGTGCTCTTAATTTCTTTACTTAAATATAAAAAAAATGTAATCGTATGTTATTTATCAATAATGTATAGGATATGTATAATCAGTTTTAAATTAAAAAAATATGTACACAATAAAGTAAAAATAAAAATTTTCATTACATTGATTATAAAAAAATTCAAACAGTTGAAAATATATTGATTAGCGTTGGATTAATTAAAAGATGTACTTTTAATTAAAAATTGTCAATTAATCAGATTATAATAACTCTTAAACATTTGATGTAATTTTAACATCAAATTAATCATGTCACACAAAATTTGGTGCAAAACTGTTCATTTGGTGTACAAGATGCATAGAATATACAATTTAAGAATATTGGTGGTTTTAAGTTAAAAAATTTAGCACTGCGATTTGATGTTTATACCTAAATATTTTTTATTCTCCACCAACTGTGAAGTTGAAAAAATACGGATACACCAAAGAAAATACTCTCAAGTTATATAAGAATGTCACTAATTTAAATTGAGGAAATATTCAATCGATATATCCTCGTTTTAAAAGAG
Organism: Urtica urens; assembly: GCA_958296335.1. Lineage (NCBI taxonomy): Eukaryota > Viridiplantae > Streptophyta > Magnoliopsida > Rosales > Urticaceae > Urtica > Urtica urens. Next base: position 17,012,452 of record OY282530.1, on the reverse strand, counting down.
AAGAACAGTGAGTTGTAACTCAGTTTTGAAAAGAAAATTGCATACAATCGCAATTATATAACAATACTAACAAACAAATATATATGCTAGATCATAAAACTCATTAAGTTGTGCACGTATGCATAGAGAGACTAATATAGTAGGTTTCCTTTCAAAAAAAAAAAATAGTCTGACAACGAATCCGTTAACTTGGAGAAAATTTATTTATTAATAGACTATGTATTTCTAACTAGAACAATATAGTTATAATCTGGCACGACGTCAGCTTAGACTGCATGCCACCCTTTTTTATATATATTAAAATTTTGATAAAAAAAAATATTCTATATATAGAGCAATTATGTAAAGTATGAAATTTTATTTAGAAAATCACAAGTTTATTATTTTTCCTGTCGTACATAGCTTCTTAGAAGCTGGCCGCTAAGTAGATTACATTAATATTTCTTCATATACCTGTATATCTTATACGCAGAATTTTCAAAAAAACGTCTTAAAAGTTATTATATTTTATACATATATATAGGTGGAGAATCGTGTAAAGTGCCATATATGTAGACGGCCACATGATTATCGAGACCACGTAACTCCGTAGCAATTAGATTTTAATGTTTGATAGATTGCAAACCGCAGTCCAATCTATGAATTCTTTACTTTTTTATAATTAGTAAACAGTGATACTCAGACGTGATGTACAATAATTAGCAGCAACCAAGGTGTATGTAGTAATTATTAAGATAAGGTATTGAGCATGTAGTGTTATGAAAACATGATCAGAGAACTCGGCGAAAGGGAAAGTGGGAAGGAAAGCGTACCTGGAGAACTGGATCACGACGTTTGCATCGACGAGCACGGGCGAGTCAGCGTTCGAGGTGAGCTTCGAGTATGAAGAATCGGTGGGAGTTCCAGGGGCGATCATTGTGAAGAACAACCACTCTAACGAGTTCTTCCTCAAAAGTGTCACTCTCCACGACTTCCCCGTCGCAGGTGAAATGCACTTCGATTGCAACTCCTGGATCTATCCCGCCAAAAGATACGATCACGATCGCATTTTCTTCCTCAACAAGGTACCACCCCTCTAGAAACGAATTGTCAGCACACCCATCTTGAATGACGCATTTATTCTTCATAATTAAACGTCTAAACTTAGTTGAGGAAAATAAATAAAAGGAAAATGATTGGTGGTGGTGCAGTCTTACCTTCCGAGCGAGACCCCAAGAGGGGTGGTGTACTACAGAGAGCAAGAGCTGGTGGGTCTGAGAGGGGACGGAAGCGGAGAGCGGAAAGAGTGGGACCGAGTGTACGATTACGAGCTGTACAACGACCTGGGTGACCCGGACCGAGGCTCCGAATACGTCCGGCAAACCCTGGGAGGGTGCGCGGAATTCCCGTACCCTCGGCGAGGACGCACGGGGAGATCCCCCGCGGAGACGGACCCGAGGTGCGAGAGCAGGATGTTCGTGCTGAACGCGGTGAGCGTGTACGTGCCCCGCGACGAGCGCTTCGGCCACTTGAAGATGAAGGACTTCCTGGCCAACGGCCTCCTCTCCCTCGCCGACGCCATCAAACCCGCCCTCGCCTCCTTCCTCGACGGCACCGAGGAATGGGACGGCATGCAAGAGATCCTCCACCTCTACCACGGAACCGGCTTCAAGTTGCCGCCGGGCGTCCTCGACCTCATCACGGAGAACGTCCCCTTCAAGATGCTCAAGGAAATCTTCCACACCGACGACGGCGATTCCTTCCTCAAATACCCTCAGCCCCACGTCATCAAAGGTGCGTAACTCCGCTCTCATTTCTAGTCTTCATATGTATAAGGCTTCATCTTCTTATTCGGAAGCAGAAGACACGAGGAGCGCGTGGAGGACCGACCAAGAGTTCGGACGGGAAATGCTTGCCGGAGTCAACCCCGTCATCATCAAACTGCTCACGGTACTATTTTTTAAAAAATGAAAACAAAAATGGTAGTCATCCATCATCAAACTCCTCATGATGTGTGTAGGAGTTCCCGGCGAGGAGCAAGCTAGAGGAGAGCGTGTACGGCGACCAAAGCAGCAAGATAAGGGAGGAGCACATCGAGAAGGCGCTAGAAGGGAAGAGCGTCTCGGAGGCCGTGGACGACAAAAAGCTGTTCATACTGGAGCACCACGACATGCTGATGCCATACCTGAGGAGGATCAACAGCTCGACAGACTCGAAGATCTACGCCACCAGAACCATCCTGTTCCTGAAAGACGACGGAACTCTCACGCCCGTGGCCATCGAGCTCAGCCTCCCACACCCGGACGGAGACCAACTCGGCGCCGTCAGCGAAGTCTACACCCCGGGGGGCGACGGGGCCGGGATATGGCAGCTGGCGAAAGCCTACGTGGCGGTCAACGACTCTGGGGTCCACCAGCTGATCAGCCATTGGCTGAATACGCATGCGGTTCTGGAGCCGTTTGTGATAGCGTCTTCCAGGCAGCTGAGCGTGGTCCATCCAGTGTACAAGCTCTTGCACCCGCACTTCAAAGACACCATGAACATCAACGCCCTCGCTAGGCAAACCTTAATCAACGCCAAAGGAATCCTCGAGCTCACTGTGTTTCCCGAGAAATACGCCATGGAGATGTCTGCCGTGATATACAAGGATTGGGTCTTCACGGACCAACCACTCCCCAAAGACCTCCTCAACAGGTACCGCATCTCTTTCACGTAAGAGAGTGATATGTTAGGATTGAGACGGAAGTCGGTGCATTTTGTAGGGGAGTGGCAGTGGAGGACGCGACGGCCCCGCACGGAGTCCGGCTGGTGATTGAGGACTACCCTTACGCGGTGGACGGGCTGGAGATCTGGTCGGCGATCGAATCGTGGGTGGAGGAGTACACCTCGTTCTACTACAAGACGGACGAGGCTGTGGAAGCGGACACGGAGCTCCAAGCGTGGTGGAAGGAGGTTCGAGAAGTGGGCCACGGGGACAAGAAGGACGCCACGTGGTGGCCCCACATGCGGACCCGCAAAGAGCTCCTCGACTCCCTCACCACCATCGTCTGGATCGCCTCCGCCCTCCACGCCGCCGTCAACTTCGGGCAGTACCCTTACGCCGGCTTCGTCCCCAACAGGCCCACTGTCAGCCGGAGGTTCATGCCCAAGAAGGGCACTCCGGAGTACGCCGAGCTCCAGTCCGACCCCGACACCGCCTTCCTCAAGACCATCACCGCCGAGCTTCAGACCCTCGTCGGAATCTCCCTCATCGAGATCCTCTCCAAGCACGCCTCCGACGAGCTCTACCTCGGCCAGAGGGACAGTGCTCGCTGGACCGACGACCCTGAACCCCTCCAGGCCTTCCAGCGCTTCGGAGAAAAACTGGCCCTGGTCGAGGAAAACATCGTCAAGAGGAACAGTGATCCTAATCTCAAGAACCGCGCAGGCCCGGTCGAGTTCCCCTACACTCTGCTCATCCCAACTAGCGAACCGGGCCTCACTGCCAAGGGCATCCCAAACAGCATCTCTATCTAAATTCTGGATGCACTCTCTTCATCTCTCATTCAAGAGTGTGATGCGACCGTGTTTCATGTGGAATTAAATCATGTGGCTTTTGTGTTCATAACAAAACTAAAAAAAAAAAAAAAAAAAAACTTGCTTGATGTAGTGTTTGTGGAATAATATATGTTTGGCTTTTGATTTTATTTTATTTGAGCGTGGGGCACTTTCTATTAAGGGTTATAAATTACTATAGCTTTTTAGTGGGTTTTTAAAACAAAAAATTAGCGGTTTATTCATATTTACATTTGATAATTTCATTATACTTAACATTTGGTTATTTTTTCGTAAATACCTAAAAAAATTTGTTTACGATAATAATAAGTCTAAAATACCCTTCGAGCGGCAACGTTAGGTGGGAATCCAAAAAGAACTAAATTAGTCCGAAATTTTTCGTTACAAAACTCAATGGGTATTTACGAAAAATTAACCAAACGTTGTGTAAAATGAAAATTGTAAACCTATATACACGGGTGTTTTGCTAATTGACCCTTTTTTAAATGGCAAGCGTTTAACATATTTTTGATAAATGGTCTTGTTATAGTTTAACGAAAATTTTAGTACGAATTCGCCCAAGATTTTTCAAAAGTTTACAAAATGAAAAAAGGCAAAATTGTAAAGTTATCATGTTAACTATAATGCCACGTAAACATAGGTCATTAACCAAAGTTCAACCAAAAGTTGACCATTTTGCAATAGACACATCAAACGTTGGCCATTTACCCATTTTTTTGTTCTATAAATCCGATTTTAGTTCACCAAAATAATAATCATGAAAATAAAAAAAAGTACGTGACTGGTACATCGGCGTAGGCGTTGATATTTTGCTCTCGAGTGGACGGTTGCTTGATGTCCTTCAGCCGCGCGCGCGGTCAGAGATGGGGCCAATCACCATCATGAACTTTCAAAAACTATTATTTTTATTCTAATGCTTTCTTTTCTATCTTTAGTATTTTTAAATTTTTCTGAACTTGCCCCTTCTAATTAGAGAACCAGCTTGACAGCGGCTTGAAAAATGGAGAGAATGAGGGTTTAGAGAGAAAAAGTAGATTACGAGATAATTGTTAAATGAGATGATTCGATTGTCATTAGTTTCTTCATCATGCTTTGAACAACTTATATACAATTTGATTTCATAATTAGTTGTTTGCTCATGTTGACATGACAAGTATAGGATGAGTACACATCTGCAAGTTATAACGTGAACATCTGGTAAATAAAATAATTATCAATGGGAGATAATCCATGTCAGCTAGTGGTTGGTTGTTTCATTCACCATGTAAGCTGGGGAGATTTAACGGGTGACTGAGCTCTAGAAAGCAAGCTTCTGACAATACTTTTGTGAAGAGGTCGACAAGATTTGTAGTTATGGGGACATTGCAAATGTCAACTGTCGTCTTTGAGACTAGGTCCTTCAAGAAGTGAACATTCACCTCAATGTGCACTGTTCTAGAATGGAAGATGTGATTTGAGACTTGAATTCAGTTCCTTGATTATCGCACCAGATGATAGTTGTGGGTGAGTCGAGAGGCACGTCGAGCTCAGTCATAAGTGATCGAAGTAAAAAAAAAATTGTGGTCTCGTGCTAAGTCTTTATACTTCGATTATGTGCTCGACCTAGACAAGACTTTTGTTTTTGAGCTGACTCAACCGCTAAATTTCCTCCGAAGTATTACACGTAGCTTGTGATCAACCGCGATGTCGTCTTGCATGCTTCCCAGTGATAGTCTGTAAACTTTGAAGGAACTGGTGGAGTTTGTCGACTGCGAATTAAATTTATGTTCGCGTCAAGATTAGATATTGCAGTCCTTCTACAAAACTTATGTGGAGAATCGAGTCTTGGAAAGGCTCTACTCCATCGTAAGAGGAGACTATTATTGATGATACCATAAGGGATGTGCGGAACTATGCATTTGCAAGGCTTGCTTTGACCAGTTGATCATAGGTGTATTTTGACTGAGACATACATAGTCCAACTTGATTTCGAGCGTAACCAATACCTAGAAAGTTGCTTGAGGAGCCCAATCAACTCAATGATTTGGGGCTAAAGGTTGTATTAAGGTTTCCGGCTCGTGCATGTGACAAGGATGCCATCGATATACACCAATAAGAATAGCATGTAACTATTTTTGTTTTAGGAAAAAGTGAAGTGTAACATTTGTTGATTGTGAATTTCATGTGAGCATGTATGATTGCAGCTTCTCGTACCAGACTCGTGGAGTTTGTTTCAAGCCGTATAAAGCCTTCATAAGCATGAAAATGTGGCCAGGCTTGGTGGAATCCTCAAATTTGGTAGGCTAACGTGTCCGAAATATATTAACAATTTAATATAAATAATGAACATAACATGTTATGACGGAATTCAAATTTTCTTTTTAATATGAAAACAAATTTTTAACATATTAAAATTAACCATTACATTAAAAACGAAAAGCATGCAATCAAAAATATTATTATTACGTAAACATGGAATTCAATAAACCAAAATACATATAACTATTTATAAGATTACGATGTTTAGAATTCCAGATTTACTTACGGTTTTCGTCATCAACTTCACGAGTCGTCCTTCCGTCTTCAATCTCATGAATCATCCCTCCGTCTCCGATCCAACAACCACAATGGATTCAACATTATGACATTCGGGGTTTAGTGAGATTGAGGGTGGGATATTTATGAACAAGAGATAAACAAACTTGAAACTTTTACCACTTGTGTTTCTCTCTCAAATTTGACAAAAGCGAAGAAGAATTTTCTCTCTACATATGACAAAAAGAAAAACAATTTCTCTCACTTTCCCTCTATGTTGGCCGATAATTAGGTCCCTTGGGAGGAGAAAATGATGTCTTTTATAAGATAATGAATGAGTATAATCTCTAATCAATATTAATTAGATATCCAATATTTTATTGCCATAATTTGAGGCAATTGTCAACCTCCCTTCTCCAAAAGTGGCCGACCATATTGCTTCAATATTGAGTCAATATTGCTTTATTGATATCAAAGATCATCCAATCAATTCCACATGATATTTTCTTTATAGGTATTATCATGAATTAAATTGAAAAATCTAATTGATCTACCGGTTGAGATAATGACACGTCATCGATCCTCATCATATTAGACTAACCATTAGGAATTAAGGAATTAATTCTCTCTTTCTTTAATTTATAAAATTCGCATATTGTATAATTACCAATATAATTATACAGCTTACTATATTAAATAAAAGTGATTAAAATAAAATAACTATTTATTAATTTTATCGTGGGAGAAATAATTATCATAGTATAAATCACAATTTACACTTAATGAGAAAATTATCAAATTAACTTAGTACTTAAAAATATATGAATTCATTAATCGAACTAAAAGTATGATTTCAACAAATCATTTTACATATTTTTTATACTTATTTGTTCATCAAAATCTCGTCCGAAAGTCTAACATTGGGACCTCATGGACCCACATGAACGAAGCCGTATAATAAAATTCGGACACAAAAGTTTGCAAACTTTTTTCCGAACTTTTAATTCTTAATATTGGTCGACTCCAATAAAGGACCAATAACGAATATCTCTAAGTTCAAATGCGCTTTTATTTCCGTTTGATGTGATACAACTATTCTTCACATGGTCCACAGTGTATTTTACGATATTACCTTTTATGTGTATCATCAACCAAGAGGGATGTATTATTATCGTTTAACCCCGCAGTTATTATTTCACCAACTCTTTTGTTGTTTATGAACGAGAAAATCATAAGGTGAGATGTCACAACATGTCATATGTTTTATTCAGAGAATATACTATTTATTAAATACTAGACCTGGTTTATTAGCTCACACTTCAAAGAACAATGCATGGTGTGATACTAATTTCTTACAACAAAAATTTCATATCTTTGAATCACATAATTCAATGAGACACTATTATGACATCAATTGTCAGGTCTATGAAACATTATAAATACATTGTCTATTGACTAATTAAATGTCATAAAATGTCACAAGAAAATATGTACTGATTTCATGATTTAGGTAATTACGAAAATACCTATCGTATGTGATTTTGAAGCTTCGAGTAATAGAACGGTTTCACCTCAAACTTCAAAGTGTCATAGGTCTTGTTCAATGCCTTCATTAGGACATCAAAAATAAACTTCAGCGTCACAACTCTCAATATCACGAGATACGATGTTGGTAGTTTATTCAAACAATCATTAATCGGATACGATTGCCCTATGGATCCTTAGATTTTGAACTGTTCATTTTAAACTAATCAAGAAGAGTTATCTTTTTAAGTCTACACTTAAACCTTCTTTCATTGATACTTAAACCTTATGTCATTGATGATAGTTTTAGGGCATAGACATACATACATAAACATAAACTTAAATAAGAATGAATATTTACTCTTTATTTATTAATTCTCAGCAAAAAAAACACAATCGTAAATTTACATAGAATACTTTAGCCATAAACTACTTTAGTTTCTAATAGGTCCTCCATGTCTCATTTGTGGGCATAAATCCAACATAATGCATATAGACATGTTCTTGTAAGTCGTAATTTTAAAATGCATTGTTCACATCTAGAGTGATAATGATTTAAAAATCCACTTCTCGGTTTGCTGAAAACATTGTACCACTTGTACCTGCTCAACTACCCATCGAGGTAATATTTTGTTCGATAGACCCACTTGTTGTACACTAATATAGGTTAAGGGCGAAATAAAGCATTTCTTTTTACCTAATAATTTCAAGAGAATTTCATGATCTCCTTACCCTCTAATGGTCGACCATATTCTTTGTCCCCTCTCCCTTTGAATTGCTTCAACTTCATTCTTAGAAATAGAAAATATCTAAACGTCTAGTTTAAGATATGTGAGATAAAAGAGTATTGAAGAGTCTTTCTCACACATATTTTTTGTCTCGCTTCGGAGATTACGTTTCAGAAGATCATGGTATCATCACATCAACTAGTACTTAGAGGACATCTTATCGTGGCAGAAAAGAAGACGGTAGAATATTCTATACTAGACTGAAGACGGATTGTCGAGGCTTGAAGATTTTGTTCGTGAGCCCAACCCGTAAGTCTTCTAAATTTGTCTCTAAAATTGTTTGCTTGATATTTTTTTATCCATTTATAATTAATTAAGGAAATTACATTCTTGTTTATAACCATATTTAATTAGTTTATGCTAGTGTAATTATTTATTTCCGCATTTATTGGTTGTATAAAGTGCCTAAATTACCAACAGTACGAACCAAAGTCAAATGAATCGCTATAAAAGGAATGTTTTTTTTTTTTTTCTCAAATTTGTATAGCTCTTATTACAAAATTCATAGTCTCTGATTCAGCTTTTATAAAAGTTAGAAGGAATTTTCGAATAATAATGTGCATCGTTATTATTATTTCACCCGCTATAATGAGTATTTACAACATTAATTTTGAAATACAGATATTTGCAAATAAATATTTTAGTATATTGTTTATTTATTGTTGGATCAATTAAATAATCAATTTATTTATTGCTGGATCAAATAAATAAGTAATTAAATTGGATATAAAATAATTGGACTAAAATACCCAAATAATAAAACGGGCCTCGAATCAATGAGGCAACTAAGGTTACACTCAATTTTTCCGTTGTGCCAATAGATGTGGCTGGCCCCTTATGTAGGGAATAGCCAAAATTCTCTTTTTATTTAATCTAAGGGATTAAAGAAATTTTAGATTCATAAGAAAATTATGTGGCCTCTCTCTAGTCTAGAGTGGCCAGCCCCTTCTCTCTACCCTGCTCCTCGAAATTGCTGCAATTTCTTTTATCAAAGATAAAAAATAAAATACTTAAAAGCAATATTCAGATTTGTGCGATAAATAATTGTTACATATTTTTTTGGCGTCAGAGATTACCTTTCGGAAAATCGTTGTGTCATCACATCAACGACTACTAAAGAGGAGATTTGCTCGTGGAGGATAAGAAGACGGTGGAATAGTATGTATAGACTAAAGACGAATTGTCAAGGCTTGAAATTTCAATTCGTGAGCCTAACCTGAAAATTCTCTAATTTTATTTTTTTTATTGGTTGCTTGATACTAGTTGTCCTTCATGATTCATTAAGTAATGTAGATTATTGTACATAACCATGTTTAATTATATTATGATAGCGTAATTATTCTTTGTATCTTAATGGTTGTATGGGGTGTCTAAAAGCACCAACAAAATAGTAGTTTAGGTTTGAGGTAATGTAGTTTGTAGCTCCACTATCAATATACCCAACTGATCATCATGTGCGTCTATAGTGGAGGAGGCAGTGAATGATGAGAAGTTGTTCTGAACACCATTTGTTGTGGTTGTGCAGCAAGAGAATGCGAGATGACTGAATCAAGTATAGATTTGGCAGATCCGTCGATGAACCTTTTTAGGTTGTACACTCTTATTGGTGCAAGTATCCGAGACTTCCAAAAAAAGTAGTTCTCGCAATCAAGCTTCATAGTACTAGAGTTGAGGTTGACGGTGAACAAAATAACTTAAATCGGAATTGTCATTGACATTAGTTTTTGGCCCTAATATTAAGTTGAGATTTGAAAAATGGAGATAACGGGAGTTTAGAGAGAAAAACTAGATCTGAAGATAATTTTTGGATGAGATGAATTTTTTTAAGCCGCATTGAATGAGATAAATTGATTCTCATTATTTTGTTCGTTGAGCTTTGAACAGTTTATACACAATTTGATTTCATTACTGAATCGGTTATTTGCTCATGTTGACATGACAAGTGAGCTGAGTACATATGTGCAAATTATAACAACCCAATGTGGACAATTGGTAAATAAACTAATTACATATGAGAGATATTCCACGTCAGCTAGCTCGTTGGTTGTTTCATTTGGACAGAAATTTGGTCGCTGCTTCCACAAGCCACGCCTTAAACCTGTGTTCTTCAGTGAGAGTGATGTATCTTTTTTTTAATTTGAAGAAGAAGAGAGTGATGTATCTTTCTTGTGACAAAAGCTGGGAATAAGATACAATTTGTATTGGATCCCAAATGCATGGTGGGTCCCGTTGTTTCAGAAGAGAACGTAGACAATAATTTACAATAGAGTACAAAATAAATAAATAAATAAAAGCTCTTAAAGTACTACACTTTCTTTTTATAATTAGACTATCTCAAAGATTACATAATATGTTACTGCTCCCTGATTGGAAGGAGGACATTCCTTCTAATTCTGTTTACCTTATTTTAGCATATTTAAACAATGACAAATTCCTTCATCAACACTAGTTAGTGATATTATTAAATACCATCTGCAATCTAAATTGGTGTAACTTTTATATAAAATTAATGTTATTATCAGAACAAACACTATTTTCATCCTCGTACGAGAACACGAAATCTCAAACCCTAAAGAATATTGTATTTATATATGTTTTATATTAGTTCATATCAATTGCATGAATATTGTATTTAATCATAAACAGTGTAAATTCTGTCAGATTTGTTTTCAATCATATTATCGAATAATTCCAGCACGAAATAAACATATAAAAAATATAAACTTAAATCATTATTATTTAAACTTTACAATAATTAAAACAAATAAAAATTAAAATCTAATTTGTTTTCATTTTTTCTAAGACACTTTAACTGAAACTCATACACGCTATTACCACTCATTTGTTTTCATTTTAAACGTCAAAATCTTGAATAGGAAAAATATTTTAAATGAAAATAAACGAAAAAGTCAAAAAGACAATAAATTGAAATTATATTATTTTTCTCATTTCAAATTATAGTTTAATTTTAAAACGTTTTGCAGCTACGAAATCTTATCTTGATATTTCAGACGTTAAATTCACAAAAGAAATTTTCGCTTTCACAAAACTAGAAAGAGGCAACGGTGAGAGAGATGCAGAAACATAAGCTGAGCTGCTTTTTGACGTCAAAAACAGAGTAGAATACTATATACTGGATGTCTTTAATCGTGTTATATATGTATATATATATATATGGGAGGGTGTCTTTCTTTATTTGTTTCATGGAAAAACAAATCTTCAGCAAAATGAAAAAGAGTTGTCTTCAGCAATTTCAAATCTTTCTTTAAATATTATAATAATGTGGGATCGTCGCCTGTTTTAAAAAGAATTAATCCCATGTTCCTCTACAATTTCGATAGCTTTTACTCCAAAGAATGTGTGGTCTGTTCTTTTTCTTCCAAAAAAAGAAACTAGGATGGCCAAATTTCACCGGTTCTGAAGCCCCTCGATCGCTTTCTTCCATTGCCACGCTCTTTGTTTCGAGTCCTCAAACGAGAGCACCTTCTTAGGCTGAAACATATCACCATTCAGTTGAGGACTCGACGGATTTATTCAAACACAAATACTAAAGAGCGATTTGGTTCGGAAAACCGTACCGTACAAATCTTAAAATATGTTGGGGTTGAGACTTGGACGTTGAGCTCAGCGGGGTTGTTAGACCAGATTATATTCCCTTTGACTACAAGCTTTGACGGGTCAACGTAAACCAACTTGGGCTTGTTGGTGAGGATTAACTGAACCTTCTTGCTTGTCAACTTCTGAAGCTTCTTCACCATCGAGATCATAATGACCGACTCCCCAGGTTCAAGAAACTGTTGCCTGTTTTTACAAATTAAACCCTCCATGTAAGCAAGTGCTGTAATCTACATTTGAAATAAACGATCTAGGAGAAATAAGAAACAACAGAGACGATACCACTTTGAGTCAAAGGAATCGATGGAGGCGAGTCTAGTTATATGAGCAGTTGATTCAGACGATGACGTGGCACCAGCATTACTCTCGTTCTGTCTCACCATCCCGTCTCCGACGTGGGAAGGGTTCCATGAAGAATCGTTACCATCTTCGACATCACCAGAGTTTGGCTGATAGTTTGTAGTAACATTAGTACAGTGTTTGACAAGTGATTTCAATATTTTCATCATCAAGTCACGGAACTAAGATAACAAATGGTATATGAGAATAAATGGTACCTCTATGGCAAGTATTGGCGGGGTTTGTTGTCTGAGGTTGGTCCAGTCCACTCCATTGAAAAATGGATGCATCTTTAGAGTTTCATACCCTCCAGGGCCGGAGCCAGGTCGCCTGCTCGGATCCAAATCCTGATCCAATGTCACACTCAAAGTTAGATATTTCGTACTCTTTCATTTGTTCTCTGACAATCTTAGATTACACGGATGAGGATGCTATTTGAGAAAAACAGATTTCCTTTTTTGTTTCAGTTTGGCCTTTAGGGGTATTAAATATGATTTTTTGTCTTGTGCGGCAGAGATGACATATACAATTTTTTGAATTCATGTAACAGGCCCAGGTTTCTCGTCTCGGTTTATAACAACCAATTACAAACATAAATATGTAAAAAAAAAAAAAAAAAAAAAAACAAGCGATGACCAATGAAAAGAACGAATATTTGAAGGACAATAAATTAGACACTACATGATAATCCAAATATATATATATATATACACACATGGTGCAGCAGAACGATAAACCTTGTCTAGCGATTAAGGAAGGCAGTATCTTACCAACAGTTGGTCAATGAGGTCTTTAGCTTCCGCAGAAAAATTATCTGGAAATCTTATGTCTCGGGCTATAATTCTCTGAAATATGAGCCACTCGCTCGCGTCTTTGAAAGGAGAAGTTCCCGAAAGCATTTGGTACAATGTGCATCCAAGCGCCCAGAGATCGTTACTACAGTGTAGACAAGAAAAATGTTACCATGCACACTTTTACACACCATTACTAGATTGCCTCAGGAATTACCCAAAAGTTGCAGGAGATGAATTCAAGACTTCAGGAGGGACATAAGCAGCGGTCCCCACAAATGTGCAAGCCTTGTCATCTAAAAAAGACGATCCCAGTGAGCCATGTTTTCCAATTATAGAAAGAAAGAAAAAGTAAATATATTATCTTTACAGTGTAAAGCTTGCTGTTGCGGTTGTACCTGATGATGCATTTGGAAGGACTGTGATTTGGCTGTCTTGCATGGGTTTTACGCTCCCAAAATCGGCAATCTTGATATGTCCATCCATTGTAAGAAGCAAGTTCTCGGGCTGAATTTATGAAAGAGGTCTTTAGTACGACTCACACACGGAAATGAAGCTGGGAAGCATTGTTACCTTGATATCTCGGTGAATCAGACCCATGCCATGTATGTACTCAAGTGCATCCACAACTTCCGCTGCATAAAATCGAGCTTCAGCTTCAGACAAACGTACTTTCTGCACACATTAAGTTGAAATTGAGAACTAGCACTTCATTTCTCAGTAATGGTAATTAATGGAGTAACCTCTGCAATTCTATTTTTGAATCAAACACCAGAAATCCAAAATAAATATATATAGACCTAATCCACAAATATTATACAAAAATGCACTTCTTGAATCAATTTTGTTTTACATTAAAAAAAATAGCTCTATACCCATGTTTTTGTTTACCAATTTCAATATACCCAACGTAACGTTAATTTTGTGTAAATACCCACTGTAAATTGTTTACGATAATATTAGGACTATTTTGTGTAAATAATTTATTTAATTTATTCAAATAAAAAGGCTAAAATAGTACGAAATTTTTCGTAAACAATTTACGCTGGGTATTTACACAAAATTAACGTAACGTTGGGTATATTAAAATTGGTATATACCTTCCAAAGTAACACATGGCACCCATACTCAAACTACATTTACTGAATAACTTTCGTATACTGCTCAAGCGAATTGAGTTATTCATCAACAATAAACTGAAACACTAAGCAATAGACTGAGGAATCCCAATATTCCATCAACTTGCATCAACAAATCGAGATGGATAAATCAGGGAGAATTCATTTATATTAAGTAAAATTACAAGACCTTCGTACTCAACTTACCCTGGTTATCTGATCAAAAAGCTCTCCTCCCTCACAGGATTCAAGAGCCATATCTTAACATAGAAGAAGAAGAAGAAGAAAAAAGCGTCAAATGAAAATATGAACGAGAATGGAAATATGAGGCGCATGACAAATAAACATAAAACAGCTTATGAAAAGACTTGAAATGTCAAGCAAGAGTTCAAAAATAAAAATAATTATCTGTAGAGAATACCTACATAATGAAAAGTTGTCCTGAAACGTAAAATAGAGGCGAACTATGCCCGGATGATCCAACTGATCAAGTACTATCCGTTCCAACTTCACATAAGCAGTTTTATTTTCTTTGGTGATGAACTTTTTATCCATTATCTTCAATGCATATACAATCCCTGTATCCTTCTTCTTTGCTCGAACAACCTGGTGGTGCCAAAGCGTACTTAAATATTAATTACGAGCTCTCAATTATAGCGTTTCTATCACAATTTTAACTAGCAATTACCCCAAACGATAATAAATTCTAAAGGGGCATTCGATCCTGTTAGAGAAGGGAAAAAATAAAGGCTAGAAAGAGATAAATACAACTAAATTGGGAAATTTTAAATGACCTTTATCTCATTCATGATGAGCTCTAATCCATGACAATGCCAAAACAAAATCCATTAAGAAAACGATCAAAGATTATCAATTTCTGTGAATGTTGTATCTCCGTGAGGCGTGAAATCAACAAAGGAGCACAAACTTTGTAATCACTATAATAGAGCAGAATGAGAGAGTGGGAAATGGAAAAGCTACGAATTGAGAGATGCAAATGATAAACGACCTTTGAATAGGAACCGACGCCATAGATCCTGCCCAGTTCGAAGTCCTGAACGTTGAAATTTTCCTGCGGAGCTCTGAAAGCGAAGCTCTTCGACCTCTGAACATTGCCGCCATTGGAAGAATTGCCCTGAATCCTCAACTTCGCGTCAAAATCCTTCTCCATTGCCAACATATCTCTCTCTCCCACCTCTATCTCTCTCTCTCTGTCTCTACAAACGCATTTCTCTCTCTATCTCTCTCTCTCTCAAAAACTAGAGGCTCCACTAAGCTCTCGGGAAAAGAGCGAAGACCAAGGAATTGGATCTCTGAAAAGGAAAAGGTTTCGGTGAGAGTGGAATAGGATTCCAATATCTATGGGAATGTGTGTAACGGCGAGGAAATTCACCAACTTTGGTATTGAGAGCTCAAAACCCTAGAAAGTAATGAGAGATCAGAAAGAAGAAGAAGAAAGTGAAAATCAGAAGAATTGAAAAAAGTATTTATTTAATGATTTCTCATATTTATTAATGGGTGAGAAGACAAGAGAGGCACATGGTGAGGAAATGATGGAGATTCATTCCATTTCATTGAATTCTTCAATTCAATTTTCTTTAGAAACCTCTTTGCAATTTTCTCTCTCTCACTAACCCATTTTTGCCTTTTTTTAATTTTAATATTTCTCTCTCTAATTTTGGGACCTATAAAAGGAAAAGAGAGAGAGAGAGAAGAGGATGGACTGGTTTGATTGATGATGCTCTTGCTGATGCCGGTTATGATTAAGAGGGAAAGCTTTTTGGGGTTTCGGATTTGCTTTATTTACTTCGCTTTAGTTTCACCACCTCATCAAACTAAGAGCAACTAAAAGCAAATAGAAATTTGCTAAGCGCTGATTGTATTCTTGGGATGACAATCATTCTTTAATGTTCTTGACTCGTTTGTCAAAATAAATTAAAGTAACGCCATCCTAATCACTGTGAGAACAATGAAATATATACATATACCTCGTAAGCAATTATAAGAGTTTTGTAACTAACAAGACGTTAAAACATAAATGTTAAATAAATTTGCTATTAACGAATTGAACGCCTAAAGATCATGACTATTAACACAAAGTGCATAAATAAGTCAAGCACGAAATAAATACAAATACTGAGTGCATGGATATGTATCAAGCACAAAATTTATGCATGATTTTAGCATAGTCGTTGTAGTCGATTTTTTTTATATTATGCATGTTTTTTTATTTTATCGTTCCGAGCCATATCTGTTTTTTATCGTTTGATTTTCTCGAATATTTATGTCCATGTCTAAAAAAATTATAGGACCTCAAATTCAAACAAATACAACAAAATTTGTTATCAAAAGCATACACCCACTTTGTATCAGCCTAACTATCTCTAATCTACATAAATGAAAAGAAAAGAAAAGAAAAAAAAAAAAACTATCTCTAATCTACATAAATGAACTACGATATGTGATTCACTTGCATAATCATCTACCTTATCTGGACTAGCTAAACAATCTTAGAAAACAAAGTATAAGATCGCTACACTCCTTAGCTTTCATGGGTCGTTGGCCACTTCTTTGAATACAAGTATTCCATTACTTCTATGGCAGAATATTCATAATATAACATCAAATATGAAAATTCAGAGAGGAAGCTATTAGGTACGTGTAAAAAAATTCTATCAAAAATTATCTTCTTGGTTATAATTGTTGCAGCAAAAGGGTCGTAAGACTATAATTGACTTTATGAGAAATGGTGACAGACTTAACTATGGTTTCTTTTATATTATGGCATGTTGCATCCAATACTCCAAAATTGAAACTTTTCTACATCTTTCTTTTCGCTTAATCTCGCGAACAATGTGAAAGTTAGTGTTGGGATTTATGCTCACAAATGAGACATGAGACATTTAATACATTTGTATTCCTTTTGCTGAAAGTTAAATAGTTTAAATATTAATTTTTATTTAACATTATATTTATGCATGCATGTCTACGCCCTGAAACTACCAACAACGAAAGAAGCATGGAGTACAGACTTGACAAGATACCTTCTCTTGACTAGTTTAAAATAATAGTTCACAGTCTAAAGATCGATAGGGCAATCATATCTGAGTAATGATTGTTTGAATAAATTAACGATATCTTATCTTGTGATATAGAGAGTTGCGATTCTAGAATTTATTCTTGATGTCTTGATGAAGACATTGAACATGACCCGTGACACATTGAAATTCGAGATAAAATCATTAAATCGGTCGAAACTTCAAGATCACAAACGAGTGGTATTTACATAATTACCTAAATCCTGAAGTGAATACATATTTTCTTGTGACACTTATGACATTTGATTAGTCAATGGACAATGTCTAAATGAGTTTTCATAGACCTGACGATTTGTGTCAAAATATTGTTTCATTGAATTATGTGATTCACAGATATGGAATTTGTGTTGTAAGAATGCTACGGCATTAGTATCACACTATGCTTTGTTATTAGAAGTGTGAGCGAATAAACTGGGTCTGGTATTCAATGAATAAAACATTCTTTGAATAAAACATGTGACATCTCACTTTATGTTTTTCTCGTTCACAAATAACAAAAGAGTTGGTGAAATAATAACTTAGGTGTTAAACGGTAATTTAACATCCCTCTTAGTTAATGATACACACAAAGGGTAATATCATAAAATACATCGTGGATCATGTGAAGAATAGTTGTATCACATCAAACGCAAATTAAACGCATATGAACTTAGAGATATTCAATATTGGTCTTTTAATGGAATCGACCTATATTAAGAGTTAAAAGTCGGGAAAAGTTTGTGAACTTTTGTGCCCGAACTTTATTCTAAAGTTTCTTTCGTGTGGATCCATGATGTCTCAACTTTAGACTCTCGGAAGAGATTTAGATGAACAAAACAAGTATTAAAAATATGTAAAGATGATTTGTTTAAATCATGTTTTAAGTTCAATCATTGAATTGAAATATTTTTAAGTACTAAATCAATTTAATTGTTTTTTAATTGAACGTAAATTGTGATTTACGCAAAAGTAATTATTTCTCATGTGATTAAATAAATAAATAATTATCTTAATTTTGATCACTTTTATTTAATATATCAAATCGTATAATTATATTGATAATTGTTGAGATTAGTGCCCACAAAGGAGATTTAAGATATTATAAATACTTTGTATTTGATTTTGATGAGACTTAGAGAGTTTCAATATTAATCCTGTAGTGGAATCGACTAATATTAAGAATTAAAAGACGGAAAAGGTTTGTGAACTTTTGAGTCCGATCTTTATTTTAAATTTTCGTTCATGTGGGTCTATTAGGTCTTAATGATAGACCCTTGGACGAGATTTATTGAACAAGGACAATTTAATATTCTCATTTAAATAAATTGTAATTTACACTAAAAAAATATTTTTCTAAGTAATCAAATAAGTAATTGGTTATTTATTATTACATTTATTTAATGAATCATATTATTTTAATATGTAGATATTAACATATTTAAATGATTCAAATAAATAAAAGATGAAAATAAATATTTTCTCCATTTCGTTCTATCTTGAATAGTATGAAAATAATGATTTTTCATTAAATAAATGAGATATTCCAAAATAATTAAATATATTATGGAAATAAATCAAAATAAATATTTTCGAAATATATAGGATTATACTCGGCCATAATTAATGAATTAAGTTAGAGAATTAATTTTTGAAATTAATTAAAAGAATAACGGGCTTAAGTTTGACTATTGGGTATGACCTATAAAAAGTCCGCTCTCTCTATCTAAAAGGTTTATTGAAAACTCTAACGCTAACCCTAATCACAAAAATTCGGTCAACCTCTCTCTCCCTCTTCTCCTGAATTCTTTGGTCAAAATTTTAGAGAGAGAGAGAGATTAAGATATATTTTCTTGATCTCTTGAAAGTTCTTGAGTGATCCCGAGTGTCCTTTGTTGTTCAATTGAAGAGGTCACCCTCTTAATCTCATCCAATTCCGAGGGAATTACCATTGACTCTTCTATTGGTGTTTGAGTGACTTTTTACACGCAGGTATCCACTCGAGACGCGAAAAAATCGAGCGAAACGGAGCGAAGCTCATTCAGCCTGCTAGCCGGATTGGGTAACCGGACTGTGAGCGTGCCTAAGCCACCACTGGCGACTCAGGAAGTTTCTGTTCACAAAACTTTACTGGGCCATTCCTCCCAGTCTCTCCCACATTCCTGCAAAATTTCACGGCCAAATTCAACCGGTCGAAGCCACAGTGACACAAACATGTTTTTGTCCGGCTAGACATATTCCAATCTGGCGGGTCTTGCTTCCAATCCAGCGGGTCAAATTTCAAAAAATTGACGAGGCGCTCCGACGTTAGCTAGCAACGCACGAGATTGTTTACAACCTCGCATGTAAGTTTTCTAAACGAATTGGATCTGTTTTAATGATTTATGAATGTGTTTATAAGTTGTTAGATGGTTTGATTCAATTTGTTGACATGTTTAGAATAAATTGTTTATTGACATGTTAAATAATTTCCAATAATAATAATACCATTTCGGAATTAAGTAAAGATATAGAGAATTACATCCTTGATGATGTGTCATCAGAATCAATGAGATATTCTAATTTAATTAACCATTATCTTAGAAATAAATAAAACAATAAATTATATTAATTTGGAGTTGTTTGGCCGGCCACCCAGGGTTTATGGCCTGGATATTGCTTCAAATTAAAAAAAAAAATGAGCTTAATTTAACCTAGACTCATTATCTCTCAAATAAATAGAAAAGATTTCTCTCCCCTAACCCTAACCACTTTTTGGAAGTGCATACTCCCTAGAGAGAGAGCAGCCAAAATCCTTAGAAAGAGAGAGAGTTCAATTTCGGTCAAACTCTAGCAAGGAATTGGGTCCTCTTGGCCAAACCCTTGAAGGAGAGCAAACCGTTTTCTCTTTTCGTCTTTTATTTTTTAGTGATCTTTTCTTCTTCTTTGTTCATAAAAGAGTCCACCCTCTTATTCTCACAAAAATCCGGAGATCTTTTTTTACTCCGTTTCGTGGTAGTTTGATTGAAATCCGAAACACATGGCCAGCCACTCAAAGATGCGCGCGCGGGATTCAGACGAGACTCTGGAAGCCCTACACACACGTGAATGTCACACCTGCGGCAGAGACGTGGACGCGTGACGCAGACCTACACTTGCAGATTGAAGATAGAATTACGACTCGTTAAGTTGACGACGACAACCGTAAGTAATCTCTCAATTATATCCATATTGATTCTGTAAATAGTTATACGAATCTGGATGTGTGGAATTGTATGTTTGATTGGTTTGATATTTTTACACGGCTGATCGTATAGCGATATGGTTCATTCAATATGTTACGAAATGAGTTTCTCATATTAAATTGAAATTTTGAAATTCCTCCATATTAGATATTTTTAATTATTTATAAGTTAATTCTTAACAAATTTCTAACAGTTAGGTATCGGATACGACATTGTCACATCTAATGTTGAAATTAACTATCCAGATGCGACATTGTCGCATCCAAAACTCAGTATTCTCAACTAAAAATTGAACACTTGATTCTCAGTGAACAAATTAGATGCGAAAAGTTGGCCATCTCATTGGATGGTGCATTTTTAAGACAAAATTTGGTGGACAACTATTTTGTGCAATTTAAATGGATGTGAATTCAAAATTATATCTGCTTGCATTTTAATTGTAGCAGTGAGTGCCATGGTTCTTGGATTTGATTTTTGAGGATATTGAAAGAAGTTAAACCTAAAGACGTACCCCATTTGACGTTAGACATGTTGTCAATGTTGTGTTTCATGAGATTCCACATGGAACATGCTACCATCATTATCAATTGAATATCCAACATAAGTTAAAATATTAATCACTGTCGCTATAAATTGTACGATGCTACTTAGGTACCACTTCATAATAAGTAACAATGTCGAAAGCTTCAAAAATAAAACGCGGACTGCAAGGTCGTTCCCTGTAACAACGTTGCTTAAATTCATTTGTTTCACTCTAGAATGCAAGTTTTTTTTTTATCGAGAATAACTAGCTAACAATTTGAAGACCAGATTAATGCCCAAATTCCAAGTAGATTTCTCTCAAATCAACAAGAAGGCGCATTACGTCGATGTGTACGATCTTGGTATGTAAAAGTGTCACATAAAAAACGCAAATGGTGAGTATGATGCGGATTTGATGGAAAGACATGCACCTGTAGAAGGACAATCCTATATAAACACCATACTAACTTCCTTACCCAACCCATGTTGGACTCTTTTGGATTCTCTGCACTTCACTTCTCTACAATACATAACAATGTGTTTTTAAGCATACTTTAAGCATCAATTTCTCATTCATCATAGACATGATTTTGGAAAATAAATACTTAATCTTATACCTGTCGCAACGAGGAATAAGATTATGAAAGAGTTATCAAATTCTGATGAGTGGACCTCACTCAAATATTAGCAAACATCCATAATGTACGTTAATAACATTTTATTAACATTTCTTCCAAAAATGACCCAAAAAAACTTTGTCGTGTATGTACGTCAATTTTCATACAAAGACATCTAATAAATCATTATAAGTCATTGTAACTAATCAAATAATTCAAAATGTTCATCGAAAATCATAGAATTTATCTCAAATCATCGGAAATAAAAAATTATTTGAACCAATCAAAATCTTTCGAAAGTTATCTGAACCTATTGAAACTTTATGAACCTAAAACACAAAAAGAACTATTGAAAAATATCGCAATTCATCACAAATCATCGAAATTTATGAACAAAAATATAACTATATAAAGTTATCGAAAGTCAGCGCAAGTCTTCGAAAATACTTATGTGTTTCATTGAATTTTATCGCAAATTATCGGAAACGTATGAATTCCATGTAAATTTTTTGAAATTTTTCATCCAAACATTTGAATTTCAAAACCCTCAAAAGTCTAAAATCCATTTAAACAACCAAATAATCTACAATCCATACTCTAAAACAACGTTTTAACTAAAACCTAAAGAAAATGGAGTTGAAAACTTACTTTTTCTATTTTATTCATTATAAATCTGGAAAAATGAACTCCAAATGAAGATAAAGTTGATTTGATGATGGTCGGAGCACCGTCTGAATTTATCGGAATGTGAAGGAGGAGCATCGAAGGAGAGTCGACACGCCTCGGAAATTGTCGGAAATCGCCGAGGAGAGAGGAGAGAAATGTCAGTGGAGAAAAGACGAGGAGAAGAAGTGAGGAGAAAATATTATCTTTATTGAAGTTTAGATAATATTTTTGTCAAAAAGTAGAGTCTAAGTTCATATACAAATACTAAGTAAATCTACCTTTAAGATTTCTTAAGATACTTTTTTTACCGGCATAAACTAAACATCTTCAAGCTAACCACTTCTTTTATAAAAAATAAAGTGTTATTGGACTGACTGAGATATAAAAAATAAAATTTTTACTTATAAGAGACAAAAGAGAGCCCGGATAGATGGGATGTTAATTTCGATAGAAAAGGAGTCTAGTGGATAGAAGAT
Source organism: Urtica urens (assembly GCA_958296335.1). Classification (NCBI taxonomy): domain Eukaryota; kingdom Viridiplantae; phylum Streptophyta; class Magnoliopsida; order Rosales; family Urticaceae; genus Urtica; species Urtica urens. Next base: position 16,989,650 of record OY282530.1, on the reverse strand, counting down.
AGAACCTCTCTCCCTCTCTCTCTCAACCATTTAAAAGAATTTCCAGCTGTGCATACTTTATAAATTTAAACACGTCCAGAAAACGAATCTAAGGCTTGCCTCCATTAACAAGATAAGACCAATGTACATCTTTTCTAAAACGACCAAAAAAATTCAAAGCCATAATTATAAAACTTCCCCACCGCAATCCCAAAAGTGAAGAAGGTAAAAGGAAAGCTTCTATAAACAAGAAAAGAAAGAGTATACAAGAGAGATGAGAGTAAAACAAACAAACTAAAACTATACATCCCAAGAATCATTTCGAGTTCCGAATTCCCACTTCCTTGCGGCCAAATCAGCATACAACTCAGAGAATTTATGGAGGCAATCAGTGCGGGATTGGTAATGCTGCTGTGTGTTGCGGCTGATCGCAGCCCCTGAGAACTTCGAGGTGTCGATCGCCCACGCCGGCCTCACGTACTCCACCGTTCTTCCCGCGCTTGCGTTTGCATACAGAAAGTTGAGCAAAATGTCTTCACAATTGAACTTCTTGTGCACATATTCCCTCCCTTCTCTAGCCACATCACTCCAATATCTGCAAATGAACAGTACAAAAGGTTATTGCCTCCATTGAAAATACAATCCCTGCTCAAATGAATATCTGTATCGAATGTCGTGGAACTTTCATGTACCTTTGAAAGGCAACTTGAGCGTCCATAAAAGCGGCCCCGGTGAGGATCATGTTGTAGCCCTTGTGGGCCCGGGCGTGGTTCTCGGCGCGGTATCTCATCGGGCTACCGCCGGCGAACCGCGGGTAGAACCCGACGATGCGATCCGGGTTCTGGCGCCAGGCCTTGAAGCCGCGCTCGACATCATCACATGTCATCATGATGTCATCGTCAAGCTCGAACACGGCCCGGGTCTTGATCTCCGGGTCGAGCCTGAACCGATTGTTGAGCGAGTTCTGCTCCTCGACCCGGACTCGGACCGGGACGGCGGTGTCGAACCCGGCGGGGTCCGGCGGCGCACCCTTGTTCCACACCACGACGATCTCCCTCACGGAGGCGCAGCGCGAGTAGTGCCTCACAAACATGTTCAGGTTCCACAAGCGAGCGTCGTAGGTCATCGTCAGCATCGTGAACTGCGACACCTGGCCGTTCACGGGGTACCCCGGCTCGGCTCCGCTCCCGCCGAACGCGAACCCAAATCCGAGGCACATCGCCGCCACCGCCGCCAACGAAACCGCAGCCATCGCGATCTTGCCGGCGCAGGAGTTGTTTCTGACGGCTCCGCGGAGCCAGGCTGCGGCACGGTTGACCCGCGCACAGAGCCGCCAGAGCCTGGGCGAAAAGAGGTACACGACGGGCTTACCCGTGCCCCGGGCCGACCAGTTGAGCGGTACCAGGCACGTGAGCGCGCCGGAGATCACACCGAGCAGCGCGATGGATAGGAGTGAGGTGGAGATCCAGGCGCTGCCGAGGACCCTTCGTCGGAACTCATGGCCAGAGGGGACGCGGTCTCCGTCGGCCACGGCGATCCAGCGGCCGTCGGGGAGCCTCTGGGCGTCGAGCTGGTGGTGGCGGGCCCCGTTCCAGGCGTTGACCCCCTTGGCGGGGCCCGAGATGCCGGAGGGGACTTCGACCTCGAGGTAGTCGCGCTGGGTGAGCTTCTCGACGCGGAAGATCTTGACGCCTTTCCCGTAGGTGTCGCTGCAGTCCTGGCCGACGCGGTGGAGGCGGCCCTCGTGGAGGAAGGGGCGGCCACCGTTGCGCGCCCCGTACCCCGGGTCACCGTTGCGGATAGGGTTCTTCGCGTGGGCCCGCCACGGGCCCAGCAGCGAGGGGCTGTGCCAGATCTCGAGCTGCCCGTTCTTCTCGGTGGCGAAGCCCGAGTGGTCGGAGCCGAAGAGCCAGTATGCGCCCTCGTGCTTCACCACGAATGAGTCCACCAGCGGCTTCCTCATCACCACCTTCTCCAGCGTCCACTGCAGAGGGAACCTCACCGCTCTGTACAGCCGAACCTCCCCTTTCTCGCTGCTCTCTGGCAACATGTATATCTGCTCGTGCTTGCTCCATCAGAGTCTCTTACAAAAACGAAAAACTGTAACGATAGGAAAAAGCAGGTCTTACATTGCCGAGGTCTTCAAAGACGAAAGGGTAAGAGAGGTGCCATTCTTCATCCAATGCGATGCCCAAGTGCTCCCACGACGCCCCGTTGTCCGTGCTTTTCGCAACACCAATGTCTCCTTGCTTGCTTATCGAGTTCTTCGTTTCGTAAAACATGTAAATAGTTTCACCCTGAATACATAGCAACAAACGACTGAGTATATAGTTCTAGCTAATGGTGAGATTTCAAAAGCAAGAAAGTCAAAGTTGGTGTCTCTGAGACCAAATACGAATTCTTGTGCGCGTTATCCACTGTCTAAACTGATTTGGGTAACCATGGAACAAGTTGGGTCAGTGTCACACGCCTAAAAATGTTAAACAACCTGCCACTTTGGCCACATCTAGTTTTTGACCAAGAAAGTTAATCAATTCAATGTCAACTATAACATGCTATGTGACCTATTTCAGACTAGGAAATATTTAATAAAGAAATTAGTCATTTAAAATATTTAGTTGAGGGAAATAAAAAAGTTAATTAGAATGCTATTATAAATACATGTTAACGTTGGCATGAATTACATCGAAATTGACTCTTCAGCCATGGCCCACCTCATTGTCCACCAATTCCTACCTATATTCTAAGCATCTAGGAAAAATTAAGATAACTTCTAGACCAAAGGTCACCCAATTACAAATGTACTTGTATTACACTAATTTCTGATTTTCTTTTCAGAGAGCATAAATAAAAAACATTGGTTGTTTGTTTTGTCTTTAGTACAAGTACTACCATACGAAATGAAGCTTCGTAGGAAAATCAACCAACAAGCATAAACTTTTACTTCTCCACCATGTGAACCAAACTTGGCTGCTAGTGCTTTTTGAATAAAATTACCCAAACACCACCGATTCTTCCAAAATATTTAATCTTACAAGGCACATCTAAAACACTTGTTTTCGCATCCTAGAAACTACGTCTATTTCCGGGCTTGAGTTGAAACCGTACGCCCGGAGCAAAGAGACAATAAGATGAATGATTATTAAACAATCTGTCTTTCTCTCATCTTTTTTTCAAAAGTATAATATCCCTCAGATAGATACCCAGGCAATAATTCCATGGCTAATGGCTTGATAGTATTATATAACTTAGGAAACAGTCTTGTCCTAGTTGTTTGCATGAGCATCTCAGCACGTTCTTAATTTATAATAAAATCGGCAAAGAAAAAGTAAAGGCATGTTACCACTATCTCCACACCGTCCCCTTTGAAAAACCCCACAAACGGAAATTAATTTATTTAAAAAAAAAAAAAAAAAGATTGGGGTTTGAATATTAATGAACAGATCCAATACTAAACCGCTCTTCCAACCAAAAGCAAACTCTTATCCAGTTCAGAGCCCACATAAAACTTTTAACAAAAGGAACACAACTGAATTGAAATTCCAATGATGAAGTTGAAAATCAAGGAAAGGAAGGAAAAGATATCGAACCTGTATATAGAGAAAAGGATCGGCGACGAAGTTGCTTGGAAAACCTGCCTCGGACGCCGTCGCACACGTCACCACCGGATTCGCCACCGGCCACGCCGCGCTCTCGTTCCGCCACGTGCCCATCTGAACCAACCTCACGTTTTCACATCCAATTCCAGATACAGAGAACAGAAAAGGAAAAATGAGAGCCAAGTGAATTGATACGTACGGACTCGATGGGCTTTAGGGAAAAAGGAGAATCGCCGTAGAATATTCCGATGGACCAGGATCCCTCATTGTCGGCTTGGCAGCCGGGGACGGTGGAGGGCAATCCTGCGGCGGCGCGTGGGGAGGGACCGGATGGAATGATGCGGACGGAGAGGGCGGCGATTGAGAGGCAGAACAAGAGGAAAGCGAGCCCCGCCAACCACGCGCCTCTTGGCCGCGTGCACTTCCACCGACACCAGCACTTCACGCTCACGTCGCAGCACCCCGCCGCCGGACTCGATCCCATTCTCTCTCTTCTCTTTGCGCAAATCTGATCACCGGAAAAACCGAGAGATCATAATTATAACACGGCGGGGGATCGGGGATGTGGTTCCGAGGGCCGTTTCTCTCGGGATGCGGTTCGGCGGAAGAACCGGTCCGGGTTTAAGAGGAAGGAGATACGTTATGCCCAATGTGTGTGAGCGTGAGAGATCTTTTCTTTTTCCCTTCTTTTTGAAGAGATGTATTTATCTATTTTTATTTATTTATTTTCGAACGAAGGTGTATTTGTGCGTGTATAGTTACTATAGTATAGAGATGTGTTTTTTTCTTTTTCTTTCGGTTATGTGTTTATCAACATTTGATACGCGGAGGGTTTATATAAGGTAGCGTTCTGAGTTGGGGAGAGAATGGGCGACACGCGCTGTTTGAACTAGGGGACTTTGGTCGTGACGCGTGGACTTATTTCGCGAGGATGTGCTTGTGACGCGATACCTGCGCTTCCTTTATATTTTCGTTTTTATTTTGCTTTATTTTGTTTTTTGTTTTTTTTACTAGTTGGTATTTTAGATAAAGTATTACCGCAAAAGGGTCACAAATTCTTACATTTGAAATAAATATTATATCCGTATGATTTTTAAACTTATTGGATGAAAAAATGGGATGGTTTAAAAATAAATGAGTATTTTGTAAATTGTTGTAAAATATTGTTTCTGAGTATATAATGTTTGGTAAAATATATATTAATATTTTTTTAAGTAATAACTATTTACATTGAATTTGATTAATAATAATAATAGTAACAAAATCTTGTATATATATTTTTATTATTAAAGTGCCTGTTTATATATTTCAAGAATATATATATATATATAAATATATATATTGTTGATCTGAATATAATAATTGATAAAAGAAAGAGAGTTCGAATAAAATAAAGTATTGATCTAAAGCATAATTTATTTACACCGGGAGGTAACTCCTGCTTTTTTCCTCTCGGTACTCTTTCCTCTTTCATATTCCCCAAAAAAACATTCACTTGAAATACTATAACGACACCCTCATCTCCTGTCAAAAAAGAAAAAGAAATTATTGGCAAACAATTAATGTCATTGAATGGTAATTTATTTAATAAGTTGAAATCCAGTGATAAGTAATGGGGGATGTCTATTATCCATGAAATGTCCTCTTATACAGGGTTGATAATAACTGATGCAAATTCAGTCCTCAGATGTATGATGATGAATAACTTTTGGTGACCTCAGTTGAAATTTTGATGAAAAATGTATTCTTGCATTAGTGAATATTCTGAGTATATTTTACATATTTTCAAGTCATCTCTATTTTATATACCTTCAAAAAATATTACGAGCGAGCATTCTTTTTCCTATTATATTTCTTAAAATTATAGTTAAACCTGGTCTACCGGGACGGAACTATATCGGGAGGTCCGTCCCTGTAAGCCTAAACACGGGATGCGGAAGTCCCGGTTAAAAAATCGGGACTGGGAGGTAAACTCCCGTTTTTTGGGACCGGGAGGCGGGACTCCCGGTTCATACAGATTTTTTTATTAAATATTGTAGGTCGTCGGATCTTACATCCGACGGTCTTTAAAAAATGAATGATTTTAATCGGGACGGGGAGTCCTGTTTTGCGCACTACCGATAATCCACCAGAACGGTACCGGTAGGTCCCGATTTTAACCTGGACCGAGGCTCCCGTCCCGTCTACTACCGGGAGTCCCACCAGAACGGTACCAAGAGATATCGGGAGGTACCGAGACTCCCGGTAGACCAGATTTAATTATAGCTCTAAACTTTTATACTATTATATTTTACAAATTTTCTTTATTAAATTTATGCTTTCATATTAATCATAATACATATACATGTTAGTTTTCAACCCATTAAATTATCATATACGTCCCTTGTAGTATGAAATAAAGAGGTATCTCTTTGAAAATATTATATTTTTTAAGCATGTTTGTTGAATTTATTTCTTTGTGGCTTCATTGCATTGGTTTTGTTTTGTATAAGGCGTACTTAGATTAACGTATTCTAAAATAAAACATTTTAATATTTTTATTCAATTTGCAATTTGAGCATTCATATTTAGAATATGTACAAATTACACAGTACATGTGTTTTAAGTTGAAACATATACATCTTACACTTATAAAAAGAGGTATGCTTTTTGCCATCCCATAAGACTTTGGATGCACTACCTTTCCTTCGATCTATATTTGAATCAACAATATCTCAAAGTGATACAAATTTGAAGAATGCATCAAAATTTGTATCCCTTTTTCAAATGGAAATCAATATTACTTTGTTTTTAAAATAGCACTAATGACGACAAAAATATTCAGTGTTAAGTCAAGATTACACATATATACTTAATCTTGAAAAGTAGCGGCAAAAATATCCAAATTATCATTTTGTTTGCACCGTCCAAATTTTTTTGTTAAATTTTAAAGAGTGTCACGTGTACCGCTTAGATTGAATTGAAATCTTTTTTCTTATTTTTTCTCGAAATTATATTTATGTCTTTTTATGTTTTTATTCATTTTCTCAGCACTCTCACGTTTAGCTCCGATTTTGGTTTTTCATTTACATGAATGTGATTGTTTCTTTAGTAGCAATCATGTTGACCAAAATTTGTGAGCCAAACCGCAACTCCACGTGCACTTTCTAGTTTATTGGCTTCTATGAACAACCTAGTATCCTTTGAAAAGGGGATAGTGAACTAAACAACTATTTGAGAATGAATCTCTTCCAAATTTCCTCAACTTTTATTAAAGAAGATTCTGGCATAAATAACATAGCGACTTTACAAGAGAAAAAGAACTAGTTTGTGTGACAATTTATTGATTTTTTCTTGCAGAAAAGAAACAATATTTGCCGAAATTGATCTCTTTGACTGCCATGGTGGTCTACTTGAACTACAGACGTCAATATGGTCCTAAGACAATGCTTGATTTGCTTCGGTTAGCCAAAGAAAGAAGAAAATACTAAAAAAAATAAGTAAAAACATCCCAATTCAATTTCAGCGTTACATGTAGTTAGACTGAAATTATTAAATTAGTTGAACATTAATTTACCGAATATTGATCCGTGGCCCATCTTTCTAACAAATTGAAATTTGGGCTACATTCTTAAAAAGAGATAAATAGCTGATTAGTTGCAACAAATAATTGTTTAATATAAGAGTGAAAGAAGATCAACTTTGCATCCGTATAAAACATGTTTTTTCTATAGCTCATGAGACTTAGAACCCAAAATCTCTCGGTCAAGATATGTGTGAATTACAATTAGATTAAATCAGATATCCCAAAATCAAGGTTAGTCTTAAAGCCCTGTAACTTAGATATTTGATCCAATTTGGCGTCATGTTATATCGTGGCGTCTTGTTATATCTTGTGTGGATATATACATATAAATGTATATTAAAATTTGTAAACTTGGGAGTTTGTCCAGACACCATTTTAGAATAAGAAATGAAAACAAAATATATGAAAGGGAACAACAACAATTGGCTTAGGAGTCTTAGGACGCCTAGAATGATCAAAAGAATGAAGAGAAGAAACGATTCTCTTTTTAACTAAATAATTCAAGAGCTTCTTTCTTTAATAAAAAATGTTGGGAATAGAAAGGCCGAATCCGATTTAAATTTATTTCATCAGTAAGAAGAAAAAGGGAGTCATATGTACTTTTAAATTTGATTCAGTTTCAAATTTGATCAACAAAGCCATCATGTCTTACTTAAAACTTTTGAATCGTGGGATATTTAAAGTTTGAAGAGTCACTATCAGTATCATGGAATTCACGAATCAAATAAGAATGGAATGACTTTGAAGCATTTAAATAGATTAGCACTTATTTTCTTGTCATCTATTTTGGCGGCTATGCGTCTTGAAGAGGAGCCCTCTTTTAACCCGTCTAAAATTCTTCAAAAAATTAACGAAATGGTCAATGTTTGGTACATAATTGTTAAAATGGCTAATTTTTTGTTAAATTTGTGTTAATGGTTTGAGTACTAACGTCGCACATCCATTAACCATGTGATTTTACAGTTTCGCCCTTTATATTCTCGACAAAGTTTTAAAAAAATTATTTCGAAATTTTAATTTCATTACTTACAGATTGAAATTTCATTATATTTCAGAAGTCAATTCATTAAAGCGCCGGTTTAAAGTTTGTAACTCAACATTTAGTTCCAAAATTAAGTGTAATTTTATAATTTTGGAAAGTTATTTTATTTCTTTTTTTAATGATAATATCAGCTAATTAGCTACAGCTTCCTCTATCTCTTTCGAATTTAACATTTATTTCTTCATAATTTCGTATTCTCTTTATCTCCCTTTTACGCGTTAATGGCTGAATTCGCTTTTTAATTTTAAGTTTTAGACGAGTTTGTAAGTTCATTTAATTTAAGAAGTTAGTTTTAGTTCAATTCTGACGATTTTAAATTGATAAGCCATGGATTTAGTTCATATAATGTTCTAAAATCTTAAAATTTTTGACATAAAATTATTGGTTGGTTTAATTTCGTGAGTCACATATTTAATTTATATAATGTTCTAAGATGTTCTGATAATGGGAATAAAATTATTGCTTTTTTTTTTTGTCAATATTCTGTATAATTAATTGTTCTCTCTCTCTCTCTCTCTCTCTCTCTCTCTCTCTCTCTCTCTCTCTCTCTCTCTCTCTCTCTCTCTCTCTCTCTCTCGCTAGTTATATCATAATTTTCATCTCCATTTTCCGTATTCTCAAAACTCTTATTATTTTTTATTTCAGAATTTTGATTAATTTTAGGAAACAGTAAGTCGTTTTATACGTCAATTTCTAGAATTGAGGATAATATATAGTAAATTGATGTAAATTATTATAAATTTAAAGTCATTTCACACATAAATGTGTCTCATATTTACATATTCTAATAGGAAAACTATAACTGGTTTTTCAGATTTCACAGCAATAAAAAAATCCCAATTTACACTAACCTAAAATTTGTAATATAAATCCGATAAATACAAAAGATCAAACTCTAAGAGAAAAAACAAAAATCAAAATTAAATTAGATGATCAAATGTCCTCTGTCGGCCTTCTTGTCTAGCCACCAGAGATACGTAGCTCAAATGAGTAACACCATCAAGGTCGTTGGTGTGAGGCAGAGCGAACCAATACCCCACACTTTGGGGCCGAAATCCAGATTCTAGTTTTCACAAAATAAAATGAAAATATATGTGTTTTTGTAAAATGAAGAGCCGCCGATGTTGTAAAACCTTCGTAGACAAATACTTTGGACTTCGATTACGACTGTAATGTTACGGTTTTTTTAGAGAGAAGTTTGAAAAAACGTTTTCGAGAGAGTTTAGAGAGAGAATTTTTGTTGAAATTGAAAATGAGTATACTCATAAAATTCGCTAGATTTTCATTTGAGTAGTGGACATGATTACTGAGTGCAATAACTACATTCTTAATCTGCTTATCTTTTAGTGACGTGGACTTCGTTTAACTAGGAATAAGAATTGGGTTGAAATTGTCCAAAATTTCACGTTAAACTTGGACTTGGCCAATAACACAAGTTTTACCAAATATTGGATAAAAGAAAAATCACATATGTTTATACGCCTATACTACTTAATAATCCAAAAAAATTTGAGCCTTAGTTTTTTTTCATCACCGAGTTATTTTTTCCGTATCATATATTAAATATGGCCATTCTATGTAGTAATCATATTATTATATGTAGATCTTTAAAATTTGTGTAAATAGTCACTCTAATAATTTTACAAATTTTTATTAACCAAATTCAGACAAAATATTTTCCGCCCATTGAAGTAGCCCGTTTTAATAAATAAATAAATAAATAACCAAATTAATAGTGCATAAATTGAGGATAATAACTGCATTCATTAATTAAAACCATTTGAAAACAGATAGAGAAATTATATTCCAAATAAAACACCATCGATTCATGTTCTCCACAAAAAACTGAAACCTAATCTCTGCTAAGAAGCTCAAAAATTTGGACGGTGATTCAGCGACTGCGTTTTCAGGTAATTTTTTTTTTGTTTATGTGATTGTTTTCCAAATTCATTAATGATTTGTCCTCATTTTTGGGCCGACTTGCTTTTTTTTTTCCAGGCTTTGTTTTTCAATGTTCTGTGTCGAAATATTTTTATTTATGTGTTTGTGGTATTGTTTATTTTGGGAATTTCATGATTATGTAAATATTTTCGGGGGATGCGAAATATGTTTTGGATTTTTTTGGGTAAATTTGCATGTGTGTTTAGGGTATTTTGTTATTAACATTTGCTCTTATTTCTTGAAGGTGCAAAAATTTGTTAATCGATTGGTTATAAATATTACTGGACTATATGACTCCATCAACAACCTAAAACTAATTTTGGTTAATATCATTAACTAGTAAATTGTATATAAAACATGAAAAATATTAATTTCTAAAAAACATTACAATTTACAATTACTAGTATTTTACAATAATTTTGAAGATACGAAAAACCTCTATCAAACAACTTTATGGATGGTGCAGTCTTTTTCAGAACTTCAGATAAATTAAAGAGAGAGAGAGAGAGAAATCAAGCCAGTTGTAAAAATTCATGAACAATGACAACTAAATATTCCAAAATTTATGTGAATGCATATGAAATCGCATATTGATTCCTTTAATTAAAAAAAATTATGTTTGATTTTTTTTTTTTCTGATACAAATGGTGCTGAAATATTCGGTGAATAAATCTTAAGAGTGAGAAAATGTATCAATTTGGAAACAAAGATAAAAGAAATTAAATGGTCGGGTAACTAGTTAACAAATAAATAGACCTATGCATTTCTTATAGATCAAATTCACATTGATTGAATTAGATCTTTTATCTTTTAAACCATTCAAAGCGATGAATCGTTGAAACCAAAGTGCATAATATTTTATTTCCAAAATTAAAGAATAGTACAAAATTTAGTCAACTAAATATATTTAGCACCATTTATAAACCGCGGAATCGTTTGAACTTATCACACGTGATTGATTCAAATTCAAACTCGAAAATGAAATCAAAATTCAAAGTTCAAATTAAATTGACAAGATTTGATAAAGGCACACGTGTAAATCAATTATGTAAATTGGACTAACACGTAAATACTTGAGTCATTTACTTAAATTTTACAAAATTGTAGTCATTTTCAAATTGTGGTAGTTAACATTGATCATTTGTCCAATTTTTTTTTAAATAAGTAAAGTATTAAAATAAGTAATCAAGTCACTCCGGATATTAAAAAGTCAAACTCACAAAATAATTATGTAATTTTTTTCCCATGCCAACTTAAGTAACCGAATAGTTTATTTACATAAGATTATTCATTTTATTTTTAGCGGTAATCTCCATAATTCGTCTTATACGACGATGTCGAAGCACTTTAATTTTCACGCTGGTGGACCCAATCTGGATATGATTATATTAACCAATTAAAGACCATTTTTTTAAAATGCACTAAAATTAATTTTTTTCCAAAATATTAATACAAAAATTTAAAATACTGCTAAAACAATTTATTTACATTTTATTCCATATCATTGTTAATCAGTTACTATTTTTTTAAAATTAAACTTAAAAAATAAAAAAACTACTCCACCCTTAAAAAAAGTATTTTTTTTTCTTATTTTTTTAATTTTTTCTTATTTTTTTTGTCGATAATACAGTGTAGGACGTTTGTGTTTAGTTTTATTATTTTAAAAAAATATTTCGTTTTTCACATGAAATTTACTTGTATTTCGAGAAGAAAACGTGTTTGGATGAATTTTGAGAAAATAAAAAATAAGAGGTGTTTCTTTGGGTAATTCCTCTTTTAAAAATAAATATCAATTTGAATATTTAAAAATCTGTAATTTTAAAATACGAATCTTTTTGTAATAATGGCTAGTAGGCCTAAAGCTAAATGGTTGTAGTAGGCCTAAAATAAAATCGTTGTACTGGTTATGTGTATATATATATAATAAAATTTATTTTTTGGAAGTCGTTATCATTATTCTTATATTCGTTAAATGACTAGGATTATCTCGAAAATATTAAAATTAAAGTAAATAACTTACAATCATATGAATCTATTGTCCTTTCATTCCTATATATGTAATTGCTTTCTTTTTCTTTTGGGGAAAAAGAGATGGAGTTATGGACCACATCATGAAATACTTTAGTAAAATAAAAATTATAAAAACTCGTTATTATCCAAGTAGAGGACATCTGCCATTTCTGATAACCGAGTCCCTGGTCCAGCTTAAGTAATTATTAACCGGTCTTACTATATAACTTATTTGTAAATGTAGGTTTAGATGAGAAGCATAACAATACTCTTCACGAGGGCACTCCGGAAATTACATCTGAGAACTCAAAAGCATTTCATTATGATCATAAAGATAAATATAATTTGGTGATACTTATCACTATTGCCTTGGATGAATTATATAAGTTTGGTGGAGTAGTTTGTAATGAGTTATTTTTATGTATGTCATATATTATCGTGGATAAGTATAATAATACACACATATGCATGTCAGTGTGTCACCATGATAAATTTGCTACATGCCACGAGTAGATATAGAATATTGCAATATGAGATATAATCTCTCTTAGTCAAGAATGGAAAACCTAATATTCGCTCAAACTCAGTCACACCCAAAAATAAAAAATTTATGTCTCGCATATATATCAAGGTAGTACATTCATACTTGTTGAAAATGCCCACAGAAAACAACCACAAAATCTCTCCGACTGCACACACAAACACCACAAAACCAAATCCAGACACGCAAAAAAAAGAACATAAGAGATTTTACTGTGATTCGGTGTAAAATACACGTACGTGCACGTTGAGTTCCAGCGATAGAAGTCGATCACTAATACCGGTAAACAAGTGTTCAGATCTTCGTCAAGTTCTTACAGTACAACATACAATTAGAATCGAACAATAAATTTATCTGTAACTCGTCTATAACCGGATACTAAACCATACCCTACACTTACCATTACAACCTTCGTTTCAACTACTTATGTCAATAACGAAGAATCGAGAACTTAAAGACATTAGATCGGAGAGAGAGGAAGAAAGAGAGCTAGAGAACCCTAATCGGCTGAAACCAAAAGACTCGAACGAATGAATGAATTAGGTTTACAAAAAATTACATCAATATATATTATGGGCTAAGAATGTGGCACACTGGATTTCGACAAACAATGAGGCCATCAAATTGCATAAGAAACGACATCCTCTGGCGTCATTAAAAACGACAACGAAATGACTTGTCCTTTCTCCACCTATTCAACAACAAATGTATGTAATCATTATAATAAAAGGGGTTATTAAATAGTATATACTTATAAATATATGTGATTTTCGCTTTAGTTAATGTTCGGTAAGATTGATGATAATGATCAGGTTCAAGTTTAATGTAAAATTTTAGACAATTTTGGCTTAAATTTTATTTCCGCCTAAACAAATTACACGTCAACAAAAAAAAATTAAAACATAGAAACATGAGGATCAAAGGTGTATTTACTGCATTAGTTAATCACATCCATCAAACAAAAATTGAGCAAATCGTTTGAGTAAATCCAGTTTCAATTTATTCGGTCGTTTGAGTTCCAAAAACATCTTCAACAAAAAATTTCTCTCTAAACTTTCTCTCAAAAGAATTCTCGAAAAAATCTTTCTAAAAATATTCTAATATCACCACCATCATCAAAGTCCAAGATATTTATTTCCGACGATTTTATAGAGCTTCGATTCTTCTTCCGATGTCGTCGACTCTTCATTACAGGTGAGCAATGTTTTTTTTTATTTTATGAAAATGAAAACGTTTTTATACTAAAAACCGGTTGATAGCCAACCAAAGCGATATTGTTTTCCATCTGTTCGACTAATGATTTTTTTGTTCGTTAAATGATAACATTTTGTTCTTATTACTATGTTGAAATCATCGATCCAATTTAAGACTTTTTCGATGATTGAGTCAGATTTTGTCGAGCACTGCAATCGGGATTTCGATCTCAATGTGTTGTGTGTTGGTCAGTGCCTCTCCACCAATGAAATTGATGGTGCTACGAAGACTTGCTACGTATCTCTGGTTTCTAGATGAGAAGGGTGAGAGAGGACGTTGATCATCTGTTTTGATTTTTCTTTTTGTTTTTTTTTTCTCTTAGAGTTCAATCTTCTGCTTTTTTCATCATATTTTATACTACGAAATTTGGGTTACTGTAATCCGAATTTCTATAGTTGCTGTAAAATCTAGAAATTTATGAAATATTGAAAAATCATATTATGGTTATCTTGTAAATAATATATAGATATGTGACACATTAAAGTGTAAAATGACTTTCCATAATCTACATCAATTTACAATATATTATCCTCAAAATTTTGGAAATTAACGAGTAAACAATTTTCAGTGTCCATAAATTAAATGAAATTCTGGAAAATAAAAGATTTTAAACTACGATTCGAGAGAGACAACTAATAATAAATTTTCTAGGATATTGACGAGAAACGAAGAAATTGTTTTATTTTACAAATTATAGGATTTTACAACATTATAAAAACTAAATCCTCGATTTACCTATTAGAAATCGGCGGAGTTGTATTAATATTGACTTGTTAGATTAAATCCAATTTCAAATATACTAATGAAAATTCAAAATTTGAACTAAAAAATTCAAATATCAGCCGCATATTAAAAGGTAAAGTAGTAAACAAATATAATTAAGTTGTGTGATACGTAACCACTAAAACTGTTAACACAAATTTAACGTAACATTAGTCGTATTAAAAATGAGATATTAAACGTTCCATTTCAAGAATTTTTTTTGTAATAATGGCCTTATATAGTGCCAGTCACTATTCTAAAATAATCATCCATCGAAATTACTTCATTCTCGTATAAATTTATATGCTATACCACCAAGACATTAACTACAACAAAAAAACAAAATACCATTGTAATCAAATAAGACTAACTTTTTCATGAATGACGAAACCTTATACAAGCTTACGTAATTATATATACACTGACCTAATATGTATACACTAACCTAATATGCAATCGTACTCTTTTACAGGTAAGGGATTAGCTAGATTCTTGCTTGTAACCTTGCTATACTTTATTAATGGTCTTTATTTGTAGTAGCTATATACGATTTATAGTACATAATTTTCGCCGTATATATTTTTGTTAAAATGTTTTTCCGAATATACTATATAACATTACGTTATTTATCTTGTAACTTGCATCACATTGAGATCATGTCCTACTTTGTGACGTGCATAAGAGTGGTAAGAACTAGATTACAGGAACAGATTGAATATTTTTATATGATTATAATTAATCTAATGCCACTACTATAATTGTAATACAATAACGATCTCCGAGAAAGTTGGGTTGGTGTTGGAGCTTTGATCATACAACGTTATAATATACATATTATATAATGTACTGGCCAGATGGTTTCTTCTTGTCACTACAGATGTCATACTATAAAGTTGTGAAATTTATTTCTGTAATTTATAAAGCTTTTGAGGTGTATAGCTTTATTGAATTTGGACCGGGGTTGAAGAATATTCCTAATAGTTATAATGAACGAAGATGTATATATTTTCAATTTTATGATAGCTCTACGAACTGTGATTGCGGTGACGGATGTAAGATTTAATTTTATCCACAAATTTGTTTAAGAAATACAGAGCAGGTTTTGTTTCTACGAACTTCTGCCGACAAAATTTTATGAACAGATATCGGAGAAAAAAATGTAGTTTTTCTAAAATAGATTATCTTTAACTTTTAGGTAAAATGATATATCGCTTGATGGTTATCTTTTTTTTTTAAAACCAGAAAATAAAAAGTCAGCGCCTTAATTGGAAATCTCATTCATCGATGGCACCTGAGCCAAATTTAGGGTTGACAGCTCATTACAAAAACCGAATTCCTCATTTATCCTAGCTCATTGACACAATTCATGAGCTAAGACATTGAGGAGGGTTCTGGGAATCCAACGAAAGTAAACAGACTCGAAACAAACAACCAGGTCTAAAATTTTAAGGAAAATAAGTTTTACAAACAAAAAATGACAGCTCTTTCCGAAGCAAAAACTTTCCATAATAAGTTTATTATCTCCCTTGATTACCACGCTCGCCACTCCCTTGAACTTGGCCACCAGTAGAGCCATGTGCATAGCCTGCTATTCGGCTTCCTCCGGAGACTCAGCCATAACTCTACTTCGCCTACACCAGGGCCGAACAGCACGAGAAGACAGAGCCACCACTCCTACCGCCGCTCGCCCCTCTCTAAACGCCGCATCCACTTGAAGCTTCCATTCCCATTCACGCGACCTGATTTGATCGATCTCCTGGACACCTCGTGAAATCTCCGCTAACTTGCTCTTCAGTTGAGTCTGCTCAGCAACATACGCTCTTATGCGCGAAATGCTCGCGAGACCGTCATCTCCATTCACCTCGTTAAAAACTTTGTCGTTCCTCCACTTTCACACTTCTCCCAGAATACTGCACGCGCGGGTGATGAACTCGTCTTGATGCCCACCTTTGTTCCATTCTTCATTGATGCTAATCAAATCTCCGACCACCTCCAGCCCTCCTCTAAAATCTGTGAAGTTTCCTTTGAAGCTCCCACCTTCCACCATCCACAGTCTTCTCGCGCACGGGCACTGGAAGAATAAGTGAGCAATGGACTCTTCCGCCCCTGAGCATATCCTACAAGAGACGTCGTCCGTCATTTTCCTCATTTTCAGCTCCACAACCGTCGGGAACACGCCTGCAACGACTCTCCACAGGAAAAGCTTCTTTGTCATTCAACTTCAACTTCCAAAATTTCTTCCACATTTCGTTATTTAGAGTGAGGGGAGATCTAGCGCCTTGTTTGAACGCGGACTTGACCGAGGAAACACCATTTTGAGTTGGTTTCCACATCAATTCGTCATTCGGGGCCGTCTCCCCAATTTGATATGTATATCGCGTTGTCTTTCGCTGAACCAAAAATTTGAAGAACTCTGTTTCTGTCCCACCATCTTTTCCCCGCCACCATCAACTCCTGAACCACAATGCTCTGGTCTACTCCCAGCTCGCACTCGTCCCAGTTCAGGTCGTCAACCCCCCACGAGTCGACAAAAACTTTAATGCTGGTGCCAGGGCCCACGATGAAGAAGGCATTCTTCTTCAAGAAATCTTTGACAGCCCTAGGAGTTTGCTCTGTGATGACAGACTTCAAAAAACGATTTGTTAGGATAGTATTTCTCTTTAAGCATTGAGGACCATAGTGTGTTTTTATTTTCCGCCAATCTCCTGCCCACCTTCGCCATCAATGCCAAATTGATATTTTCAAATTCTTTAAATCCCAGCCCTCCGCAAATCTCCGGTTGACATAATTTGTCCCAGCTTTCCAAAGCCAGGTAATGTCCCTTTTTGTTTCCCTCACACCACAAAAACCTGCTAGACAACTTATCCAAACTGCGGCATAACGTCTTCGGCAAGCTACACGTCGCCATTGCATAAGTCGAAATTCTCTGGATACCAGATTTGACGAGCACCGACCGTCCCGCCTTTGACAAACTCCTAGCCATCCAGCCTTCAATTCTCACTTGCACCTTTTTCTTCAAATATTTGTACGCATTTGTCCTGTTCCGATCCACAAAGAGAGGATTCCCCAAATATAGCAAATTAGCATCATATTCAACCATTAGGAGCCTACCTTTGATATGATCTTTAGCCTGACCTGAGCAATTCTTGGAAAAGATTAAACCAGAGTTTGCGACATTAATTTTTTGAACGGACAACGATTCATATCTCTTCCCGCAGCTCCAAATGGCATTCACCTTTCTCACATTTGCTTTGCAGAAGATGATCGTATCATCCGCGAACATGAGATGGGAGATGCTCTAGCCTTCCGATGTCAGCCTTATGCCATGAAATTTCCCTCGAGCCTCCTCTCTTAATAACAACCTACTGAGGACCTCCGACGCCAGAATAAACAGGAATGGGTAGAAAGGATCTCCCTATCTCAGCCCCTTGCAAAGTTTCAACTTGCTCAACGGACTCCCATTAAGCATAATCGAACTGGACGCCGATGACATGTACACCATGATCAGCTCTCGTATCTTTGCAGAGAAGCCAAACTTAGGCAGAACCAATCCCAGAAAGTGTTGGAATTTATTATATAACATATCTAAATATGGCGGAAATATATAATTTGACCTAATATATTAAAAACCAATTTTTAACATATTCAATTAATCTAGACATTAAAAATTATAAACATGTTAAAAATATTTTTATTCTAAACATGTTAATCAACAAATTGAACACACTAACAACCTATAACAATTATATAATTGCAAATCCAATTCGTTGAAAAATACATATAATAGACATTGTAAAAAATCTCGGACGTTGATTGCTAACTCCGGAAGGCCTCGTCAAATTGAACATGTGAAGGAGGCTCGTCGGGATTCCTTGGATGCATGCCGGCCGGAATGGACAAGCAGGCTCGCAGGGCAGAGGCTGGACACGCCTTAAACTCGCCGAACAAGTGGCCGGATTGGACAGGGCATGTGGGCCTGGGCTGGTCGCCGGGCAGGAAAGCCTTGCGCCTGGAGTCGCCGGACAGGGAGCTTTCGCCAGTTAGGGACCCGGTTGGGCCTGTGATCTTCGTCGGACAGGGAAGGAACGTCTAGCCTGAAACTGGCAGGGAATCGTCGAGGTTTCGATTGATTTTAAATCAATTTCTTCACAGTGTTGGCCAGCCCTATTGAACACAATATCACTCAAACACCATAATTAAGATTCAACGATAATACACTCAATTTTTTGGGAGATAAAGAGTCTGGGCTCTTAATTGAACAATCGGGAATAAGGGAAACTCTCAAGAACAATTCAAGAAACAAGAAAACAAATTTTCTTCTTCTTGTTCTTTCTCGACTCTTGGCCGAAATACACACATAGGGGGAGATAGGAAGTGACCGTGTATTTTAGGTTAGGTTAAGTTCCATTAGGGTTTCCCTTAATCCTTTATATAAAAGGTTAAATGGGTTTAACCTGAGTCAAACCTATTACTTAATTTTAAACCATTTTAAATCCATTCAATTAACTATTTTCGGCCAGCAAGTATCAATCTACGCGGCCAAAAACAAGTTATTTTATTCCCAAATTTTTTTGATTTTTTTTTAAATTCAATTAATTTAGAACTCTCATTTATTAATGACATTTCATTAAATAATTTTGTACTTTGCAAACCAGTACGAAATGAAAAAATATTTATTTTCATTTTTTATTTATTTGAATCATTAGAATGCATTATTATCATTATAATTATACAATATGATTCATTAAATAAATGTAACGATACATAACTAATTATTTATCAAGTTACTTAGAAAATAACTTTTTCGAATGAGTAAATCAAGTATTCTAGTTCATTTAATCTCGTCTGAGTGTCTATCATTGAGACCTTATGGACGCACATGAACGAAACTTTAGAAGAGAGATCGGTCTCAAAAGTTCAGAAACTTTTTTTGTCTTTTAATTCTTAATATTAGTCGATTCCACTAAAAGACTAATATTGAAACTCTCTAAGTTCATATGCGTTTATTTTCCGTTTGATATGACAAATAAATTCTTCACACGATCCACAGAGTACTTTACGATATTACCCTTCATGTCTATCAGTAACTCAGAGGAATGTAAAATTACTGTTTTACCCTTGAGTTATTAATTCACTAACTCCTTTGTTATTTGTGAATGAGAAAAACATAGAGTGAGATGTATTTACATGTCACATGTTTTAATCAAAGAATGTTCTTATTCGATGAATACCTGCCCAGGTTTATTCATTCACACTCTCATAACAAAGCATAACGTGATACTAATGCATTAGCATTGTTTCAACACGAATTCTGTATTTGAGAATCACATAATCCAACATGACAACTTTATGACACCAACCGTCGGGTCAGATGCAACTATAACTAAGCCATTTCCCATTGACAAATCAAATTTCATAAGGTGTCACATTGATTATGCATTCACTTCAGGATTTAGGTTAGTACCAAAATACCCCTCTTATGTTATTTTGAAGTTTTGAGTGATTAAACGGTTTTATCTCGAGCTTCAAAGTATCACTGGTCTTATTCAATATCTTATATAAGATATCAAGAATGAAACACAGAGTCACAACTTTCTATATCACAAGATAAGATATCATAATTCATTCAAACAATTATTACTCAAATTCGATTGCTCTATCGATCTTAGGCCTGCGAGCAAATGTTTAAACTAGTCGCAAGGGACTATCTTGTCAAGTCTGTACTTAGAACCCATTTCGTTGATGACAGTTTCAGAGCATAACATTCATACATAAACATAAACATAATAAAGAATGAATATTTTAATTTTATTAATGTCTCAGCAAAATCAAATACAAGAGTATTACAATGTCTAATATCTCCTTTGTGGGCACCAATCCCAACAAACTCCCACTTGACTCAAAGGAGATGCGAATGATACTTCAGTCCCAATCCTTCTAGGTGTCCCTCGAAGACTTTACTCGTTAAAGGTTTCGTGAAGGGATCAGCAAGGTTGTCCAACGTTGAGATCTTCATAACTTCGGCGTCCCCTTTGTGAACGATGTCTCATACCATGTGATACATCTGCTCTGTGTGTTTAGACCGCTTGTGAATTATTGGCTCCTTACACTTAGCGACAGTTCCACTATTATCACAATAAAGTGTGATAGGCTCGCTTGCACTTGGAACTACTTCCAAGTACATAAGGAATTTTCTCAGCCACACACCCTCTTTTGCAGCTTCACAAGCTGTCATATACTCAGCTTCCATGGTCGAGTCAGCAACGCAAGATTGCTTGATACTCCTCCAAACCACGGATCCACCATTTAGGGTGAATACAGACCCTTATGTGGAATTCTTGGAATCCTTATCCGCTTGAAAATCGGAGTCGGTACATCCCGTCATATTCAGGTCACCGAAAGGTACAAGCCATTTCGTCTTTTGGACCTTATAAGCTCAATAACTTTAAATACATTTTGATTACTTATTTACTCCAATCAATAAATAAAGTAATTAATAAATTAATTATTTACTATAAATAATCAAATCTACTATAAATATTATTTTATTATGCAAATACCCGTATTTCAGAATTAATGTTGTCAATCACCATTACGACTTGTGAGTAATGATACACATTATTCTTTAATATTGTGACTATCATAGTTACCCGGATTAGTATGTCGTAACAGTGCTTAAACAACACATCTACAACAAAAGTCTATACAGATTGTACACATACCAAAAATGCAGAATTCTCCCACGCAATGATCAACTTTCACTTCATGTTCCAGATGTATGACTTTGGATATGGATTTCCATGCGCATATCAATTAGGGATCAAGTTTTAGTTCACGGTCTGAACTTGGATGCTCAGCATGCAATTCAGTTTAATAGATGTTATCTATTCTAATTATTTAGACATCAACCCACTAATCATATAATGGTAATAAAATAAATTTCTTTTAATTTATTAATCATTCATTTTATTATCTTCAAGTGAGAAATAATCACAATATCGAGATCGGCCTCGGCATTAGTCACTTGCTTTTCCTCTTCTTGGCGTTTGGATAATTGTGGAAAGTGTATTTCTTTTTTGCAGTATAGTCGCGCAAAAGGGTCTCCAGATTATGTGTCAGATCCTCTATTTATTGAGTTTCAAAGTTCACCTCCTAGAGCGGGTATGGCCTTGGCTAACTACATGATGCACATGCAAGGAAGATTGGCCTGCCCCTGGAAGCGCGGACAACGAAGTTTGACCGGCCCCTAGAAGCGCAGGTTTCGCCTTGGACGGTCATTGTAGGCACGTCCAAATAGTGCTGATCGGTCCCTTGAGGCAAGAGCGAGGAGGTTTTGGCCAATTGCATGAGGTGTAGGCGAGGGTGCGTTGACTTGCCCCATTCGGCACATGAAAGAGGGAACCGACCGTTTGAGGCATCTTGGGGGGGCCGACACCCCCCCCCCCCCCCCCCCCAGATATGATCCTCTGAATAATTTTATGCATATTATAATTTGTCCTCCCCGATCGATTTTATCAGGTAACAGCGAGCCCCTGGGATTAGAATGTATATAGACAAAGATATGAAATATTAACATTAGGATAGAAAACTTGGTACTAATCTGAGCCCCACCAATCAGATTGTATATAGTTAAGGTTTATTTTGACTTGTGAGTCTATGTGTAAAAACTAAAGTCGCATGTTTTGCATAGTACACAATTTTCACATCAATCGAGTGAGGACATATTGGCATCCTTTACCAAACCTTGTTTGCTCAACTCTTGTCTCCCTCTAATGCTTATGTGCCTAGTCTTCTATGTCATATTGCTGCATCCAGTTTCTTGGTTGTAACTGACGCCATCTCGCCTGTTGTTGTGTCTTCTTCAAGAACATAAAGGTCATTCATCGGATTTCCTCTAATAATTTGCAAAATGCATTTTAAAATTTTGATGACTCCTCCTTAGATTTATCTACATAATCTGCTATATCAAAAACACGAAATGATGTCAAGTTTCGTTTCAGTTCAGGAAAGTACCTCACTTCTTTAAAGATTTTGAAGGATCCCCTTTTATTCTTGATTTGACAGATCCAATGTCTGAGACATGACATGTGTGATTAGTTCCCATAAAAACTTTGCAGGTGGTGGGTTGTAAGTATGTGAGCCATACTTTTCTATGCGTCAAATGGAATGTACACTAAAGTATCCAAACTCCATTGATCCTTCGGATCATTTTCACATATTGTTAAGACTTCTGCATGGTCAAAGCAACTTGAAACATATGTTAAATTTTTGGTTGAGGTCGAGTCCGTGCCTTTATTTATTTCTAGACATTATCTTCTTCAGTGTCTTTCTTTGTTGCAATTCCAACAAATTGTCCCAAATTTTTTATTTTGACCGAGAGTTTGAATTCTTCCTTTCTCTCTTTTCTCAAGTCTTCCCCAAAAATTGAGACCTTGTTATATGACATTCTTAGGATTTCCCTTGATGTACAGTTCCTTTATGTAAGCTCCAAAAATAACTTCATCTAAGATTTTCTCTACCGCATTTTATAGTATCACAAAGTTGTTCATATGCTTTAGGAAGATAGTTTAGAAGGAATGTATATAGATCCTCATCATCAATTTGAATTCGAGATTTTCCAAGTTTGATATTAGCATGGTAAATTTGTCAACATTGTCCTCAACTGATTTCTGGTACATTTTAAAGCTGTAGAATTTTTTCTTCAAATGGCTTTATGTTGGCAGTGATCGTTTCATGTATAGTGACTCGAATATAGGCCACATTCCTACCGTTGAATTCTCCTTCATCACCTTATTCAGAATCTGGTCACCGAGACTCAAAATGATCTAGTTCTTTGTTGTTTATCAGAATTTTAATACTTCGATTTGTTGATAGGGAATCTTGCAAGTTTGCTTCACCCTTTAGAGCTTCATCGAGCCCCAGATTTCTTACATGTGCCTCTATCTTGATCTACCATAGGAGTATACATCTCTCACAATGGGCGACAACTAGCTGATGGAGATCTTTGTGTGAGCCGGTATTTGTAATAGTGTAGCTTGAATTATCTACGCAAAGATGAGTAGGAAAATACTCTAATACCAATTTATTAGAGTAAACATCACGGAAACATAAAATCTACGGAATCAACATATTAAAACATAAGCTAATGAGATCATTTGAAACGCAAGCTAACTAAAAACTTAGAACACAAAAATGCAAAAGTATACAGAGCAACGAGAACTATCCTTGTTCAGATCAAATGAAGTCCTACGTTCACATAGACCGCGTCAACGCTCTCATTCCACTATCAACGATGATTCAATTACACGAAATAAACCTTTGACATAATTTCCTTTTAGAACAACCCTAGCTTGATCACAAACCTATCAACGCTCTTGAAAAACTCATTTTCCAAAGAATCAAGATCGTGGTCTTGTTCACTCATCTGAAGTCTCTCTCTTGAAACTCTAATGTTCTCTTGTAACTCTAATTAATTTTGATGAAATCCTTGGCCGTTTATAGTTTCTCGGCTCTTCTTTACAGTTATAATTTGGCATCCGGATAGTTTCCATGTGGCTGACAATACATACCACAGAATAGTTAAACCTTGGTTAAGTAAATCTCGATAAATAAATCATGATTTACTCATTAAAAGATTTAGATACATATTCAGGTTCTAGAAAACAAATAGACAGTTCTTACCAGGGGGCGTCTTTAAGAAGAGATACTTAAAGAAATTCAAATACCTTATTTTAAAAACTTTAAGTCCTAAAGTTCAGAGATTCATCAAGATCACTAAATCACATAAGCCTAAGTCGAACCACTTATAATGATAAATACTAGTTTAGAACAATTGTATGTTTATAACCTTTTCTATTATATAATTCAGCTTTACATTCAAATACAATATAATCTTTGTTGATGTTACAGTTCTTACAAGTTTAACTCTTGCACTCTCACAGAACATCATAAAGTAGCAAGTATTGCCACTCAAGCTAAATCCTTGAAGTCGTATGTCTATAAGAATTAGTTTATTTTGGTTGTTCGGTATGAATTATATAGTTGCATGTAGCATCCCTTTGTATTTAAAATATGATACATACTATATTCGGTAATGATTCAATTTTATTTAGTTACATTAAATTTTTTTGGCTAGACAAATGATTATTTTCTATTAAAATTGAAGCTAAACCATTTGAATGGTTAAAAGATAGTTCAATTCATATTTACATGCAGAATGTTGACCTTTGACTATTTTTTTTAGTAATTTTTCTCAAATAAAATATATGTCTACTCTTCCATATAAATAGCATGGCGCACATGTATAAATTAATAAAATCATTTAATGGACATTGTTACCATAAAAATTAATTATTCATTAGACATTGAAATTTTCTCTTAAAAATATTAAGTAATTAACTAACATTTATTAGTTTGTTATAAATAGGCAGCGTGCTTCCATGATATACTTTTTTTTATATTTTTTGTACATAAATTTAGAGATAAAGATCCGATCATCTGACTTTGTAACTTTAGATTTTAAGAATTTATGTTTTATATTTATAATTATCAATAATCGGTAATCGACATTTTCGTCAATATTTTCCTAGATAATCGGCATTTTTGCTAGTATTTTATTAGTATTTTCATCGGCAATTGCTATATATATTTTAACTCTTATTTTAAACTATTTATTCGTACTTAAAATCCTTCTTAACCTATAATGATAATTTCAAGGTGCTCAACTATTTTTTCATAAGTAGTAAATACAAGAGATTGCGTTCATTGGACTTATTCAACATCACATTTTTTAAACAAATTGTTTTATAGTGACTTGAATCAATGTCCTCGTTGGAGGAATGTAAGTCTTTATCAATTATGTTAAACTCTCTTGTCACGTGACATGTTTTATATAAATATATGTTTTATTTAATCAAGAACTTATAAGTCTTTTTTTAACTATACTATCCTTGGTATTAGTACTGCAATTTAAGATGGAACCACAATCTTATTGTATGGCTGAATATAAATCGTATACTAGTGCACATTAGAGTACTTATTTGTTCAAAAATTCTTTAATTTTGTTGTTTATTTAGACGAAATAATTATTGTTGGTTTTTGCGATCAATACTTGTGGAACACGTGGCGCAGGTGGACTGAGACATGTAACTAGTTTAAAAGGGTCTTAAATCAATTTCGAAAATGCTAAGAGGCTCAAAGAAATCGGGGTAAGAACTCAAATGACCACGAGTCTCGCATTAAATCGTGAAAAGGGGAAAGAAAAAAAATATGCTCTTTTATAAGTCAACAGGACGAGAATAGACTTTGGGGCCTGCAAACCAATTGAAACACTCTGAACAATTTATTTTCCCTTTCCTCACAATTCAGTATTACCCTAGTTACCACCTTTTCTCACAATTAATGGACTCCAATTCAAAGAGCCAGCCAAACGAAGACTTAAATTTAGGAACAAGGAAAATAAACTAAATTTTAATTCAGCCACACAAATGCTTCATCGTGTGCTTAATTAAGGCCATACTAATTGTTACCGAGAAGGAATTAAATATCACCAAGAAGGAACTCTGTCTCATCCTTCCGTGATGTCTCCGGTTTTGCATCGTATGATCATAAATGGATTGAAGCTAGGTTTTAAAATTGAGTACATTCCGCATACAAAGAGCTCTCTCTCTCTCTCCCTCTCTCTCCCCGGAAGCTTTTTGACGATTAATTCTCCACCCGATCCATTCGAGAAGTCGATCCCAAAGGTAATTTGTGGCCTATAATTTACGACGATTCATGCAGTTAATTCTTATTATCATTCATCTTGATTTTCCATAAGTCAAACCTGTTGAAAGATGTGGAATGAGTTGTCAGTATATCTATCTTAGACTAGCTTTCTACATGTTCTTATATTTTTGGACTAGGGTGATTTAGTCTCTAGGTTCTAAACATCTAGGTAGCTACACTAGCAAATGTTTGGACCTCTTGAACCTTTTTAAGAAATGTAAATTACAAAAAGAAGAAAATATGAAGAAAATGCATAATTGGTAGCAAAAAATTAATAACTTAATAACAATTACTGCAATGCAAGAAGGCAAAAGCAGAAGTAAATTCGTCCCATTCCTCTTGGAAATATGAACCTTTTTCTGTTCATATGAAAAACACTTTTTACAGGTACCGATATGGTACAAGAACAGGGACAAAAGATGGTATTTGGAATTGAAAAAACCTGGTCAGAGGTAAGTATTAAAGCTCCAATATGCCACTACGATGCTCACTAACGGAACAGATATGTTGTCATCTAACACATCTGAGATCGGAAGTGATTCAACTATCGTTGCCACCATGGAAACCAGAGCTACTCTTTGCAGCGTCAACGGCCAATCCAATGTGAAATATCCCAGAGCTGAATAATAGTACAACATCCTGCTTTGTCGATGAAATAAGATGAAAAATGAATATACAGTTTGTCCAAAACTAGCAAGGAACTATGTAAAGGTGTTTGAGACTTTTTCTTAATATGAGTTTGAAATTTCACCCCATCGAGACCAGAAGTCCGAATACAAACATCGATATACTACCAGCCCAACTCTTTCTGTTGTTGTAAGGAATCTTTGCGGACCCGTATTTACGTCCCATTATATCAGCAATACCTGAGGATTTTGTAAAAAGAACTTTTACTACTAAAAAAATTTGGGGAACCATGAAAAGAAACTGGAAGTTTGATTTTGATATTTATTGAAGGTAGAAAAGTGTTACCATCTCCGCCTGACATCATCGACAGCGCAATCAGGCCCACCGGAGATTCCCGCCAAAAGACGAGCCCACACAATATTAACACAAGAACGTAGTACAAAGGGCCTCTAAGCAATTCCCTGAAAATGGAGTTAGAATCTGAGTACTTGTTGTAGCGTATGAAGACAAGAATACAGAGCCATAATTCAGGGTGAGTATTGGAGAACTTACTCGGGATTTCCTTCTCGGGTCATGGATTTTATGAGCCCTTTGTCTGGAACTAGTTGAAGGCCGTGGACAAGAAGCCTCGAGCAGTTCACGAGAGGGATCAACAAAGCAAAGTATCGAGCGTTCATCGATGTGCTACTCTACCATTAAATCATCCCAAAGCATATGGTTGAGGAATAACAAATTCATATGGACCTAGACATATACAAGTTCATGCTGGCAAATTCCACGTAGAAAAGATAAACACACAAAGGGATACCTGAACAGCGGCCAGGAAAGCATGAAGAGCAACCCGGACAATATGTGAACCAGCTTTCTGCTTAGGCTCTGCAAACAATATACACATCTATATATTTCAAGAACCTCGTAGCATAGGTACCACATAGTAAACTCCAGTTTACGTGCAAAAGGAAACTAGAAAGTAGACCCAAAACAGAAAAATATGATAATCGTATTCTCCAGGTCAAACTTGAGTAATTTCACAAGATTACAAAAAATTGAAATTTAAACCGAAAATGTAAAATGGAAACGGTAGAGGACGTCGAGCTTGTTGGATAGTTTCCTTAAAACTTTTTATCGCCCTCCCAAGTACGAGATGATCTTAACAAAAGTCTCTTAGGATACAACGATGTAAGACGAGATTAGTACCACTCAGCTCGACTTCGGCGAATTGACTTCTCTTGTGTCGAACTACTATCGAACTACAGGATTAAGAAACAATTTCAAGTGAGGGAGATGTGTTTAGGGTGTTTCGAATTTTGTTTTTGAATAAGAATTCGGCCTCCTTTTATTGGCCCAAAATCGGATTGTTTACAACCAAAACTGTCAACGTTTAATAGACTTTAAACGTTAATGGTGTTAATGCTCGGTTCAAAATCGTATGATCGTTTTTGTATTCAATAAGCATTCAAGCTCGTTAACCGAATGCAACTAATGCTATAATAATTCCGAAATAATATAAAGTAATTTGTAGAATTAAAACTTTTTAAAAGTGACATTTGTAATAAAGAGATAATATTGATCACAAATGCGCCAAATCTGGCCCGAAAGCCCGAAGGCCGAAGAACCCAAATCCGGCCCGAAAGTCCGACCCCGGGTCGACAACGCGCGCAGGAGAAGTTAGGACTAACTCATCCACACTCTCCTCTCTTTATCATATTTTGTTTTATATCGATGAGAAATATGTCCTGTACCCAGAGGACTGTGGGGAATATTTTCTGTAATAATACTATATTAGGCTAGATTTTTGTAAAATAACTAAGTTTCAAAAAATATGGAGCAAGTTATTTGTATTCTACAAAATGTATTACCTAGAGTTACCGGCATCTCTCATAGAGTACTAACCTGTGTTGCATTAAAGTAACCTAAAAGTTGAGGATTGGATAAAGCAGACCAAATCTAAATGAGTGGTTCACATACCCGTACCCTACCGCTGATATTGATTGTGGCCCACAATTTGTGGGAGACAGTTAATTTTCCCTTTCTTCAATATTTTAATTGTCGGCAAAGTACATCTTCACACAGAGATAGGAATATCTGAGCTTTGGTTCCATTTCAAATCACCAAAAAAAAAATTAATCACAGGTTAATTCGTAAAGCAATTGTATGGATGCGACAGGAGAAGAGACTGAAATCTCTCCACAGAGAGACTATATATCTACAGTAATAACGTAGAAATCTATGCTTTTAAATGACAAGCCAAGACTAGACAATCAAATTTCCAGATGGAATTTTTTACAAATACGTACAGTTCTGGACTGACTGCAAACAGAATTTCAGTTATTAGTTTCTTATTTTTCATGTTCTTGTTTGGAATCGCACTCGTCAAATTCAGACAGACTCACATCAGTCACTCAAGCCTAGCTAGTACCACAATTGAGAAACAAAACTTACAGAGAGAGAGAGAGAGAGAGAAAGAGAGACCTGTTTGACGAGTTCTCTCTGGGCGAGAGAATCGAAAGTATAGACGAGTCCGTACGCTCCGGCGAGCACGGCCGCGGAAGCTCCGGCGTCGCGCGCGAGTTCTACGCCGCCGGAGAGCGGAAAAGCCCGCGCGACAGGGTTTCGTACACCGGAAGAGAGATAGTTGTGGTGGCGGCGGCGGAGGGTAGGAAGACCGTGGCGGGAGAGGAGGGAGAGAGAGGCGTTAGGTTGGAGGAACAGGCTCATTGTGGCGAAACCCAACCCAACCACCATTGAAAAGCTGAAACAGAAAATGTTAGGGATACGCTGACATTTTTGTAGCTCGAAAATTGCTATTGTAAATTTTATAATTTGTATCGCGACATGTGAGACTCAGAGCTACTCTCATTTTACATCAATGCGTTCGTGTCTTCAATTCTAAACTGCCGCCTGGCTGGCGACTCTCTTCTTTCATTATTCGTATTATTTTATTTTATGGTTCACGATATATGTCTAGTAAATGTCCTATTTCTTTTTCATTTTGTACTTCTCTCATTAGTGTATATTTTATTTATTTTAGAGCAAGAAACAACAGTTCTTTGAACACTTCTTTTTCGTTTTAAAGTACTAATATGTTGTAAAATATTTGAAAACTAAAAGATAATAAAGAGGATAAGAATAAGATTAAAAAAAATTGTATTATTTATGTTCATCATAATTTATGATAGTCCTATTTATAGCCTCACAACATATAATAAAATGTCATAGATATACGAGAATTACCGTTTTATAATTCAGATTCTCACTATTTTCACTATACTTTTCTTTCTTAAGCGTGGGTTGGAGTCCCTTATAGGAGTCTTTTAATCTGAATAATAGCGCACATGTGTAAGCAGAGGTTCGAGTTACTCTAGGGGAAAATGATGAGAATGTGCTAATCTTTGAAGGGGAAAATGATGAGAATGTGCTAATCTTCGATATTGAAGAGTCAGCGAAGCACGAAATTCGAAGTCATCAGATGTCTATTTGGTCGACTTTTAAGAGTAAGCAATATACCAGAAGCGTTCTAAAATCAGTGATGGCTAGTATATGGAAACCTAATGGACACCTTACGGTCACTAAACAGAGGGCTGGAGTTATGTGTTTAAAATTTGAAAATGAACAAAAACGCGTACATAAACAAAATTAAAAAATGTAAATTCGATCATTTTCTTGCGCGTCCCCGTCCTCGTCTGTGTGCGGGCTCGTCTAACTCGGGAATGATGGTAGGTGCTGAAAACAAAGGGTCGTTTAGTTGTCGTGTCTGGTCAGGAGTATGCTCCGATGGTTAACTAAATTGCATACTCCGGGTTGACAACTTAGCAAATTAATTAAATTGCATAAAAAATTAGCTAATTATCTAAGTGATTAAGTAATAAAATTATATAACTAATCCAACAAATTAACTAAATTATTAACAACAAATTAAATTTTATCAGTGGCTAACGAGCGTGAAAAAACAGCGGTGGCCGACGAGCTTGAAGAACAGCGGCAACTGACGAACAAGAAGAACACCGGGCCCCATGCCTAGGAGAGACAAACACCATAGAGAGAGAGAGAGAGAGAGAGAGAGAGAGAGAGAGAGAGAGAGAGAGAGAGATATGCACAACGTGTTGTCGCTGAAATTCGGACAACGTAGAGAGACCTAAGCGGTCAGATCCCCGCTCGGGGGAGTGACCCTCGTTTTGGCCTAAGTGTGTCGGATTCGGTGTCCTGGATAGTCTCTTAGTTGTTAGGGGATTTTCAAGTTCTTCAGATACCTAAAAGAGATGAACATATGTGAATTAAGAAGGGAAAACAAAGGGGTTCATCTGTTTACCTCTCTGATGCTCAACATTAGTATAATGTGGATGAAGTATAGAATGGCAAGGAGGTATCGACGAGATCGAGTGAAAAGGGGATACTTTGATGAAGTTTAAAATGGCAAGGAGGATCGACAAGATCGAGTTCCTTTGTTTCAAACCTCGAGCCTTGGATATTTGGGGAAGAATCCTTATCGTTGAGAAATGATTCTCGAGTTTAGAGAGAGAGAGAGAGAGAGAGAGAGAGAGATGTTTCTCAGGAGGAATTCTCTAGACAAGTTTTGTGTTATCTAAACCTCAACGGTGAGGTTTGCTTTTATAGGGTTAGAGAGAGCCTTGGGCATGTGTGTTACGGTGGCCGGCCAACCTAGGCTTGGAGGTCGGTCGGCCTACTGTTTGGTGGCCGGGCATGGCCAGTCGGCCCTTGTTTGAGCCAAGGAGGCCGGTCAACCCTTTTGGGGAGGCCTAGGAGGCCAGATGGCTCATTTGAGAAAGCTCTAGGCCTAGTCGACCCATCACTGAATGTCCCAGGGCCGGCTGGCCTTTGTCTACGCCAAGGGAGGCCGGTTGGCCCATCTGTGAAGACTCTAGGGCCGGTCGGCCTTCCTTTAGTGGCTTCATTGGAGGTCCACTCATACCGTTTTTTTAATATTGTAGCAGCGAAAACCGGCACAACATTAGCCCTGTCGAGTTTGAAATTGAGGGTGCGATCGAATCCAAACTCATGATGACCGCTCTAAGGAGATTTTTTGTTCGCAAAGGTTCGTTTGGCATAACAGGACACGAAGGGTCGATACAATCCGGAGGGCCCCCGTGTCAGAAAGGTATCAAAATATCCCTTTCCCCTTACTTTTGTCTTTTAATGTTCATGTGTCACAAGTTCCTTGTCCGATTCACCAAGTGGTGCGCCCCTTAATGAATTTATCACTTACTTACTTGATCCCACATGTGTAATGGAAGCATTCGATGAGTCTTTATTTTTAATTCCCTCCCCCACCCTTCAATTATCTTTCAAGAACATATCACCGCCGCAGTTATATTTTGACCACACCTTCGATGATTTGTGCTCGTGGATAGAGGGTGTTGTCACTGAAATTCGGACAACGTTGAGAGACCCGAGCGGTCAAATCTCTGCCCGGGGTGTGTGGCCCTCAGCTTAGTATGATCGTTTTGGATCCGGGTTCCCAAATTGTTTGTTAGGGGGTCTTTGAGTTCTTATGATACCTGAAAAAGATGAACAGACGTGAACTAACAAAGAGAAAACGGGGGGAGTCTTTTGTTTACCTCTCTGGCGCTCAACATTGTATAATACGGGCAGACTTCAAGATGACGAGGAGGGGTCGATGGACATAGTAAAAAGGGAATACTTGGATCGACCGCGTTTCAGGGCCCGAGTCTCGGATCTTTTAGGGGAGAATCCTTCCCGTTTAGAGAGTATTCTCGGGTGTTAGCAAGAGAGTGAGAAATAAGTATTTTGGGAGAGATTTCTCGTACCAAATTATTTGTTACCTGAACCTCAAGGGCGAGGTTTGTTTTTATAGGCTCCGGGACAGCCTTGGGCGTGTCCCTTGTGGTGGTTGGCCCGCCTAGGTGTGGAGTGTTGGCAGATATGTCATTAAGAAGATTATTTATTTACATATCAATGTAATATAAATATCTCATGAGTCCTTATTGTAATTTGCTTATTAAATTAACAAAAGTTGAAACTTTCATTCTTTCCTTTTTCATTTGATTGAAGATTTATGATATTCAATAGTTTTATAGTCCTTAATCAAACCTAACAACGTATGAAGAGACAAATGTAGATTTGCGTGAACAAATTCTTCATGGTTTTCTTAAAATGAAATATTCACAATCTAAAGATCAACAGACTATTGATCCTTGTATGATTGTTGGAAGAATCTATGATGTCTGGTTACGAGGCATAGAGAGTTATGAAATTTATAGTTCTTCCAGTGTATCTTCTGAAGATACTGAATTGACCAGTGCGCCTTTAGAGATAATGTAAGAACAAGTCATTTAATCTCTTATGTCTCAAGGTCACTATGTATGAATTGCATCGTGCTTACCTTAATCCTGAAATCTTATATGTCATTTCATAACTTTAATATATTCATTTGAGAAAGTTACACTCTAGATCCAAGTTTGTGAACTAGATGCACTCTATTGGTGATGTATTGGATTATGAAGTTGACATGAGTATACTTTGTGAAGTTCTCATACATATGAAATTCATGTACAAGATTTCTGAAATGCAATGTATATCACCTCATGCTTTATTACTTGGATTGTGAATAAATTAACCGTGCGGTATCATAATTAAGTAACTACTTTATTTGGATGAAACAATGTGACTTGTTAGCTCCTCGTCAATACATTGTTTCTAACTTATTCACAAGTAACAAAGGAGTTGAAGAAATAACAAATCGAAGGGTAAAATTGTAAGTTTATAAATCTCATCTAGTTGATGATATTCATGAAGGGTAACCATATAAATCATTTAATGATTCCACTCGACATAATTAAGTTGAATTTTAGTAGAAAATAAATTCATTTCAACAGAGTGATTCTCAGTGTCAACTTTTTAGTGGAGTCGGTTGTTATTAAACTAATATGCGGAAAACATTAGTGAATTTTGAGTCAAAGTCAGGTCATTAGAGTAGGATTGTTAAACTAGAAGTTAAGTCAAAATAAGTTCAAGTGTTGAACTAGAC
This sequence comes from Urtica urens, assembly GCA_958296335.1. Classification (NCBI taxonomy): domain Eukaryota; kingdom Viridiplantae; phylum Streptophyta; class Magnoliopsida; order Rosales; family Urticaceae; genus Urtica; species Urtica urens. Next base: position 16,955,558 of record OY282530.1, on the reverse strand, counting down.
GTTTTTTCGGAAAATGTCTAAAGGGTATTTTTGTCCACATGGACATAAAATGGTGTGAATGTAAAAATAAGAATTTGAATATTTTCATATGATGAAAATATAAATTAGTTTTTCTAAAGCCGAGAAGTTGTTTAAGGCATTCTAAAATTAATTTCATTATTTGTGCAATATTAATTCTACAGTGGGTATTTTAAAAATTGTCTTAAAAAAAATAAGGAAGCATCTAGAAGCTCCCCCCTAGATAGAATTTCGCCCAACATCAATTGAGAGAAGGAAATTATTTTGCCTTGAATTATGAAGATAATTTTCAAAAGGGAAAAGAGGAAATAAATTTCTTTAAGAAGGAAATAAATTTGTTAATGAGGAAACAAATTTATTTCACTAATGCAATGGTGTGGCCGGTCATCTACAAGAGAAAGAGGAGAGTAAATCAAATATTGTGACATGAATACACAATAGGAAAGGGTAATTACCATTTCTTGTATTTCTTTCTCCTATAAATATAGGCTCACATTGAAATGTGAAAATAAGTTTTTTGCTCTTGTTTTCTCTCTATATGGCCGACCACTTCCTCTCTCTCTCTCTAAAATATCTCTTTTATTTTTGCACCTAAGTCCTCATTAGACTTGGGCTTAAATTAGCTTTTTAGCTCATAGACTTGTTCTTGAGTTATTGTGTTTAATTGTACCCAAACACAAATCCTTCAAACTCTCTATAGACTCTTGTAATAGAAACCTTAGGTTTCTCGAGTTCACGACTAGGTGTGAAGGAAACGAGCAAGACGAACGATCAACCTTTCATAAGGCTTCCCAAAGATAAAGCTACAAGAAAGGTTAGTCCGAAGTAAATAATAATTTAGATAATGGTTTTAAATACTATGATGTTCATGCACTTTGCCTAGGTTAGTAAAATTGTTTTACTTGTAAAAAAAAATTATATTCCGCCATTAACTCGTTAATGATAAAAAAAATTAACCTTAGACCTATACCAACAAATAGCATCAGAGCATAGGTCAAAGGATAAGCATGTACACGGATAATGATTTTGCAAAGACTAGAGTTTAGACAATTTTAATTTTTCGGTGCGGCCTCTAAAATTAAATTGGTGTTGATTTTCTACATGTTAGCGATGCTATATTTACACATTAAAATAAATTCTTAAATATCTTATGTTTAGCATACTCAAAAATAGTTTTTTGACAAGTTTGAAAATTTATGTATATTGTTAAACTAGTTTATAGTGTTTCTAGTTTGAATTTATTATTGAGTTTTTTATATTATGTTATTTGTTTTATTTTGTGTAAATCATTAATATGTTAATATAACACATAATTAAAATCAAACCAATAAATAAAACACTTCAATACACTTTGTATTTCAAATACGTTGATCTGACGTACGTTTTAATTGTTTTTCAATTTATGGACAACTTGTTATGGCTCAGTAAAATGGGCATAACGTTCTGCTCGGATATTGAAAATTAGTGGTTCTTAAACCGAATTAAAGGTACGGGTGTTAGCTATCTAATGCAACTTGTTTCAGCTCAATCAGATACCGGATGTGTTATTTATGACTTTTTTAGGGAGATTTATGAATCTCAATACTTTCAAGTGCAAAAGTGAGACTTTGTATCTCGCACACTTACCTTAAAAAAAATATAAAAAATATCCGAATATGTTCCTTGTGCCTTAATGCATTAACACTCTCCCTTCACATATATCAATTTAGGTCTCTTTTTTCTAGTGTTCCACTCTATCTCTCTTTACTCAAGGAAACATGTTTCCAAATGTACAAGAGAAAATGTGCCAATTTTAAAAATTAAGTGGGAGGGTTGTAATTGTTCTTTACAACCCATGATCCCCAACACTAATGATAAGTACAAATATTTCTAGACTAAAATTCACCCTCGTGACCCTCTCTTTAATGAGAGTACTCAACGGTGCTTTTCCCTTAATATTTTTTGTAGAGTTGCGTTCAAAAGTGAAACAATGAGACGAGACCTCCCCTCGGTGGATTGCTTTCAAAGTAGATCTTTTGAACTAAGTGGTTGGTTACACACTTAGACTCAATCTCTAGTAATCCTCACTCGAGGCCCTCCGAAAAGATTTGAGTGATCAAACTTTACTTTTTGTAAGGTGGCTAGTTAAACGTTGATGTACTGACATCATTACTATGCATTAATAATGTGTCATTTACTTATGAAAGACGACTCTTTGTGGTCTTCCCTCGAAGGAGTAAAGTTTCTTTTTCTTCATAACACCTTTGGATTTTTCTTGTTCAATATTAAACTTAAAATTCTAAAAAAAAGACTAATCATAAATTGTTTCAACTGTCCGCAACATGTCTCTAAACCCTCACTCTACTATCCTTTCCTCAAACAAACTAGAAGGGGATAACTACGTAGATTCGAAATGTAACATAGACATTGTCCTTACTGTGGACAAGAAAAAATGGGTACTCACCACCCATGTCCTCCTGAAATGAATGATGATTCGACTCAAGAGGGCAAGACGCCCTTGCGGCCTGTCTCAGCTCCGATGACATTGCGAGGTGCTATATTTAAGTATCAATGAACAATGTGTTGCAAGAACAACATCGTAATATTGGGTCGGCATATGACATGCTCTACAATCTCCAAGAGATGTTTGGAGGGCAAGGGTGCCAGGCTAGACAACATGTGGTTTGGAGAACATATGATGTTGATCATAAGTTATCTCAATGAAATGGAAATCACTGGATCTGAGATTGATGGAGATACCAAAATAGATATGATCTTGAACACTCTCCCTAAATCTTTTAATAATTTCAAGCTGAAGTACCTCATGGATAAGTTAGGGTACACTATTATCGAGCTAATGAATGAGCGTCACACCGCTGAGGAACTCTTAAAGAAAAAGAGGGCTAATGGAGAGGCTCATGCTACTGAGAACAGATCCTCCACCTCTGGATCTAAGAAGAGACCTCATAGAGCCGAGAAGAAGAACCCTAGCAAGGTCCAGAAGAAGAAGGTGCCCCGGGCTATCACGGTGGACAAGTCTAAGGACAACTGCCACCATTACAATGAGCTCGGACACTGGAGTATGAAATTTCCTACCTACCTCAAGGTTAAAAAGAAAGATATTGTACTTATTACCGAAACTTATTTAGTAGCTGATAATGTATCATCGCTGATTCTTGACTATGCTGCTACTAACCATATTTTTTGTTCCTTGAATGGGTTCAGGAAAAGCAAAAGCTTAGAGTATGGCGACTTTTGCTTCAAAGTGGTGAGTACTTGTTTGAAGAGTTTAATGACTTTCTTAAAGAAGAATGTATCGCTTCTCAGCTTACTGCACCCGGAACACCTCAGCAAAACGGAATGTCAGAGAGAAGGAATCAAAATCTGATGGAGATGGTTAGATCAATGATGAGTTACTCATCAATCCCTAATTCCTTTTTGAGATATATCCTTGAAATTTCAGCATATAACCAAGTTCCGTCTAAAACCGTCCTTGGTACTCCTTATGAACAATGGACTATGCGTAAAGTTTGTTTAAGCCACATCAAAATTTTGGGTTGCCCTGCACATGTGCTAATTATGCGTGTTCATTGGATATCCAAAGGAAATCAAAGGTTTCACATTATATAGTCCCGAGGACGACAAAATGTTTGTCAGCACTAATGCTAGTTTCCTTGAGAATGACTTATGAAGAATAAGAAACCTAGAAGTAAAATTATGCTTGAAAAAAAGTTGGGTGAGGATGTTTCTACCTCATCTATTAGAATTGTTCTTACCCCAACTGAAACGCAACCTAACAGTTTGTTAACCTTGTCAAGTAGTACTTCGACGTAGTGGGAGGGCTTCTGAAAAGCCCGACAGGTTTCAGAAGCATAAATCTCGGCCAAGACGTGCGGCTGCCTCCTCCTTCACATTCTTGCCAAAACAAATTTTTGATTTCTTGAAGTTGACCACTTGCCCGGATGCCCGAGAATAGACCACGAGGTTTTGCTTCACTTTTTGGGTCTCCTGTCAGTTGGCTTTGAAAAAAAAATCATACTATCGCCCGCGAAGAACAAATGAGAAACTCGAATCTCCAGATTACCGAACTTCAGGCTGCTGATTGAACATGATCTCTCCGCCTTTCGGAACAAACTAGACAAGCCTTCCGAGAAAAAAAGAAAGAGGTGTGGAGAGTGTGGGTCACCTCGGCGTAAGCCTTGATTCGGGATGATGTTACCACAAAGTTTCCCGTTGAGGTTGAAGGAAAACTTCACGGACCGCACGCATCTCATAATAAGCTCAACCGCCTCTAAATAATTTCATTTCACCCGATCATAAGCCTTGGACATGTCAAGTTTGAGAGCCCCACTAAACCCATTCCCAAAATGCTCGGTTCGCATCACGTGTAACCCCTCATAACCGATCATGACATTGTCGAAGATGAGCCTTCCTCCGACAAAGACACTTTGATTTTCGGAGATGACCTCTCCCAACGTAGATTGGAGTTTGTTAGTGATGCACTTCAAAATCACTTTATAGAGCACCGTGCATAGACTAATAGGCCGGAACTCCGTCACTCTCGAAAGAGACTTCACTTTTGGAATCAAAGTAATCACCGTTTCATTGAGCCTACCAACCACTTTCTTCTAGGTGAGCACTCCGAGGCATAGGCTAGTCACGCTATCTCCGAAAAATATGCCATTTTTAAAATAAATAAAAAAGAGACCAAGAAGGTCATCTCTCCTGAGAGCTTTTAAGGGATTGATGCCAAAAACCACATTTCAAACTTCTTCCTTTGTAAAGCGAGTCACCAACCTTTCATTGATATCTTCCGACACCTTTGGCTCCAAATTCCTCGTGACCGCCACGATATCACTCCGAGAAGGATTAAAAGACGAGAAATTATCAACGAAATAGTTAGAGAAATTCCTCGGGAAAATGTTCCAAACGTCGTTGGAATCCAAGAGACCATTGGTTTGATTCTTCCTCCTTCGTTGACTAACTTTGCGATGGAAGAAACTTGAATTAATGTCGCCACTCTTGAGCCAAACCAATCTACTTCTTAGGCGCCAATAGGTAATCTCCTTCTCCACTAGAGCATCAAGACTCTTCTCCGCCCGACCAACCTTATCCACGTCGAAGGCCGTTGTCGAGGAAGTAAGCGACTCAAGAAGCCCATGTTGACAATCTATCGCCTTCTTCACCTCGTGGAATTTACCTCGTCCCCACTCGGAGAGGGATTTTGTGCAAGCTTGAACCGAGACCTCGTAATTTTCACCCTAAACTTTACCCACAATCTCTTTGCACCTCTTGTCATCACACCAAGTTTCCTCGAAAAAAAATTGTTTCCTTCCACATCTACCACCTCTCTCCACCGAGTTAACCCCTTCGGATAAGAGAAGAATCGGTCTATGGTCGGATGCCCAATGATCAAGATGCGAAACTTTGGCCAAAAAGAAATGGTCCGACCATTCCCTATTAGCCACGCACCGGTCAAGACGGATCCACATGCACCCCTCCACCGTCTTGCGTTTCCATGTAAAAGTGTCCACCTCGAAACCGAGATCTTCAAGTTTACAATCGTCGAGGACATCTCAAAAGCCTCCATAGAACCGATCGCTTTGGGACAGCCCCCCTTCTTTCTCCGAGTCCCGGAGGATATCATTAAAATCGCCCCCACAAACTCACGCCCCTTTATAATTTCCATGAACTCTCCGGATAAAGTCCCAATAAAATTTCCGTTGACCCTCCTCCGGGTTTCCATAAATCCCCATAAGCCTCCAACAAAAACTATCCTTCTCAAAGAATAAATGACTTTATTCGAATATTCGTATCTTTATTCCAAAAAAGAGCAAGACCACCACTCAGCCCCACTCGATCCACTACAAAACTGTTCCCGAAGGCCATCTTCTTTCGAAGGTTTTCCGCTCAATGTTTTGGAATTTTGATCTCCGGTAGGAAAATGAAATCCGGTTTATACGTCTGATATGGAAACGAAGGGTATTTGACGTTCAAGAATTGCCAATTATTTAGACGTTCCACAAAAAGTCAATCATTGTGTTCGGTCGCCCTTCTCCGTCGAGGACGCCGATGATAAATATTTGATTTGACCGGACACATCTCCGTTAAGAGAAAAATCTTTGTCACTTCGCATGGCAAGAGTTATTTTTCCCAGGTTGGGCGAGGGCTGAAACCAAAGAAGTTCAGATTGTTGAAGAATGCTTAACATCATAATTAACTACAAATGTTTTCTAAAGCAATAAATGGCCTATGAATACATTTAATTAGTTGCATGCAAATTTATATCCTTCAGATAAAAACATAGCTCTCTATTTTAGGTGTCTTCACTTAGATTAATGTTATTATCAGTTATTTAAAAAATTATATTGGAATGGCCTCGTTAAAAATGAAAGGGCCTTGTTATATTAATGTTATTACCACTTGTATGCGTGTATAGCACGGTGATTATTGTGTTCAGTGTATAGCACGGTGATTATTGTGTTCAGTGTATAGCACGATGATTGAACACCGGTTTCCTAGTATGAGTCGGTTCATATTATTAAATAAGAAAATATTATCAATATTGCTTGTATTTAATCGAAATACGTGATTTATCTGTTCTAAAAATATCGAACATATCTACTCAGCTTAATATAAATTATACATTCTTTTCTAAAAATAAACTATCGCAAATTCACTCTTCTCATTTACTTTTAAAAAGAATTAAAGTCTCCAAAATGCCTTTAATAAAATAAACATGCATTTACTATTTATTAAAGATCAAAACCTATCTAAAAAATTAACTATTAAAAATGATGTTTATAAAAATAAAATAAAAATAGGTTTTTTCTATATACAATTCATAATTGCTCCTATGAAATCAGTCAAATTTTAATTCTTTAGAATATGGACTTCAATGTCCGAAAATACCAGATAGGACAGCTATATAAATTACGAGAAAGAAGAACGTTATATAATGAGGTGAAAAGTAAAATGCAGACTTGAATTTATAATATGGGATACATGAGAAAAGAATTGAAATAAATTTTTTCCTCCTAACAGACAAAATTTGAGTTTCAAAAGCACAGATGTCATCATGTTGATGGTTTCTTTTTGGCAAACCGTTGCAAAGAAAGGGGGAGAGCGGGTTCCTCTTCGCTTATCCTCTGCCGCTTTTCAGAGAGCTCATCCTTGCTTTCATCCAAGAAAGGCCTCTTCGCTTTGGCAACCAATACCTCTTTCTTCTTAGCTCTCTTGCTCGGCTTATTCCTTCCCTTTGTCTTCTTCTTGATTTCCGTGGCCTTTGCCGTTTCAATGGCTTCCTCCATCTCCGCCTCTCTCTCCTCTTTCGTCGGCTTCTCTTTCTTCCTCGACGGCTTCATCGTCCCGATCTTCGTGGGGTCCAACACGATTGTCTCCGGGGGAAGCTTGTCAAGAAGAGATCGGACTTCCTTCTCGCTCCGCTGCTTCGAAGTCTCGAACGGATTGGCGACCCAAGAATCGAAGTTGGGCTCGCCGGAGCCCGGGATGAGAATGCTGGACCAGCCCATCGAGTGCCCGATCGCCAAAACATCCTCGTACGGCCTGAATGCGACCTTTTTTATCTGGTAACCCTTGGCCATAGAATGAGTCATGTATCGACTGTACTCTTGGGAAGCGGAGAGATCGCCCAAAACCTCCACAAGGGATCCGGATCCACAAGCTAGTAAGCCCTTTTGACTGAAATCCAGGGTCTTTGCATGGCCCGCGATGCTCTGGAGCTCGTGATCAAGCTTCCTCAAGTCCCAAATCTTGATTTTCTTTTCCTTGCCGGCCGTGGCCATGATTTGGCCATTTGGGTGAAAGGCCAGAGCCGAGATGGGCCCACGGTGGCAGAGCATCTTGAGAAGGGGAGCGGAACTTGTGGGCTTCCACATGCTGACTGTGCCGGGGGAGTGTCCCAAAGCAACAACGCTGTTGAACGAATTGACTCGCATCACGTCTGTTCGGCCCATGCGGGTCCTATAACTACCCACCATCGAGCCCATGGTGATATCTTGGTAATGAAGCTGCGCACTGGTGTTTATTGTCGCCAAGAGGAAGTGGTTTTTCAGATACTGAAGCTTCAGAACCGCGCCGTGTTCCTATTGCAGATAAATTATTAACTCATGTGAAATACGAACAGAAAAGATAATACTAGAGGAGATCTACGTCATGAACATACCTTCAAGCAGTGAAGTTCTACGCCTTCTCTGTTGTAAATGTATGAATACCTATCATGACACAACTCATTAGCCAATGAGCTCAATAGAGCTGTATAAAGTTCAAAAGCACATAACTACATTATCACTGCAGAACCAAACTTAAAATCCTGTTGGAACATAAACTTGGACATGGATCATGAGATCTCATAAAAATAGTTTCATGCTGCTCTCAATGGACCCAAGAACAATGAAAATCTCACTTTTGTATGTTCAATTTTTTATGTTCAAAATCTATCAGATATCATAATTATACAAAATAGGACGTTGTTAACATTCTAAATATGATGAAAAAATATGTAAGCTATCAAGGTCTAGAATTACATCAAACGGAGCAAAAAATTACTTTTTTTGGGCTACAGCAAACATCAACTCATTGTGCAAGAACGCTACATCACGAACTGTTTCTCTAACCTGAAAAATAAAGATTGCAAATTAGTGCATACAGGGTATCTAAAATAAAACCCCTGAAGTTAAGCAAATCAAACATCAACAAGAACAAGATATACATAGAAACTACAATTTCAAATCTTGGAAGCCAAGTTACTAACACTATGACTCGTGTAACAAAGCCTTCCATAAGTGTCTCATCAAGAAATTAATCAGCGTGCTTCGCTTACAAAATAACAGTGATCGATGATATATTTGATAATTCTACACTTCGAATGCAGATTACTCAAGGAATTTTCAAGCCGTGACGTATTAAATTTCAAGGAATTAATAGTCATGGATACAGACTTTAATGTGACTGAAAAGATACATGCATAGAAGAATAATGTTGAGAAGCATCATATCCACCCAACAAAGAAATATAACCTTTCAACAACTAGAGTAAAAAGAAGTATGGGGACTGAAGAAATATTTAATCCAAAGTCAGTCAATGAGAAAATAATTTATGTTGTAGCCTCAAATGTAATGCATTGAGTCAGCTGATGATACCATATCACGTCATTATTCGACAATTAAGTTAATCTGCTTAAGAAATGAAATCAGGACTTAAAGATGGTGGGCGTACCTGAAACTCCTTAATTAATTTTAAATTTCTCACATCTACAATACCCAAGTGTCCTTTCTTTCCAGCAAAAGCTGCGTAACGACCACTTGATGTAAAATCCAGTGTATATGGACCTAAATCTGCAGAAAAGCTCAACTTCAATAATTTCTTGACAAATTATTAGGAAAAAAAAAGTCTAATATTATAAATCTCCATCGAAACAATTGTTTATAAGCCACGGGGTTTCTTCTCCTTGCATATAAATTATTAAAGAGTGAATGGTGAACTAACACATGGGTTTAGATAAAAAAGTTGAGAAATTAACTACAAAGTTAAGAATTTCATTTATCAGCCATTTTTCCGTCTGTCACTTACGAAAAACAAAGACTAGACAAGCTGACAAGTGAGCAAAGAAAAGTATAAACAAGCAGAATATCTGTTCCTATAACCCTACATGCCAGGCGATTAAAACAATACTTTTGATAGACATTTGATTCTAACCAACCTACACTTTATTTTTTAGACCACCTAGATAAAGATGGAATTTTAAGAAAAATACGTCACACTAATCTTATCCCAGAGAGTGAGAAATAGTCCCACTTATTATGTTTCAATGGAACAACGTTGATTGTTAAACAGTCAAACATGTGGCCTCAACTTAACCTAAACTCCAGAAATTCAGGGGGAAATGAATGAACAAAAGTAAGTTCTAGTTAGTTATGAACCTGGCAAAGTGATATCAAACTGATTCTTAGCGCTCGAGATATCCACTTCACGAGCAATCGATTCCTGTTTAATCCTATAAGTCTTCTCAAATCCTTCCACCTCTAAGTAACCTCCTTCACTGGGCATAAGCCACTAAACACACAAAAAACACAGCAGCCATTAACAAGGAGAGAGAAACCCAAATAATTTCCATGTCCTGCAAACGCTTCAAAATATGTTCGAGACCGCACTAACCAAACAAACACAGTCGTGAAAAAGGGGATGCAAGTTTTTTCTTTTACCTTCTCTGCATTGGCAGCTGCTTTTGCAGATTTAAGATACTGACTTTCTTTGACCGCAAGTTGTCCCTTCAATTTCTTGTCCTTCAAGGCCTGTAAAAAATTCCAGAGAATGGGATCGATAATCAAGTAAGAAATGAAACTCGAGCTCGATGCTCGAAATCAATTTGAATCGAATCTCTGGCTCCGTTACCTCCAAGTCGGCGCCTTCTCCTCTGAGGAACTTCTTTGTCGCCATCGTTAACTGCTAAGATCGATAGATGCTCCGAATTAGACTCGTTCTCGTCGAGTTAACTAATTACAAACTAGATTCGTTCATGAAATCTGCTAACATACCGGATTACGTTGACTCCGATGGTGCTTGCTGAGCGACACGAACTCGCCGGCCGGATTAGGGTTTGTGACGCAGCAGCGGACGACTGAAGAGAGAGAGAGAGAGAGAGAGAGAGAAGGCTCAAGGTTTAGGGTTTAGCAGTGTTTTTCTTCAGCTTTCTAATTTAATATTATTAAAATTATGGTAAATTACCTCATTTTTTTCCACACCATCTTTGATATTCATCAAATTATCTTCTCAATTTACACGATCTTATTTACACGATCTTTACCAAGAATTAAACGGCCGAATGCCGATAAGTGACAAACAAGTGGCCGATAACTCAAAAATACGAAAATGTCTTACCCGAACGAAATTACGATGAAAAAAATATGGAGAACGAAAAAGATAATACCGATAAAAATATCGTTGATCGGTAGGAAATTTGGCAAAAATAAAATAAATTCGACGAAAAACTATTGATTATTCAAAACTCAAAATTATAAAAATTATATCAATAATATTTATAAGATCTTAACAGTATATTAAAATATAAACTTAAAAAATTTAGTTAAATTAATTTTTTATTATAATGTATTCAATATTACAAAGAACATTATTAATATTAAGTTATAAAGTAAAATAAAATATTATTGCTTAATTATAAAGTTTAAATATAAAATTGTAGTACATAGATAAATAAGTTCAAAATTAAAAAATAATAATTTTAATAATATCTTATATTTAGACTTAAAATTTTTATTGGAACTATATTTTTAAATTATTTTTAATGTTATTATAAATTAGTTATATAAAACAGCCAATTACATAAATGTTAAGTTGAAAAAAATATATTTTATTTTTTTAGCTTAATACATTAACGCTATGCCATTTAATTTTTATCGTTAAATTATATTATAATACACATTGGAAACAGAATTGCCGAATTCTGACAAAAAAACGGCGATTTTCGTTGGTGAAAAATGACAAAACGACTATATAAGTCATTTTTGGCCGATAACGTCCAAAACAACAAATTTCGGTCGAACAAAAAAACTCATTTGAGCATTCCCCTTAAAAAACTCATTTGAGCATAATAAACAAATATGTTTAAACTAATATCACTTTATCAAAATCAATCAAACATAAAGCGGGAGATTTCATTTTTTTATGTGTGATAGTGTATTATAAATTTGTTACTATGTGCTTATGTGCATCTGCTTTGAAGAAGTCGTCGTCGCTAATGAGTATGTCATTTTTGTCTCCTTTATGGTATAGAGTACTGCACACCACTGCAAGTAACAACAAAATACCGCATCATTTTATTCATGTTTTAAAATTAAATTCAGTATAATATTCAGCAAGATACCGCAGTCTACAGCAACCAACCGCACATTGTAGTCATGTTTCTTTTTCATGTTTTTTTATGAAACTTGTTATTAAACTATGTAAGCTACCGCAGTGGACCGCAACTTATGTTGTTCATGTTTTATGTTTACTTGTACAGATTATCGTGGTGTAATTGTTATGTTTGATATAATTTGGACTCTTTAAGATGGTGATCTATATGCATTTCGAGAGAGTTCTACATATATTCTTGAAATCAAGAACAACATAAAGTGATGAGAATCAGGAAACTAAAGTGGATACAAGTGATCAAGGAGCTCAAATGGACGGAAGTGGATCTGAAATGACTAGAAGAAAACTATCAAGTGATCCATTAAGTTTGCCTAGTGGGCCTCTCACAATATAGATGTTGATTTTTATATCACTTTTAAATGGCGAAAAAACTTTAGAAGAGACGTTTGTCACTTCTAATTTTTTAAAATGAAATTTTCAAGACACAATGTCGATTATAACAAAAAGTCATTTTTTAAAAGTATTTTTTTATAGTAGTGAATGCGTTGTGCAGACGACTTAAGTGTATTTTATGAATGAATTTGAGTTTGTCGTTTAAATAGTTTAAGCGCGTTGCTTACACGACTTTGTGTGTATCGCAAGAACGACTTTGGGCGCACTTTGTGGACGTCTTAAGTGCATCGTATGGATAATTTATGTTCGTCGTGTAGTTGGTTTTAGTGGTACACGTGTGGTGACTTTTAACTAAATAATAAAAGTCTATTGATTAACTTATTTTAAGTTAGAATACTTACTACAACGCTTTTGTGTTAAGGATGTCATTGATAGTTGCCCACGATATGAAATATTAAAAACATAAATAACGCATAGAAATCATTCAAAATTTAAGTGACAACATTTCACGAAACCCTCGTTTGTAAGTTGATCCAAGGTGTTCGTCGAACGGTCGTTATCAATATACTACATTGTCAAAAGCTCATTGAATATTTGTTTATTAGGTGATTGCTTTTGTAGTTGTCTTAGAACTTGTAGGAGTTTATCTTTGTTTTCAAAATAATGACACATTTCGACAAATCACAGGTCTCGATAATTCTTAAACTGTACTTTCTTTGGTTGGTCAAAATCGATTTAATTCAGTTGAATTTCAATTAAATGTAATTTGTTTTTTGATGGCTTTTTAATTTGAATGAAAGCAGGTTTTCATTTTTAAACGATAAACATATCAAACTACAGATTCAGAATCCAAATATCGTCCCAACCACTTACTTTTAATTATGAATAAAACGGCAAGCAACAATTAAATCCTATAGCATATTCTTATAAACTAATTAAATACAAAATAATGTAACAGTATTTTAATTCATACTCGCGCGTTATTCCCGTCGAATATCCACATTTGATCCTGCATCCACCTAGAGAGAAAGGAGAAAAAGGAAAAAGTCGTCTGAACTCCCACAAGGCGTTGACAAATTTGATTTTATCTGAAGAAAAGAAACCGAACCTCGTGGGACCCACCAAGTTGGCTCACAAGAAAGTCCACCTTAACACCTCTCTCTCTCTCTCGCTGCCGTGTTTGTGTTTAGGTCGCACAATGCACACTAGTCCTATTTTATTGTCTTTAAAAAACTAAACCATTTTTCTCTTCCCTTTTATAAATCCCCAAATTTTAAAATATAGTTACAATACAGGAACCCCAAAAAAAGAAGGAACGAAACAAGACCAAAACTTGGTTTCGGTAATCGGAATAGATATACAAGAAAAATGGAGATCGAGGTCAAGGGTTCGGCGGCTTGTGGGACGTGGGTGCGGCGACCGGAAAACGCCAACGTCGTCGTTTTGGGAAAGTCCAGGACACGTAGCACCGGGTCATCTCAATCCTCGCCGTCGGTGATCGAGCTCTTCGCCTTCGACCCTAAGACAACGCATCTCTCTTCTTCTCCTCTGGTTCGTCTCCCTCCCTCTCTCTCTCTCTATAGACTATCTTCAAGTGATTCGAAAATGAAATCAATTTCGATTTTTATATTATTTTAGGCGACACATGTGTTTGAAGAGGTTGACGGCGATCCAGTGTCAATCGCTGTTCATCCGAGCGGAGATGATGTGCTTTGCTCTACAACCAAAGGTGGTTGCAAGTGAGTTTTGATTGTTTTTTTTATTTATTTGTTATTACTATTTGATGTATAGTTTATTAATTACCCCATGAAACTTGAAAGCAGTGGACCCAAACAAGATGTACCAAATCAGCTATTAGAATAAACTACCTAAACTAACTCTTAATGAGTTTGATTATAACTGTAGTTTTAACATGAGTGGTTTTTTTTTTACTTCTCCTTTCCAATTTTTTTAAGCAACAAGCCGTTAGGTATTTTCACTTTTTAGTGACATGCCTTTAATGGACATGGTCTGGGTATGAGGGGCATTAAATACTACACACTTTAGCATGTAAAATACAAGTACATTCTACTTGATCCTGTTGGTTAAAGGCGTGTTTCATTTGTTTGTTGGGAAATCGCAGATTGCTTGAGTTGTGCGTTTCAGAATCGAAAACAAAATTGTTGGCAAAAGAAATAGCTCCTCTTCAAAGTGTTGGTCCGCAGAAATGTGTGGCTTTTAGTGTCGATGGTTCTAAAATTGCTACTGGTGGTGAGGTAAGGAATAGTTTTCTGACTCATGTTTCTGTTTTTGAATTGCTTTTTTGATAAATCTGGACGAAATTTGATTAAACCATCATTACATAAAGGATGGGCATGTAAGGATCTTGGAATGGCCCAGCCTCCGTGTCATTTTAGATGAACCGAAAGCGCACAAGTCTGTTCGTGATATGGATTTCAGGTTCGGAATCTTTATCTTGATGCTATTGATGGATTAAACACACAATATGAACTGTAAAGCAACAAATACAAAAATTAAAGATTTTCATTTGATTGTTCTTGTAAACAAGTTATCGATTTTGATATATATATATATATAATATATTTACTTCTTTGTTGGGCATAATGTTGATCTTTTGAGACAAAAGAGAAAAATGTTGCTATTTTGCCCCATAAGCAAATTTACTGGTGAATCATATTGGTATTTGGTGTGTATATGCTATTTTTCAATACTCGCATGGATTGACGTGACTAATCCTGAATTTGTTTCACATTGCAGCCTTGACTCTGAATTCTTAGTTTCAACATCCACTGATGGTGTAGCTAGAGTGTGGAAAGCAGAAGATGGATTTCCTGTGACAAATTTGACTCGAAAACCAGTACGCTTATCTGAAATTTTAATTTCGGAATTCAAATTGAAATCCCTACATTGTTTATCTCATGGGTTTGTTTCTATTTGTATTCTGCAGGACGAGAGCATTCAGTTATGCCGTTTCTCCAAGGATGGGACGAAACCGTTTCTGTTTTGCACTGTTCAGAAAGGTGCCTTTCACCCTCCCTTTTGCACACTGATAGAAATCGTAAACGTTTTTACCGGAACTTTTCGCATCACTCCTGTTGCATGGTTTCAATAGGTGATAAGGTTGTCACTGTGGTTTGGGATATAAGCACGTGGAAAAGAATTGGGCATAAGACGCTTCTTAATAAACCCGCTTCAATTATGTCCATGAGCAAGGATGGAAAATATCTTGCCCTGTAAGAAATCAAATCCTCGAACTTTAGGTTTTTTTGCTTAGTTGATTTTAATGTTTTATTGATGTGGAAACTTTATGAAGTCTTGAGTTTCTTACCATGGTAATTTATATACGTAGGGGGAGCAAAGATGGAGATATATGCGTAGTGGATGTAAAGAAAATGACGATTTCCCACATAAGTAAACGGCTACACCTTGGTACATCCATCGATACACTTGAGTTTTGTCCCACTGAAAGGTAATGGTACTCTTTGATTGACTCGTTTTGAGTCTCTAGTTTTTTCTGTTCCATATTTATGACCAAGTGTAGCTAATAAGGACCATGCAGTGTTTTGATTGATTATGAGAAAGGAAGTTTTTGGGCAATATAGTATCAAATATACAGAAATAGATTAGAGGACTCATTTTTAAGGGACTAGAGAATTCACTGTGTAGGACTCTGTTTCAGGGTTGTTCTTACCACCTCAAATGAATGGGGACCCGTGGTGACCAAGCTAAACGTCCCTGTCGATTGGAAAGGTTTCTTTCAATCTCTAAAGAAACGATTGAGTATTTTTTTTGTATATCAAAAACCTCTGAACATTTTCTCCTAAATTTGCAGAATGGCAGATTTACTTGTTGCTCTTGGGAATATTTCTTGCCTCGGCTGTTTTGTTCTACATATTCATGGAGAACTCGGACTCCTTTTGGCAATTCCCTAAACTCAACCGACCAGCATTGCCTAAGATTGGTGCTTTCTTTGGCGATTCGAGCCCGTCTGACGATCAAAATAATTTCAACCCGTTTGGTCCGGTAGATATGTGAGGACTTCAAATTATTTCTTCGCAGCAAAATCTTTTGTAAGAGTCTCCCAAGTTGGTTCAAGTTAAAGCTTTCTGATGAAGCTAGACCTTCCCTTTGCTTTCTGTTTTACGAGAAAATGATTTGTGCATTATTTAAATTTTTAAACTCGAGGTTGATGGGACTTTTCTACTTAAGTTTCTTTGTATGATTTATTTATAGCTCTTGGAGATGTATTAGGATTAGGAATTTTATTTCTTTTTTGGAAATATAGTTGGGATATGACAATCCATTGACACTAATAATATCACGGTCAATTATGGACCACCACTTTCTATTTAAATACCATGGGATGATGTGCTTGATTCCTTAAAGCATGGTTCCAAATAAAGGTGCCAAAGCTCTTTTTTTCGAACTCAAAAGAGATTTGGGCTCGACCCCTATCGAAATTCTTTTATTCGACAGTCAGGCCATGACTAAGAAATAGAATTTTAAGCTCAGCCCACGACTAATCTCTTAACCCTCAAGGTCGTCATTGAGCTCAAACCCGAATTTGGAAAGGGCGAGCCTAAATTTGGTTTTAAATAAGGGATAAAGAGCTATATACCTTTCTATAGTATTGAGTTTGCAAAATACCCAATTTTTTGTAAGTTTTGGTTAATACCCAGTTGTAAAAATTAACGCAAATTATCGGACTACTATACCCTTTTCGGTTTTGTAATTTTTGGAAATTAATTTCCGAAAATTAAATAAATTATGGCCGGATTTTATGCATAAAGATAGACTCAATTTCTCTCTCCAATTAAAGAGCCGGATATGTTGGAAATTAATAAAAATTAATGAAGACTTTTAATTTTTGGAGGGAGAAATTGTTTTGGAAAGTTGTTATATACCCCATCAAATCTCTTAAACTCTAACCCCCTTCAACACTCAAACTTACTCTCTCTCATTCCCACCGAAACACAAACGCACGTAACTATTCTCTCTCTTGAATCCGAGTTGTCACTTTCTCTCACTCTAAACCAATACTACTATCTCATCTCTTCTCTCTCTACGAAGAAAAATCTACGATTTCAATGGCCTCGAATGAAGATAAGAAGCCAGCGAAGGAGAAGTCGGTGGAGGAGAATAAAACTCCGGCGACCGAGAAAGCTCTAAATCAATAGAACCCGAAATAATGAAAGAAACTTCCCCCGGAGAGAAGAAGAAGAAGATGATGAAGAAGTCGGCGACCGGCGAAAAGAAAAAGAGTATGACGAAGAAGAACGTTCATATAGTTCTTATTTTATTGTATTACATCTGTAATTTGTTTCCCCCTCAAATATTTCAATTAGATCTGTATTTTCTTCTCCCCTAGAATCATTATGAACTTATACGTCACAGAAATTAACGAAAATTAATAGTTACTGTACAACACGTTATTAACAGAGAGACAAATTAACCAAAATTAATACGAAAATAATATAAATTTTAGGAATAAGTAACATAACTGAATTATAAAATAAATTTTTAAATTTCAAAATCTCAAGATTATATTTAACTGATATAAATTTCATTTATTAGTAATAGATACCGAATTTTTGGTCACCATTTTTGGAAATAAAAAGGTAAAGTTTATTTTTTAAATAAAAAAAGATTTTAGACTAAACATATTCGGAAAGAATATATCTTAACATCAATTTGGAATTATTCGAATTAATAGTTAAAACTATTAACAGAATGGAATAAGGCTACAAAACAGGAAATTCGTAACTATGCACCACAAATTAACCAAAATTAACACGTAAAATAGTGTTCTTTTTCATATCAGTTACCATATTTTAAGTTTCAAAATCAAAAAATAAATTTCAAGATTCAAGATTATATTTGACTGATTCAAAATTCAATTATTGACTATATGAATTATAGATAAAAAGGGAAATATCAATTAAGTTTATAATCAATAACAACTACAAAATAGGATAGGATATTTGTAACTGTACAACATACTAGCAGTAGAGGCACATATTAACCAAAATTAATACGAAAATCATATAGATTTTGGGAATCAGTAAACATAGGTGAATTACAAAATAAATTTTTAAATTTCAAATTCTCAATATTATATTCGATTGATATTAATTTCATTTATTAGTAATAGATACCGAATATCTGGGCATCTTTTTAGGAAAGAAAAAGATAAGATTTTATTTTTTAAATCAAACAAGAATTTAGGCTAAATATATTCGGAAAGAATATATCTTAATTGGAATTATTCGCATCAATAGTTAAAATTAAAAACAGAATGGAATATATCAATTAATACTGCAAAAAAAAGGCTACAAAACAGGAAATTCGTAGCTGTACACCAGAAATTAACCAAAATTAACACGTAAAGCAGTGTCTGTTTAAAATAGCTATTAATGACAGAAATGAACTAAATCGATTGTAAATTAAAGAAGATAGTTGACTATATCAAAAAAATATTAAAACCATTAAATAACGATTTCAAATCTGAAAGTTGAAAATTAACGTCAAAATCCCGTGATCTAAGGTAAATATGCGTTAATTGAGTCCCATGAAATAAGGTGGATAGATAAGATTAAAATGTGCGTGTATATAAATTAACAGAAATTAACCCGGTCTGTTATGCAACAGTTTAAAATGAAATCGAGAATAAATATTGAAATATTTAATATTTAATATTTAATTTTTTATTTGACTAATTCAAATTAAAGATATTCATCAATACAATTGATCATTTGACTAATTCAATTAAAAGATATTCATCAAAACATTAATTAACAAAGGAATTCGAATTCCATAAAAACAGGAAACTAAAAACAGCAAAGGATTAAAAGTCAACGTGTATACAAATTAACGCAAATTAACTACTAAATCGAGTCTGTTTAGAAGAGCAATTAATTACGGAAATGAAATAACAATAAAATCATACAAAATCGATTGCTTCTTAATTTATTTGGCTAAAGTTGACTAAATAAAAAAGATATCACTCCAATAAATAACGATTTCAAATAAGAAAGTTGAAAATTATATCAACTTCCCGAAATCTCAAGTAATATACGTCAATTAAGTACCGAAATCTGAGATAAAGATGTGCGTGCATACAAATTAACACAAATTAACTAATACTGGGGGAGTAAAATTTGTAACCGACTTTTTATAAATATAGCAATTAATGATTTATGAATTTATCTGAATGAAATATATATGAATAAAATTAAAGAAAAAATAAAATGGTTTATGCATTTATTAGTTGACTAATTCAAAATCATATTAACAGAAATAAACAAAACTATCGCAGTTTTAAATAAAGAAAATTAAAACTAATTTCCGAAATTTCCGGTTAATTTCTGTTAATTACGAACATCCGGAAAGTAAAAAAAAAGGGCAAATCCGGAAATACAACTACTTAAAAATATGCCACGTAAGACTAATTAGGTAGATTTTAAACATTTGCAAAACATTGGGTATTTTACAATTGCAACGTTTCATGTGGCTTAGTTAGAGCAATTCTTCTTTAAATAAAGGTGAATTCATAGAGTTTAAATTTCTCTAATATACCATTTTTGCTAATACTCTTTCTTTACCTCTCTCCGGCTCTTTTCGAATCTCATTATCGTCTCACCTTCATCATCTTCGTCTATGCCTGGACTACGAAATCACCCTCTTCATCTCTACCGGCTCCGGTCCACCCTTTTTGCCTTGGAAAAGACTCAGTCCGAGTTTACAAACCATCACCGGTCACATAAAAAATCAAAACATCAAAGTCATGTTGACCACCATCTCCGCTCACGAAAAACAACCTAAAACATCAAGAAAATCAAAAGTTTTCGTGTTTCGACTCACACCAACTCAGCAACAAAAACTTCGACTAATCAAGGTTGCACAACAGTTGCTCCAGTAAGTTGTTAGTGTTCATGTAACCTAAGTTTATGGCAAACATTAGCCGATAATTACAAATCATGCCTGATTTTTCGATGAACACTTCGTAAAATCGTTGTTACAAACTAGAGTGAATATGACTATAAATTCAAGAAACATTCAACGAAAGTCGAATCAGGTGTTAAATTTTGTGACAAGGTTATCACTTGAACATAATTTAGTGACTACCTTGTCACGATTTTAATAGTTTCATGACAACGTTGTCACTTGAACATCGTTTAATGACTATATTGTTACTGCAAGAAAATGTTGTCATGAAATGTATAATTCCGTGACAAACCACGAAATAAACTATATATATATATGCGTGTGTGTGTGTATGCGCGCGTAGTTCATTTACATTGTTACAAAATTTGAAATGTTTTATATATTTGTAGTGTGCAATGATGAGACACCTTTATACATTCGTTAAGCATAGCAGAAGATGAGTGAACCATTCCCGCTACTTATGAGTGCTTATTTTACGTATGAATCGACTCTCAAATAACTTGGATTTAGCGTGTTCTCAAGTATTGTTGATGGTTTAGTGTGATTATAGTGAATTTGAAGGTTAACACGGGTAAAAGAGCAATTTTATATCAATGAAATGGAAGTAAAAGCAAGGAATTGTAGCCAAAAATGAAGAATTGAAGATTGGGCGCAGGTTCGAGGCATGATCATCATGTTCGTGTCGCGACATTGAAATTCGTGCGACAAAGTTCCAAAAACACCTCGCAGTTCAGTAGCACTGTAACATGGTCTGCGAGGAGTTTGCACGCCGCGATTTCGAAGTTTTCACGAGCAAAGAAAAGCCACAAGATGTTCTCGCGGTGAGCATCGCGTTTGTCTCGCACCGTGATGGTTTATGCCAAGAAACATCGAGCTGCGTGGACTTTTTGCGCGCCGCGAGATGTCAAATCTTGACGAAATAAAGTCGAATTTTGACTTAATCTCTACCGTTGCATCGCTTTTTAAGCGCCCATATTAGCTCAGAACGTGTGTTCGACCTAAACCCTACAAAATAAAACTCAACCTCTATTTTTAGCACACTTTATTTTTTCCTTTACAATTTTTGAGAGCTATTGCCAAGGAGAGAAAGTTTCTCACTGGAATTGACAAATCCGACAACCAAAACTCCAATAATAGTTTTTATTAATTTCCCTTATAGTATTTTTATGCTTTCAAATTCTACGTGCTTGGTGAATTCATATTATTCCATAATGATGAGTTCTTTTTTTCAATCTCTCATAGTCTTGCTGCTTTTAATTATTATAGTTGTTGTGATCATGTTTTTGAACGCCATTAGAGACTGAGTCTATAAAGGGATGACGATGTAGCCGAATTTAAGTATTAGTTTGGGTTTAGACAGGATATGATTGATTAGGATTAATTTGTTCCATAATTATGTGTGCTTGTGTGAAAGGGTTTTTGATGCATTCTTAAGTTTGATCATCTTTAGAATTTTTTAATTGTTGTATTCAATTACTTAAGAGAGAATAAATACTTGTGCTACATTTTACTCATCATAGTGTTTTTAGGTTGCTTGACGGCTTGGATAATTGTGAAATTGTTAAAGTTCTCATGTTAAGTGCATGAGGTTGTGTCAATAGTATTTAAGGTCGAAAAGATAATCAACCCGACAATTGCATTGGTACGCTAGATCACTCGAGATAGGATAAAGAATATTCATGAGAGAATAAGATCAACATACATAGGAATGCTTTAATGTTCGCACCCAAAAATCCCAATCTTTAGTTGCCCGGTGAAATCGTATCCCTTGCCTTTTTACAGTTTGAAATCTAGTTTTAATATTTTCTAAATTAATTGTTAGTTCTAATCACATTACTTCATTGTGAAATCTTGAAATCAACTTAAAATCAATTTGCTATAGATTAAGAAAACTGCTAGAGTAATTGCTCTCTGTAGGTTCGACCTCCGTTATTCATCACTATATTACTTGTTCGATACATACATTTGCGTGCTTAGTCGTAAAATACCGCAACAAGTTTTTGGCCCGCTGTCTGGGACCTTTTTACAATAGCGGTTAAAATTAATCTGCTTTGCCATTTGATCTTTGTTAAATTTTCTTAACTCCTTGTATCACTTTTTCCTTGAAGGTGTATGCGAGCCCGATAAATCTTGAGATAAAAAAAGTCTACAAGACAAACCGGAAGCCCGGTAGAGAACGAACCATCAGCAATACAACATGGCCCCGAGGAGCCGAAACCCCTATTCCAATATGGGTTGGCACCTGCCGACGCCATTCAGTCTGTAATTGTTATCCTGGTACTCGCGGGAAATGAAAGTTTGAGATCAAGACTGGGGTAATCCGCATGGTACAACAATCTCAATTTGCAGGTTCATCGGCTGAGGATCCGTAAGATCACCTCACCAGTTTCGTTGAGATCTCAAATACGTTCAAGATTCATAACTTATTTGAAGAGGCCATGAGACTCCACATTTTCCCGTTTTCTCTTTGAGTTAAGTCAAGACCTTTTGCCTGGTTTCATCACCACATGGGTTGACTTGCGCATCAAATTCATCTCCAAGTTCTTTCTCTTCGAGAAGATGCACAAGAGGCGTAATGAGATCCACTCATTCGCACAATTTGACAGAGAATCTGTATTTGAAGCTTGTGGACTTTTCAAGGAGTTAGAGCAAAAATGACCTAACCATGGTATCCAAAGGTGGATGATGGTTCAAATATTCTACGGTGGTCTCACGTTGTCATCTCACACATTAGTCAACACCGCCGCAGGAGTGTCATTTTTCCAAAAGGCCGAGGAAGAAGCTCATGCCATTCTTGAGGTATTGGCATATAATAATGACCAATGTCCCTTTGAACGAAGGATCCAAAAGAGGGAACCATCTACACCAGAGATATAATTGATGGAAGCACTCGCAGCATAGGTCGTTGACCTCGCCAAAACAGTCAACATGAGCAAAACGGTTCAAGTTGTCCAAGAAGCAAATCCTGAACCATGTTTTTGATGCATGGGCCTGCACAATAGTGAGGATTGTGTGTACAAGGATAATGGGAAATAGATCAACTATGTCAAGAACAACCGCCCAACGTATCATAACTACAACAACTACAACACATGTGCGAGGAACAACCATCCAAATTTGGCATGGAGGCAGCCCCCACAAAACAACATGTCAACATAACCTTTATAGAAAAATATGCCAATGCAACCAACCACCCAAGTTCAACCGCGACCACCACCTTACCATCCTCCGCATTGAGCACAAGACAGCAAACCCAATCTAGAGGAATTAATGGCGCAGCTAACCACCAATACAAACTCGGTCATGATAGAGACAAGAACGACACTGCTAAGCCAATAAACACAAATTTGTAATCGCAAGCCGCAAATGAGGAAATTGTCAATGACATTGAACACACGACCTCAAGGGACATCCCGAGCAACATCGACGTGAACCCTCGATCGCAAGTCAACGCCATGACACTCAGAAGCGGTCAGGGGTTAGTCAATTCATATAAGAAGAAGGAAAAAGGTGAGAGGAACGAGCCTTCAACATCAGCCACATGTGTCACTCAGCCTCTAGCCATGGATCCACCGACGTTGCCTTTTTCCAAAAGTTATCAAAGAAGGGAAGCTCAACCAAGAATTTAGTAAATTCCTTGAGTTGTTCAAGCAGCTCTAAATCAACATCCCATTTGCTAACGCTCTGGAGCAGATGCCAACATGCGCCAAATTCATGAAGGACAAACTTTCCTAGAAGTGCAAGATTGAAGACTGTAACACGATCACCCTCACCGATGAATGTGGTGCTATCATTCAAAAGAAGGCAACCAATGAATATGAATGATTCATGAAGATCCACAGTACCATGTGGAGTCGGTGACACCTTCTTGTTTGAGAGCCTTGTGTGTTTTGGGAGCAAGCATCAACCTGATGCCTTACTCAAGCTTCACACGAATCAAGTAAGAAGGTATTAAGTCAACTACTTCCCAAGTGAATCACTGGTTATGCGCATTTGGCTGTGTTAGTAATGAAAAGTAGTTGAAATCCTGTAAATTTGATACACTAATCAGGATAAATGCTTCAACAACTTTTCTTGAAAAAGTAATTTTGAGTTTTATCCGATAAGTTCAAACGTAACTTCTACAAACTGTTGGCAGAGATGCTCATAAGAAGTTTATTTATTTGCATATCGATGTAATATAATCTCTCACGAGTCATTATTATAATTTACTTATTAAATTAATAAAAGTTGAAACGTTCATTCATTCATTTTTCATTTGTTTGAAGATTTACGATATTCAACAGTCTTGTAGTCCTTAATCAAACCTAACAACATATGAAGAGACAAATGTAGATTTGCGTGAACAAACTCTTCATGGTTTGCGTAAAACAAAATATTCACAATCTAAAGATCAGTGGACTATTGATCCCAATATGATTATTAGAAGAATCTATGATGTCTGATTACGAGATATAGAGAGTTATGAACTCTATAATTCTTCCAGTGTACTTTCTAAGTATACTGAATTGACCAGTGCACCTTTAGAGTCAATGTAAGAACAAACCATTTAACCTCTTTTGTCTCAAGGTCACTATGTATGAATTGCATCGTACTTACCTAAATCCACAAACGAGGCATGTCAATTCATAACTTACATATTCTCATTTGAGAAAGTCAAATTCTAGGTCTGCTCTGTGATATAGACTAGACTAATTGGTGAGATATTAAATGTTGAAAATGTCATGAACTAGATTTGTGAATTTCTCATAGATATGGAATTCATGTACAAGATTGCTGAAAATTCAATGTATATCACCTCATGTTTTATTACTTGGATTATAAATAAATGAACCGCGCGGTATCCAAAATTAAGTAACGACTTTATTTGGATGAAACAATGTGACTTGTTAGCTCCCCGTCAATACATTGTTTCTAACTTATTCACAAGTAACAACGGAGTTGGGGAAATAAGAACTAGAAGGGTAAAATAGTTATTTTATAAATTCCATCTAGTTGATAATATTCATGAAGGGTAATCATAGATAACATTTAATGGATCCACTCAACATAATTAAGTTGAATTTAAGTAGAAAATAAATTAATTTTGAACCGATAGATTCTTAGTGTCAACTCGTTAGAGGAGTCAATTGACATTAAGGTAATACTCGGAAAATTTTAGTGAACTTTTGAGTATAAGTATAATAGCTCAAGCTTTGTTCATTTGGATTCATAAGGTCATTATTATAGGTCAATAGAGTAGGATTGTTTTACTAGAAACTAAGTTAAAATAAGTTTAAGTGTTGAACTAGACGTTTTCCCAGAAAATGTCTAAAAATTATTTTTGTCCACATGGACATATAAAATGATGTGAATGTCAAAATAAGATTTTGAATATTTTCATATGATGGAAATATAAATTATTTTCTAAATCTGAAAAGTCGTTTGAGGCATATGAAATTAATTTCATTATTTGTGCAATATTAATTCTATAGTGTGTATTTTAAAAATTGTCTTTAAAGAAATAAGGAAGCATCTAGAAGCTCCCCCCATAGTAAAGAATTTCGGCAACATCATCAAAGAGGAGAGGAATTTTTTTGCCTTGAATTATAAAGATAATTGCGAAAAATGAAAAGAGGAAATAAATTTCGTTGAGAAGGAAACAGATATGCTAAGTGAGGAAACAAATTTACCTCACTAATGCACAAGAGTGGCCAGCCACGACATAGAGAAAAATGAGAGGAAATCAAATATTGTGTCATGAATATACAATAGGGAAGGGTAACTACCCTTTCATGTATTTTCTTATCCTATAAATAGAGGCTCACATTGAGATGTGAAAATAAGTTTTTTGCTCTTGTTTTTCTTGTTGTGACCGACCACTTCTCTCTCTCTCTCTCAAAATATATCTTTTATTTTGTCACCTAAGTTCTCATTAGACTTAGACTTAAATTAGATCTTTAACTCATAGACTTGTTCTTGAGTTATTGTGTTTAATTGTGCCCACGCGCAAATCTTTCAAACCTCTATAGACTCTTGTAATAGAAACCTTAGGTTACTCGAGTTCACGATAAGGTGTGAAGGAGACGTAACCTTTCATAAGGCTTCTCGAAGATCAAGATTCAAAAAAGGTTAGTACCAAGAAAATTATATTTAGATAATGTTTCTAAATAATTAGACGTTTATGCACTTTGTCTATAGGTTAGTAAAATTGTTTTACTTATAAATTTTTATATTCCGCCTATAACTCGTTAATGATAAATTTTTCTTAACGCTAGACCTATTCCAACAACAACTTGAACATTTGCCCATGTAAGCAGTTAATCTTTCTTTAATTTACTAATTTTAGATTCACCCAATTAACGGTTACGGGAAAATGAAGGACAAATATAACTCAGATTCCAACTGCGTTATTTGTTCCAGAGGCTGCTGTTGGAATAGGTACAGGGTTAAGAAAAATTATCATTACTCATATTAATGGCGGAATATAAAGTTTCTTTACAAGTAAAACAATTTTACTAACCTAGGGAAAGTGCATGAACATGTATCAATTTAAAAAAACTTATTTAAAATACTTGAATTATAACATTTTTCTTGTTGCTTGATCTTGGATGTTCTTCTTGGATGAAAATTCTTCTCCTTGTCTCGCTGGCTTTCGTCTTTGGATTCTCGAGCAACCACGAAAGTTTCTACCACTAGAGTCTTCAAGCGTTTGAAGAGTTTAATGAGTGGGCACTATTAAACAATATGAACCAAGAACATTTCTTGGATCATAAGCTAATTCTCTAGATCAAGTGGGGATCTAGGTGCCAAAATAAAAGAGTATTTTAGAGAGAGAGGGAGAGAAGTGGTCGGCTAGAAGAGAGAGAGCAAGACCAAAAACTTATTTTCACATCTTTATGTAAGACTCTATTTATAGGAGAAGGAAAATCAAGAAAAGGGAATTACACTTTCCTATTATGCATTCATGACATAATAGTTGATTTTCTCCTCTCTTTCTTTTCTATATGACCGGCCAACATATGTACCAAGTGAGGGAAATTTGTTTCCTCACTTAGCACATTTGTTTCATTCTCAAAGAAATTTATTTCCTCTTTGCACCAAATAAAAGAAAATATTTCTCTCCCTCCCTTGATGTAAAGTGGCCGGCCATATGGCTGTCTACATGCACATATTTACTTCCTAATTTGTTCATAACAAATTTTGGAAAAGCCTTCCACTAGGACAAAAAAGGCCTTTAGAAGCGACAAAAATCGCTTATAAAGGTCAAAAAGTCGCTTCTAAACGTCCATTAGAAGCGACTTTAGAAGCGATAATTTCGGTTCTAATGCGTCGCTTCTAAATGTATTTTAGGCGTCGGAATTAGAAGCGACAAGTCGCCCCTAAAATCGCTTCTAAGGATTCCAAACCCGAGGGAAAAAAAGGGTGGAAAAATTTGGCGGGTGACGTTTTACAATAACATGTCACACAATTTAATTCACTAAGCATGAAAACCAATTTTCAGCCGTGTTACTTTTAAATTAATTTGTAAGAAAATAAAAAAATATTATTTTGACATTTTACATCAATTATCATTAAGGACGAAAATACCCTTTAGACCATTTTCAAAAAATACGTATAGTTCAACAATTGAACTTATTTTGACTTAGCTTCTAGTTTAACAAACTCTACTCTAATGACTTGTGATAGTGACCTCATGGAACCAAATGAAAAAAGCTTTAACTAGGACTCTTGAACTCAAAGTTCACAAACTTTTCCAAGCCTAGTTTTGTCAACTCCACTAAAGAGTTGACACTGAAAATCTCCCAGTTGAAATGAATATATTTTCAACTAAAAAATTTCCTTATTTGTGATGAGCGGATCCACTGAATATTATCGAATGATTACCCTTCACGAATATCATCAACTAGATGAGATTTATAAAATTACAATTTTACTCTTCTAGTTGTTATTTCCTCAACTCCTTTGTTACTCGTGAATAAGTTAGAAACAATGTATTGACGATGAGCTAATAAGTCACATTGTTTCATCCAAATAAAGTCATTATTTAATTTGGATACCGCACGGTTCATTTAATCACAATCCAAGTAATAAATGTTGGCAGAGATGCCCACAAGAAAATTATTTATTTACATATTGATATTGATGTAATATATAAAAGTTGATTAAATTATTAAAAGTCAAAACGTTCATTTATTCCCTTTTAGTTTGATTGAAGATTTATGATATTCAATATTCTTGTAGTCCTTAATCAAACCTAATAATGTATGAAGAGACAAATGTAGGTTTGCGTGAACAAACTCTTCATGGTTTGGCTAAAACGATATATTCACAATCTAAAGGTCAACGGACTATTGATCCCAGTATGATTGTTGGAAGAATCTATGATGTCTCGATACGAGGCATAGAGAGTTAGGAACTCTATAGTTCTTCCAGTGTATTTTTCGAAGATACTGAATTGACCAGTGCACATTTAGAGACAATGAAAGAACAAACCATTAACCTCTTCTGTCTCAAGGTCACTATATATGAATTGCATCATGCTTACCTAAATCTTGAAATGAGACATGTCATTTCATAGCATTAATACTCTCATTTGAGAAAGTCGAATTCTAGATCCATTACATAATCTAGACTAGGCCAATTGGTGAGATATTAAGTTATGAAGATGTCATGAACCAACTTTGTTAATTCTCATAAATATGGAATTCATGTACAAGATTGTTGAGATGCAATATATATCACCTCATGCAATCTTGTACATGAATTCCATATCTATGAGAACTTCACAAAACTGGTTCATGACATCTTCATAACTTAATATCTCACCAATTGGTCTAGTTTAGATCACTTAATGGATCTAGAATTTGATTTTCTCAAATGATAACATTAAAGCTATGAAATGACATGTCCCATTCTAGAATTTAGGTAAGCACGATGCAATTCATACATAGTGACCTCGAGACAGAAGATTTTAAATGGTTGGTTCTTACATTGTCTCTAAAGGTGCACTGACCAATTCAATATCTTCGGAAGATACACTGGAAGAACTATAGAGTTCCTAACTCTCTATGCCTCGTAACCAGACATCATAGATTCTTCCAACAATCATACTAGGATCAATAGTCCGTTGATTTTTAGATTACGAATATTTCATTTTAACCAAACCATGAAGAGTTTGTTCACAAAAATCTACATTTTTCTCTTCATACATTGTTAGGTTTGATTAAGGACTATAAGATTATTGAATATCATAAATCTTCAAACAAACGAAAAAAGAATGAATGAACGTTTCAACTTTTTTTTAATTTAATCAGAAAATTACAATAAAAACTTATAAAGATTTATATTACATCAATATGTAAATAAATAATCTTCTTGTGGGCATCTCTGCCAACAGCTGTAAGGTTCACACCTTGAGTCCTCTTTTAAAATATCATAACAAACATATTTAACAATAATTTTTGAGTTTCTACTCGAAATAATGCTCCTCCCATTGTAGTTTAAGTTCATCGGCGTCATTGAGTACCAAACACGAACAACAAACATCGACCGTACCATCAATACTGAAGAATAGTATTTTTGTTAGGGAGTATTGACAGGTGCATGATATGAAATTTTTAATTAGTCGGCGTGGTGGGAACGTCTGAGCTTTTAGGGTGCCCGTGAGCGCTCCTATGTGTGGAGATGGTACCATTTGAGGATCCTAGATGAAGTTAAATCTTTTAGTCACCTTCATGATTAGATTATTCGGTCTCTGAGGGCTGGCTGCTTGTTATTCCGAGTATTATTGCAGGGAGTTGTTGGATGACCTGAGGATCGAAATAACGAGATTGCATTTAAAAAACGGTCGTAGTTGTCATCTAGTCGTTTTTATTATATGATAGACTTTCCCTTACTAATTCTTTCTACTAATAGTTTATGACCCTTGGTAATGTAAGAAAATGGAAGGTTTTATATGGGTTGAAGGAAGATACCCAGTCCAAACGTGCGTCGCTCGACCTGTGGCCACGAGAGTTTTTGTTCCAACGAGGAATTGATATATTGTTATGAACTTGTAAACTTTTGTTAAGTTACTCTATTCCACCCAAATGTGTATATAAGTTATATGATAATATAAATAAAATAACGAGTGTGTGTGTTTTGTTCTGTACATAGTCGTTATAAAACTGGTCATGAATAAAAGTAAAAAAAATACTCGAAATTTCAGTCAATTATTATATATGTCTTATAGCTATTTACTACAGACTATTCACGTTTCCTTAATATATACAAATGTTGTATTTATTTGAGTATTATGGATTGAGAGATGTGAGGATGTTGCAATTCGTGTGTGAGTTACGGCTCACGGGTCGTGACATGGTCCAGTGCCTTTAGGCACGCCACCATTAACTCCTATTTCTTTTGGCACACCGTAGCGCGCTCTTTTTTCATTTGGCACACCTCAGCACATTCTCGAGAAGTGTTATTCGCTTTAGATGATCTAACGAATTGCATGGTTGATGTCAGGCTGATAGATAGATATATATATATATATATATATATATATATATATAGATGGAGAGAGAGAGCAAGAGATAGAAAGAACAAATCGATCCATTTATTTACACATAATGTTGAATTCACCCTACTTAAAATCTCGTCATTAATAATGTAAATTTTTAGAAGTTAATGATTCAAATTTTTTTATTCAAAATAGTGTACAAGTTTTTTAATTTTCGTTAATTTTTTTTAAGTATTGATCAAAATCGTTATTTAATTGGGTATTTTGCAACCTGAATATTATAAAAGAGTTATATACCACTTTTGATGATTCATGTACAATTATTAATCATTAAAAATATTATTTGATCAACACTTCAACAGTTCTATTTTTAATTTTTGTTTTTGAGTTTTAGTGCAAATTCTTGTGTGATCTTTTTGAATAAACCAAATTTAAAAATATGAAGTCTTGAGGTTCATTGATGTGAGATTCAGATGGTAATGTCAATGATTGTATCATTCAAGTCAGTCGTCGTTCAATATAATTGCATATTTAATTTCATAGTATATGTAGATGTAAATAGTCGTCGAGATTATCTTGCAGATCTAGTTCAATTTTAATTCCCATTGCACCACGTGTCACGTAAAACGTAATTTGATACGTTAGAGTCACTCTACGATGAACACGAGTATAGAACATGGGAGTGACTATTAAAAATAAAATAGACGAGTCACGTTCTGTAATGTATATCACACGTTTATTACTCCATATAGTTATAAAAAAATTACTCTATATAGTTAATAGAAAATAAAAGAAAATCGAAGCTTTTTAGCAATATTTCTATTCCAACTTTCAGATAACAGTCTAGCCGGTATATTGTTATTTTTATTCTCCTCCAAACCATATCAAAATTTACTCTTAGACTTCAGATGATGATGTAGTCAGTTTTTCAACAATTGAAAGAAATTGTGTATAACATATTTTAAGAAATTGTGTATAACATATTTTACTTCTTATTGATTTACCCAAAATGTATTCAAACATATTTTCTTCCCAAAATACAAATAAAGTTTATGTGAAAAAACGAAATATTCTTTAAAAAGTAAAATTAACACAAATGTTCTACACTATATTATCGGCAAAAAAAATTAAGAAAAAAAATAATTTTTTTAGTGATGGAGCAGTTTTTAATTTTTTGAGTTTAATTTAAAAAATAAAAATAAATAGTAATCGATTAACAAGGATATGGAATAAAATGTAAAGAAATTATTTTAGGGGTATTTTAAACTTTTGTACTAGTATTTTGGGAAAAAATTAATTTTAGTTGATTTTGGGAAAACCAGATACAAATGATGGTATTTAGACAATTTCTCAAAGTTAAATACCATTCCAATAATTTTAAGAGAAATTGTCCAATGTACCACCATTTGTAATTGGTTTTTCCAAAATACACTAAAATTAATTTTTTTATCAGAATACTAGTAAAAAATTCTAAAATACTCTTAAAATAATTTTTTTACATTTTATTTCCTATCCATATTAACCAGTTATTATTTATTTATTTTTAACAAAAATTAAACTTTAAAAGTAAAAACTGCTCCAATCCTAAAAATTTTAATTTTTTCAGTTTTTTAATATTTTTCTTAATTATTTTAGCATATAGTATAGTGTAGGGCATTTGTGTTAGTTTTATTTTTTTAAAGGATATTTTATTTTTTCACATGAAATTTACTTATATTTTGAAGAAAAAAAACATGTTTGAGTAGATTTTGAGAAAATAAAAAATAAAATGTATCAATAAACGAATGTCCAGAAGCGTAATATTACACTTCGCGAAAGGTTAAGAAAGCCAAGCGCTCGTCTTTTTGTGAAGATGAAATATCCCATTAAAATCCACGTGGGACTGAATGTACAAATAAATAACCACTCACTCACACTTTCAGTCACTCTGCGTGAAAGCTTCCTTTATTGTTTTTATTTTCTTTTCTCTCAAATTCTATTTTCTGAAGCGTAAGATATTTTCTCTGTTTACAGAAAAAAGGGACAAACAATGAATTGCCTTCTCAATGTTGCAAGGTATATTCTTTCTTCGTTTTTTCATTCCCTGATGATTCGATTCATTTCTAAAATCGTTTCTTGTTTCTAAATCCAGATTCTCTACTATGTCTTTACAAAGCGCCGATTCTCACCAGATGACGAATTTCTCATCTGCTCGGAATCCTATGGTACGTCTCATTTACGTTTCTTTGCAGAGATACGGCGATATGTAAATGTGGTTTGTGTGGTCCGAACTGATCGCCTTTTTATTTTCAAAATTGTACGCAGCGGTTGATGAAAGGTGGTGATCTACGCGGAATGTTGGGTGTGAAGGTGAACATGCTTTGCGGATGTAAATGAAAATGAATTGTGAAGTTTGAGATTTGATTGCTAATCAAGAAAATTCTATGAAATAAGTCAAAAAGTGTTAGAATGAATACAAAATATAATTTAGGCCTATATTGAAAGAAAGTTCTTTGAAATATTTCTGTGCTATTGCTTTTAGAGAATGTAAACGCTAGATCTGCCATTTTTAATAAGAAGTTCATGGAGTATAAGGAAGCTTTATGAATGTCTGCTAATGACGTAGAGAGAAGTAAATGTATGTGTTTCATTCTAAGAATCTAACTATGTGGTACAAATCAGTGAGCTACTATATCATGCAATTTGACAGTCTATCACTGATTTTCAAGCTTTTTTTCTTTTCTAGATACTGTTGTGTTTTGATAAGCCTACTAGAATTTTTATTTTCCACTTATTATTGTTTATCTGTGTTCTAGTTACAAGTTGTTTTATTTTCTGTAGGATTATTATATAAAGGGTGAGCCACATTCACTTTTTTTTAGTAAAATCCATTTTTACCTCTTATGTTTTGGACTGATTTTTTGGTTGTTGTCTTCTGAACCTCAAGAAGCTTGATATATTTATACTATGCTATGCGTCTAGTTTATGATTTGACCACATGTCCATTTTCTGCCTGAAATTTAATGGAGGGGTAATTGTGACACATTTGGAGACACGAAAAACATATTAAAAGATTTAAAATATGGAACACAAATTAAATGTTTAGTTTACCCTACATAAGCTAGCTGTCATCTTCTGTAGCATTTTATATTGAAGGCTTCAAGTTTTTCTGTAGGTAACTTCTGGTTCAGCATTTGGTGTTAAGATAATGGGTGATCAAAACCAAACAATGGCTATCCAGGTAAAATTTCTGATGAAATAATATTGAATGTTAAATTTAAGATTGGATTTTGTTATCAAGACCAGCCAATGACGTTGGTTGATCTGATAAATAGTTTGTTGTGGCGTTTAGACGACAATAAACTTCTTTGGCATTTTTAGCTCTGACATTTTAGCTTATGTAGAATAGAAATTGACAGCTACAATCCTAAGCCTGATGTACAATTTACACATACCTATTGATTATTAATTCTTCACTGGAATGAGACAGCAATATATTCTTTCTGCTAATATTATTATATCACCAAGAGAAGTCATTTATGTTGGTGTGTGTTTTTTATTTTAAGAGTATGTTACAAATCAGTTGTATTATTAGGGACAGAGTTGCACATCTGATTTGCATTAGTTTAAATATTGATCTAAGTTACGAAGTGTCATGTTTTTTGTTTTATGATATTCCACATGATATGTCGAGATTTTTTTTTTCGGTTTGTGTTTTCTTTGGTTAGAGTACTGGACCAGTACTCGGCATCTTTAAATGCATGTCGCAGTTTTCATTCTGTAACTTTCCTGTATTCACTCTTTGTCATTTTTAGCTCTGACATTTCAGTTTATTCTGTTTCTTCTTCCTTTTTGTTGGTTATATCTCTTGATGTAAGTCATTATTCATTGATCTGATTTTCGGTATGAAGTATGGAATTGAATAATTCATTTTTAAAATAATTTGGTATTGATGTTTCTGGTTTCTCTGCAGGCGACTTCTGGTTCTGCCTCCAGTGCTGAGCTAAGTGGAACTGAAGCTGATAAGGAAGAAAAATCTGAGATATATAGCAACAATATGACAGAAGCCATGGGTGCTGGTAAGATCAGTTTGGTCTTATAGTTCTAGCTCCACTCAAACTCTCAAATGCAAAGTGTTTGTGAAATATAATGTAATTTATGTCTTTCACTATTTGAGGATCATTAAACTCTTTAACCTGCCACTGCATATTTGTTTTGCAAGATTTGATCTTGCATTTTGTGTTCCATATAGTCATTTAATAATCTTTATTCCGTTAACATTTTGGATGCAGCTTTGACTTATAGACATGAGGCAGGAATGAACTACAATTTCATTCTTCCAGATTTAATTGTTGGCTCGTGCCTACAGGTAGCTTGTTTTTTTTCTTCTTTTATGCAAAACTAGTCACGACCGTAAATGACCAACTATTATTATGATTATTATTAAATTGCAGACTCCTGCAGATGTTGACAAACTTCGCGAAATTGGAGTGAAAACAATATTTTGTCTGCAACAAAATTCAGATCTGGAGTATCCTATAAATCTTGTAGTATTTAGCTGAAAACTGCTCTCTACAAAATTCAGATTCATCGCATGATTATAGGAAAAATCCATTTCGTTTTTACTTTCTTTTGAGTATAGAGTATAGCCATGGTATCTACAGGTAGCTTGCTGTATTTATCATGGCTGGTGACATTACATGCCCCGTTACGACTTTTGAATATTAATCATTCAATATGACCACTACAAATATTATTTCAGCCACAAAATGATATATTGTACACCCTTAACTGCTACTTCTAGATACTTCGGGGTCAAAATCGAAGAAATTCGAGACTATGCAGGGACTTTTGATGACATTGAACACTTACGCGCTGAGATAAGGTTACTTTGTCGTAGAACTGTTTTTTTCGCACACCCTTATAACTTCAATGTAAATGAATATTCTGACTGGTTTTAATGTTTGACTTAGCAGAGACTTTGATGCACATGATTTACGGCTTCGGCTTCCGGATGTACTCAGTGTATTACACAAAGCCGTCACTCGAAATGGAGGCGTGACTTACATACATTGTACTGCTGGACTTGGAAGAGCTCCTGCTGTTGCGGTATTTCTCTTCTCTCATTTCCGAAAATTGTATTTCAAATAGAGAAAATTAGGTAACTGACCAACTAAATCGTCTGGAATTGCTATATAGCCAACATTTAGTAAATCTTAAGTAGTCACAAACATGACGTGGCAGTCTGTATACCCTTTCATTAAAATATGTAGGTATTTAAATTTACGTGTGTAAATATATGGACGTGCCTATTTACTTAAGATTTACGAAATGTGGTCTATAAACCTAATGGACCCTTTCAAATATGCTTTATGATATTATTATTGTTATCTCATTATGTGGCAATAGTGACACTATTACCTAAAATAGAGTTGAGTCTCGTGCATTCACATCAACCTCAGTTCATGATACTGGGAAAGGAGTAGAAATGATCATAAGTGATAACTGTATATAAAGGGAGGAAGATGTCATGTCAGTTTTGTTGTTTGACGCCGAAGGGCCCTTAGAGTTGATTTTGTAAATTGTTGTAGCAATTAACTTTTGTTATTTTTAGATTTCACAAGGATCGCCGGATGTGATAAATGACTCTTCTCTTACAGTTGGCATACATGTTCTGGTTCTTGGATTATAAACTTCGCGACGCTCAGGATCTGCTGCTGGTAAGTTTCATTATCATCACTGTGCTCTGATCAAGACATGACAGTAAACAGTTTGTAGTAAGAAAGAGTGTTGAAGTAATTATGTGGTTTTATACCGAAAATTAGGGCCTTAACCTTGTTTTTTGGCTCTCATGAAAGTTTGAATTGGTCGACTATATAATTCTTTGAGAGTGATTCTTGCATCAGTCAAACTAGTTTCCTAACTTAAATGCTGACAGACAAAGAGTATTTCAGAATAGGTAACCTCATTAGAGGTTTTTTACTTATATTTTATTATGGTCGCCTGTGTAGAGTAAACGCCCATGCTTCCCAAAAATGGATGCTATCAGAAGTGCAACGGCTGATGTTGTAAGTTTATCTTCCTCTATGATTTTATTGTATGCATGCCAAAAACATCCATAGAATTTTAGTTCTATAGCTATTCTCTTACAGTTCTTATTATACTTTGTTGGAATAGTTTTTTGGCACAATGCTGTAATTTATGAAACATATATATTTAACGCTAATGTTTCATTTTATTACTGTAATGTTTCATTTTTGTATATGTTTTATAGAGAAAAAGGGGGCTACAATCAGCTCTCTTTGCTATTTCTTCTTTTTCAGTCGCTTCTTTTTATCTGTAAAACAAATTAGGTAAAAGATGTTACTGCACATATTAACGTGCGTTTATGTATTATATTAGCTTACAGGGCAGAGAAAGTTACCCATTAACTTGTCCTGGAAATATGGCAACTGCTCTACGGTTGAAGTTTCGGGTCTCGATATCGGATGGGGACAGGTAAAATATAATTTTGCAAGATCAACTTTTCCTTTAGTGTGATTTGAGGTCGATGAAAAAAGTCAACGATGATTGAACATCATTTGTCAATGATGATGATGATGACTTTATCCGCATATATCTTCTGGTCATTTACAGAGAATCCCACTAAAGTTTGATGAGGGTCAGGGCACCTGGAATCTTGAGAGAGAGCTATATGTAAGTATATGTCTTTTGTTTTAGTATCCTTGTGTGTTTTATATATGCCAGCATATAGTTTCAATGAAGATCGTACGTTCGCATTGGAACTCCAATAGGAAGGACGATATGAGTACAAGTACATCGTTGATGGTAACTGGACATGCAACGAACAAGAGCAAGTCACCTCTCCCAACAAGGATGGTCATGTCAACAATTACATAGAAGTAAGTCTTCTTTTTCCAATGCATGTATAGTAAATGAAATGGTGATAGGATAGTACCATTAGTAGTCACTGAGTCCCTATATATAGCTGGGTAATTGAGATATATGCCCATATAAAAGTTTACAGATTTTGAAATACCCAACACTTTGTAAATTATTGATAATTACATATACAGAAATTTTAGGACCATTTTAGCCCAAAATAGGTAACCAAAGTTCGAAATAATTATGGGGATAATATGTATAACAAATTCGCGTAAACACGTTGGTTTTGGTATTTATCAACGTTTTACAAAACGTTGCGTATATACAAAACGCTATAGACTTTAGTGGGTAAATAGCCAATTTTTTTTATAATAGTTTTCTGTGATTTCCCGACTCTAAATTTGGGCAGGTGGTTTATGAGAACCCAGACAACACCGCTTCTGTGCGTAGGAGACTGTTCGACGAGGATGCTGATCTCACGACTGATGAAAGAGAGAAAATAAAGGAGTTTTTGGACGCTATTTCTGACGCTAATAATTAACGCTTACATCGTAAATTTGAATTATAGGCTATAATTTCCAAGTTACGGTCACTATAATTTTGAATACCAGTTCTACAAGTGTATATGCCTTTTTATTATTTATCTGCAAGTCTTTTCTTATCTCTTACAGTAGTTACCTGAGAATTAATAATGGCATGTACATAAAGAGAAACTCTTTTAGTATTAATAAAGTTAATAAATTTATTTTTCTTAATTATTTTCCTTTAGTTTAATTTTAGCTGATTTAATAAAGAGCTGCTATGTACATAGTCCAGTCATTTATTCCCTGAGGTACACAGCGATAGTAAATGTTATTGATACATCTATGACGCGTATTTGAAAATTAAACAAGTATGACGATTGTCGTAAAGAAAATTAATCTGAGGGTGATCGACAAGTTCCGTCCAACAAGCATACCGATTTAAATTTATAATGATCGTATCCGTACGCTATACTATTCTAGAAATAAGATTTCGTAACGAAAATAAATTTGATAAATTTATAATATATATAGATTGACTTAGGGTCTTGCGTTTCATCCATCAAAGTTATTTAAACATAATCGCTGTTCTAAACAGTGTATTAACTCTATTGCAATAAAAAGTGATCGGCGAAAGCGATGAAAATAATTAAAAACTAAAATTAATAAACAACTGATGATCAGATTTACAAGAAAACGGAGGCGTGGGGGTGGGAGTGGGGGCGATAGTTTTTAAATATTATTGAAGCAGGTGTTGGTAATGAGAGACTCATAATTTCTGCAAACATGTCACCTCTCCTTCAAGAAACCCAGTTATATATGACACCATCTCTTACAGATCTACGTACATGATTTACCCTTTTCAAGTTATATAAAATGTGGAAGATTAAGTATGGGAAGAGTGAGGAGGAAGATTCAAACTTGTTCAGCACAAACAACTTTTTGGGAAGACAGACATTCGAGTTCAATCCGAACTTGGGAACTCCAGAAGAACGAGCAGAGATCGAAGAAGTTCGACAAAACTTTTACAGAAATCGCCACAAGGTCAAGCCATGCAGTGATCTCATATGGCGTCTTCAGGTAGAACGTACTATTATTACACAAGTGTGACTGTCTGATTTAAGAAATATAATAATTTCATTTTAAACAGTCTTTTTGAATAGTCTTTAATTATGGTCTCCTTTTATTTGCAACTTTTATTATGTTAATCAAATTACATTCTATTTCCAGCAATTCCTCAGTATTAGTAATACTTATTTTTATTTTTAAGATACCTCTATATCTATATGTATTTGTCCATATAGCTATCACAACTTCTCCATTTTTTTAAGAGCTAATATATATTATACATAGTGGTTTGACTACTATGTAGATTAGGAGGTAAAATAGAATAACCTTCATAAACTAATATATGTATGTGCACGTATTTTTCAACTGGTTTTTACCTTTGTATCCAACAATCATGTCCACAAAAGTACTATGTAAAACATCCCAAAGAAATTATATTGCTTGATTTAATAATTTGTAAACTTCATAACTCTATCTTATGGTCAAGAGAAAAACAACTGTTTTTGGCAACCAAAATTCACCATATGCACACGTCAATGGTATTTTAGGAATTTATTCGTCAACAAGTCATGTTTCTCTAGTTCTCTAAGCAATGACAAATACGATTACGAAATCATGAAAGCTCTATAAAGGAAAATATCAGATATCACTACTACAAATGTTGGATCTCACAACTGACTTTCCACAACTCTTATTACTAAAAGTTGTGGACTTCGAGATCTCACAACCCTTATAATTAAGGGTTGTGAGAAGAGTTTGATTTCAGGTATTCCACAACCCTTATAATTAAGGCTTGTGGGAAGGACTTAATTTCAGCGTATTTCACAACTCTTAAAATATCGGTTGTGCAAAATAGCTTATTCTACAATAATTATTCTATATTATATGGTCCTAGATTATAATATTTTGCATAAGATCTTTCCATTTTATAGGTCATTGTTTTAAGTAATTAATACAAAAATTGCAGACGCTAAGTAAGAGAAGCTTCAAGACGAATATTCCCATCGTAAAATTGGAAGAGGCCGAAATATGTACAAATGAAAAAGCAAATGATGCAATGAGAAGGTCCATGAACTTTTGGTCGGCATTGCAGTCCCCACATGGCCATTGGCCCGCGCAAAATTCGGGCGTTATGTTCTTCACTCCAATAATGGTGCACAAATGATAAACTTGATACATGATATATATTAACCTAAAAAAATAAAACATTGAGAAAAAAAAGTTTTTATTTTATAGGTATTTTGTACGTACATATGCGGTATATTAGACACGTCATTCAACGTGCATCACAAGAAAGAAATGTTGCGGTACATGTATTGCCATCAGAACGAAGACGGGGGATGGGGATTGCACATTGAGGGCGCGAGTATGATGATGTGCACCGTTCTCAACTACCTTTCGATGCGTATCCTCGGGGAAGGCCCCGATGGAGGCCTTGAGAACTCGTGTGAAAGAGCTCGTCAATGGATTCATCGAAATGGCGGCGCAACTTATTCCGCTTCTTGGGGAAAGACTTTGATGGCAATACTCGGAGTGTATGAATGGGATGGATGCAATCCCATGCCTCCCGAATTTTGGTTCTACCCTTCCATCGTTCCACTTCACCCATGTAAGAATATATAATATTTGCCTTATTTCTTTAGTTAATTACTTGGACATGCTTGGTCCATTTTTATGCTCTATTCTAAGTTTGTTTCCAAATACAAACACTTCTTTAGTGTAAAGTGCTACGTAAATGTAAATGTAGGGCATTTCTTAGAGAATAAGACTACCGTTCCCATGGTAGTGATACTGAATACAATTTCTATTTTTTTTTGTTGATTATTATATAGTTACATTACATGTTGCTAATAAGGTTTAAATTTGTGTATCATTGCCAAACTCTTGTACTAATTATAATTTTTTATTTCGCTGACTACGCAGCAAAGATGTTTTGCTATTGTCGGTTGACATTCATGCCAATGTCTTACTTTTATGGAAGAAAGTTTGTAGGACCGATCACGCCTTTGGTTATGGAGCTGAGGGAAGAGATACATGTCCAACCTTACAAAGAGATTAAGTGGAGCAAGATACGACACGTGTGCGCGAAGGAGGATAGTTACTATCCCCATGGAAGGTTGCAAAGGCTTCTTTGGGATTCACTCTACTACGTTGCTGAGCCTCTCATCAATACATGGCCGTTTAGCAAGCTGAGAGAAATGGCTATGGAGAGAGTGATGAACCACATTCACTACGAGGATGAACACAGTCGCTATATCGCCATCGGAAACGTGCAAAAGTCGTTAATGATGCTCGCTTGTTGGGTTGATGATCCCAATGGAGAAGCGTTTAAGAAACATATTCCTAGGATTGCTGACTACATTTGGGTGGCTGAAGATGGAATTGCCATGCAGGTATCTATTTAGTTTCGTAAATATTGCACTTCATTAATTTTTTATTATTTAATATTGATTTATTCAAATTACTGTTTAATATGGACAGTCTTTTGGAAGTCAAACATGGGATTGCAGTCTTTCCATTCAAGCTCTACTTGCTGGAAAAGTCGATGAAGCTATTTTTCCTGTTCTAAAGAAGGCACATGAATTTTTAAAGCGATCTCAAGTCGGAGAGAATCTTCCGAATTACAAAGACCACTTTCGTCATGTTAGCAAAGGAGCTTGGACATTTTCTGATCGAGACCATGGATGGCAAGTCTCTGATTGTACTGCCGAAGCTCTGAAGGTAAGCTATATTTGTAAACATATATATATATATATATATATATATATATATATATATATATATATATATATATAGAAACACTCCTAATCGCTTATATAATCTAAATATGACGTTTATTGCAGTGTTGTTTAATGTTACACATGTTGCCATCGAAACTTGTTGGCGAGCCAATGGAAGTAGAACACATGTACGATTCGGTTAATGTTATATTATCACTACAGGTTAGAAAATTGGAAAACTTGTACCACTAATTAATTGTCTTCATAACTTCCTATAATAATGATTTACGAAATAGAGCTCAAACGGTGGAGTGTCGGGTTGGGAGAATACAGGAGCTCCAAAATGGTTAGAGGTACGTACTACAAATTTAGACCCCCAAAATTCGCTTATAAATTAAATATTTTTATAACTAGAATTGATGCGTGTCTTTTGGTCCTTCCGCAGTGGCTAAATCCTATCGAGTTTTTAGAAGACGTCGTGATTGAATACGAGTAAGTAGCTAAGAAGAAGAAAAACAAAGCTATTTTTTTGTTGTAACCAGATCTGTTTTTCAACCTAATTAGCAATAGCTTAACGATTTCTTGATTTGCAAAAAATCTAACTAGTACAAGTTCTTGAATCAATGGACAATAAAATGGAAACAAATAACATAAACAATGTACCTTGATTCGGTCAAAGATTGACCTACACCCAACCTCAAGACATTCATCACGATAACCGAAAATAATACACAAACTTCCTTTCAAAGAACTCCTAATTCATCTCACCTATTTCCTGGTAAACAAGTCTAATTTGATTTCAACGGTCTCGAGTCAAACATAAAATCTCAATGACCTGGAGTGTGATGTGTTACAAGAGCACGATGTGCGTTTATGTATGTGCTTATATCCGTGTCTTTAAGACTGTTATAAAAACTCTTATTTATAGATTTAGCATATCAGTTAGAATAGCTGATGTTGTTGCACTGACTACCAAGTGAAGCAAAGTCTTTTATCATGTGCATAAGAGTGCAACATGATAGGAGGCTTATACAGCAATCATCCACTACGTTGAATATCTTATTCATTATATAGTGAAAGTTCCTAAGTTTTGTAACCTCTAAGGTTTTCAAATTCGCTGCTCTTTATGTTGACCAAGTCCAAGCGA
This sequence comes from Urtica urens, assembly GCA_958296335.1. NCBI lineage: Eukaryota > Viridiplantae > Streptophyta > Magnoliopsida > Rosales > Urticaceae > Urtica > Urtica urens. The sequence continues at coordinate 16,912,529 of OY282530.1, read as the reverse complement.
TGCTAAAACATATTACTTGGTATATTCGTGGTTAACAATACACCAGGGTTGTCATCCGCCGCAATCTTGTCCATCCTCGCGACTCTTTCACTTACCATGTCCCTTATGAAGTGTAGTCTTACATCAATATGCTTTGAGAGTTCGTGGAAGACTTGATTCTTTGTGAGATATAGAGCACTCTGATTATCACATATGATCTGAACTTAGTCTTGAGTTTAACTTAGCTCAGTCACAAGATCTTTTAGCCAAATTTCCTCCTTGCCAACTTTAGTGATGTCATATACTCGGCTTCAGTTGTTGACAGTCAACACTGGCTGAAGATGTGATTTCCAGCTTGTAAATATGTAGTCTGCCAATAACCTTCTCGTGTATATACTGCTTGCATAATCAGCATCTACATAGCCCTTGACTTGCACATTATTAGTCTCAATGAAATATTTAATACCTACATCTATAGAATCCATAACATATCTTGAATCCCTTTTAGAGCACTCCAATGTTCTTTCCAGGGTTTTATATAAATCTACTTACCAAACTAATTGAATATGCTAAATTTGGTCTACAACATATCTCATGGCATACATCAAACTCACTATTGCACTAGCATATGGAATTTTAATCATTTCATTTACCTCTTCATTATCTACTGGACACTTGAGGCATTTAAAGCTCAAGTTCTAAGGTATTAGTGTAGTTACCGACGTGGCATCTAACGCGTCGAACCTTTTCATTACTTTGACGAGGTCATGTTTTAGTGAAGTTTCAAGCTCATACTATTTATGTACCTGCCTATTTTCATTTCTAGAATTTTCTTTGATGGGCCTAAGTCCTTCATTTGAAACTCATTTCTAAGCCATGTCTTTAACATGTCTATCGTAGCTTTATCTTTACATATGAGAAGCATGTCATCAACATATAGAAGTAAATATAACATAGTTGTACTTTTGATAAGTTTGAAATACACACACCAATCATATTTATGCTTAAATAATCAAACTTTAAATACCATAGTCTAGGAGATTGCTTGAGCCTAAACAGTAAATTGTGTAGCAACCAAACCTTACCTTTATTGAATCCATTGGCTATTTCATAAATAAAACTCCATCAATTGTTGGCAAAGATGCCCACAAGAAGATTATTTATTTACATATCGATGTAATATAAATCTCTCATGAGTCCCTATTGTAATTTGCTGATTAAATTAATAAAAGTTGAAACGTTCATTCATTTCTTTTTCGTTTGTTTGAAGATATGTGCTATTCAATAGTCTTATAGTTCTTAATCAAACCTAATAATGTATGAAGAGACAAATGTTGATCCTAGTATGATTGTTGGAAGAATCTACGATATCTGGTACGAGGCATAGAGAGTTAAGAACTATATAGTTCTTCCAGTGTATCTTCCGAAGATACTTAATTGACCAGTGCACCTTTAGAGACAATGTAAGAACAAACCATTTAACCTCTTTTGTCTCAAGGTCACTATGTATGAATTGCATTGTGCTTGCCTAAATCCTGAAATGAGACATGTCGTTTCATAGCTTACATATTCTCATTCGAGAAAGTCAAATTCTAGGCCCACTTAGTGATCTAGACTAGACTAATTGGTGAGATATTAAGTTATGAAAATATCGTGAACCAGCTTTGTGAAGTTCTCATAGATATGGAATTCATGTACAAGATTGCTGAAATGCAATGTATATCACCTCGTGCTTTATTACTTGGATTGTGAATAAATGAACCGTGCGGTATCCAAAATTAAGTAACTACTTTTTATTTGAATGAAACAATGTGACTTGTTAGCTCCTCGTCAATACATTGTTTCTAACTTATTCACAAGTAACAAAGGAGTTGAGAAAATAACAACTACAAGGGTAAAATAGTAATTTTATAAATCTCATCTAGTTGATGATATTCATGAAGGGTAATCATAGATAACATTCAATGGATCCACTCAATATAATTAAGTTGAATTTGAGTAGAAAATAAATTCATTTGAACTGGGAGATTCTCAGTATCAACTCTTTAGTGGAGTCAGTTGACATTAAGATAATACTCAAAAAAAGTTTGTGAACTTTTGATCCGAGTATAGTAGCTCAAGCTTTGTTCATTTGGATCCATAAGGTCACTATTACATGTCATTAGAGTAGGATTGTTAAACTAGAAGCTAAGTCAAAATAATTTAAAGTGTTGAACTAGACGTTTCCCCGGAAAGTGTCTAAAATTTTTTCCACATGGACATAAAATGATGTGAATGTCAAAATAAGATTTTAAATATTTTCATATGATGGAAATATATCTTATTTTCTAAAGCCGAGAAGTCGTTTAAGGTATTATGAAATCAATTTCATTATTTGTGCAATATTAATTCTACAATGGGTATTTTAAGAATTTTCTTAAAAGAAATAAGGAAGCATCTAGAAGCTCTTCCCTTGTAGATGAAATTTGGCCAAGCATCATAGAGGAGAGAGAGAAATATCTCTTATTATTTTGTGCATTATTACATATTGGTAATTGCCCAAAAAAAAAAGAGGAAATGAATTTCTTTAAGAAGGAAACATATTTGCTAAGTAAGGAAACAAATTTCATTCACTATTGCAAGGGGATGGCCGGCCATGTACAAGGAAAAGAGGAGAGAAATCAAATATTGTGTCATGAATACACAATAGGAAAGGGTAATTACCGTTTCTTGTATTTCCTTCTCCTATAAATAGAGTCTCACATAGAGTGTGAAAATAAATTTTTTCTCTTATTCTCTCTTGTTTTGGTCGACCAAAATTAGACTTAGGCTTAAATTAGCCCTTTAGCTCATAGACTTCTTCTTGAGTTATTGTGTTTAATTGTGCCCACACACAAATCTTTCAAACACTCTATAGACTCTTGTAATAGAAACCTTAGGTTTCTCGAGTTCAAAACTAGGCGCGAAGATAACGAGCAAGACGGACGTTATACCTTTCCCAAGGCTCATCCAAGATCAAAGTACGAGAGAAAGGTAACTAATAAGTAATTAAATAATGTTTTTAAATAACAACATGTTCATGCACTTTGCTTAGGTTAGTAAAATTATTTTACTAGTAAAGAATTTTTTATATTCCGCCATTAATGTGTTAATGATAATATTTTCTTAATCCTAGACCTATTCGAACATCAATATCCTCATGTAAGAATGCAGTTTTGATACTCATTAATCAAGTTCCTAATTGTTTTTAGCTATAAGTGCCAGAGTTTCTCGGATAATTTGTGCTTAACTATTTGTGAGTATATTTCATTATAATCTATGTCATCTTGTCATGAAAAACACTTCGCTACCAATCTGGCATTGAACCTTGGTTTTTCTACTCATTCAGTGCCTTCCTAGACCTTGAATATTCACTTTAATCCTACATTTGTTGGTTTGTTGATTATTGACGATGTTTTGTTGTCCCTTAGAGACTTGATCTCTTCCAGCTTTGTTTCCTTCCACTGTTTTGACTAAGGATGATTAGAAGCTTGCCTAAAGGTACTTATCTCTTCTTGAAGAATTTCAATTCCGACCATGAATGCATAATTAAGTAATATCCAAACCACTGATTAGGTCTTGGAATCATTCTTTCTCTATCCCTTGGTCATATTTTAGTCATTTCTATTCCAATTGTCACCTTCTTCTAAATCTTGGTGTTGGACTTCTTGTTGATCGACCTGAACTGCCTCTTGATCTTCAATCTGATCATGCCCAATTATGTTTAGAGTTATTGGTTGTGGATGTAGTTCCACCTAAATACGTGTTTCTATCAGAGATTCATCTTCTTGAGGTGTCGAGTCTTTAGTGAGCTTATTTCTTACTTGGAAGTCTTGCTCATTTAATTTGGCATCCCTGCTTATGATACATATTTTGTGTCCAAGCTCTAGGCACCACAGTCTATAACATTTCACAAAATTTGGATAACTTGTGAAGGTACATTTGAGTGCACGAGCATCAAGCTTTCTTTGATTGATATGAGCAACAGATGTGCACTTAAAGATCTTTAGCCTATTGTAGTCAGTTTTGTGGTCTGACCGAATTTGCATATGGTTCTTTAGGTTAATTTTTGTTGAAGGGGATCTGTTGTTCAGGTAGCATGAAGTATGTGTTGATTCTCCTCAGAAGGTATGTTGCCATCAAAATTAGTGATTCGTGTCCATACTTCATGGTCACCAGGATATTAACATGTGATTTTGGCATTACATTGAGAATTATTACTGCTTGGTTATTGTGGGTGTAGAAAATCACCCCCCTCCCCCCCTAAACTCCTTAAGCCGAGCTGGGCCAAAACCGATCTCATATATCAAATCAAAGTCATCACAACCTAACATGACAAGGAGGCCCAACTTGACAAAGAAGCCCACTGCGAGACAACGTTCAGTCCATCACTTCTTCAAGTCAACGTGGAAGAACTGGTCAAGATATCCAGCTCAGCGCAAAAGACCCGGTCAAAGGATAACCGGACATCCAGCAATGCACCAAAGAATAGTTTCACGATCCTCTTATTCAACATTCATCCCTTCATGTCGTCAAATAGGTGGCACCACAGAACGCTTGCAGCCTGCCAAGTATTACTCATATCAACGGATGAGATCTGAAGCCTATGTCTATATATAGAAAGAGGGAGAAGATATTTGACCACGTTACACATTGTTCATCACCAATTTCAGCATTCTTATATATTCTCTCTACTCGATCAAGCTGATAATTGTTATCATCAGCACGATCATTTCTTTGTATTTCCGACCCCATCAATAAAAGTTTATCCTTCATAGTTATTTCTCGTTGTTATTATTTATAGCTTATTTACAATTCTATTTACAACGAATCTTTGAGATTCATCAATATAAATACGAACTATATCCTAATTTTAATTTATAGTCTTGTGATTGTTGCGGGAACCGAATCTGACATCAACAGTCATCATCCTCAATCTTCACGTATATGTTGGCTAGGTCAATTATGATCATCTTGAACTCTTCCAAGCCTTTTGAAATTAGCTTGTCTTGTGAGATCTTGAAGCAGCTTTCTCTTAAGATGAACAATGTTTGATAGTGATTTAGTCATGTAAAGAGATTAAAGTTTCGAGCAAACTCCTACATAGTATTTTTCCTTGGATACTTCACGAAGGACTTAGTCTTCTAGGTTAAGGATGATCGTGATGTAGGCGATTTATAGCGTGTCTTGTCTCTCATTGGTTCATATAGATCTGTCTTTCCTCAGAGTTCGATTAACACTTTCATTTGGACTAGAATCGCCTTCATCCTAGTTAGCCATAGTGAGAAATCGGTTTTTTCATCAAATCTCTCCACCTGAACTTTGTCGATTCCCATTTTCGATTCAATGATCAAATCGCAGTGCTCTGATACCAATTGCTTTAACCAGTTCTCCTTTTCAACCTGATTATTAATAGCCTAACAATTTCTTAATCTGCATGAAATCTAACCATTACAAGTTCTTGAATCAATGACAGTAAAATATTATAAAATAAAAAAAAGCACAGACAATTTATCTTTGTTCGGTCAAAGATTTACCTACATCCAACCTCAAGACATTCACTATCAATAACCTAGAATAATACACAAACTTCCTCTCAAAGAACTCCTAACTCATCTCGTTTTTTTTCAAGTAAACCAGTCTAATTTGATCTTGACGTCCCGAGTCAAACCCAAAATCTCAATGACCTCATGTGCGATATGTTTCAAGAGTACGATGTGTGTGCATATGTGCTTATATTTGTGTCTCTAAATCCGCTGTAAAAACTCCTATTTATATACTTAACAAATTAGTAAGAATAACTGATTCTATTAGACTGACTTCCAAGTGAAGCAAAGTGTTTTCTCGTGTGCATAAGAGTGCAATAGGATAGAAACGTATACAACATTTTTCAATGCAGTTTTTTTTTGCTGAAAGTGTGGATTGAACTCAAGTGGTGTGGAATTTAGCAACTAGGCTATACTAGTTAAAAAAAATCGACGATAATTGTCACACAATAATAATAATAGTCGTAGGTAATAATTATAATAACTAAGAAGATTTGTACACACTCAGGTACATAGAGTGCACATCGTCATCAATCCAAGCTTTGAATATGTTTCGGAAATTATATCCAAAGCATAGAAGAAATGAAGTGGACAATTTCATCGTGAAGGGTGCAAAATACATAGAAGAAATGCAAATGCGAGATGGGTCATGGTACGGGAAATGGGGTATTTGCTTTGTGTACGGCACGTGGTTTGGAATTCTAGGATTAGAGGCTGCTGGGAAGTCGTACGAGGATTGCATGGCTATCCGTGCAGGAGTTGACTTTCTGCTTAAGACTCAAAGACACGACGGTGGGTGGGCCGAGAGCTACACGTCTTGTACTAATAAAATATATACTCCTTCTGAAGGAGTCCATTCAAATTTGGTGCAAACTGGGTTAGCCTTGATGGCTTTGATTCATGGTACACAGGTTAGTAAATATTTATATTTTCTTTCTATTGTTGGAATTTTTCATAAAAACAAAAAAAAAATTGTCTACATTTTGGTAGTGTGAGAGAGACCCTGGTCCGATACACCGTGCTGCTCGATTGCTGATCAATTCTCAGCTTGAAAATGGAGATTTTCCTCAGCAGGTACCATTAGTTGTACAAAAAACAATCATATAGATGAGCAAAAACAATATATAATTTTATTTATGTTTAGGTGTATCAAACTAACGGATTAAACTAGTTATGATTTAAACTTATTCGTCTAGATTGTAATTTACTGAATTTGGTAACTCGATATGTTTGTAACATGTGATAGTAATCCTTACTTATTTTTTTTATATTATTATAATTTAAATTCAACTTTGTAATATTATAGAGAAAAATTCTACTCAATTTAGGAAGGCTTACTAATTTTATTTATTTATTACTTTTAAATAATGCAGGAAATTATGGGTGTTTTCATGAGAAACTGCATGTTGCACTATGCAGCTTATAGGAATATATTTCCCATTTGGGCTCTTGCTGAGTATAGAAATTTGGTTGTATTACCTTCAGCTAATGATGCTTGATAAGCCTAATCAAGAGTACGAGCTTTTGTGATTCGCAATAAGCCACGAGAGATATCACATGAAGAAGTCTATGCTATTGTATCTACTTGTTCATGCGATAATCCTCATAATGTAATCTCAAATTGATTGAGATTCTCAATCATATAATGATGACGATGTCAAACCATATTCTCCAACATACTATTGACCAAAATACAGATTGAAGTTTATAAATTCAAATGGCTACTACTAACCATTGATTTCTTTATTGCTCCAAGTTCGCTGCTACAAACATCAAATTTCTCTTTTTTTTTTCAAAAGAAATGAAAATTAAACATTCTTGTGCAAAAAAAACATAACAACAAAAACATGACTAGATGCAAGAGATAAAGCGTTTTGGTTGCTTGTGCTTGTTAAGTCTCTTCTTCATCAACAAGTATGGTTGACTCGTTGCAAACTCCGACATCCACGAGAGATGCCATTTCATCGTCAAGCAACGCCGGAAAAGGAGATCCCTGCAAATAATTGTGAAACAGATGTCAACAAAATAGCTATTCAGTTTTTTTTCTTGATTGAATAACAGATGTCATAAAGAACAAGATCAATGATGCTAAGGCAAAACCTCTTCTTGTAGAAACAATTTCAGCTTGATAGACTTCAACTTGAAAAAGCTTTCACAAAGAATTTTTAGTTTGCCCACCTATTTTAAAAAAAAAAACATTATCAACCAAATAAACTCCCATACAACATTAAATTTTAAAATAATATAGCTACTGGAAAACATTATCAACCAAATTAAATTTGTTCTTACTGTTGTGGTGCCTGGTAGCTTCTTTACAAGTGGGGCTTTCTCTCCCATAGATGCTCCAACACACTTTAGAGTGAGAGCTGTAAAATTTGTATGCTGAATTTAATTTTCATGTTACGCGGAAATTAATGTTTAAAAATAAATTGATGTTTCATACATAAAAATCCAGAAGACATTTTCTGAGGGCCCATCGGTCCACTTGTAAATTTTTCATCATCTATTCCATGTAAATCCTTGAGCTCGCCAAACCTGTACTCATCTCATCATTAATTTATGAAGAAGTTTATGTATTTTATTTCATTTCAGGACAAATTATATATTACCTAGGATTGGTCCGATGGATATCTTCGTGATTACCACGCAGCTTTGACATAACCGAGCGGACATACCTTTAAGGAATAATGTTAGCGCTACGCAAAACAAAATATATGATTAAAAACAATATCTCCATATTCTACAAGTAAAAATGAATTGCTTATATCCGGAAAGGGACCCTTGTAATTTCACATTAAGATGGAAGTTCTGTTTTCTTAAATTTTATATATTCACCGGCTAAACCCGAAAAAGTTGAGAAATATTTTAGTTTTGTCACATCAGTCTCATGCAGGATCAACGAAAAACATTTTAGCAGTAGATTTCATAACCAAGGACATGAAACAAATTTTTGACGTGAGCTGAAAATGAAGAAAGACATACCGAATCTCGGACTCTCTTCTTTCACGAGAACTAACCTGCAAAAACAATTAAATTTTAGTCTATGCTTTTATTTGTATCATTGAGCTAGTTAAGTCATTAACCCAGCATCGAGAACTGCATTACCTCACTGCCATTCATGATTTTGACTTGTGCCAATCGGGCAATCAAAACAAATCTTGGCATACCTCCCCTTCCATGATCACTGATTGGGTTGTCGGATAATCTTATATCCTTTAATTTCACAAAATTAATTTTAGACCGTAAATCATCAACTAAGTATCTATCTCGTGCAATATGAACGCATCAACATTATACAATCGTACCATTAGTTTTGGAAAAGAGTTTAACGCATCAACAGAAGCCGCGTCCTTAACATTGTTGGCCCCTATACATCAACAACTAGCAATATCTTTTACAACCATAATTTATCTAGAAATAATATGAAGAAAAAGAAGAGAAAATTGATTGGGTTTGTAGAAGAGTGAAGAATGCCTTTACCGAGAAGAAGGCAGCGCAAATTTTCAAACGGCTTGTTGCTTTTCTCTTGTGATTCACAGTCTCCTGAAAGTTGACTCTCTGTTTTGGCATCTGGGTAAAATATGCGGTTCAAATTGTTCTTGTTCAATTGAAGCTGCTCCAAGCTAATTATAATAAGTATAAACAAAACTGTATTAGAAAAAGTCGAAAAGAGGCTGGCAACTTTGTTTTTCAATAGCATTTAAACTAATTTGGTTCCAACCTCTTCAGATGTGAGAGTTTCAGAACTTCTTCCCAGTCAGAGATACAATTGTCGTCCAAATTCAGAAGCCGTAGAGAATCAAACCCCTGAACCACTGAGGATGTTTGGACCTGGACAGACGAAATTGAATTAGAATCTCGGAAACTTTTTTGCTAATAGGAAATTAAGAAAGCGACAGATTTAATCCAATGCCGCACATATTTAGTAACCTATACGAGACCCCATTTTCTTCTGTCCTACATTCATATTAAGCTAACCTAATACTACCGATTAAATTAACGATACCATATGATCGTTCTGAAGTAACGGAGATCGGTAAGAAACTTCTATTCGTACTTACATCTAATGTGCATATGTTATTTCCCATAAGATGAAGCTCTTCGATCGCTGGCAAAGAATGTTTTAGTATTTCAACCTGCCATATAAAACTAACATTATTTACGATGTTTACATACGAAGAAAAAAAATAAGTAGACATCATGATGGAATATCGATATCAGTAAAGTAAAACAAAAGGCATATTAGCCCACAATTTAGCCTTTGTGTTTTTATTTCCTTTGGTTTACTTGTAACAAAAGGCTTGGACTTTATTTAATCGTGTTTTTTTATCCATCATCCGGAAAAACTTCCATCACAGTATAACTACAATTTCTCAGAATCCGGAGTCAATAAAAAAATTGATATTGAAAAGAAGTTGAAAAAGCGAGGGAAACCTGCATCCACTTCAGACCAGTATTGTTGAGGACTAAAGTGCGAAGATTTCTAAGAAGTGGCAGATCAACGATATTTTCCGCCATTAAGTTGTAAGACAGGTTAAGAGCTGAAAGGGCTGGTAACTCCTTACAGATTGTGCCAATTTCCTGCAAGATCAAATGTCAAACTAACTTTGTAGAAAGATATCGGTGTTTGAGCAGGCTAATTCAAATTATACCTTCCAATCAGACAGGAGATTTCCAGTCAAATCAAGCGCTTTTAGATCTGTTAAAAGAAGAATTATCCATATCTTTTTTGGTAATATGAGGTAGTATATGATTTAAAAAAAATACACAGATACATTACCAAAACGAAAAAAAAGACAGAAGGAAAAATATATCCTACTTCTAGTCATTGAACAAACAAATTTATGAGGAAAAAGAAGTCGTAGTGCCGAATTTAACAGTAAACGTGAGAATTGGTCACGTAGTCTTATATTTTCTACTCATTGCTAAAGTATATGGATCAAACATTAGAATAAACCCATCAGAATAAAGTACCAACCGTTACAAAACAAAAATGTTAAAATACTGTTAGAGCAAATGCATCAGAACAAAGCATCCCATCTTTACTAAACAAAAATATTGAAAAGAAAACATAAGAGCAAACGCATCAGAATAAGGAACCCAAATTTACAAAACAAAGCAAAAAATTGGACTGACTTGGTAGCGAAGCAGAAATTTCGGAGGAGGATCCGGAAGAGCTTACACCCAAAAACGAAAGCGACACACTCGTCAACTCTTCAAATCGACTCAGCTTATCCTGAATCTTATCCTTACCCAACAGTTCAACCGATACACGCTTATTGCTCGATGAAAGTACGTACATCTCATCTGGAATACCACGACAAGTATAAGACTTAAACAAATCAGAACTTTTCTCAAAGTGTTAATAACATGCCAAACATCGTCGCATAATTAAAATCACAGCTTTGTTCACTCTACTCTGAAAAACTATGTCCTTTTTCATCTTTCTACCGTCTCTATTTTTTGCAAACAAATTTAGTACCCAAAAATGGTTTTATGGATTTCCTTAAATCATGAAGACAGCTTTAATCTGTAATAACAATAATAAAAATTATTTCTTTCCAACTCCAAGTAACTTGCTCAATCGTAGTTAGATTAATGTCTCAAACACAGCATATTGTTAATGCAATTACCTTCTTCTTCCTTGGTGGATTCGCTTCGGTATCTGAGATGTAGAGCTTGGAGGAGCGAAATGCCAAGGCTGAGATTGTGGGCCCGAACGAACGATCCAGACCGTTCGGACTTGGCGGGGAAATATCTGACACCGTTAACGGAACCGTCGTGCTTTCCGTCGCCGGCGTCCCACTCGACCCCGACCCACTCGCCGGAGTAGCCATCGATGGGGCCCACATACGCCACGCTCCCGATTCGCTGCGGATCGCCCGCTGAGTGGACTCGCTGCCCCACTCTGAACTCGCTCTCTCCCATTCCCACTTCTATACAATCTCTAGTAATTTACTATAGGACTAATATGGGCTTGAATTCTTCATGGAATACATGACGTTTTTAATTTTGCAACAAATATTAAAAGTGGATTCAGTATATTTTGATCTATTTGACAAAAATATCTTTTGAATATAATTTTTGATAATTTTTTATAACTATTGATAATTTTTAATAACTTTTAGATAAATTTTGATAAAAATAAAAAAACCATCATAAAATAACTCATCGAAAATTTCAGAATCTTAAACATATCGATAACCACCGGTAATTCGGAAGTTATCAAAACTTATCGGAAATACAAAACTTTTAAAATATCAAAAATCATAAGAAAGTCATCGTAAATTATCAAAACTCATCGAAAAATTCAAAATTCATTAAATAAATCAAAAGTATCGGAAATTATTGGATAGTATGAACACCCATCGGAAAATTGTTTCAATTTCATCAAAAATTATCAAAAGTCATCGGAAATTTTTGAAAATTTTCGTCCGACCATTTCATTATTTCAACCCTAAAAACTCTAAAATCCATCTACACATCAAAAGAATTTACAATCCATACTATAAACCAAGTTTTAAACATAAATTCAAATAGAAATCGAGTACAAACATATATTTTTCTCTCTTCTACTCATTGTAGATGGAGAACAAGTGAGAGAAAAGATAGAGTTTAATTGAAATCGATAATATTTTTAATGAATCTATGTTTGATATTTTTTACACAATTAAGTTTCCAAAATGAATTTTTTCTTGTATTATTGGTTTACCGCGATAATTACGCCTTTATGCTATTTGACTATGAATTATCCTCGACAAATTAATCATTTTGCCTTGATGTCATATTTTTATTTATTCTTTATTTTTTTTTATTTTCTTATATATATGTGTACGTGTAAAAATAGAATGTCGTCTTCTTTATTTTGTATAATTCCCAAATCGAAGAACAAGAGTTGCAAGGTATATTGCAATCTGAAGTACATTTTGTACATTAAAGTTAAGAGATGGCAGTGGAGTTAGAGATCGATGAAATTTAGTCAAAAAAATTTCTATGGGAAGAAAATTTCGCATAAAAATAAATAACATCGGTGAGATAAAAAAAAAAGATGTGGCGATTAAGAATCTAATAATTTCCTTATCATCGACTTTTCTTCACCGTAATAATTTATATTTGATTGAGCGATATAGCTGTCGGGATCAAAATCGGATGATCCATAAAATAGTGCGTCAATTTTTTCCAACTTTTTAGCTGATTTTCCCTGAGTCATACGAGGTCTCCGCTTATTTGTAGATGTGGTGGTTAGAGTTTGTTTTTCGTCAGCGACCACTTCGTGACCCTCTCTTAGATTTCGACGATTGATGAATGGAGAATCCAAAGATATTCTGGATGGTCTGCTTGGTGACCCAAATTCTGTTTCTTCTCCCTTTTATGAGTTCATGTTTTGGAGACGATGTCTTCTTTTTATCTTCTGAATTTTTTGATTTTTGAGCCGCGACAAAAAGTTTTTGGCCAAAATACCCGCACATATGGTGTAATGGGCGTCGACGAAGAGAAAATTTAGAGTAGAAGATGATGTTTCGGGAGGCGGCGAAAAGAAGAGAAAAGATAAAAATTAAGTCTCGAAAATTGTAACGATTTAAGTAACGAAATTTAAATTGAAGAGAGAGAGAGAGAGAGAGAGAGAGAGAGAGAGAGAGAGAGAGAGAGAGAGTATGATGTGATCGTGATAAGAAAAATGACAGGGATAATGAAGAGAGAGAGATAGATAGAGAGAGTCGGCATGATGTTATGATGATAAAGAAAAGTAACTGAGATAATAAAGAAACAGAAATAGAGAGTAAAATGAGTATTTATATCATGGTATTAATTATTAAATTATAAGTAAATTAATTGATTATGTAAGATAATATAAGGTACAACGATTATTTCATATTCAAAAAAGAGGCACATTTTATTTTTTATTTTCCCAAAATCCATCCGAACATAATTTTTTTCTCAAAATACAAGTAAATTTCATGTAAAAAGACAAAATACGCATTAAAAAAATAAAATTAACACAAATGGATATGGAATAATCAAGAAAAAAATAATAAAAAAAATTAATTTTTTAGGTTGGAGCAGTTTTTAACTTTAAAATTTAATTTAAAATAAATAAATAATAATCGATTAATATAAATATGGAATAAAAGGTAAAAAATTATTTTATTAATATTTTAGACTTTTATATTAATATTTTGGAAAAAAATTAATTTAATTTATTTTGAAAAAACCAGTTACAAATGGTACTTTGTCCAATTTCTACTAAAAAATTCTCATATCTTTCGAACTTCCGAGTTAAATCTTTTCTTTATTACAAAGAAACCTGTGTAAAAATACCCAAATTTACTATTGAGAAAATAACTAAAATAAACACACATTGACATCACACATATAGTGAGAAAATCCGGGCCCTTAAATAGACTCCTTCAGGACCTCCTTCTCTCCTAGACGCTTCTAGAACAGCCGCGAAATGGCAGCCGCAGCCCCACCACCACCGCCTTCTCCGGCGCCGGAACCACCTTCCACAGTCCCCGCGGGTTCAACCCCGATAGGCAACCCGGTATTTTCCCGCGTCCGTCTTGCCACCCCCGGCGACGTTCCGATCATCCACAAGCTCATCCACCAAATGGCAGTCTTCGAGAAGCTGACCCACCTTTTCTCCGCCTCCGAAGCCTCTCTCCTCTCCACGCTCTTCAACGCGCCGCCCTTCCAGTCCTTCACCATCTTCATCCTCGAAGTCTCCCCAAACCCACTCTCCCCAATCTCCAACCCTCATTACCCGCCCCAGACCCGTGTAGTCAACCTCGACCTTCCGATCCACGATCCCGAGCGAGAGGTCTTCCGATCCGGCGCCGATTCCGATCCCGAAGTCGCCGTCGCGGGATTCGTCCTCTTCTTTCCCAACTACTCGTCGTTCCTGTCCAAGCCCGGGTTCTACGTCGAGGATCTCTTCGTGAGAGAGTGCTACCGGAGGAAAGGGTTTGGCCGGACTCTGCTCAGCGCCGTCGCGAACCAGGCTGTCAAAATGGGGTTGGGACGGGTCGAGTGGGTGGTTCTCGACTGGAATGTCAACGCTATTCAGTTCTACGAGGACATGGGAGCTAAGGTTTTGCCGGAGTGGAGGATCTGCAGGCTCACCGGTGAGGCTCTTCAGGCTTATGCGCCTCCGAACCCTAATTGATCCTCTCGCTTTGCTTATTAGTCAATTGCTTGTTCATGTCTCTATGTTTCTACTTCCGTGATGGGAACTTGTGCTGTGCTTAGACGCTTTATGAGTTATATAATTAAAGGCCCTTCTTTATGATGTGGCTGGGTTTTGTGTTTTCGTTGCTTGGGTTAATATATAGCTTCAATGATGAAGCCAGTTACTGCAATCTGACTCATTTTTAATTTTCTTGTTCCAATCTAATGTGTATTATGATTCAGCCTTCATGATACGCGTAGGAAGAAGGATGAGATTGGTTTTTCTCTTTTTTTCTTTTTGGGTAATGATCCATGTGTGTGTTAGTTTTGAATCTTGTGCTGTGCGGGTCGAGTAAAAAAGTACTCCTTGCCTTGGTGGCTGGAGACTGCTAATTTGCATTCGGCATTTGCTCACAATTTGCACTTCTCCACCAACGAAAAAATTAGGCTTTTATAAATGTTAATATATACTTGAAAAATATAGTATAATTATTAATCAGAATATTACAACTCCTTAATAGATTTCACTTTAAAAAACAATATTTTAGCCGATCAAACCACAAAAATCTCACAACTTCTAACGACTAACATTTCGTAAGTCAATTTCCGCTATGAGAAAATCATAACTAATTTTAGGGTTAATTCTTAATTTTATTGGTTAAACAAGGAGATAGATGTCAATTAATGACATGATTAGTTAACGTAGGTGTAACAACTGTGGAGCCAAAAAACACTGGCGAGGAGATAGATAGATGTCAATAAATGACATGTTTCGGTAAAATCATATAAGAATTGTGAAGCTCAAATTCGCAAGATCGGCCCAGATGTGAAAGTCGTGGTGGTCTCAAGTTTGAGTAGGTAGAGAAACGACATAATACTTGAAGTATCATTGATGCTCGCCCAAGTCGTTTGCTTGCCACTAATTAGATAAACACAAAGACTCATCAAACGAATAAGATTAAAAGATCGACATTAGTTATATAATACAAAAGATGTATTTTAGAAGACAACACACGATAGAGTGATATTTGAGTTTTCTTCTTTCGATAGAATTTAGGTTTTTTTTGGTTCAACAGAAATCAAGTGTGTAAAACTGTAATTTACGATTAAATTTTTGGGGAAATGGCCCTTACTTACAAACGTGATTTGGTTTTGTCCAACATTTCGCAAAATTTTTGTAAATGTCCAAAGTTACTATTATACTCTTTTAATTTCGGATCTATTTATGTTTAATTTTTCTTCAAAATTTGAAAAAAAAAAGGTAATTAAAGTATAATTAATGGTTTTCATTCATTTTGGCCGGTTTTAATTCTTATTTACTGCTTCATATCCATTTATTTATGGAATACATTTCATATACCGAATTTAATTCGTTTTATAACATATCTGGTTTGTTCATATTTTTTTTCAAATTCTCCATTTACATCGTCCAGTATTTACGCTCGGTAATTGATATTCAATTTACACTAAAATGGATTTACAACGTAAATTTGTTTTTGTAATGTAAATTGAAACTTTTTATTGTTGATTGAATACTAATTAACAAAACATGTTTATTTGACTAAATGAAAGAAAATCAAAATTTCATACATGAATTTGAAATCAAAATCAAAACACAAGTAAGAAGAACGAAGAGCGATGAAAATTTTAATTGCTACTTGAGCCAAACCGGCGTCCACTGTCGGAGTTTGTCTTTGCTTTCGTTGGCGCCTTCATCGTTAGCGTCGCGGCCACCGAAGCCAAACCGCCGTCCACCGAAACAAAATGTTGCAGAACAAGAAATATCCAGCGGAGAAAATGAAAACGTCATAAAATAACCTCGAGAATTCAAACAAAAACTTGGAGAATTAAAAAAACGAAGAAAAAGAAAAACGACTTCAAAGCCGAAGAAGAAAAGCGATTGTAAATCGCGAAAAAAAAGAAGAAGAACGAAACGTTAATACCTATAAATCGCTTAGTTGTGTTTGAATCTTCAAGGTTCCTGTTGTCGATAGGCGATGATGATTGAGTTTAGAGAGCAAACTCTTCAAATTCTCAAGTTTTGCATGTAATAATTTTCTCTCTCCTGTTTCCAATTTTAGTTAATGCAAAAAAAAAAAAAAATTGGGCATTTTTGTGCATAGATTAATGTTTTTAAATTTCATTTTTTTATTTCGGCGGGATTTCAAATTTTGGGGTATTTTTAGTATGAAATTTTTGTTAGTTAAAAGTGTGCACATTTACAAAACTTTTACCAAACGTTGGATAGAGCTATTATATACATTAACCCAAAGATTTCGTCGAAAAGAAATGGTGAAGTGTGTTTGATTGTATATTTCGAGTATTAGTAGTCTTTGAACATTTTCTTGTCAAGATGGAAAGGTTTGCGAGTTGTTGAAGTCCACTTATGAACTATAGCAATCATGTAGATAATGGAATATGTGATTCCTAATATTGTTGCTTATGTGAATCGTTCATCAACAAGTGATATCAGAGCGACTGTTCTTTTTTGATACAAAATTGTTTCACTAACAAGCAGTATTATAGCAATTGTACGTGTCTGATATGCGCTTGATTCACCAACAGAAACAAAGCCATCGACTCCGGCTCGGTAACATCCTACCCCGGTGTAATCAACGACGCAATCATCCTACCTCCACCTAGGTCGTAGCCCATCTGAAGTCAAGGTGGCTGCCCCAAAGCGGGATCTCCGGTGGCTACTCTCCCCCGTCCATCGGAGTACTCGGCCATAAGCATGGATGCGGCAATCAGAAGTAATAGATGAAAGTGCAGAAATTTGAGGTAGTATCCGAAATTCAAGTGGGATTGTTTTTCTTTTTTACATAATCCCCGCTTCAAAATTTCGGTTCCTTAATGGCGGTGTTGATGGTCATTCAGAAAGTGTTGGATGAAGCCCGTAATAGAAGTCTTGCTCGAGTTATCATCCAATTAAATTGTGAAGTGGCGATCGAGCTCATCATCAACAAGACCACTCCAAACACCGACGCATCGATTATTCTATCATATATTTCTATTTGATTTTCAAATTTTATAGGTGTGAGTACGTTTTCAGTCATAGTTGTAATAGTGTAGCTCGCGACTTTAACAAAATGATAATATTTTTTTATAGATGTATTTTGGATGTTTTACTTTTTAAACGGACATTTTAGCGGATATGAATAAGAATTAATGTCGGAATTTTTTTTCTAAAAAATAATAATAATAATAAGAGAAATTGCCCAAAGTACTACTCTTTATTATTCATTTTCCCAAAATCCACCCAAATATGTTTTCTTCCCAAAATACTAGTAAATATTATGTGAAAAGACAAAATACCCTTTAAAAAGTTAAAACTAACACAAATGTCCTACATTTTAATACCGGTCAAAAAAATTAAGAAAAAATTAAGAAAAAATTAAAAAAATTTAAAAGTTTTAGGGGTGGAGTAGTTTTTACCTTTTGAAGTTAATTTTTTTTTTTTAAAAATTAGACAGTAACCGGTTAATATGAATATGGAGTCAAATGTAAAGAAATTGTTTTAGGGGTATTTTAGACTTTTATAGTGGTATTTTGGGAAAAAATTAATTTTAGTGGATTTTGGGAAAACCAATTATAAATAGTGGTATTTTGGGCAATTTCTCTAATAATAATAGTCAAAGGTGACTCCGCACATCCTTCACCGTCATAATCTTTATTTTGTATGCTGTAATGCGCAGTCATAGTCGTAAAATAAATAAATCGATGGCATAAATCACTAAACGCGCTAAAATACCCCACAGTTCCACACGTTTACGTTTTTTGACATTTTTATTAATTTATTAATTATAATCAGCCCCACACGTTTGCCAAGCGAGAAGGTCAATGCTCAATATATTTATATATAGACATTTGAATACTAATAAGGTAAATATGGCATCTAAATATTCGCTCTCGCTGGTTATAGTCTTTGCCCTTTCAATGGTTACCTTCTTCGTCGCTGCCGCCGGAAGAAGCGGCGGTGGTGGAGGAAGAGGAGGCGGCGGCGGCGGAGGAAGAGGCGTCGGCGGCGGCGGAGGAAGAGGCGTCGGCAGTGGAGGAATAGTAGGCGGCGGCGGACCACGCTTTCACGGCCGCAGTGGTGGCGCTCACAGTAGCACTTCTTCTTCGTTGTCTTGTCATGGGTTTTGGCTGTTCGATGTTTGTATGGCTCTTCTGCTATACTTTTTGGGATTTTATTAAAAGCCATGCTTGGTGTGAATTTGTTTTAGTTAGAACAAATTATGTATCTCCTTAATCATTTCCCTCCAGTGTTTCTGTGTATAATAGTAAATGTGTGTAATTCATTATCTTTACGTTATTATCGTATATAGCCAAATGCATAAGTAATTTGAAAATTACTAATATTTTGTAAACATGTTTGTAAATAATAACAACAATGATTACGAGACAGTTATTTACAATATATTTTGAGTTTGGGTTGTCCTTGTTTGTTTATTTGTACTAATTTAAAATTCGAATTAAAAAATATAATATTGATTTTTTATTCAAAATGTGAATTTTGAAAACGAAATATATGATTAATTACAAATTATTAGTTGCTTAAATTATTTAGATCTTATATAAATGAAAATTATTTGTTAGACTAATATGTATAAAAGAGTATTTGTACATACCGTGTAGGTATATTTTTGGTTAATATTCGAGTGAAGTGCACTCATCGGAATTGAGTATTTTTTTTCCATATCGACATGTATAAAATTGAGTATTTATTTGTCAAAATCATATTTATAATGAGGGAGAAGTTGATGCTACCACCTCCTCCACCAACATCATGGCGAGGGCTACCACATCCTCCACCAACATCATGACCAACATCATCCCGCATAACTCGATCGACGTCGACGCCAAATTTTGGACCTCTTCAGCTACTTCTGGGTTATGATTCTCATGACAATCATCGAGGTGCAACGCTCGAATCAAATAAATAACTTTTTCGTCTAAATTTTCGTTATCCACCATCGCCATGGATCGTTCAAGGATTTCATATGGACCACGCTGGAAAATGTCGCCGAAAATTTTGGATCTCGCCGGAACTTAAAAACAGTTAGGCATTTGAACATAATCACTCCCGGACTTCAAAAACGTCAATTTTTTTTCCCAAAAACATGGCTAATACAACTAAATCTACAAAAGAAAATCAAAATATAAAAACCCTAAAAACTAGATGATAACTAACGGTTATCATTGCCTACTGCCGGTTGTGTATAAAAAACGTTAACCTTACCTCAGTTTTGCCTCGATATGGCGGTCAGAACCTTCAACTCACTGGTAATCTATAAAACTTTCATTGTGACGTTCGGTTTTGCTCGTTAGGAGAGAGCTGGTAAAATGAAAAATGTGGTCCGTTTTATAACTAAGGAATTTATCGTGATAAATGGGTAAAAAAAAAGGTAAATTAGCGATAAAATTAACAATAATTATAAAACATGAACGAGAAGCAACATTTTTTTACCAACAAGTTGAAAAGTGCGGTATTTTGGGGTATTTCGGCGATGACCGACACTATTTTAAAGAAGCATTGCTCTAACTAAGCCAAACTAAACGTTGGAATTGAAAATTACCCAATCTTTTACATACATTAGGCAAATACTCATGCAGTACTACGTGATAGTTTTTATGGCAAGTGCAATTCTAGTTATGCCATTTTTATTATTTTTTAATTTAATTTTCGCAAGTCACTTAATATTAACGCAAATTAACCTTTATTTAATATAAGATATGAACGCGAATTAACCTTTACATAAAGGGATTTACGTGACTTTTTTTCATTATCATAATTGAGATAGTTAATTAATATATTTCATTAATATTTGAATTAGTCAAGTGAACAATTAACGATTTTTGGTTGATTTTGCTTTTAATTTAATTATATTTCAGTTATTTATAGCAATTAACGTTTAAATACTACTACTCCGGTTTGAAATTAATTTTGATGTATATTCGTCCAGATGAAGTACTAGTTAATTTCTGTTAATTTTGTTGCTTGTTAACAACGAATAATTATTTCATGGATTTATTTTTGCAGCTGTTATTTATTATAAACTTAATTGATATTTTTTTTATATATAATTAATACAATCAATAATTCAATTTCAAACCAAAGAATATTTATCTTGAATTTGAATATATACTTAGATGATTTTGCTACTTCTGTTACGGTAGGTGATGTGAAAATTAGAAAGATTATGTGTTAATTTCGGTTAATTTGTGTTATTGGCGTTAACGTGTTGTACAATTACAAATTTCATGTTTTATAAACTTTATTTTGGCAGTTTTAATTGATCTAATCTTCATTCCATTTCTTCTATAATTTGAAGTTATTAATACAAATAAATCCAAATCGATATTAAGATTATATTATTTTCAATTATTTTTAATATATATTTTTCTAGTTTAAAAAATTAAACTTTTCTTTCATCTTCCCTAAAATGAAGCACTTATAATCGATATCTACTACCTATTTTAGGCGTTAAATTTGTTAATACGTGTCTATGCTGATAAGGTGTTATACAGTTTCAATTTTTTTATTTTGTAGTTTTTGATGTGGCAATTTTAATTGATATTATCTTAAGAAGTTCCATTCGTTTTTTAATTTTAGTTATTAATGTGATAAATTTGAAACTGTTCTAAATTTTATTCTTTTCGAAAAAAAATTCACTTAAACATTTAAATTTAGGCGAGATTAGAAGTTTTGTCAATATTTCAATTTTCATATCTTCCATTTACTGTCTCTTTCATCCATATCAATTATCTCACTGTTCAACGGTTATTTATTTTCGTTAATTGATGCGACAACAAGATTCATTACGATTCTAGTAACTATTTTCGAGTTAGATTAAAAAATGATTTAACGATCTCCTTCTAGTAACTTTTCAATGTTATTCACATAAACCAGATATACAATTTTCTTGAGCAATTTTAATTCAGAGTTCAATTGCAATTTCGAGCATTGTAATACCAAAACATCATAAACGATATAAATAGCGTAGGAGAGATTATAATGCATATCAATCATTAATATATTTGAGGGGAAAAGTGTTAGGAATTCTTGTCTGGTTGAAAAGATACTTATCTAAAATTTTGTTGATACTATTAATAAAATAAAGTTTGACATTTGATTTATTCGAATTGAAATGGTTATTTTTATGTATTAAGATTTATAGAACATTCATAATCTCATAACCTCGGTATCAAACTGAGTCACGTGTTGGACACCTGAGTTCGGGCGCTGTGCTAAAAGAAGGTCGATGATTGATATACGCATGAGAAGCTTTATCGAAAGTTATATATGTGGAACACATGAGTGAAGACTGATCACTATGTGGGAGCATTCTACACTTGTGGTAAGTGTACGACCTGGACATGGGGTAGATGTGTCGTTTAAGGACCGTTACGACGCACTAACCTGAAGTTATATATGATGGTCACAGTGAGACTTGATCTAAATCCTGAAGTGATCATGGACACTGAGTCATGTCTTTGAGCTTTTTAACTCATTCGCTAAAACGCTATTCATGCTAATCACAGCTTATGTCTTGAGAGTTTTCCCCTGGAAGTCTTCTCAGAGCATGATTTGAGTAGAAAGTGTTTTACTGATATGGAATCCAGCCTCCCTGAAAAGAAGTCAATTTCACTCACCTAAGAGTTGATTACATAACTGATTGATTGCGCGCACTCTCGAAGTAAGTTAACATTCGAGAGAATCTTTCGCAACGGAAGCAACGATGTTTAGGCTCATATGTATCAAGAGGAGTATAAACGGAATAAATTGACATCTCTTGATATGAGTTGAACCTGGAAGATCTTGATCACGAACTGATTATATCAGTGGGCACTCGTCACGATGAGTAAATATAATTCTAGTATTAAAGAAGGGTTCAATTTAAGAGAAATTGCCCAAAATGCCACCATTTGTACTTGATTTTCCCAAAATCCACTAAAATTAATTTTTTCCCAAAATACTAGTACAAAAGTCTAAAATACCCCTAAAACAATTTCTTTACATTTTATTTCATATCCATATTAATCAGTTATTATTTATTTAATTTTTTTATTAAAATTAAACTTTAAAATGTAGAAACTGTTTCAATCCTAATTTTTTTTTTAATTTTTTTTTTCTTAATTATTTTGGCCGGTAGTATAATGTAGGGCATTTGTGTTAGTTTTATTTTTTTAAAGGGTATTTCGTCATTTCACATGAAATTTACTAGTATTTTGGGAAAAAATTATGTTTGGTGGATTTTGGGAAAATCAAAAATAAAAGGTGGTACTTTGGGCAACCTCATATTTAATTACACAGTGAAGTATTGATAATTCTGCAATTTATAATTTTTAAAATCGTAAGTTTTGTTTTATAAAATGTCTTCTAATACTTCTATCAAATAGTTTTTTTTTTACATAACTAATATTTATAATAATATTTTTACAATTTATAAATATACACTTAAATATATTTTTTCTATATACCCAAATATATACTATTATTATTAAGTATATTCTATATAAATAATTATGATTTACATATATAAATATATATTTTACCAAAAGACTAATTCAATTTTTTCAAATAATTATAATTAGTTTACAAAAATTTACCAAATATCCCATTGTTTAGTTCTCCTGACTTAGCCTATAGTTAACTACAATTTTATGCCTCAATTTATTACTCAACTTAAATGGATGCTTTCATTTAAAAAAAATATACTTAGCCTGAATAAAATGTGTAAATATCTTGTGGAATGATTTAGTGTTGGGAAACTTCATAGAAGCAGACAAGTGGAAAGCAATTTCCCAAGTGCCGTTAAATCGAAAACTCAGCCGCTTCCCGCCGCCGGCAAAGTCTCTCTCCACACTCTTCGGCAATAATCTGCAAAATTATTAAGAGGGAATTGTGTGTCTCAATTACCGCTGAAGTATTACCAAAGCTTCCGATCTCAATATATGCCCAAATTCTAGGGTTTATCGGGAAGACCCGACAGCCATGGCGGATAAACCTCCGTTGAAGCTTCTGTCGGCGCAGGAGTGGGAGTCTTTGATCGAAGACTTTCAGCGTGGCGGAATGCGCCGCGGGAAATGGACCTCTGCGCACTCGATCGCACCATCTCTGGTCGATCAAGCCCTGTCTTGTCTCCTCAAGCGAGATTTCCCGATCAAGCTGTCCCTGATTCTCTTCCTCGACGAATTCTCCGATTTACTCTTCTCCGACTCGGATTCCCAATC
The DNA here is from genome assembly GCA_958296335.1 of Urtica urens. NCBI lineage: Eukaryota > Viridiplantae > Streptophyta > Magnoliopsida > Rosales > Urticaceae > Urtica > Urtica urens. The sequence continues at coordinate 16,888,584 of OY282530.1, read as the reverse complement.
GAATTGCCTCCAGCGGCTCGTCGATACGCTCCGGTCTTTGCTCCAAACGCCGGCCGATGGAAACACGGTGAGTCTCTCTCTGAAAGAACAGGTTATGGTTTCGGTGAGTTCGATTCTGATCTCCGTCGAGGCCGGTCTTGATCAGGACTTCATTCGGGTTTTGGAGAGCCTGGTGGAGTCTTTGCTGGTTGTCATTAATCGGCCGAATCACAGTCCTGATAGGCAGGTCAGGGGACTTGCTTGCGAATGCCTCAGGGAATTAGAAATTGCTTTCCCTTGTTTGCTCTCGGATATTGCTGGCCATTTGTGGGGTTTGTGCCAGAATGAGCGAACCCACGTATCGCAGAGCTACATTCTTTTGTTCAGTTCCGTGATTGGTAATATTGTTGCGGAGAAAGTAAATGTTTCGCTTTTGAATAACTGTGCGCCGTTACTTCCGTTTAATGCGTCTCAGAATCTGTTGAGTAGAGAAGCCTCTGTATTGAATTACAAGGAGTTGAGAAGAGCCATGTCATTTTTGCTTGAGTGGGCACAGGTTTTGACGCCGTGTGCGGTGATGGAGTTTATGAGGATTATCATTCCTGTGGCTTTGGCTTTGGAGCTACAGGCCTCGCTGTTGAAAGTGCAGTTCTTTGGGATGATTTATTCGTTCCATCCGATGATGATCCATGTTATTTTGAAGATGTACTCACAATTTTCAGATGCATTTGAGGGGCAAGAGCCCGAGATTGCTCGGAGGCTCATGTTGCTCTCAAGAGAAACGCAGCAAAGTTTAGTGTTCCGATTGATAGCTCTTCATTGGTTGTTGGGCTTCGGTGAGTTGGTGTTAAGAAGTGGAAGCGGAGAAAAAGCTAAGTTGTTTGTCGAAATGGGTTTGAAGTTTTATCCGAGTGTGTTTGATTCCCTTGCCCTAAAAGCTCTGAAGCTTGACGTGCTTGCCTTCTGCTCAGTATGTGTGAATGTCATGAATCTGGGAAGTACGGTAAAGGAAAAGGACACTGGAAAGTCAGTGGTGAAGATATTTCGGGATGGTCTTGTCTCTGTGTCTGCCTTCAAATGGCTGCCCGCAGATAGCACTGAAACGGCTGTGGCATTCCGAGCGTTGCATAAGTTTTTGATCGGTGCTTCTTCTCATTCGAACAATCACCCTTCAACCACTAGAAACTTAATGGATTCCTCTATATTTCATACTGTCCAGGTAATATTTTGTACTATAAACTTTCTGTTTAGAAGCATTCTGTTTTCTCTGTTTTTCTTTTTGGTATAATTAAGGTTCAGGGTAAGTACTTCTGTTTTTCGTTAAATTTGTGTAGTTAGGGATATCTTACTATAAAATAACACTGCACCAGCCACATATACTCTATTTTATACAAAATCTCTTTATAGTATGGCTTCAGCTCCTTTTCAAAATTTAAAACTGTCAGATAGCTCAGTACAAATTTGCGATATAGAAGTCTTATTCATCTTGGTGACTGGCTCAAGCTGGCAAGCTAGATAGTCATAACAATGTCAAGCTGGCAGTCTATTCGACATTTTCCTTCCTCTTCTTGGTAAAGACGGTCCTGTTGTTCCGTCAAAAGACCTTTAGCCCCTTGGGTGGTATAATCAAGAAAATTCTTGACATGATGAGGCAAGTTGACGGGTCTTCTTGTCTTATCTGTAATCAATGTTGGGCATCAGCACATATCCCTTTAATTTTTTCCGACATCAGGCTTAATACCCATTGGCCTTCTCCAGGCCTCATTAACAGATATCTTGTGATCGCTTTGAGACTGTGTGAGCATTTTGACACTCGTCTACACAATGTTCTTGGTCAATAAAGGAACCACCAATTTTTGCCTACCTTGGTTAACTTGGGTTTGATTCGCTGCCAGTTGGTTATGCTTTACGTTATAATTTTCGTTTTCTTGTTCTAGGGTGTTATTTTTGAAGTCAATAAAGAGTTAGAAAGCCTGTACGATGATACCTTAGGAATTCTTCTTGTTGTTTTTGCTATTGATTTCTATGTTTTATTTATGTCCATCCGCCGAACTCTACCAGGCTTGGGAGGAGGAAACTCAATTATTTGGTGAGATGTTATTGGTCCTGGTCCTACATATAGAGATTTGTCTCATCACTTTTAAATTATAGATTTTTTTGGTCAAACATCTTTGTTCTAAAAAACCACTCAGGTTTCTATAATTACAAGTAGTTGGCTGCTTATCATGAGTATACATAGTTGGAAGTCAGCTTCAGTCCGTATGGTGAAGAAATGGATATTTTATTATGTTAGCCTTCTCTTTTACCCAAAAAAAAAGAACCAAAACCTTTTTTTAGATAAGTGTACGCCCTAGGATAAGGGAAGTACTGAAACTACTAAGAAACCGCCCAAAGCCCCACAATCTAAAGCCCAGACCTAAGTAATTACGTAAATGCCTGAATGGGCAAAATTGGAAAAGTACTGATTGTCCAGCTTGAATTACTCAAATTTAACATGTACATCTATCATGTTATTTTCAGGGGATGCTTGTTGAAATTATGTTGGAGTGTCAGAAGCAAGTTTCAGTAATTGCTGCTTTAGTCGATCGATTGTTGAGCTGTCAGAAGCACCAATGGTTGGGAGAACGCCTGCTTCAAAATTTTGATGAGCATTTGCTTTCAAAAGTCAAGATAGATTATAGACTGGTCTCTTGCTTTCTATTATTTGATAGAATTGCTGAAAATGATACAATTCCCCCGCATGGACTATTAGAGCTGCTTAGCAAGCTCATGGTCTTTCTTGTCGAGAAGCATGGCCCAGAATCAGGGTCAAAATCTTGGTCGCAGGGGAGCAAAGTTCTTGGCATTTGTCGAACACTGCTAATGCACCACCAAAGCTCTAAATTGTTCCTTCGTTTATCTCGTCTCCTAGCATTTGTTTGTCTCTATTTTCCCGATCTGGAGGTTCGTGACAATGCAAGGTATTTACCATGAAATCTTTTCATTTAGTTTGAACCTTGCGTTTGAAACATGCTATAGTAAGTTTTTGTCTCGAATTTTGGTAATTGAAGTTTTATTTTATTGTTATCTGAAAAATTCCAGGATATACCTTCGGATGCTGATTTGTGTACCCGGGAAAAAGCTCAGAGATATGCTAAACCTTGGGGATAAACTCCTTGGTATTTCACCCTCTCCATCCAACTCATTTTTTAGTGTCCCCTCTCCACGGTCTATCAACAATGTCAAAAGGCCAAGTAACTTATCATCATGTGTACACCTTGAACGCTTGAAACCACTACTTGTCAAACAATCCTGGTCTTTGTCGTTGTCTTCTTTGTCCATTGGATCCAACGACCATGGTCACTTTGAGGACATCAAGAACAGTGAGCCAGTAGTTGAGGAAAGTGAAACTGAAACCACTACTGGTATCCAGACCATTCCTGAGAGCAACATAGCTGATAAACCACCCGAGCCACTACGTGTGATGGACTCCAAGATCTCAGAGATTTTACAAAGATTGAGAACACACTTCTCATGCATTCCCGACTTCAGACATATGGCGGGGCTGAGAGTTAAAATACCCTGCGGCTTGAGGTTCGAGTCAGAGCCTTTCAACAGTATACTGGGAGTTAATTTGCCGGCCAGTGATCCCACTGCAAATGAAATAGAATCCCTTCCTGCCATATACGCAACTGTCCTGAAATTCTCTTCTTCCGCGGCGTACGGGTCTATCCCGTCATCTAAGATACCTTTTCTTCTTGGAGATCCTCCAATGCCTTCTGTTCAAGAGGGCTCGTTGGAAATCGTCCTTATAGAAAACGGTTCCCACAAAGACAAGAGCTTTAGAGCAGGTGTAACAATCGAACTGGAACCCCGGGAACCAACACCCGGTCTCGTGGACGTCCTCATCGAAACAAACTCAGAAAACGGGTTGATCGTTCGTGGTCAGCTTCACAGCATCACAATCGGCATAGAAGACATGTTTCTCAAGGCTATCGTGCCGCCCAATTTGAAAGAAGACGAAATACCCTGCTATTACATGGAGATTTTCAGTGCTCTGTGGGAAGCGTGCGGTCTCACGTGCAACACGGGACGCGAGACTTTCCCATTGAAAGGTGGAAAAGGGGTCACGGCAATCAGTGGGACCCGCTCGGTCAAGCTTCTACAAATACCCGCCACGTCCCTGATCCAGTCTGTGGAGAACCACTTGGCACCGTTTGTCGTAAGTGTGAGCGGAGAGTCACTTATTGCTCTTGTAAAGGACGGAGGGGTCATTAGAGACGTGATGTGGGAAGATTTGAGTTCGAACAGTGACGATAATAACCAGAGAGATGATTTTGAAAGAGCCCCTCTTCACCTCACATTCTCCGAGGATCAAGGTTCCGTTGCCAGTAAAAGAAACTTGGGGTGCTTTCTCTTTCTGATATTTCTTCCACCCAGATTCCATCTTCTCCTCCAAATGGAAGTCGCCGACTTTTCGACTTTGGTACGTATCCGAACTGATTACTGGCCTTGCTTGGCTTATATTGATGATTATTTGGAGGCCTTATTTTTGTCATGAGAGTATGCTTGTTGTATCTTCACCGAGTTTTTTTCATATTTTTTTTAATGAATACTTCGATTATGTGTATCCGTCTATCTGTGATGTCACACAGGAGGTCATGTTTTGTTCTATTCATTTGATTTTGTTTCATAGAAGAGAAAAGGGTTAATTTTTTCCATGTACCCGGAATAAATTTGTACATACCTATGCGGGCAAGTCCCCTTGTAATAATGTTTTTTGTTAAATGGAAATTTTTGATATATTTCATTGGGAAGATAGCTGGAAAATATTGCGGGAACGTTTATTCATGTAATACATTATTGCTTCAAATACTCTGCATGAGTGAGCGTAAAATAATAAATTCTCGTCCGGTTTGATCAAATGATTTAAGAAATAGAAACGACCAAATAGCGTTTCATTGTCTATTTTTTTCGCTTTTCAATTTTACATTTTTTAATCTATAATTGTTTATTATGAATTATTTGACGATTTGTGGACATTGTTGATTTATTAACATAAATGTCAACAGATGACCAAATTAGGGTTGATTTGTTGACATAAATATCTACAAACACAATTTATTGACATGATCATCAACGAATGACACCTTTTTAATCATCATTTGATCGTTAATTCAAATTATTTATGTTTGTGATAATAATAATAACTAAAAATTCATAATGATGAATATTTATACAAAAAGTACAAAGTGAACTAACCAAAAATTTAAACCACTTCTACAATGACTTTTTTTTAATCACTTGAGATAGAGAACCATAAAAAGGCTTTTGTTATATTAATATTACAAATTCCTTTTTGTTTTGATATGTAGAAGGCTCGAGCATAAGTGACAACATCTTTGACGAAAAATGTCACCGAACAATTTAAGCGCGTTGCAAAACACTCACGCTCCGAAAAAAAAAAACGAATTCGATACAACCAACTCATTTTCTTCATAGCCTTCTTGCTGGCCTTCGCAATCCCGACCATACAACAAACTCCAACAATGGCGTTTCACATGTAATGCGATTGGGGTTGTGGAGCCACGCGAAGAGAGAGCGCGTGACAAAGATTTCCATAATCTGAGACTCGGCTTGCCGAAAAAGCTGAGGTCTTTTAAATAGGCTTTGCTAGAGTTCATGCCGACCTTGAACGCCTTCATCCAGGAGGAATTGGTGCTTTAATCCTCTAAACGGCATTTTGGAAACCCAAGTTTTTGGGGACGAGACGGCTCGAAAAGGATGAACCGCGACATTAGAGAGAGATCGACAAATATGGAAATTAGGTGTGATTCGAAGAGTTATTCGCCGCATAAAAAAAGAGAGTGATTCTCCCCTCAAAATGAAAATGAGTGATTCTTAAAAAAAATAAAAAGTTTGTACTTTTTCGTATGATATTGTCATGAAAGATAGATGAAAAAAATATAAAAATAAGTATTTATATAATGGACACACTATATAAAATTTATAATGAAATCTAATAATTTATATGAAAATTATAATAATGTTTCAGTTATTTTGTGACAGATTTCATAAGGACTTTATAACATTCGTAAACTTTGTAGTTTTGAACAGAACCTCAACATCATTTATCCTTCAAAGAAAAAAGAAAAAAACCTCAACATCATTTCAAAAGTCGACGTACTTCTCTAAAATATAAAAAAACCGTTTTTTGAACTCAATTAATTAATATCCCTACTGTGGTAAGCCTTTCACCACGCAAGCTACTCATTGATGCCAATCGATTAGAGTCTCATCTCTTTTGGTGAAACCCCAAAAATCATATCGAACGGTCACGTTAGTATGCACGTTCGCTCTCCGCGCACGTTAATGTAACCCCTTCAGAAAGATTTATCTTGCGCCGGTTAAGTAATTCCCAGACAAAAAAGAGAAAAACTAATAAAACTTAAAAGCTTCGGTGATTTTGATTCGCAAACGCGGAATCGATCAGAGTCTATCGGCGTTACAGGTTATACTGCTGCTCAATTATCGCGGTTCAGTTTCATCTAATTCTGTCTATAGAACCAATTCGATTTCGACTTCAAACTTGCCGCACAGTTTTTAGGGATTTCCAATTGTGCTGTGAAAGTATATATGAAACGAGTTTGAAGTGGCAATGTTATGCGATAGAGAAACCCTAGCTAGTTGCTTCTTGTTTTGCTAGATAGGTCAAACAATTTCGGGGAATGAATGGGTAGCGTTGAGATCCCCAATTGGCTTAAAGCGCTTCCGTTGGCGCCAGAGTTTCGGCCAACGGACACTGAGTTCGCCGACCCCATCGCATACATATCGAAAATCGAGAAGGAAGCTGGTGCCTTCGGCATCTGCAAGGTTATTCCGCCATTGCCGAAGCCCTCAAAGAAATACGTGTTTGGCAATTTGAACAAGTCCCTTTTGAAGTGTCCGGAATTGGGTTCTGCTAATCTCAGTTCGTCCTCGAAAGTAGGCACATCCTCGGATACCGATGGAGAGGCCAGGGCTGTGTTCACAACCAGGCAACAAGAATTGGGTCAGAGTGTCAAGAAATCAAGAGGGGTTGTTCAAACTTCGGGCGCTCACAAGCAAGTCTGGCAGAGCGGCGAGATTTACACTTTAGAGCAATTCGAGTCTAAATCCAGGGTTTTCGCGAAGAGCCAATTGGGCACATCTAAGGATGTATCTCCATTGGTCATAGAGGCCATGTTTTGGAAAGCGGCTTTGGAGAAGCCTATGTATCTAGAGTACGCGAATGACGTGCCTGGGTCGGGATTCGAAGAGCCGGAGGGCCAATTCCGGCATTTCCCCAGACGGAGGAGAAAGAGAAACTTTTTCACAAGAAGCGGAAATAGCTCTAGTTGCAAGACCGATGAAATCGATAGCGATAAAGTAGACGTTAACAATGATAGTAAACTCGCCTCACCTAGGAATGGATCGTGTACAGATGTGTCCACGTCACCGAGCTCAACATCAGGATTTCTCGCTTCTGCTAAAGAAGGTTCACAATCATCGAAGAAAAGAAGTCAGAGCTGTGTTGATAATAAGGAACGAAGCGCTGGTTGGAAGATCTCGAACAGCCCGTGGAACTTGCAAGTGATTTCGCGCGCTCCGGGATCGCTTACCCGTTTTATGCCGGACGATATCCCGGGTGTTACCTCTCCTATGGTGTACATCGGGATGTTGTTCAGTTGGTTCGCGTGGCATGTGGAAGATCACGAGCTTCACAGCATGAATTTTCTTCACACGGGAGCTTCAAAGACTTGGTATTCCGTCCCTGGAGATTATGCTTTCGCTTTCGAGGAAGTCGTGCGTACTGAGGCTTATGGTGCGAACATTGACCGGATAGGTATGACTTGTTGTGTTTACGATTTCTTGACAAATAAATAAAGTGTGATGTTAACATCTTTCCTAGCTATTTCCATGGTAGCTGTCTTTTTCTTTAGTGTTTTTATCGATATTTGTTTGAGAAGGAAAAATTTATTACAAAAAAGTAATGCATAATCCTTGGTTACATTTCAACGATTTAGCATTACCGTGTTCATAACTAGCCTCCTCGTGATTGATTTCTCACCAGTCAGGGCATTCAAAATGCAATGATTTGGTCTACCATATTAGTTGTAGGGTTTGATAAAAAGGAATTAGTATTTCTGGCCTAATCATTGGTAGTAGAAATCCAATGAGAAAAGTATCGTTGGCATTGAATGGGTTGAGATATCTTTTAACTATAACTAATCAAATCTTGTTTGGGATACAATTATTTTTGTTGCATATTTGTAACTCAGGTCCGATATCTCTTATTGCCAGCTGCACTTGCTCTGTTGGGTGAGAAGACTACTCTAATGTCCCCTGAATTAGCCGTTGCATCAGGAATACCATGTTGCAGGTTGCTTCCTAATTTTGATTTAATCATTAATCTATTATTTATCAATTATTCGTCCAGATGACTGTAAGAAGGGATTTTTGGCTCAAGTCTGGGGCTTTCTACCTTTAGCTGCTTTCTTTGTTCACTTTTCTGCTTGAGTTTTACAGTTAAGTGATTTTGAGTCTGGTTTCAATTCTAGGTTGGTACAAAATCCTGGTGAATTTGTTGTGACCTTTCCAAGAGCTTATCATATAGGATTCAGCCACGGTAATTGCTTCTGTCACTGGCACATCTTTCCTAAGTCTTTAAATGCATAGCCTCTGATGATTTGATTGCAGTGTTTGATATTCATGTAATGCATACTATTTCTATAAAACCTACAGCGAAACTGTTATAGGCTTTGTTATGTTTGACACAACTTTATTGGTTGGATGCTTATTCATAGTATTTTATCCTGGAAGTACGTCCACAAATTAGACGGACACATCTCATTATATTTCTTGTCAAATGTTTGTCCTTCAATCTTTTTTATTTTATTTAATTATTATATCATGTTACTGTTTCTTGTCTGTAATCTATATAGCCAGGATTTGTTATTATTGTTAACTAACTGCTATGTAATTTAGGTTTTAATTGTGGAGAGGCTGCTAACTTTGGGACACCACAATGGCTCAAAGTTGCTAAAGAAGCTGCTGTACGAAGAGCTGCCATGAATTATCTTCCTATGCTTTCACACCAGCAGTTGCTATACCTTCTGACAATGTCTTTTGTCTCGAGGTTTGTTCATTTCGTTAATGTATTAATTTTAATTTCTTTACAATTTAACTCTTACAGTTAGCGGTGAGATATTATTTCTTCTTCCAGTTTGCATCTAATCAGATGAAACCGTTTGTTATTCTTCTTTATGTATAAATGGCAACTTGAGGTCCAATATTTAATTAGATTGTGTTCTGCACATTATTTTCCAGAGTGCCAAGGTCCTTCTTACCAGGGGTACGGAGTTCTCGTTTGAGGGATCGTCAGAAGGAAGAAAAGGAGATTTTGGTTAAGAAAGCATTCATTGAAGATATTTTGCACGAAAATAAAACTGTATCTGCGCTTCTTCGGAAGAACTCTGGCTATCGTGGCATATTTTGGAACAAAGGTTTATTGGCATATCAGAGTAGCAAAGAGACGGTCTCGCCTAGTCCAGGTGCTACTGGTGGTATCACATCATCGACAGAAAAGCCTTCACATGTGGATACTACTAACAAACCCAACAACGAACACTCTTGCCTTTTAGATGAGATGAGTTTGTGTTTGGAGAATCTTGATGATTTATACTCGGGCAGTGATGATTTGTCGTGTGACTTTCAAGTTGACTCCGGGACGCTGCCATGTGTGGCTTGTGGAATTCTTGGTTTTCCATTCATGTCTGTGGTTCAGCCATCTGAGATGGCATCGCCACATTTGCAGCACGACTTCCCCGAAACAACTGGATATTTGAAGAAGTATTCCTCCTCTCAAATCCTTGATGGATCTGATCATTGTTCTCATCCAGGTAAATATGATCCAAAGACTTCTGCTTTACCTGTGTTTTATCCGTAATTTGTATTTCGTTGTCTTTTAGTGCTAATATAGTTATTTGAGCTGATTTGTTTAATCCCAAGGCTAACCAACGAGTGAGTTTTAGTGAATTTACAAGCAACCCCAGTAAAGTCATGTTCTACTTCAGTGGAGGCTAAAGTTTTGGGAAAAAATTCAGTTGTCACAAGACTTTTGGATTTTATTAATATAGTCCCACTTCGAATAGTTCCATCCATAGTTTGATGTCATATTTATCATTAACACTAGCTGCTTCGTCCTTAAAAGCAGTCTCATCCAAAAGTTTTCTATACTAAGAGCTGTAGTAGTCTTCATTTTTTTATTGAACTTCCTTTGCATGAGTTAGGTTTCACTATCACAGCAAAAGAGCTACAAAAAAATCTAATTCTTTTAAGTGTAAAATATCTAGGCGCCTCCTTATTATTTCCTGGAATTAAATTTATTTTACGTGCCAACATCTCAATTGAATCTCAAAAAGTGCTAAGAATTTGCATTTCCTGCTGTATTCCACAGAGAATGCTTCAACTCTTTCGAACTCTTTATCTTTGGGAAAGCTTCCATTGCCCTCGATAGTTAAGTCTAGGGAAGGTTGGTATGTTGATGATAAATTTCTGAGACCACGTAGTTTCTGCCTGGAGCACGCTGTTGAAATGGTGGACCTGTTGCAAAGTAAAGGCGGAGCGAATGTGCTTGTAATATGCCATTCTGGTAACTTTTTTTGTGCATCTATATATTTATAATGAGACCCACCATTTAATAAATTAGTAGATCATTTTGGTAACAGAATTTATTGGGAAGTCGGTATACATGCATCAGAACTGGTTTTACAATTCAGTGCTTTTACATTTTCTGGTCGACTGATATTTTTCTTTTTTTTCTTCTGTTATTAGATTACAAGAAAATAAAGGCACATGCCACTACCATTGCGGAAGAAATAGGCTGCCCTTTTGATTATACCGAGGTAACATTAGATACGGCATCGAAAGAAGATATGCAATTGATCGAGCTTGCAATTGAGGATGGAGAACTTAAGATGAGTAGCGAAGACTGGACATCAAAGTTGGGGATTAACTTACGCCACTGTGTTAGGATCAGAAAGAATTCTGCCTCCAAGCAAGTTCAGCGTGCTTTAACGCTGGGTGGATTATTTTCTAACAAATGTTCACGTTCTGGTTTCTCGGGTATCAAATGGAAGATAAGAAGAACTCGTTCAAAAAAGATATATTTGCCAGATGGTTTTGTGGCTGATTCGAAAAGCGGTGCTTTGGCTGAGAAACCCCCTTTGGAAGCTAGAAAAGAAACAAAAATAGTCATTCAGTATACAAGAAGGAGATTAAAGACAAAGACAAAGCAAGGAGACACTAATGGAGCCAGTAACATTTGTGGAAACCCAGCATCTATGATGGACCATGAGCACATCGAAATTGCATCGAAAAATAAAATATCGAATGCTGAGAGTTCCACGAGCATCGAGCTTTGTCCAACTACAGTGCCTGGAATGCACACTGGAAGTTGGCTGCCAAAAGAGAGGGATAATTGCTTTGAACTATGTGTTGGTGGAGTCGATATTCATTCTTCGGGGGGAACGGTATCTGATATTGAAGCGCATAGTTTAGCAGTATCGGTCAAGCCATCTCAGTTGCAGAATGAGCCCAATGCTGCGAAGCAAAAGGCTGGAGATTCTGATGAGCTAGATAAGGAGAATCACTCGTGTGTGTCAGTGCATTCTAGTGAGAGAAGAAGTACGGGAGTTTGTGAAGAGAAGATGTGCGCAGTGGAAACCGACGAGGCTTGTAATGTTGAGTCGGAAGGGCATTCCAAGTCACAAGGTTGTCCAGTTCCATTTAATGAGAAATCGAATTCATGTATCCCATCCTTTATAGATTACAGCAACGACATGAAACCGGAAGAAGCCAAAAGTATAACGAATGAGCGACCTATTACAACGGAAGTGGTTTCTGTCTCGACTGAAGTAACTTCTGAAATTGCTGACGAAAGCTGTGCTGGATTGACTTCAAACGACGAGCCACAGAAAATTGAAGGATTCGCGTCATGTTCGGTGACACGCGTGGAAGTTCAGACGGGAATGTCGAATCAAAGTGTTGTAGCCAGTAACATGGTCTTGGACGGTTGTTCTACGCCAAAAGCCCCGTCGGAAAATGGGGTTCAGGAATCAGCCTCTTTCCCAACCAAGACGGAGGAACCTGAAGCCAAAGATCATCCAAAAGAGATGAAAACTGTTACAGGCACAGCGACAGAAGTCCGAAAATACTCTCGAGTCAGGAGAGAGACGCGACCGCCCAACAACAGAGATCAAAATTTGGAAAACGCCTCGTGGAAGAAAGTTAGAAAAAGAAACAGAGAGCTCGAACGGCTCGTGGAAGAAAGCAAGTTCACGTGCAACGACGGTTTCACTAGAAGCCCGTGCGAGGGCTTGAGACCGAGGAGGAGCGAGAAGGACAAAGACTCGGCAACATCATCAACCGAAGAACGATCAGAGAAAGAGAAAGAAGGACCGGAGAAAGAGAAAGAAGGACCGGAGAAAGAAGAACATAAGTGCGACATCGAAGGTTGTGCTATGAGTTTCGGGTCGAAGAGAGAGGTGAGCGTTCACAAGGGAAACCGGTGCCCCCGAAAAGGGTGTGGGAAGAGATTCCGGTCCCACAAATATGCGGCGATCCACGAGCGAGTACACTTGGATGAGAGACCTCTGAAGTGCCCTTGGGAAGGGTGCTCGATGGCCTTCAAGTGGGCCTGGGCCCGCACGGAGCACATCCGAGTCCACACCGGGGAAAAGCCTTACAAGTGCAGCGCCCATGGCTGCGCTCTCTCCTTCAGGTTTGTCTCCGATTTTAGCCGCCACCGGCGAAAAACTGGCCATCATGTTGATGCTTAAAACTTGAATTGGTTTAGGGGACACAATTTACTTTTGTTCTTCTTTCATATAAGCATCTTAGTGTAATCATTTCAAGTCGTCTTCTATATTTCTTTGTTGAATGCCTCTCTTAGAAACTTTTTCAACTTTTAGGCAAAGCCCAAAAGCTTGGTGATAGCCGTACATAATCATTCTCACTCTAAGAATCAGTGGAAGTTGTGACGTTCCTATTCGCTTTTCTGTTATTTTTTCAATTGGACAGCAGCGAAGTTTTTAAAAAAAATTAAGTTGACTCGTATTCGTTTTATAAAAAGAACATAAACAACCACCACTTAGCGCCTCGGAATTGCAAGGCTCGTGGAGGCCGATGGAAGTACCATCTTCTGTGGGCCCGGTACACGGATTTGGCTCGTGGAGGCTGATGGAAGTACCATCTTCTGTGGGGTTGGTACACGGAATTGGCAGTTCGGTGCCCACGGTAGACGGCATGTGTCACGCAGAAGGCAAAAGGGGTAAATGTTTTCATTGGATGTGGTCAATGAACTTTGAGAGTGAAAATGAACCTCAGATCTTTTTCGCAGTTTCAAGATCAAAGTTCATTTGACCGTAATTACACATCATGTCTTGTTATAAAGTTTCTTATAAATCCGCTCATTTTCATTCTACGCTTCAGTTTTCAATGAGGGAAATAAATTGTGGAAATGCTAGATAGTGGTGTGGAAATTATTCTTAGTACCCTCTTTTGAAACTCAAATTTATTAAATATTTTAGATACGTTTTTATTCTACAAGTACTTATTGGCAATGTTTAGTAATAAGTAAAAAATTAGCTTTTTATAAAAGATAAACTGCCTTTTGACGTTTGGTAAAAGCAATTTTTTAAAAACAAATCAAAAGTGATTTAAGAAAACCAACCTCGTAATCATCTATTTCATATATTAATTTCTTCATTAAATTTCATATATTAATTTCATCTTTTGGCATCGGAAAGTTCTTCATTAGATTTCATATATTAATTTACCCTCGTAATCATCTAATAGTTAGCCAATTTTTTTTTTTTTTACTAGTGGGTCCACTAACTCAATAAATATATTATTTTAAAATAGTATTTTTTTTAAAGGGATATCCTCGCTAATAAATAGACGCCACTGCATAATCCTTACAAGTAAATTGGATAGAGGCCGGAACCTCAACGCATAAAAACAAGTCTGAAATATTAATGAGAAGCAGAAGACAGTCGAGTCGAAACAAAGAAGGCGATGTGTTAATTCCAAACTAAATAAAATATGACAAAAACATATTCGGCCCCTTCAGAAGAGATCTTCTGCAAATCCTAAGCGCGCACAGAGCGTCGCCAACCCGAAGTCGGGCACTTAGAACAATCAGAGACTAGACAAAAATCATCTTCTAACCATTTTTTTTTCTCGAGGACATCTGTCTACCTCCAAACTCCAAATTCAATCTCACTAAGTACATGATAACGAAACAGAACAATCTACTAAACAATCACTGTAGACTTAAACTACAAACATCGAAATGACACTAAAAAAAATTAAACTCACCCCGTTGTCCGATAATACCAATTTCATCCAACCTCCATCCAAAACATAACCGTATCCGAGAGAAACGCGGTCCTCGACGGATTCTCGACACTGCTCCGGAAGACCGACCATTCTGCAAAACACACTGCCGAGCAGAGATCTCGTCGAAGAGGAGACAGTGAACCTTCAGCCTACACCAATGTCGTTGAGCTACGGACAAGTTGGTCCAAGACACGATGTTCTATTCCGGCATTACGATGAACACCTTCCATGCATCTTCCAAGCAAGTTCCTCTCAGACATGGCTGCGTCCAGATCGCTCGTCGCCGAAACCTCGTGAAGATGAGCCCCCGTGGAGAAGAAAACGATGGCGCGATCCTCGCCGAAGCCTCGTCCAGACCGATCTTCGGGCTCGCGTGGATCGACTGTGACGCGGCTGTGGCGAGGAGATCGGCGAGCTTGAGAAGCAGCGGAGGGTAACGCCCTCCCCGCGGGCTGTGCGAACGACGCCCCGAAAGCCAGATGGAGGCGAAGTTCTGATAGACACTGGGGGCTAGGGTTACAGAGAGAGTGAGAACTATTTTAAACTAGTATTGGGACACTTCTTTGAATGAGTAGGTGAACGAAAGTTAAGAAATAGGGATTTTTTCAATAATGGGAGTAAATTTCAATAATTTTTTAATTATATTTTATTTTTGAAAAAAGGATTAAAATCGGAGTTCGACAGGAGAGATAAATATTATGTCCCGTGTTTACCTTCACTTTTTGAGTCTGAAATAACATTTATACTCATAACTACAATTAATTAACTTAACTAATTACTTAAGCTATCAATTAATTTCTCTTCTCCGTCTCTTTTTCTGCATTAACTCTCTCTGTCTCTCTGATAAGCGGGATTTATTCACGGTTATCTATGCTTTTTTAAGCGAGAAACGTAACTTGTTCTAAGTGTTTTTGATAGTGTTTTATAAATTTTAGTATATTTTCAGGGATAAGAGAGCGTGGAGTCATAGTGGAGCAAAAACGAGTCATTTGGGAACAAAAACGAGCAAATTCGGACTTAAAGAGAAAAGTCAACAAAAAGTCAACAAAATCAAGCGAGGGAAGCTCACGCGTCGCGTGAAGGCCATCACGTCGCGTAGGCAAAATTCTTTACCGAGAGAAACTCAAAGATCCACGCGTCGCATGGGAAGTTAGCGCGTCGCGTCAGTCAAGATTTCAAGTTCCCACTAGTACAAATGTTGGATCCCACAACGGACTTTCCACAACCCTTATTACTAAGGGTTGTGGACTTCGAGATCCCACAACCCTTACAATTAAGGGTTGTGGGAAAAGATTGATTTCAGGTATTCCACAACCTTTATAACTATCGGTTGTGCAAACTAGCTTATTCTACAACCATTGTTCTAAGAGTTGTTTAATTATAATTAATATAAAAGGTCCCACAACCCTTAAAAGATCCGTTGTGGGTCACGTGCCGCGGCGACGGCAACTAGGGCCGCGGCGCGACGTCCCACAACGAATACAAAGATCCGTTGTGCGAAAAGGTCTTGTCTGGGCAGCGGCGCCGCGGCACTATCTGACGTCGCCGCGGCGCCGCCTCCCACACCGGTTGTATAGATCCGGTGTGGGAGGCGGCGCCGCGGCGACGTCTTGTGGAGCCGCGGCGCTGCTGCCCAGACACGATCTGGGCAAGAATTTTTACACGGCGCCGCGGCGACGCCTGGTGGGGCCGCGGCGCCGGCGACGAAATCTGTGTATAAATTCGAATTTTTAGGGTTTTTTCACTTTACCCAAAATCCATTTCTCTCCCAAAACCTATTTCGGCCGAGTCTGTCCTGATTGCTCATCGCCCCTCCTTCCCCTAGACGCCCCTACTCCCTCTTCTTGACGTCGCCGCTCCCGCGCCTTCACGTCGCCGCTCCTTCCCGTGCCTTCACGTCGCCGCTCCCTCTCGTGCCTTCACGTCGCCGCTCCCTCCCGTGCCTTCACGTCGCCGCCTTCTCCCGCGCCTTCACCTCGCCGCCGGTCTCACTTCCTCTTCCATATTTTCAAGGTAAATCCGTCCTCTTCCATGTTTAGGTTTTGATGAATTTTAATTTTTTTAGGTTTAGATAAGTTTATAGATTTGTTTTGGTTTAGATTTGTAGGTTTGTTTGGTTTAGATGTTTGTGAATTGAATCCGAATTTGTTGTTATTGTGAATAGAATCCGTCCCTCTCGTTTATGTTTAGATTTATAGATTTGTTTTGGGATTTGTAGGTTTGTTTGAGTTTATGTTTAGATATTTGTGAATTGAATCCGAATTTATTGATTTGTTTAGATGTTTATGTTGAAATTGCGTTTATATGTTGAAATTATTGTTGAAAATGTTGAAATTGTGTTTATGTTTATTTTGAAAATATTGTTGAAATTGTTAAAATTGTGTTCGTGTTTACGTTTATGTTGAAATTGTAGATTTATGTTGAAATTATGTTTATAATTTTTGTTAATGTTGAAATTGTAGATTTATGTTGAAATTATGTTTATAATTTTTGTTAATGTTGAAATTGTAGGTTGATAGTTTGCGTTTATGTTGAAATAAGTTTTATTGTGTTTCTGTTTATGTTTATATTAGGTTAAAATGCCTCCGAAATTTACTCGTGCCGCCAAGGGCAAAGCTAAGGTCGCAACTTCAAAGCGTTCCCGAAAAGTTGTGGAGTCTTCTTCATCGTCGGAAAGTGAAGAAGAAGAACATTACGAATCGGTGATATTCACGTCTCAACAAGCCGAGGATCGCTACGAGTTGCTCGTTAAGCGCTCCGTAATCCAGGAGAGGGGATTTAGTGTCCCCCGGGATGGATTCGACATAGGCCAACAAATCCACAACTTCATCGACGCCTATGGTTGGGGAGAATTTTGCAGTCCTCCGTCGTGCGATGGCAATATCACCATCGTGAAGGAATTTTACGCGAACCTACCGGATGCAATTAATAACATCGTCACGGTTCGCGGAGTGAAGGTAAACATGAGTACCGAGGCGATCAACGCTTATCTTCAAACTCCTAACATTCCTTTCGAGACGGAGGAATACATTCAATATATACGTCATGCGGATAAGGCAGAGATGGCGAGTTTATTGTGCCTCCCGAACCAAGGTTGGACGACGGAGAAGGGAAGAGAGGTCTTGCATCGTGATCAACTCACAAAGTACGTAATTATTTAACGATTTTTTTTATAATTTGAAATGAATTGAAATATAATTGTGCTTTGAATTTTGTTTTTGTAGGATTGCCAAAGTATGGGTTTACTTTGTGTGCGCTCGCATATTCCCGATCACGCATTTTTCCAGCCTCGACGAGGGTCGCATCCAAATATTGTACTGCATCGTGAAGGGGCTGAAGATAAACATTGGTCGATTCATCTCGAGTCGGATGAGGAGTGTTGACTACAAGGCTAAGAAGACCGGTCTACCGTATCCGTCGATCATCACTGGCCTTTGTATGAGAGCGGGCGTGAGAATTGGGAGGCAGGACACGATCAAAGGTCCAATGGGGCCAATCACGAAGTCAATCATCGATCGGTACAAGATTCGAGAGGAGGAGGCGGCGGCGGATGAGGACGAGGCAGCTGAAGAGGAGGAGGAGGAGGCACCACCGCCACGACCGCGTAGAGCGACCGTACTTGAGCTACCCGCACCTCCGGTGCGAGATCCGATGCTAGAGTATATCGCTCACACCAACCACTACCTCGTCGCCGAGAATCAAAATTTTCAACATTACCAACAACAGCAAGGGGAGTACAACGCCATGTCATACGAGGCGTTCAACGATGTCATCGGTCGGTTGGACATAAACAACCAGATAGCGTGGCGATTTCCTCCGTACCCCCAGTACGAGTACTTACCACATTCAGCCCCAGAATGGCCGTCCGAATTCCCACGTCCTCCAGGAGCACCACCACGACGCGACAACGACAACGACAACAACAACTAGCTTATGCTTTTTTATTCATTTTAAAGACTCAGTTTGAATTATTAGTTTGAATTATGTTTCTTTCTTTATTTAAATTATGTTTGTTTCTTTGTTTAAATTACGAGACTTGAAATTTTAAGAATTAATATGTTTGTTTTATTGATGTTTATTTAAAATATTGTTTGTTTGTATGAATTACGATAGTAAGGAACTAAAGTATGCAGACATTAAATTGTTTCTCTGTAAAACAAAGTTTTTGATAGGTTTTAACGAAGTTTTACAATAAATTTAACACGGCGCCGCGGCCCTATATCCTATAGCCGCGGCACCAGGTCCCACAACGGATGTATATCCGTTGTGGGAACATCAGCGCCGCGGCCCAAGTAGAAGTCGCCGCGGCGTCGGCGACGTTGGCGCCGCGGCACCAGTTTGAGTCGCCGCGGCGCCAATGACATACAGAGTCTTTATAGACTCTGTAAGTCGTTGGCGCCGCGGCCCTGATAGGCGTCGCCGCGGCGCCAACGACTTACAGAGTCTATAATGACTCTGTATGTCATTGGCGCCGCGGCCCTGGTAGGCGTCGCCGCGGCTCCGGTGACTTACAGAGTCTATAATGACTCTGTAAGTCTCCGACGCCGCGGCGACTCCTACTTGGGCCGCGGCGCTGATGTTCCCACAACGGATATACATCCGTTGTGGGACCTTGTGCCGCGGCTATAGGATATAGGGCCGCGGCGCCGTGTTAAATTTATTGTAAAACTTCGTTAAAACCTATCAAAAACTTTGTTTTACAGAGAAACAATTTAATGTCTGCATACCTTAGTTCCTTACTATCGTAATTCATACAAACAAACAATATTTTAAATAAACATCAATAAAACAAACATATTAATTCTTAAAATCTCAAGTCTCGTAATTTATAGTAAAACTTTGTCAAAACCTATTTAAAACTTTGTTTTACTCAAATTCAAATCATAAATCTCAATCAAACAAAAGTTGGAGCTATGTCAGTTCGAAGTAAATGAGAAACATCGTCATCGTCGAAGTCATCCATCTCTTTGTCGATCGGTGGTAATCCGGATGTGAATGGCGGTATACTAGTCAAATCTTCGTCTTCTTCTTCTTGAATATTTCGCGCTTTCATATGAACTACTAATGACAACTCTGGATTGATTGGATCTGTAACATAAAAGACTTGACTCGCTTGTGAAGCGAGCATGAATGAATCATTCTCGTAACCGATCCTCCTGAAGTCGACAACAGTAACTCCGTCATTGTCAACTTTAACGTGATTATTGTCAGCCCATTTGCACTTGAATAATGTCACCCGTAATCCGCAATAATCAAGCTCCCATATGTCTTCAATGTATCCATAATAGTTCATGAAACCTTTTTTGGGATTCTTATCTTTGGCCGACGAAACATGTAATGCTTCGGCCAATAGTGTTACACCGCTATTTTGAACCGGATGCTTGTCGTCTCTCTCTTTTGTGTAAAATGTAAAACCATTAACAGACCAAGCAGTGTACCTTGTAACCATGCTCGAAGGTCCTGATGATAGTTTACTCAATGTAGTTGAATGACCCGCCTCTTCAAATAGTCGTTTTCCAAGCCATATCTGAAATAAACGGTTGTGCTCTTCTTGCAACCATTTTTCATTTCTAGCTTTCTTTGGATCTTTAACTCTCAGCTCATTCAAATGAATATCCACGAACGGGGTTACGTCAGAAACGTTGTGCAGAACATGTAGCGAGGCTTGTTCCCATTCTTTTCGGTTGACGCTAGAATATGTACCTATAGATAATATACTTCTACATTAACTAAACAAGAATTAAATTACTTAGCTTTGATCTATATATATAAAATGTCTCAAATTGACGTACCTGTAGATAGTGCTTTTGACTCAAACCCTTTGTCCTTCGGTAATCCAATTTCATCTGCTTTAGTTAAATATTCAGAGCAAAACTCAACAGCCTCCTCAGCTATATAATTTTCAACGATACTCCCTTCTGGTCGATTGTAGTTCTTCACATAACTCTTCAACACTTTCATGTAACGCTCGATTGGATACATCCACCGTAAAAACACAGGTCCACATAATTTCACTTCACGTACCAAGTGAACAATTAGATGAACCATGATATCAAAAAATGATGGTGGGAATATCATTTCCAACAAGCACATAGTTTTCACAACTTCCGATTGCATCGCCTCTAACCGAGTTGGATCAATAACCTTTGAACATATCGAATTGAAGAACACATATTTTGGAAATTGCGAACCTCACATCTTTTGACAAAATGCCCCTCAAAGCAAGCGGTAACATTTGTTGTAGTAACACATGACAATCGTGAGTCTTCATTCCAATAAGTTTGAGATCTTTTAAAGATACGAACCTTTTATAGTTTGAAGAATGACCATCCGGGACTTTGATAGATTCAAACCACTTACACAATTTTTTTTTCTCCTCCCGAGATAGAGTATACTTTGCCGGTGGTATTTTTGTTTTTTTTCCACTCTGCTCGTCGACATGCAAAACGCTTCTTATATTCATTTCCTTGAGATCCATTCGAGATTTTATTCCATCTTTCGATTTATTTGGATCATCAAGTAGCGTACCGATGAAAGATTCACATACATTTTTCTCAATATGCATAACATCCAGACAATTCCGAACATATAATGTTTTCCAATACGGAAGGTCGTAGAAAATCGATTTCTTTTTCCAAGGATTCTCTTGGAACGACTCTTTAGTACTAGCACGCCGCTTCCTTTTACCGAGCACTTCATTAACATTTTTAACCATTTCGAAGACATCTTCACCAGACAATATTCTAGGAGGGGGTCGTTCTTCCGTATTTCCATCAAATGCCTGTTTCAACCTTCTATACGAGTGATCTCTCGGTAAAAATCTTCTATGACCAAGAAAAACAGTTTTCTTACCATGCTTCAAACGAATGGAAGATGTTTCTTTCATGCAAACTGGACAACCAATTGAGCATTTCACAGAGTATCCTGACAAATTTCCATACGCTGGAAAGTCGTTTATAGTCCACATCAACATTGCTCTCAAGTAGAATGAATCGCCGCGGTAACCATCGTTGACCTCAATCCCTGTCTCCCATAACATCTTCAAATCATCGATCAATGGTGCCAAATAAACATCAATATCATTTCCTGGTTGACTCGGTCCTGAAATCAGAAGCGTTAACATCAAGAATTTTCTCTTCATACACAACTTTGGAGGGAGATTGTAGTTCACAAGAATAACCGGCCAGACACTATATTTACTACTCATCATGCTGAAAGGGTTCATGCCATCAGATGCTAAACCAAGACGCAAATTCCGAGGTTCAACACTGAAATCTTTATACTCCAAATCAAATGACTTCCACTGTGAAGCATCCGCAGGATGCCGTAACATACCATCATCGATACGTTTTTCTGAGTGCCAAACCATGTTCTTTGCGTGCTTGGCAGTATTAAACATTCGTCGGAACCGTGGCATTGGTGGTATGTACCATAATGCCTGAAAAACATATAAAATAATAATATAAAAAACATAATCATTTGTAAAACAAGTAATTATTATATACGTATACCTTGATTGGAACTCCTTTGACCCCGTCACGTGGCAATTTACCTTTTTTCCATCTTGATTCTTTGCACCTCGGACATTCATCTAGATCTTCGTACTCATTTCTATATAAGACACAATCATTTGGGCACGCATGAAATTTCTCGTACTTCATACCCAATGTGCCCAAAGTTTTCTTAGCCTCATACATACTTTGCGGAACTTTATTGTCTTTTGGGAATGCTTCTTTGAGTGTTTCCAACAATAGAGTAAAACTAGTGTTTGTCCACCCACCCGACGCTTTCAAATGAAATAAAGTAACTAAAAATGACAACTTCGAATAACTTGTACACCCTTCATACAATGGTGTCTCCGCATCATTCATCATCGACTCAAACAATTCCGGCCGTTCCACAAAATCATTCTCCAAATCATTCATCATCCCGCACATATCATCAAAGTCATCATCTTGAAGATCATCATTTCTATTGTTAATCGTAGGCCGGAATTCTTCACCATGATAATACCATATTTGGTAAGAAGTCATTATTCCGTAAACCAACAAATGAGTTCGAACAATACGAAGAGAAAAATGTCTATGATTTCCACATTTCACACAAGGACAACGAATTGATTCCACATCACCGACATTATCTTTAACGAATTCACAAAACTCATTTACACCATTTTGATATATCTCGTTTAACCTATTCTCCCACATCCATTGCCTCACCATCTTAAAAAAACCCTAATTATAACATGAAATATCAGATTTGAAATAAACAATCCAAAAATATTCAACTTTGTAACAAGTAAAGAGGAACTTACAAGAATTAGATGTATAGTTGTGAGTTGTGAACGATAATGACACAGAATGGGTCGAAATCTTGTTTCTAGTGTTTTTTCGACTGAAGTTTTGAGAGATTTAAGTGCAAAAAACGATTTAAAATGCATTTAAACGCACTTCAGGTCTTCGGCGCCGCGGCTCCGTAATGCATCGCCGCGGCGCCACTCCCACAACCCTTCTGGGGAGGGTTGTGGAAATCGGGGCCGCGGCACCGATAGACGTCGCCGCGGCGCCGAAGACTTCCCGAGAGCACCCGAGAGTTGGAGCTCTCGGGAAGTTATAGGCGCCGCGGCGACGAATATCAGTGCCGCGGCCCCGGTTTCTGGGTTCATCGGCGCCGCGGCGATGTAATGCATCGCCGCGGCGATTGTGACTTCCCGAGAGCACCCGAGAGTTGGAGCTCTCGGGAAGTCATAAGCGCCGCGGCGACAGCTACCAGTGCCGCGGCGCTGGTTTCTGTGTTCAGAGGGGCCGCGGCGCTGGTAGCCGTCGCCGCGGCGCCGTTCCCACAACCCTTCGTGGAAGGGTTGTGGGATGTTTAAATTTCGGGAAAACTTTAACTTTTTCATAACCCCGCCCAAATTTCGCCCAAAACTAACTTTCGACTTCTTCTTCTTCATTCTTCATTTTCACTTTCATTCTCTCTCAAAACTCAATATCTCTCAAAACCCAAACTCATTCTCTCTCAAGCTTCTATTCTCCGGTGACTCAAAACTTCCGGCGACTCAAAACTCCGGCCACTCACTCTCTCACTCCTCCCTCCCTCTCACTCCCTCACTCCTCCCTCCCTCTCACTCCCTCACTCTCTCTCACCCTCTCACTCCCTCTCCCTCACTCCGCCCACCCTCACTCCGCCCACCCTCACTCTCACTCCCTCACTCTGCCCTCCCGCACTCCCGCTCCGCCCTCCCTCTTCCACCCTCACTCCCTCACTCTCGCTCCGCCCTCCCTCTCCATCCCTACTCACTCTCTCACTCCGCCCTCCCTCTCTCTCCCTCCTCACTCTCTCACTCCGCCCTCCCTCTCTCACTCCTTCACTCCGCCCTCCATCTTCATTTTGTCGTCGTCCCTCAACGGTTAGTTTTTTTTACTACTATTTTTTGTTTGAAATTGGTAACTAGTTTAGATTCACATTCAAATATATTTTGTGTTTGGAATGGTTTAGGTTGCCATTTATTTTGTGTTTGGAGATAATTAGTTTAGACGCATTGATATATATTTTGTGTTTGAAATTGTATTTTGAATTGTGTTTATAGATTCAATGTCGTCTACAACTACTACTACTTCTAGCGACGATATTAAAAAGAAACCTAGACGACTATTAGCATTAAATCCCGATGAGAAAGGAAAGAGAAGAAACACCCTTATGAGTCGTGTTAATAAAATTAGAAGTCTTGGTAGAAAAATCACGATAGAGTTAGATTCCAAAGGGCAACCAAAGGGTAAGGAAGGGGATGTGTTGTTGAGTTACTTTGGCGTATTAGCTAGAGAATATGTTCCACTTTCGACTCGTGATTGGAGATTAAAAGAGAACGATCAATTAAAAGAGAGGATTTGGAACGAAATATGTGAAGGATTTTCGATTCCAATAGAACATAAGCACGATTGCCTCATGAGAGTAGGTGAAGCCGCAAAACTATTTCGTCACGAGTTATATCACGATCTTCTCAAAGACAAAATCAATGAACCAAGCTCGTTAAAAAGACCAAGTTGTGTTTTAAAATTTTACACGAGTATCACCGAAGAAGATTGGGTGAAGTTTGTTGAGTATAGACGAAGCGCAACTTTCAAGCAAACGTCGGAGCAAGGGAAAACTAATTCCGCTAAAGTGGAATACAAATCTCGATGTGGCCGAGATGGATATCGAAAACTAGATCAACAAAAGGTTGAGTTTTTTCATTTATTTATTTTGTATTCGGTTTTAACATTTAATATATGATTAATATGATTACTTGTTAATTAATAGCACGACGAAACCGGGCAATGGGCAACGTTAGAAGAATTATGGATTGACTCGCGTAAGAAAGACGGGATAGACGGAAAAGAGTTCAAGAATGACAAAGATCGACTAATGGGAGAATCAATTGTAAGATTTTAAATAATGTAAGTTATATTTTTAATATTTTTATTTACAAATTATTATAATATGTAGCAAAAATTATCTCAACAAGCAATCGAAGGTACTTTTATCCCGGAAACGGGAAAAAGTATCTTGCAAGAAGCCATGGGAGCAAAGAAATATGTTTGCGGTCAATCCAAACATGTTGCCAAGCGTTTCAAGTATTTTGTTCCTCCGACTCCAAATGAAGAACTTAACAAGATGCGGCTCGAAATGCGTCTCGAGTTGATGGAGTTTAAAAATGATATCTTGAAAGCGGTTAATGGTCGTGGTGGTACAAGTGTTGGAGAAGCGAGTGTTGATCTAGTTGAAGATAATATTAATGCAAGTGGCGTTAATATTGAAGAGAAGACTAAGATTCAAGAAGTCGTCGAAGAGGTCGTCTCTTTAGGTAATCTTTATTCATGCTTTATTCATGCTTATTTATTTACTTCAAAAGTTTGCTTATTTTCGGTATTAAATCGGTGATTTTCATAGGGCATGACGATATACATAAACCTTCGAAAGTCGGTCCGATTATTGTGGAAAAACTAACTAGTGTTCGGGCTAGTTGCTCATTGAATCCAACCACACCGGTGACACCGTGTTCGAATGAAAGTGTCGAATGTTTTCTCTACATTGACGATATCGTGGAAGGAAACACAATCCATGTTGCAAATGGGCGAGTATATTTGAACGAGGGCGTAATTCACTTCTCAAGTTTAGAGGAAGGAAATGCACGTGTGAGCGTTTCCGGCGTTTTGGTTAAGAAAGCCAAATTACCGATTCCCACCGAAGAAGCTCTAACCGTAGAAGATGCAATGGGAGGTTTTGTCTCGTGGCCGCGACGATTAATAGAAACTGAGACTACGGCAAAAGAGAGTCGCGGCCCTCCCAAACTCGAATCTACGAGTCAACCTACTCCCGACGATAATAGGAGAATTAATTACAAGGTAATATATTTTAACCTACTCATTATTATGTATTGATTGTTCAAATTAGTTATAAGATAATTAATTCAAAGTTTAAATGGTTACAAGGTAATAAATCCCAAGTTTAAATTGCTCGCTCAATATGCCAACAAAATGATGTTAGCACAAGGAAACGTTATTCAAGTCAACGTTTGTCCAACAATCTCTGCTATACCGATTATGTTGGGATTTGATGATATTTCCGAATTTTTACAATTTTCGGAAATTGGGGCGTCAAGCATATCTCTTTACATGGAGTAAGTGTTTCTTTCATGATTTTTTTTTAATATTGATGATTGAATATTGAGTGTTTTAACTATTTGAATAATTTGGAATGTAGTTGTATACGCGCATCGATGTCAAAGTTGAAAAAAAAATTTGTCTTTGTAAACGCCGCGTTAGCTTCTCACATGTCTACAAATGACGAAGATTACCATTTGTCGACACGAGTCAAAGAGGTTGGCAACGCGGTGCGAGGATGCACAAGTGGGCAACTAGTTTTCATGCCCTACAATCGAAACTTTCATTGGATGCTTGTTGTCCTTGACTTATGGAAGGATTGTGCTATGTTTTTTGACCCGTTGAATAAACAAATTCCACAAGACTTGGTTTCGTTGATAAAAAGGTAAGTTTTTTTACTTATATATTGAATATTTGTTATAAAAGATACTCATACTATTTGTTTTGTAGGGTGTTTTCAAATTTCAAACTTGAAACCAAAGGCGCTATTGGGCACGGACAATCAACATACATAAGGTCAATGGCCGCGCCAAGACAAAGCGGTAACACGGAATGTGGATATTTTGTTTTGTGTTATATGCGAGAAATAGTTGTAGGAGGTATAAGTAGATTAGAAAACAAAAACACGTATACACCTTTGGATATAGAGAGAGTAAGAGAAGAGTGGATTAACTATGTACAAACATTTATTGAATGTGATGATTAGTTACATTTTGTGATATTGAATGTATATTTTTTAGATGATTTTGAATGATTATGATGATTTTGGATGTATTGTATGTTTTTAGATTGATTGTGCATGTATTATGCAGGTAATTATATGATATTTTGGGTTTAATCCAATAATAATGAAGAGATGCACTCTTCGGACAATAGCGCCGCGGCGACATATGTTTAGAGCCGCGGCCCCAAGTCCCACAACGGATTCAAACATCCGTTGTGGGAGCAGCGCCGCGGCACTAAATGTATACGCCGCGGCACCAGGTGTCCTGCAACCGGCGCCGCGGCGACCCCTTATGACGCCGCGGCGCCGTGGCCCACAACGGATGTTGGGATCCGTTGTGGGACTACGTCGCCGCGGCACTAATTGGTGGGGCCGCGGCGACGGGTGGCCGCGGCGACCCTTTATGGCGCCGCGGCCCAAGGTCCCACAACGGATCCCAACAACCGTTGTGGGACTTGGGGCCGCGGCGCCGTTAAGGGTCGCCGCGGCGATAAGTTTTCAAAAATTAAAAAATTTTACAACCGATAATTGATTGGTTGTTGAATTTCCCACAACCCATAAACATTCGGTGTGGGAAATATGAACATTCCACACCGGATGTTTAAGGGTTGTGGGAAATTCCACAACTCAGGCTCCCACAACCGTTATTAAGGGTTGTGGGAAAATTCCACACCCCTTATTAAGGGTTGTGGGAACAAGTTTTTCTACTAGTGTCCACGCGTCGTGTGGAACACATGATGCGTCGCGTGGCTATCGCGACCAACATTTTAAGTGAACTATTTTCAGCCGCTTGATGGCATCCAGCAGCCGAAATAGGTCCGAACTCTCTCATTGTAACCTAAGGGAGGCTCATTTCGAAGAGGAAGGATGTTAGAGGCCAAATTGCTAGAGAGAAGTTTTGAGGATTTTAGAGATTTTCTTGAGGAAGAAGAAGAAGAAGAAACTTGCATTCATTCTCATTCTTGTCCACACTAGTTCTTTCTTACCTCTATCTCATTTACAGTTTATTACTTTATTTTTATTGCATTGATTAGTGTTTCTTTAAGCTTAATTAGTGTTTTAACATTTGTGGGATTATTAAATATTTTGAGCTTTTGAACTTGACAGATTGGAGATTAGTATATTTGAGCCTTTATTAAACTTGTTTTGATTTACTTATCTTGCATTGTGGTAACTTAGCTTTAATTATATTGCATTGTGGTAATTTTGAGTAATTATCAATGTCTAGCTTGTTCTTGGTTTTGTTGTTATTGCTTATTTCTATTTTGTTATGTTTGTTCAAGATTATGTTAGGCTAAATTGTTTAGGGGATGTGATGTAGCTAAGGAGTTGATTTCGGTTGGCCAAGCCTTAGGTAATGGTGTGTTTCATGGTTGGATTAGTATAAAGATTTAACGGGATGAGTTATGTATGAGTCTTAAGTAGATTAGCTATCTAATTAGGAAACTTTAGGTGAGTTTTAAGACCGAGATGAGATAAATGAGCGTGCTCTACCCTACCCCTCATTCGCCTTCCTGAAACTAGATATAGGGTAGGAAGTAAGTGTGATCGTCTGGAATTCCGGACTTAATGCGAGTGTTTGTTTTAATAGGACCCAAGCCGATAGGTGAAAGTTTGTCAAACAGATTCCTAAAACTCGAGAGAGATTAGTGAATAATTTAAGAGGAATGAGATTATGATTACTTATTACTAACCCGTAGTTAGAGCCGTTACCGAAGCCGACCGAATCGATGAACTAGCAAAGTCACGTCTCTTATTTGTTTATCTTGAGTTAATCGTTTTTAATCATTTTTCTCTTGTTCTTTGCATTAGTTGAAAAACAAAAATCACCTAAAAACAATCCCTCATTTTTATATTTTATATAACTCGGAAAAATAAACTAGTGAAATTAATCGAATTTGCCTTAGTCATCGTGGGAACGAAATCCGTGCTAATTGCACCTCATTACTTGACGACACGTACGCTTGCGTAGTGTGAAATTTAATTAACGAAGACAAATTTCCCATCACTCTCCCTCCCCCCCCCCTCTCTCTCTCTCTCTCTCTCTCTCTCTCTCTCTCTCTCTCTCTCTCCTATACTAAGCCGACTTGTCAGACGTCGCGCCATTGTCTTCCAACTTTTGACTCTTCACGTTCTTCTCTTCTTCGTCACGTCATATGGTTAACCACTCTCGTATCAACTCTTCATCTTCTTCTCTTTCTTCAACACAAGGTTTGATTTAAAACTTCCGACTCTTCATTTTATTCTCTTATCTTTCTTCGCCTCTCAAATTTTCTCTTTGTCTTCTTCTATCTTCGTTGTCGCCGAAAACACAAGTTTTGAATATATGTGACCTAGACACTGCACCTTCTCCCCTCGCACAAACCCAACGATGAAAAAAAAACTCGTCTATGAGTTCAAGCAATGATGACGAAGGGGTCTCTAGTTTCGAAACCCGAAAAGCCGCACCTTCTAGGAAAAGGACTTCTCGTCAGTCTTTGGAGAGAACCGGAAAAAGACAGAAAATTTTCTACAAATTATCTTCCGGGTCGTCCGACTCCGATAATCAGGTTAGAGAACTGTTATTCTGGTATTTTTTTCTGGATTTTAATGGATGCATGTGATGGAACGAATGTTTTAGATGCTTGTTTGTTGATTATTTCGTCACGAAACTAATGTTAAGGTCTAATAAATCGCAGACACAAAATGATCGAGATGACATAATTTTGTGACGAGGTTGTCACAAAATCGTTATTCAGTGAAGATTTTGACACAAACCTATTTTATACATTTTGTGTCGATATCGTCGAGAAATGATACTTTCGTGACCACATCGTCACAAAATGTTAAACTCGTGACAACATGATCACGAAATAATGTTCTCGAGACAACATGGTCACAAAATAATATTTTTGTGAGAATAACGTCACGAATTGATGTTTTCATGACAACGTCGTCACAAAAACATCAGTGACGAAGTTGTCACGAAGACATTTATTCAAACCCTTTAAAATGTTTTATTTATATTTTTTTTACCTTACTGGGAGTTACCTTCTGGTATGTCTTTCCCAATACCGTCCCGTTAAACTACCGGGTACCGGGACGGAAGGTCCCGTTCAAACACTTACCAAGAATTGCCCGGGATGGGAGCGGGAGATCCTGGGACTCCCGGTACGCGAGGTTTAGTCTCAAGTAATGAACTTCTCTCCAATTATAACATTTTGGAGTTGCAACATTCGAATATATTTTCATCCAATCTATATTATTACTGGATCCTCGACGTGATTTATAATTTTATAACTCAGATGCATTAAATACCATGGTTAAATCTATTAAAAACGCTTTTTTAGATTGCTGCACTCAAATGTTGCCAAACTCATTCAGACTGCTGAATTTATACAACGCGAGTCAAAACCCACATCGGAGAATACACAACCGTTGGATGATATAATAATTGCGACAATAAATATTATCTTATTACACAGCAAGAGAGACATTAAATAACTATATAAGATGATCACATAATTCCTCCGCCGCCGCGGCCGCCGGAGGTCTGATCGCAGTAGTTGGTGCAGGCAGTCTCACACATCGGAATGGTGGCTCCTTGCTCCCTCAGGCACACCGGCATGCACTGCTTCCCACAGTCCGACAGTTCCGCCGTCGCCGGCACGTTCGCCGTCGCCGTCGCCACCAACAACGTCATAATCATCGCTGCTGCCACTGCCATCCCAACTCTGATGCCCATCTTCTCTCTTGCTTTATCGATGGGTCTTTCTTGGAGGTGATATAGAACGTTGTCTTCATGCATTGTTTATATAAGCAGCGTGAGAGGAGAGAGATAAAAATTTGAGATTACGTTTTGCGTGGTTTTAGGGGAAATAGAATTATGTTTGGGTGGTTTAGCTTCAAATTAGGACGGATTTGAGGTTTTGAATTCATTCTTGATTGTTTTAGTTTTAGTTTTAGTTTGACGTTCTAAGTTTCTTTCTACAGATATATGATCTTATTTTGACCTTATATTTTAGGCTTTTTTTTCAACAAAACCAAGCACTTAAATCGGGGACTAGTATCTTTAACTTAAAAGATTGTACACTTTTTCAAGAAAAATTTCAGTCTTAAATCAACACTTATAATTATAAACTCGATTAAAAGGTCAAAATTGGTAATCTTGAGAATTTCGATCGCTGTTGAAAAGTGGGACGGTATTAAACTGTGATTACATGAGGATGAAAACTTGGGGCAGTTAAACATCATTACGAATTGAAAGGTCGTAGTAATTCAAGATGAAAAAAATAGAATATGTTTGAGATAAGCGACGGAGTCATTAACTTAAGTCAATGGATTAATTTGAGAAATAAAAAACCAGGGTGTACAAATTTAAAATTTTTATATTGATTTGGACAATATAAAAAATTAGTGTAGAAATTCTTATAAGTTTTGGCTGGAGGAAAATTTTTGCCACCCTGAATCCTATGTGGCTCCGGCAATACTTGCAACAAAATTGAAAGTGTATTAATATATTAAAAAGTACTTAGAAGAATAGATTCTTAAAATAATTGTATGGTCAATAATTTCGAACTTATATCTCACATATATGGTGAGAATGCGCCTTGTCCAGTTTTAGCTATATTTGTCAATGATTGTCCGGTTAAATTTTAACTTGAACAACATAGGAGATGCCAAACATTTGAAAGCATACGAAGGTATGTCAAAGTTCATCTCCATTCCATTTTTTAAGTTGTGAATCTTGGAAGTTGTTAAAGTTCGGCTTTCATAGTATTTTTCAAAAATTGCACATTCTCAGTAGAATTTATATATTTTCTCGATCAATGTTAGTTCACAGTTTCAATCTGAAATATAAATATAATTTTCAATGCTCTTATTTCTTGTATAAATATATATTCCCCTCGCATAATGAACCAACAAAGTAGAATGCAATTTCTTCATTTTTTCTATCTATCCTTAAATTTGAGATGGTATCAGAGCTCAAAAATTTAAACACAATGAACATTTTGTCAAATATTAATACCACTTCGTCATCTAACCATACACCTTGTCAGTCTAACTTCAAACAATTTTCCCACCATGTCATGGGTCACAAATTCAATAACAACAATTTTATGTAGTGGTCACAATCTTTAGGGCATTGGACAATTGTAAGACCCAATAACCTCCCTATTCCGGAAATGTACATAATTTTCCTAAAAGACAAATATAGGAGTGGTCCAAGGAGAGAGGTTTTTTTTCAAATGAGAGAGAGTAGTGTAAAGTCTTTTTTACCCTTTAGGCAAAAAAAAAACATAAACACCGGCTACACACCTAGGTTCCAGGTAAGGGCTTTTGCAATCCCCATTTCTAGTATAGGGGCGCAGTCCGATCGGCGTTACGAAGGTGGTCGGCGTCGGAGGTCGGCATCGGAGGTCGGAATTGTTTGGCGGTAGTTCTTGTGTATTGAAATCGGTGATCTGATTCGAAGGTTTAGGTAAGTTCGGAAGTTCTCGGAAGTCGGGATCTGTTGTGGTTTCGTATCGGAGATCGGCGGCGCGGTGAAGGTATTGTGCTATAGTTGTTGCCGCCATGGATTAACTCTGTATTTTAAAACCGGATTAAAAAAAATGGGTATGGGTCGAGATTAATTTGAAGTCCATTTTCATTTTCAAGTACCAGGTATGTCCGCCGTCGGAGGTGGTGTCTGAGGTGGTCGTCGCTTTGCTGTCCGCCGTGTACCAGGTATGTCCTATTTCTTTTATTTTAAACTGTGCTCTGTTTTTCTATTTTTTCCGACGAGGGCAGTGCTCTGTTTTTCTATTTTTTCCGACGAAGGCTTAAACTGTGCTCTGTTTTTCTATTTTTTCCGACGAAGGCTTAAACTGTGCTCTGTTTTCTATTTTTTTCGACGAAGGCTTGTTCTTGTGGCATTCGCGGGAGTCATTGATTTGATTCTGTTCAATTAATTCGGGCGGCGTGAACCTCGTTTTGTGTAGGTGAAGGTTTTCCGACCAACGTCATTGACGACGTGTATGCGTTAGCTGCGGGTTTGAATTATTTCCGACGAAAAAAATAACAGCAAAAATTATCATCTCTGTAATTAAGGTACGAAAGATTTGCAACTTTTGAGATCTGGGTGGTGTACGTAAGTAAGTAATACAACTGTTATGAAATTCGTAGTTATGAAAGGCGATATTTTCACGTACGTCAAGCACAGCGGCGAATGGGTTCGGGATGATTATTACGAGGCCGGTGGTTCGTTCGCAGCCCTCATACCACCGAGCACCACATTTGAAGGTTTACAGAAATTGTTGTTCACGTGCTCGGGGGGAAAATTACATGAGAACACCCATAAGGTATTGAGCGTTAAGTACGAGACAGAGGGATTGGTAAAACCTGTGACAATTGACTCAGATATTAGTTTGGCTTGTTATTTGCATATTCGTAAAGAAAAGAATGACACATCTAAAATGTCGCTGGTGTTGGAAGTCGAGTCATTGAATATGTCGTCTACGCATGTCGGTTCTAATCCAAACCCGATAGAAATTAAGCGTGAACCGAGAACTCCTCCAGCCCATGGCGAACATAGCGCTTCTCATGGGGCCGGAGAACATAGCAGCCCGACTGTAGGAGTTGCAGAGGGTGCAGAAAGGGCGTCACCAGGTTCCGACGAAGACGGTGGTGAACACAGCAGTGGTCCATCCGCAAAGTCTGGGACACCCAACAAATCAACCGATTCTACAGTGCTTGACGTGATGGACATACACTCCCCGCTAAGGGTACGACACGGAGGATTGTACGCGAACAAAGCTGCGTTGCAAAAACATCTGTCGATGTATGCAATAAAAAACCATTTTAGTTTCAAGGTTAGGACGTCTACCACATTATTTTACCATGTGGTCTGCCGTGACGAAAGTTGTTCGTGGAGCGTCCGTGCAGTCCAGTTGAAGCAAACTCGTATATTTCAGATTCGGGGGTAAGGTTTTACCAGCAACTATGTGTTTAGTTACGTGTAGTTACAATTAATTACCATCTATATGTGTTTAGTTACATTCAAATCCAAGTATTAAGTTATCTAATATGTGTTTAGTTACATTCAAATCCAAGTATTAAGTTATCTAATATGTGTTTAGTTACAAGTAGTTACGTTGAGATCCAATCATAATTATAAAATATAGTCGTAGTTACATTCAGATCCGGGTAGTTACATTCTAATATATGTTTAGTTACATTCATTTCCAATTAGTTACCAGTAAGTATATGTTTAGTTACGTGTAGTTACATGTAGTTACCAGTAAGTATATGTTTAGTTACATTCATTTTCAATTAGTTACCAGTAGTTACTATAAAGAATGTGTTTAGTTACGTGTTGTTACCAGTAGTTACTATAAAGAATGTGTTTAGTTACGTGTTGTTACCAGTAGTTACTATAAAGTATGTGTTTAGTTACGTGTTGTTACCAGTAGTTACTATAAAGTATGTGTTTAGTTACGTCTTGTTACCAGTAGTTACTTGTTGTTACCAGTAGTTACTATAAAGTATGTGTTTAGTTACGTGTTGTTACCAGTAGTTACTATAAAGTATGTGTTTAGTTACGTCTTGTTACCAGTAGTTACTATAAAGTATGTGTTTAGTTACGTGTTGTTACCAGTAGTTACTATAAAGTATGTGTTTAGTTACGTCTTGTTACCAGTAGTTACTATAAAGTATGTGTTTAGTTACGTGTTGTTACCAGTAGTTACTATAAAGTATGTGTTTAGTTACATTAACATGAAATTAGTTACGATCAGCTACTTCTTGTCTATAGTTACATTAAAATCCTCTCTAATTGTGATGTTGTAGGTTTCGGCCCGAACATACTTGTGGATCAAATTTCAGGCAAGGAGACCATCCTCAGGCGACCATGAAGTTGGTCGGGGAGGTCGTGAAACCTAGGCTTATTGATCCTTCGTTATCACCTTGTAAGGCGAGAGACATCATGGCTCACATGGAACAAGATTATGGGGTTCAAATGAGTTACAAAAAAGCTTGGAGAGCTAGAGAAAAAGCATTAGAGTCGTTATATGGAACCGAAGACGGGTCATTTTCCCAATTGCCGGCGTTGAAATACATGATGGAGACGGCAAATCCAGGTTCTACTTTCGACCTACAGACCACCCCCCGCTCAAACTATTTTAAATATTTTTTTATGTCCCTGAGCGCTTGGAAAAGGGGATGGAAGTATGTTCGTCCCGTTGTTATCATAGATGGGACTTTTCTGACGAACTACTACAAAGGCACACTGTTTATCGCTTGTGGCATGGATGCAAACGAACAGATTTATCCACTTGCGTTTGGGGTCGGGGATTCAGAGTGTACGGACTCCTGGGTTTACTTTCTGACGCAGTTAAAAAAGGCAATCGGCGAGAGACAGCATCAGGTGATTGTGTCGGATAGGAATAAAGGAATTCTGAATGCAGTTGCACAAGTTTTTACAAAAAGTGACCACGGGTATTGCATGTACCACTTGTTAAAAAACGTTCGTAATAAATTCAAGGGGTTGACGAAAGAAGCGTCATGGAAATTTGCCAGCGCTGCGAAGGCCTACACACCCGCCGAGTGGGAGAAGTTTATGTCTATGCTCGACGATGAGGATCCTGGTATCCGAACGTATCTCTCCGACGAGGTAGGTAACGATAAATGGGCTCGGGCGTACTGTAACGGGAAAAGGTACTCCATTATGACTTCGAATAATGCAGAGTCATTGAACTCAGTACTCGTAAGAACTCGGGAGTTTCCTATTTCGAAAATATTCGATTTCTTGAGGGAGAGGATGACGAAATGGTTTTATGAACGAAGAGAGAAAGCTTCTAAAACCAATACTATATTGGCGGTCTCACCAAACGCACGACTTCTGGACTACATTTTCGACGCAGGTGCTATGAAGGTACGTTCTTAACTAAGTTTAGTTACATACAATCCAAAATAGTTACATACAGTTTCAATTAGTTACGTATAGTTCTAATTAGTTACATTATACACTGAGTTTAGTTACATAGAATCCAAAATAGTTACATGCAAAACTCGGTTTAGTTACTTGTAGTTCCAATTAGTTACATCATAAACTCAGTTTAGTTACATACAATCCAAAATAGTTACATTTTTTTTACCAATTAGTTACGTAGAGTTCCAATTAGTTACATTATACACTGAGTTTAGTTACATAGAATCCAAAATAGTTACATGCAAAACTCGGTTTAGTTACTTGTAGTTCCAATTAGTTACATCATAAACTCAGTTTAGTTACATACAATCCAAAATAGTTACATTTTTTTTACCAATTAGTTACGTAGAGTTCCAATTAGTTACATTATACACTGAGTTCAGTTACATAGAATCCAAAATAGTTACATGCAAACCTCGGTTTAGTTACGTATAGTTCCAATTAGTTACATTATACACTGAGTTTAGTTACATACAATCCAAAATAGTAACATGCAAAACTCTGTTTAGTTACGTATAGTTCCTATTAGTTACATTATAAACTGAGTTTAGTTACATACAATCAAAAATAGTTACAATCGCTTGTGGCATTTACCTTTATTTCAAATTAGTTACTTTCAGATCTGTTGTTTACATTAATAATCTGTTTTGAGTAGGTGCGACCGGCTTCTGTCTGCGAGTTTGAAGTAGTTGACAGTACTGGACATTCATGGGCTGTGAATTTAGCCACAAAGACATGCACGTGTCGTGTATTTCAAACTGACAACTTCATATGCTCCCACGCAATTGCATGTTGCCGTTTCCGAAATTATGGTGTTGAGTCATATTGTTCTGCTTATTACACTACCGAGTATTGGAAGTCTTGTTATACAGGAGTTATTCATCCATATGGAGATGCCCAATCTTGGAGTATTCCCGACGACATAAAGAATATAACTGTAAAACCACCTAAGATGATGAGACGACCGCCTGGCAGACCGAAGAAGAGAAGATTCCCGTCGCAAGGGGAGGAGTATAGTGGAAGTGGTCGAAAGTGTTCTCGTTGTAAACGTGGAGGACACAATAGAGTAACTTGTAAGATGCCAATTTAGTTTCAAAATGTTGGATTATGGTGGGTTTGTGTGTTTAATAATTTTAAATTGAAGTTTAGTGACATATTATTCAAATTTAGTAACAAATTATTCAATTTTAGTAACAAATTATTCAATTTTAGTTACGCATTATTCAAGTTTAGTTACGTAGTTCTACATTTTAGTTACACATTATTCCATATTAGTTACACAATTTAGTTACACAGTATTCCGTATTAGTTACACAATTTAGTTACACATTTTAGTTACACAGTAGTCCATATTAGTTACACAATTTAGTTACACAGTATTCCATATTAGTTACACACTCCTGCACTTTACTACATTATCATTTAATGACATTAAATACAGCAGGAAGTAGTTGGCCAACCACATTAATGATATTAAAACTACATTTATGACATTAAAAGTCGGGGTTCACCAACCACATTAATGATATTAAAACTGCCGCCATTAATGTTGTTGTTGGTGCAACCACCTTATTTCTTCATTCTAGTATTCCGACCACCATATTTCTTCATTCTAGGATTCCGACCACCTTATTTCTTCATATCTTCCGGTAATGGTTGTTTTGGAGGCGCCATTTCAAGCAGGTGACCCTGATTCTTCAAAAATTCGACGTAGTTATCTCCAAATATTTCTTCCAACACAGATGGAGCTACCAATATTGGACTACGGTCTTGGGGTCCCGAATTATTCTCGACGTACTCTTTGATTTCTTCTTCATTGTGGTCGGCGGCGAACTTCTTCATAAACTTATCGGTAGTTGACGAAGACGACTCATCAAGAATAATATAAATTGGATTTTTCGGATATGTAGTACGTGCGTTGGTTGAGGGTTTTTGCTTGTCTCCCATTGTTTGATGTTTGATGTTTGGTTTTGGTTTGTTTTAGAGGGAGTATGGAGTTCTTATATAGGGCCAGAATAATAAAGACTTACACATAGGTACACGCTTGTACATTTACGTTTAACATAATATTAACTCGATTTAGTTACATATAGTTCCATTTAGTTACATTATAAACTGGGTTTAGTTACATACAATCCAAAATAGTTACATGCAGAACTCGATTTAGTTACATATAGTTCCATTTAGTTACATTATAAACTGGGTTTAGTTACATACAATAAAAAATGGTTACATGCAGAACTCGATTTAGTTACATATAGTTCCATTTAGTTACATTATAAACTGGGTTTATTTACATACAATAAAAAATGGTTACATGCAGAACTCGATTTAGTTACATATAGTTCCATTTAGTTACATTATAAACTGGGTTTATTTACATACAATAAAAAATGGTTACATGCAGAACTCGATTTAGTTACATATAGTTCCATTTAGTTACATTATAAACTGGGTTTAGTTACATACAATAAAAAATGGTTACATGCAGAACTCGATTTAGTTACATATAGTTCCATTTAGTTACATTATAAACTGGGTTTATTTACATACAATAAAAAATGGTTACATGCAGACCTCGATTTAGTTACATATAGTTCCATTTAGTTACATTATAAACTGGGTTTAGTTACATACAATAAAAAATGGTTACATGCAGAACTCGATTTAGTTACATATAGTTCCATTTAGTTACATTATAAACTGGGTTTATTTACATACAATAAAAAATGGTTACATGCAGAACTCGATTTAGTTACATATAGTTCCATTTAGTTACATTATAAACTGGGTTTAGTTACATACAATCCAAAATGGTTACATGCAGAACTCGATTTAGTTACATATAGTTCCATTTAGTTACATTATAAACTGGGTTTAGTTACATACAATCCAAAATAGTTACATGCAGAACTCGATTTAGTTACATATAGTTCCATTTAGTTACATTATAAACTGGGTTTAGTTACATACAATAAAAAATGGTTACATGCAGAACTCGATTTAGTTACATATAGTTCCATTTAGTTACATTATAAACTGGGTTTATTTACATACAATAAAAAATGGTTACATGCAGAACTCGATTTAGTTACATAAAGTTCCAATTAGTTACATTATAACCTGAGTTTAGTTACATACAATCCAAAATAGTTACATGCAGAACTCGATTTAGTTACATAAAGTTCCAATTAGTTACATTATAACCTGAGTTTAGTTACATACAATCCAAAATAGTTACATGCAGATCTCGATTTAGTTACATAAAGTTCCAATTAGTTACATTATAACCTGAGTTTAGTTACATACAACCCAAAATAGGTACCCCTTTTAGATACACAGTATTCCACTTTACATACATTTAAGTTAAGTTACACACACGTGTAATTGGTCCCAAAATAGTTACAACATCTCTCTCTGCCTCACTTAATACATGTATAAACCAGTTTACGGCAGTTCGTTCCAAAAATACCAAAACTCCAACTTCTATGTCATATACCTAAACTCTAACAGCTTCAGTCCTCATTATCTGAGAAAGGGCATGCGTTCATGCTCTTGATGACCCCGTGTTTGAATAGTTCGACACACAGTTTTTTACGGTACAGTGGCATGTCGGAAGCTTTCAACATTCTCAGAGGCTCGGAGTGCGCTAGAAACTCGGCGGCTTTGATCGTAAACATTCCGCAGTCCCCCCTGTGAAATAATATATTAGATAACATATGGTATATATGGTATATATGGTATATATGGTTCATTCGTGTAGGAGTTATTACCCGTTGGTCTGACGCGGCATATATGGCTCATACGTGATGGAGTAAGGAGTAGGAGACGCATATGTATTTCCACTGACTTCCCACACTCGTTTGAACAGGATTGCCGGTATCAAGTCAGCCATCCTTACGATCTCGCTATACGTCTGGTCCGGCGAATACAAGGAATCGTACACGTTAATGTGATTTTCTAGTATGCATACCCGTGCAAGTACCCAATGATTACCCGTCACATGGACAGGTACGTATATGTAGCCTGCCCTGACCCATGGCATTTCCGCTCGATTTTTCGGTCTCTCAGCCAAGATGGCTTCGACCAATGAACTACGTCGGAACCAGTCATACTCCGTTTTGTTCTTCTTCCACTCGGCGTGGGTCCTGTTAACCAGCTGACAAAAATGAGTGTCGGCTGTCGTGTACATATTTCCGGTGGTAGGTTGCAACTTCCGGAGGTAGTAGAAGGCGACATTAATATGCTGGTTATAACATGTAGGTAGTAATTAGTGTCGTTAAAAAACATAAGTATATGAACGTCACAAAAACAAAAAAGCTATGTAACTACTGATAACTGCATGTAACTAAAACTCCCATGGGCACGTAACTAAACGTAACTAGTGATAACTGCATGTAACAATTAGAGTAACTACAAGTAACTGATGGTAACTAATAAATAAATGCTTTGTAACTAATGATAACTAAACATAACTAAACATAACTAAACGTAACTACGTCTACAAGTATCTGAAGGTAACAAATAAATAAAAGCTATGTAACTAGTGATAACTGCATGTAACTAAAACTGCCATGGGCACGTAACTAAACGTAACTAACTCTAACAATTACAGTAACTACAAGTATCTGATGGTAACTAATAAGTAAATTCTATGTAACTAATGATAACTACACGTAACTAAGTCTACAAATTATATGTAACTACAAGTATCTGAAGGTAACAAATAAATAAACGCTATGTAACTAGTGATAACTGCATGTAACTAAAACATTCATGGGCACGTAACTAGTGATAACTGCATGTAACTAAAACATTCATGGGCATGTAACTAAGCGTAATTAACAATAAAATTAAGAGTAATTACAAGTATCCGAATGTAACATATCAAAAGTCGTAACTGAATGTAACAACAAGTTTCATTTAGAACTGGAAAAACAAAATTAAACTTTAAACTACATGGAATCCAATTTTGAGTTCAAAACAACTTCGACTTACAACATCCAAACATCAGATACTCTAACAACTTACCGATCCACAGAGCCAGTACCCCGAGTTCCATATTTTATTGAACCAGGTTTTGTGCTCAATAATCTCTACTCGGTAATCAAATGGACGGGGCTGTAGCAGTTCCTCATCGGGAGTATACACCCTGTCGGCGT
This sequence comes from Urtica urens, assembly GCA_958296335.1. NCBI lineage: Eukaryota > Viridiplantae > Streptophyta > Magnoliopsida > Rosales > Urticaceae > Urtica > Urtica urens. The sequence continues at coordinate 16,847,727 of OY282530.1, read as the reverse complement.
CACAGACCCTGTACAGAATACGTATTCGTTACATTCATTAACAAATGATTGTATATTAATCCAAAACTGACCTCGAAATTCCAAGCACAAGCCAATTTTGCATCAATCTGATATCTTTAGTACTAGCGCCCCTGAATGGGTCCTCCAAAGGATGCTTCGTAGGTTTGGGATGACCTCTTGTGAAGGTGTCGAAGATTTCAGGCTGGCTACTTGGTGTAAACATAATAGCCCGACGGCGGACACGTTTTGGTCGTTGAGGTGAATCTTCGATGGTGATTAACTTCTGTGAACTATTGTCGTCGGAACTGTCCTCGTCGGTCCCGGGACCAAAACACTCCACTCCGCCATACTTGTATGCCTCTCCAGAACGAAGGGACTTCAACGTCCCTGAGATTAAATCTGGACTTCGATCTCCTCCCCCTACGTTAACCACTTCCTCTTCGTTGTTCTCCTCTCCGTTGTTCTCTTGCTTCTTATCGTCCTCTTTCTTCTCCTCCTCTTTCTTCTCCTCCTCTTTCTTCTCCTCCTCTTTTTTATTGTCATCTTTCTTCTCCTCCTCTTTTTTTTTTTCATCTTTCTTCTCCTCCTCTTTTTTGTTGTCATCTTTCTTCTCGTCTTCTTTTTTATCGTCCTCTTTTTTCTCCTCTTCTTTTTTGTCCTCCTCTTTCTTTTCCGGTGTTTTATCCGGTTTCTTCATGTCGTTGTCACTATCATCATCGTCGTCGTCATCCTCTTCCTCATCGTCATCTTCATCTTCATCTTCATCTTCATCTTCATCATCATCATCGTCCTTCTTCTTCTTTTCCTCGGTCTTCTTCTTCACCTCTTCTTCAGTACTCTCGTCATCATCACTACTTTCCTCGTCGCTTGAATCCGAAATTGATGCTTCAGCTTTCTTCGGATTGGGGGGAATGACTTGTGCCAATAAAGTCTTTTCCGCCTCTTCTTCGCGAAGCTTCTCCTTCGCAGCTTTCTTGACCATTAAAGTATTCATGGTCTCTAGAACGTGAGCCAGGTCCTCCGACATTTTCTTCATCTCACTAGTTAGAGATGTGAAGTCTGACCGTAGTCCTTGGAACTCCGTCTCCAACTTGCTTAACCGACCCTACAAATTAGTTACACGTACTCCTAATTAGGTACATTCATAACTTTGTTTAGTTACCAAAAATCCCAACTACTTACATACACATATGGATTACTTACCTACCATACCAATTAGTTACATAAGAACATGGATTAGTTACCTAAAATCCTAATTATTTACAAACTCAACTCGATTTAGTTACCTGTTATCCTAAATAGTTACATACGCAACTGGATTTAGTTACATACTATCCTAACTAGTTACATACTAAATTGGATTAGTTACCTGTTATCCTAAATAGTTACATACGCAACTGGATTTAGTTACATACTATCCTAACTAGTTACATACTAAATTGGATTAGTTACCTGTTATCCTAAATAGTTACATACGCAACTGGATTTAGTTACATACAATCCTAACTAGTTACATACAAAAATTGGATTAGTTACCTGTTATCCTAATTAGTTACATACGCAACTGGATTTAGTTACATACAATCCTAACTAGTTACATACAAAATTGGATTAGTTACCTGTTATCCTAATTAGTTACATACGCAACTCGATTTAGTTACATACAATCCTAACTAGTTACATACAAAATTGGATTAGTTACCTAAAATCCTAATTAGTTACATACTCAACTGAGTTTAGTTACTTTTATTCTAGATTAGTTACATTCGAAAAGGTTTTTACCTCGACTATTAGGGGCGACGTTGAGGACGAAGCACCGACACAGACTGTCGGGGGAGTACCATCACCTTTCTGTACCTGCGACGGGATGATCTGCAAGTCATCTTCCGGCCATGTACTTCCCATTGCCTTGAACTCCGCCTATAACAAATAATTACAAACTTTTTACATCGTGACATTTCAAACATAAAGCACAAATTGAGGAAGTTACTTACATCACCCAACTTCATGGCATGCATGATGTTGTCCTTCACTTTAGCTGAGGCTGACCACCGAAGCATCAGCGGGGTTGCAGTGGGCTGAAGAATGTCGCATAAACCCAATAGCGACAACTTCGGTATGCATTCATACGCCCAAATTTGCAACGGCAATAAGAATCCTTCTACATGAACCTTCTTCGTCTTTTCAGGATCGCAAGGGAGCTGGGCTTTCTGAATGAAGGACAGGACGCTCGCCATAAAGTGGTCCCAAACCACATTCCCCCACGGGAATCCGTTGAATTCACACGGGTTGTCAACCATCTTGATAAAGGACTTGTTCTTTATGGCGACGGTACGTTGGCCTGGCAGTAGGACGCTGTACAGAAAATGAATCAACAGAAACCGAACGCGTTTCTCGTCGTCGCTCCACTGTTGACTATCCTTTACAAGGGCGGCTATGTTCGCTCTGGTGGCAAGGACACCGCCCTTGAAAGTGTCCATGTATAATCCCCCCGGGATTTCCTTGTCGAAGGCGTTGGAATGAGTCAGCTTGAACCCCTCCTCAACATGCAGTCCAGTTATGTCACTGAAATGCTTTCTCGTGAACTCTCGTGGGTGTCCACCCACGTCAATCAGCAACCTAGAGTTTGATTTCTCAACTCCTTCCAAATATCCTGTCCTTAACATCAGGGTGCTAAGGATCTTCGACGACCTCGTGATCGACGGCATGTCCAAAAATTGACCGAAGCAGGACTCCCTGAACAAGTCCGCTTGGGTCTTCGACATGCCGGCTTCGTCCTTGAACGACATGACGTTGCCATGGAAGTTAAAGTTGAATTGTCCAGCTGTTTCATCGGGGACATACCTCTTCCAACCCTGTAACAAAATAAAAATCAGTGTTTTCTGTCTAACTAATAACATTTAGTCTGTAACTCACATCAACAACTTTTTATGTGTGTAACTAAATGTAACAATAACACTTAAACCTGTAACTATTGCAAATTAGTTTATCTTAGTTACAATACCTAAATTGCAATGGTGTGTAACTAAACATCAAAATAACACTTAAATATGTAACTATTGCATATTACTTAATTTTAGTTACAACAACTACTACGCAATGATGTGTAACTAAACGTCCAAATACTTCTTCAACATGTAACTAATTCCAATTAGTTTATCTTCATACACTAATAACTTCTTAAAATACATTCTCTAAATGTAAAATGAATCAACCTGTAACTTACAAATACTACATACAATTTCACTCACCGACGTTCCTGACCCTCGGCGTGTCCCATCTTCTACGGTGGACTTGGATTTTTTGGGGGCTGGGAGTTTGGGTGTAGACCCACTTCGTTTTTCTGCCTTATTGGGGCTTCCAGATCCACTGCCTCTCTTTTTGGGTGAAGCAATGCGTACACTACGGCGTGGAGGGGAATCATCGACAAAATCAGATGTTATGGTTCTCTTGCCGCTTGCATTCGACTTCGCCTTAGACCGAGAACTCATTTTTTTTAATCACTGTAATGTAGCGTAAATCAATCAAAACTCTAAACCCCAAAAACTGTAATTACGTGACAGAATAGTAACAACTTTCATAAAATGGGTTTGTTGTGTTGAACACATTAAGGCATTTTATCAATGCCTGATAGACGCGCCGGTCGGAGAACGTCGCCGGGGTTAGGAATTTAACAAACCTCAACCGTCTGTAAATCCGAAATAAAACACATGCATTCAAAGTAATACCTGAAATGTTATCGGCGACGGGAGGCGACGAATGGTGTGATGCGAGATAAGTTTAGGTTACAAACTTGCCTCACACGAACGCACGTCGGTTGGAACCAAAGGTCGTGACGATCGGCGACTGGGTGTTTCGGTTTAGGGCTTTTGAGCGGCGGCGACGATGAGCGGTGGCGACGATGAGCGGCGGCGACGATCGGCAGAGGGAGAGAAGGATTCAGGGTCGGTAGGGTCGGTAGCTGAGAGGTTTTTTGAAACATTGGAAACTGTAAAAATGGGTTTGAAGTTGAAGGAGATGAGGGTATATCTGACTTTACACTACCCACTTTCAAGTGGGTACTCCTATTTCTGTCTTTTAGGAGAAATATGTATATTTTTGGAATAGGGAGGGTACTGAGTACTATTTTGGGCAAATCCTACAATCTTTAATGTTGTTCATCTCTTAGCAGAGCTGGCCTAAGGGATGGGTAAGAGTGGCAATGGCCCAAGGCTTCCAATAAGATCTCCAAGTCCAATCAATAAAATTACAGTCATAATCTGAAGAAAAAACAAATTATAAAAAATAAGAGTACAACTTAGATTGTAGTGTAAGATAAGCAAAAATAATACCAAAAGACTTTAATAACTTAGTCGAAGGCATGCAATCAATTAAGTCCCTCCTTTAATTTGAAAAAATAATAATAATAGTACAACCAGTAACAAAACCAAAGCAAAAAAAAAAAAAAAAAAAAAAAAAAAAAAGACTTTTATAACTTAGCCGAAGAGTTTGAACGGTTCAATACACAAAACATAAAGAACCCAAAAAAAAAAAAAACAAGTATGCATTACAATTACAAACAGTTTTTATTACATTTACAATACAAGGTTCTAGCTCTAGAAAATCTACCTCAAAATAAAGAGATCAAACAATTTCCTATTTTACAAGTTTTATTTTCTCTTTTAACTCTTATTTGTGTTGTTACTTTATTCTCTAGTAGTTTTGTTGTTTTTAATTTTCTTTCTTGGCAGCCTCCAATGTACTTGAGCCGCCTATGTCTCTTAGTAAAGTAAAAACGATTATCTCACAGGCATGTCCACAACATCGAACTGCGAAGATATATCATACAAAGTCTAGAAGGGGAAGAATAATATGGTGATGTCTTGACTCATCAACTTCATGACCCATGAGATCAGGGAAACATTTATTCTCTACACAAAATCAGCGGAAATATGAAACGTCGCTAAAGAAATCTTATTTTCAACTTTTAAGATGTGTCTGAATTGCTAAAAAATGAGAACATCCTCCATGACCTACAATATGTAGGGATGTATGTCACTCAGATCTTGAGTTCACTCGGCAGAAGATTGAAATAAACGAGCAACACCAGTGGACCTGTCCCACAAATGCAAAAATCTACGAAAAATCGTGGAGACCAAACGTGTCTTTATCTTATTATCCGGACTAAACAAAGACCTCGACAATGTGAGATGAAAGATTATCCGCACGAAGCCACTACCATCTCTCTGAGAAGCCTTCTCCGCGATCAGACAAGAAAATAGTAGGTGAAAATCATGCTTGAAAGAAGCCAACTCAGTACGAGCTCAATTCCGAGCTCAAACTCATCAGCTCCCACCACCAACAATGATAGACTCGCAATTCAAACTTCCACAGATAGACCTCTGAAGGTCATACCGTACTACGAGCATTGCATGCAACCTGTTAATATTCGAGACACGTGCTGAAAAATTCATTGAAATCTGCCACCTATGAAGTCGACACAAGACACCAAAGTTCCAAATTTTATTGAAAAGTTGGTATCCAACTCGTTTGCTATACCAATGTCAACCTCAGCCAACTCGTCATTCAACAAGGACTAGCTCGTTATCCTCCAGAGACTCATCCAACAAGCTCAACTTAGAGGAGACTGTTCCAATGTGGTTCATCTATGTAACTCACATCGAGCTCTCCATGTTAGTTCCACAAATAACTCTGACTAGATAATTGGCTCAGGTAATCTGACCGCATGACTAATAATCGACATATATTCATAAATTAGTTTCATTGTAATATAAGCTTATCGATCACCATCGCCGATAATAGAACCAAAACCAAAGTCGGGGATATATCATGTTGATTATATTTGATACGCTGAAATTATAATACATCTTTTGTGTACATCAACTACAATGGAATATTATATATGTACAAAAACTCAACAAAAATTCTCAATGTCGAGCTATATTTGATGAAAGTTCATATGTCGAACTTAATGCTAAAATTTACATCATCAAATATTCTCACCTCATTCACCAATGTCAAGTTGTTCAATCATCAACACACAAATATATTGAAATAGGTCTTGGGTTACGAAAAAATTATCATTAACAATTAATGGCGGAATATAAAGATTTATTTACTAGTAAAACAATTTTACTAACCTAGGCAAAGTGAAATGAACATCATATTATTTAAAACCATTATTTAATTACTTGTTGCTAATCTTTCTTGTAGCTTGATCTTTGAGAAGCCTTAGGAAAGGTAGATCGTCTCGTCTTGCTCGTTTCCTTCATACCTTGTCGTGAACTCGAAAAACCTAAGATTTCTATTATAAGAGTCTATAGAAGATTCGAAGGATTTGCGTGTGGGCACAATTAAACACAATAACTCAAGAACAAGTCGATGAGCTAAAGAGCTAATAAGCCTAAGCCTAAGCCTAATGAGGACTTAGGTGCCAAAATAAAAAAGATATTCTAGAGAGAGAGGGAGAAAGTGGTCGGCCAAAACTAGAGAGAAGAAGAGAAAAAACTTAGTTTCACATCTCTATGTGAAACTCTATTTATAGGGGAATAAAATACAAGAAAATGTAATTACCCTTTTCTATTGTGCATTCATGACACAATATTTGATTTCTTCTCCTATTTGTCTATGCATATGGCCGACCAACTTATTGCATTAGTGAATGAAATTTGTTTCCTTCTCAAAGAAATTTGTTTCCTTCTCAAAGAAAATGTAATTACCCTTTTCTATTGTGCATTCATGACACAATATTTGATTTCTTCTCCTATTTGTCTATGCATATGGCCGACCAACTTATTGCATTAGTGAATGAAATTTGTTTCCTTCTCAAAGAAATTCATTTCCTCGTTTCCTTTTTGGCAATTATCTTTATAATTCAAGACAGAAATTTCTAGAAATAATTTATTCTCCTCTTTGATGTTTGGCCGAATTCTATCTACAAGGGGGAAGCTTCTAGATGCTTCCTTATTTCTTTTAAGACAATTATTAAAATACCCATTGTAGAATTAATACTCAAAATCTTATTTTGACATTCACATCATTTTATGTCCATGTGTACAAAAATACCCTATAGACATTTTCCAAGAAAACATCTAGTTCAACACTTGAAGTTATTTTGACTTAGTTTATAATTTAACAATCATAGTCTAATGACTTGTAATAATGACCTTATGGATCCAAATGAACAAAGCTTGAGCTACTATAATTGGACTCAAAAGTTCACAAACTTTTTCTGAGTATTAGCTTAATGTCAACTGACTCCACTAAAGAGTTGACATTGAGAATCTCTCGGTTCAAATGAATTTATTTTCTACTCAAATTCAACTTAATTATATTAAGTGGATATGTTGAATGTTATCTATGATTACCCTTCATGAATATTATTAACTAGATGAGATTTATAGAATTATCAATTTACCCTTCTAGTTGTTATTTCCTCAACTCCGTTGTTACTTGTGAATAAGTTAGAAACAATGTATTGACGAGGAGCTAACAAGTCACATTGTTTCATCCAAATAAAGTCGTTACTTAATTTTGGATACCGCTCGGTTCATTTATTCATAATCCAATTAATAAAGCATGAGATGATTTACAATACATTTCAGCAATCTTGTACATGAATTTCATATCTATGAGAAATACACAAAGATGGTTCATGACATCTTCATAAGTTAATATCTCAACAATTACTCTAGTCTAGATCACTGAGTGGACCTAGAATTTGACTTTCTCAAATGAGAATATGTAAGCAATGAAACATGTCTCATTTCAGGATTTAGGTAAGCACGATGTTTTGCTGGAAACCAGCTAATACTCCAATGGATCCAAATGTAAAACGTACAACTTGGACTGTCGAGGATTTCTCCATTTTTTTTTACAAAAAATTGGCTATTTAGCCTTATAAAACGTTTCCATTATGGATATACCCAAGATTACGTTAACAGATTGAAAATACTCAGACATAGACGTTTATAAATCGTAAACAGTCCAAAATATCCTTAATTCGTTTACATATTGAAAACATTTTTTGGGGAATTTTTGTCTCCAAACTTTTGTAAACGATTTTGCCTGTGTATTTTCAATCTATTAACGAAACCTTGAGTATATACAAATTACACGTAGTTTATACGGCTATGCATCAAAATTACCATTCTTTTAATATATTTGTCTAAATTCTAGAGTACTTAGAGTTATTTTTTCTTCTGAAACTCTAAATCTCAAATCCAGTTTAAATATAACTAAATCATCCTAATTTAACATATATTTTACATGTAGTCATTATACAACAAATTATAACCAATTTTAATTAGAATATTGTTAAAAATTTATCAAAAGAGTGAGAACTAGAGAATTTATAAAAAAAAATGAACTTTTTGCGTACAAGATTATGTTATAGTCCAATTTAGTCCAAACATTCTCTATTAGATATGAATACAAAATAAGTGTACTGAATATTTTGACAACTATTTAGTTTACTATATGGAATTAATAGATTATGTAAAATAGTGCCTAAAGATGGTGAAGGGACGCAACTACGTCATTGGTTTTAATATTTTATTTTAATTTCGAAGACCAATTGACACTAAATGGAGATTTCTTAGCGTTGAACTTAAATTCCCATCACACTTGACATATTTAATATAACTTGCCAATTTATAAAAATAACAAAAAAAACCGACAGGAAAGTAATAACTCGAGATTCCATAGATCATTGAGTACAGTACAACAAAATACAGATGCAACGCGAATGATAGATAACTCAGCTGGTAAAATTGAGGGGATTATCACGATAGTAACCAGCAATCTAAAAAATGCGTAAGCTATACCTTATATATTGGGGTTCAAGGAAGAAAAAATAACCGAAGGTTGCCATACTATATTATGAGGCAAAAATCAATATATTAATACGATTAAAACACATTGGATCAAATAGTCTTACGATCCAAGAAACGAGGCTTAGTTGAAGTCGGGCTTCTCGGGGTATGTGCACCCAGACCTCTGGATGATAACATTGGCTGCGTAGCAACCAGCTTTCACACAATCTGCAATCGGCTTCTCCAAAACCAGCTGCGCCAAAAACCCGCCAACAAAAGCATCCCCTGAAACAGAAACCCCAAAGTAGTATTATTGTCTAGCCCCAAAGATTTGCCCTATCATTCAAAGTTCAAAGGGTAATATACCTGCTCCATTGGTATCAACGAGCTTTTCCTTGGGCAACAAGATAACAGGGAACAAGTTTGCCTTTCCGTCTTCGGCAACAACAACAGGGTCGGCGCCTTGAGTGATGACAGTTATCCTCTTGTGTGTGCCTGAAGCCTTGGGCAACTGGGAGATCTTCACAGCAATCTCTTCCACATTCTCAGTCTGAATACGACAAAAGCGTTCACGAGCGAGGAAAAAATCATTCTTAATTCACATATCCATGATAGATTAGCCAATCTTACCTCCCAACCATGGACCCGGGCGAAGGTTCTTGCTTCAGTCTCGTTCCCGAAAACATAGTCCATGTACCTGCATTAAAAAATGAAACGAAGTGTTAATTGAGCCTTTTTTTTTGGATAACATGTAAGGATATTGATACTTACGGCAAAACCTTCTCCTGTGCATCCTTGAAGAATTCGCAGATGAACGGGGCTGAGAGGTTCATGGTGAAAATCTGCAGCAAAAGGCTAAACAAATGAGCTACTGGTTTAAAGTTTAATAAGCCAAAAGATCATATTCCCTAATCTCATCAAATTACTTTGTTGTTGGCTGCTGCATGTTTAGCAACAAGGTCAATGGACTCGGGAGATACGGTGAGGAAAAATCCGGCAATGTAGTAATACTTTGCCTTCTCAACTGTTCAAGGGGGTTCGTGTGGAAAGTATTAAAATATGTACAACAAAAATGTAAAGCAGTCAAGTGAGGTGAATAGTAAACCTAGAGCCCAGTTTTCAGGTTGTTTCAAGTGATCAACTTTGTAGCAATTTGCAGCCGACAAGTTTGCTATAAGAGACCTACAAAGTTTGGTAGCAAATATACAATATTAGCAGTTGTGACAGCATGATAGTTTTTTTAAAACGGCATGATGTAAGCTATATACAACATTAGCAGTAGTGACATTATGATAAAAAAATAAATTCACTACATGATCTGATAAAAAATCAATGATAGCACTCAGGGATGCATATATACATATGTATGCGTGTGTGTGTGTCTTACCAAACGCCATTTGCATTCCTGTTCCTATTTGAAGCCAACTATTGAAGCTTCTTAAAAATATATCAATATGTTGAATGATGATATGATTCAGTCACATTCAATTATCTAAAGAGCTGCTCATCATCACCGCATGCAAGTCAGTCACTAAGTATATGGACGATGCTTCTAAGAAGTTATACCCTCCAAGGCATTGAATTAATTTTCATCCATGATCCATTTATCACAGTATATATATGGCATGTATCAATCGAGGAATATTATACATGTTCGTATGTTTATATACTTATTCATCCATTCGCCAAACCATACAATCTTTGAGAGGAAAAAACCAATGCAAGACTTGGTAAGTACCTCAAAAAAAATTGAACACCATGCTTCGTGGGAGAAAACCATGAGCCTAACCATTAAACCTAGGCCTCAGGGGTTTTGTGCAGAAGTTATGAATTCAGTTTGTAAACCATTTTACATGCAACGAGAAAAAATAAACCTATTTTGAGAAAAGATCTGATAAAATGGAACAGCTGGTAATATTTGCAGATAAAAAGTGCAAGCAAATGGAACACAGTCAATCATGCTGCCAATTTTTTATGTACCAATAGTTCCAACCCATCAGCATACAAAAACCTGATCATAGAAAATTCATCGCAGCGAGACCACTGTAAAGAACTCAAGAAACATGTAGCATTTTCCAATACAAGAATGAGGTAACACGGATTTTGAAAAATGAACTAACCTCTCGCCGCCAACAACACAAACACCACATGTGCCAGTCGGTGCAGTTTCATCTTCATAATATTGAACCTGATTACAATTTAATTGCCATTAAATATCTATGGTGAAGGAAGTAACAAGTGTATAGGAATTAAGATCTAAAGATGCTTACGTTAACACCAGCAAGCTTGGAATTCTTTTTCATCTCCTCTCCATATTTATCCTTCCCGATGCTACCAATGTAACCAGTCGCACCTGGAATCTGGAGCATCCACTGGAGAACAGAAAAAATTTACATGTTAAAAAGTTTATAAGCTGTTAATAAGAAATACCAAACAGTATGCATGAAGAGATTAACAAACCTGGGCAACTCTGATTGAGTTTTGAGTAGCACCTGGAGTGATAACAATACCAGACAGTTAGCTTATCAAATATCAATTGAGTGATCAAATTAGGAAAGTCGGAAACAATCCTCTAAGATAGCATGGATTAAAATTAAGGGAAAATATGATTTATAGATTACCTCCAGCAATGTACTCGACATTGAAATTGGCAACCATGTCATCGTACCTGCAAGAAAATTAAGATCAGCGCAATGTAGTAATTTAATAAACAGTACATGTAACGTATCCAGTATTAGAAAAATATACACCCCGATTAACACTTGAGAGAGAAGGATCATATATAGCAATCTAAAGAGTTAAATGAACAAGACATGACTTACATCGGCTGGTGCTTATCCTCGGCAAGAATAGCATCGTTCAACTTCACGCCATATCTGTATAAAAATAAACGGTCAATGTAACTGCGGAAATGATCATTTGAAACGTAATAACAAAAAAATTAAGAAACTAGTAACAAAATGGAGTATACATGTTTCATCAGCTAAAGCGAGCAAAAAAATGGATAAGCACATAGATCTATCATATCAAATATCTGAATAGATCGAGAGCAGAACAGATCTGATGTATCAAAAAGAGTGTGGATTAGGTTTTCACTTGGATCTATTCTAACACATTAAACATAATTCAAACGTGTAACACTTGGGACACCACTCCCATAACCACCGACAGTGAGATCGGATCTAAGAATACAGATCATAGCAGAACAAAATATTAAGACTCAGTTTTTTTCTGGAATGGCTAGATAGAGCTAACGATTACAGAAGCTAACAGACAAAATCTGAAATTTTACCCGAAGCGAAAGACGCAGTTTAAGAAGAAGATTCGAGATTAAAGAGCTTACTTGGTGAGAAACTGTTCGTCGACGACGGCGGAGATGTCGAGGAGGGGGTTTCCCATTCCGAGGAGGATTCCGTCGGTCGCCATTAGAGTCTGAGAGTTTAAAGAGAGAGGAAAGAAAGAAGTGAAAGATCCGAAGTTTAGTGAGATTTTTTAAGCGAAGCAAGAAGGGTGCCAGATAGCAATATGTATTTATAGTAAAGTTGTCCGAAATTAGAGCTGAGCATTTCGATTTATTAATTTTATTAATTTTTGTTGGTGGGTAGAGTAGTGTGACGTCACTCAGCTCACCAACCAATAAAAAAAATGAAAAACCCTATGACAAATTTTGCAGCACTTCTGGGGGTTGGCGAGAGACTAGTATGGGCCTTTTGGGCCTTTAAGAATGCGTACTGGTTCAAGCCCATTGTCAACTATACTTTGGAATTGGAGCTCGTAAGCCTTATGCTTGCATTGTGTATTGGGAATTAGATGCAACTAATAGAAGAAGAACATACATTAGTTTCGGACAAGCACATGACAACCGACGTGAGATCAACCAGGTAGCATTCTTTTTGCAGACGCATGTGATGCCAATACAAAATCCATAAGATAACATGAATACAACAATCATCAAAATTGATAAAAAGTAAAGATAATATGACCAAATGCTAGCATGATTTTTCGAGTTCAAGATAAAAGGAATTAAAATTCTATATGTATACTATGTATCCTTACGTATTCATTAGACTCTACCCATTTCAACTTACGAGTATCCATTATACTCTACCCATTTCAACTTACGAGTAGAATTGTGTTAACTAAGATAATTTAATGATAATACACATGATTTCTAGTTAAGAGGTTGAGGGTTCAAATTTCACCCGCAGCGAAACTGTCTTCGTCTTATTCGAGTAAATGAATAATTGAATACGCTATGGATATTATCCATAAAACGATAGTTTAATACGTGTAAGATGTGATTTTTGAGTACTATGCCATTTATACATATTTTATCTACTTAATATTATTCTTTCCGCTTTTAAGTAAAAAAATTGGTACATTTTACTAAATAAGTAATGTTTCCAAGATTTGTTTATTTTCTATTTAAAAAATACGATATTAAATAGGTAAAAATATTAATGACTTACCTTGGATTTTTAGGATTTATTCAGACTCAAAACCATTAGCATTAAATAGGTGCGAGTAGGAAATGGTTTTAAATTTTTTCTCTTGGGCATCATCTATTTTGCAGGACCCTACCCATTGCCATCCCTGCAAAAGAGCTGGTACTTTGGAGCATCGATTGTAAGCCCTACTTGATCAATTGGATGTAGAGGTATATATAATTGATGCAATTTATACCATTAGATGAATATTACAACATTTTTCATCTTTTAAGTATGTTATTAGGCCTTATATGCAATGTAGTTCTCTTAGATCAATAAACTTCATCAATGTTCCCGGTACTATGGATCGATTCAAAGGTTCATCCTCACTCAATTATCCAATGCCAAGTTATAATCACACATATCATTCTTATAAAGAGATATCCCACCCCCACATGTATATATGTAATAGTTATTGTCTTCACTACTTTTTTCATAAATCCCTATGACTAGAGAAATGCGAATGAGGCCATTATAAATACGTTATGTTCCATGACTAAGTATTAGAATTTCAACCTCAGATATTTCAGGTATTGAACTATCAACCAATTATCGATATTATTTTATTATTTGTGCATTCAAAATGATAAAGTATATAATTGTCGAATAATTACGCGTAAAATGATCAAATAACAAAAATAATATACCAAGGTTTATAAGCGCACACACATGAACACACAAAAATATAAAAATATAGAGTTATCATGGTTCGCATTTATTCAATCCTACTCCATCGTGGCCATGTAAGAATGTTTTAACGACAAGTGAATTTTGAAAAGTATGTGTGATAGTGGGGTAATTTTCTGTTTTTATGTGTCATGAAGTTTTATTACGAAATATATGTGCTAAATGATAAAAAAAAATCCTTAATAACAGTTTGGTCGGTTGCATAAGTTGCGGTTGATTGAGTCAGCTTGCAGAATTTAATATTAATTGCGGTCAGATTTTGTAAATGATTTTTTGTCTTTCGACACATATGTTTTGTAATAAACTTCACCACGCATAAAAATAAAATATTACCCTACGACTACACATATTTTTCGAAATTCCCCACCGACAATATGTGTACTTAATGATCTTATTTTTGGGGAACGACTTATATGCCATCGTGTGAGATCAAGTTCTGCTCATGATAAAGTTTGATAGACCAACAGTTTTCTCACTTGTTGCTCAAGAAGAGAAACTTGGAGCACTTGGAGTGTATTCAATTAACTCATAAAACTCCAAAGCGATGACGATAACTATCATATAGGAGTCCAATTTCAAGAAGTCCAACAAGAAAGATCATCCTTATTACTCCATTAGCAAGATTCTTGAATACACAATTGATTTGTTTCAAGATAAAATTATACTCCTAGATAATTCCTAATCGAAGAACCCGATGTTTGATTACGAGTCCAAGCAAGAGATTTATGCCAACATTTTAGATTTATGTGATATATGTTTTTATAGATTAAGTCATAGTATCTTATAAAAAAATATTCTCATATTAGTTTTATGAAAGTATAGGATTCTTGATTTACGACTTATATAGAACACGTGTACATAATATGAGTGGTGTATAGTGTTGAACACAATTTCGACGACATAAGATTGAATCCCAAGTTGCATCTTAAAATTAACAAGCATAAATCGATAACCAAATATGACAAAATTTGTAAATAACAACACAAAACAAAATATAACAAAAAAACAATGGGGTCACCGCCAAATTCTGACAAAAAGGAGAGCATTCAAAGCAACGCTCGAGATTAAACACAAGTTACTGCAAGTGAAACAAATTTGGCATAATCGTCTCTCTTAAGGAAATTTTACGGTTTAGCACTTCTAATTTTTCCGAAACTTGTTGTATTTGCATACGGCAATATAACATAGGCTTGCCTTTCTGATTATGTGAATGAATGAATGCTAATAAACATGCTTTAGCTTTGATACATATTGGTTAGACAATTCTCATAGTGGTTAGACAATTCTATTGATCTTTATTTATGACTTTAATAAATTCACTTAGGTAAATCTCTTGACATATGAGCATGATGTGATCAATATTGTTTCTCAATTCATTGTTATGGTTGAAAAAGAGAAAAAAGCTCAGTTTCAATCTAGAGTATAGAGCTTTGTTAATCTATGATCAAGTTTAGCTTCCTCTTTTACGAGAAAAATAATTTTGATGATTGATTATTGACTATGTTTTTCATTTACTTAGGGTCTCTTACATCGACCTAATGTTTTCAAATCAATGTAGAGAGTCAAAAACCACGACTCTAGTTACATAAGTAATCTAAATTGGGAACAATAAATATGTAGAACTGAAAAACCATAGTACATCATTTAAACACAACTTTTGTAATTAAAACTTCTAACTTTTCTAATTGATAACTTTAGATATTAGATACTTACCACCAAATGGTGATTTGAAGTTATTACTCGTTCGGTAGTACATGAGTGATGCTTTCTGAGAACTTGTTGCTTCTCCAACTTTTCATAACTTGTATTTTTATCGCGTTTACAATTCGGTTCACTTGCTTATAATTTTTGCGAAATATGCAATCGCAAGTACACGTGTCGCTCAAGTAGAGATTAAGTACAAGTCTCGTTCCCACGAACACTTAGAATTAAACATGAATCAAGTAACGACTACAATTTGAATAAAAAAAATGTAATGTGAATATGGTAATTTCTAAACTCAACCAAACAATTTAAATTGAAAATGATTTTAAATGCGAATGAGATGGAACAAGGGTGTGGTTTCACTTTTCTCTTTCTACGTAACGAAATTATCCATTATCAAGTATTAGTTACGTTACACTTCTGCAATAATCGTGTTCGTAAATTCCTATCGCTAACCCTCGCTAGAATGAAATTAACGACCTAAATTAGAATCAACTTTTACCTCTCGGTTTCAAGATTAAAATCTTAACTTGCAATTCCAACAAGAACACTCAACGAAACTCTAAATTTTACGGCTATCTCTAGTCAACGCATTCATCTAGAGTTTACTATTCTAGTGCTCAATTTATTCGCTCTCGCCAGAGTAATCGGTCAATCCTATGAACGAAGAAAAATGATCAATTTCATGTGGACATTAAAATTGAGAATAGAAAAAGCGCTGATTTGAAAAAAAATCTGAATACTCTAAATCAAATAAAAGTCATAACAAAATCCAAGAAAAGATACACCATCACTCTATAAGGGATTACTCCATGGTGATGGTGGAAAAACAAAACAACAAACAAAAGCAATAATTCATGACAAATAGATGATTAAAAATGAACAAATTCGGAGTTTCAGAACGAGAGAAGAAAAAAAAACTAGATTCGGTTGTTGCAGTCTCGTCGCAGCCTCGAGCACGTCTTCGGTCTCTTCTTCGTGCACATTGGTCTCTTCCTTAGGGTTCTCTCTTTTAAAAATTTGAACAAAAGCAAACGTTACTTCTAAATGGCTGATCTTTGGTTATAAGACCGAGCTCCCAAATTCACACAGATTTGGTTTTTGAAAAGTGATCTGATGGCTCAAAATCGTTGTCCACATGTCAAATGAAGTTCCTGACGCATCACCATCGCGACACGAACAAGCCACACCATGACGTGATTGGCACTCAGGTGCTCTTCGTCTTTCCTTCATTTGGCTGATTTTTGCTCCTTTCGGCTCCCTTTTTGCTCGTGTACTGCAACCTCATACTCGTCATGCAAAACTTAAAATTAAACACCAAAAATTATCAAAACTATAGAAAGAAAAAGTTTAGGATAAGCATCAAATCATCATTTAAAATCATCTAATAATCACGTAAAAAATGTGCTTATCAATAATGAAAGTAACTGTTAGATTGTTTAGACTCTATGTCATTTAAGCTTTGTGTTGTTTATTAGTTTAGTTAGGCTTAGTCGTCTTAGTTGGTTGGTTCACGTGCCAAACACATGAACTACAACATATGTACTTAATTATCATTTAATTGGGTCTTATTTTGACTAAGTAGTCATGGAAAATCATTATCATTCTTCGGCACTTTTTTTTAGGAAGCGTGGTCGGTGCCACAATATATCATATAAACCATCACGTATGGCGGAGGAAAACCGTGGTTACAAACATATGAATAAATAAAAACCAACGGTAATAAAACATAAATACAAATAGACTCAGTCAAACAAGGGCCCTAAGTGGTCGTGCAGGACCTCAA
This sequence comes from Urtica urens, assembly GCA_958296335.1. Classification (NCBI taxonomy): domain Eukaryota; kingdom Viridiplantae; phylum Streptophyta; class Magnoliopsida; order Rosales; family Urticaceae; genus Urtica; species Urtica urens. The sequence goes on along the minus strand of OY282530.1, from coordinate 16,830,250 downwards.
CTCAGGATCATCGGCTCTAATAGTCTCATCCGAGCAAGGTGGGACATAACACAGCCAGGTCGAAGACGAGTGATGGTTAACCGCATAGCGCGCTAAATTATGCGCTGCAACATTACAAAGATGAGAAGTATGCAAAATGCTAAAATCCTCAAACTTTCTCACTTCTCTGAAGATGCGGTGCAAGATCATCCCAAACTCTATCACAGGCGTCATGCCCAATACAATCATCCTCACCACCTCCAAGTAATCAGACTAGATCTCCGCTCTCTTATCACCGACGCTGCAAACTAGCTCTATGACACGGATGACAGCATACGCTTCCGCAAGCTGGGGGGAGAATCCCTTAGCCATGAAAAGCGTATGCGAGGCGATCACATCTCCAGTTTGGTCTCAAACAATACAACCTACACCGAAGCCTCCACGGTCGTGAGCTAGTACTGCATCAACATTAATCGAGAGGGTCTCGTCCATCCGGGAGGTTCATCTGAGGATCGTACTCACCCTTGTACTCGTCTGAGTTTCCCAGCCGTATCCGCTCTGTATTCCTCGATGAATAAATCGTGGGAACGAACCTCGATGATAATGATATCTGTCGCTCTGAGGCATTTATTTTTCCCATCTTCTTTTGTTCTAGTTATGTATTACATTCCTCATTCATAATCTAAAATTGCTATAAATTCTTTAACAATTTTCACTTACTCTAATAGTACAATTTTTACAGCATTATTACGGACTTCAAGATCATGATATATGAGGCTCCACGCTTTTAAAAACTTAAACAAAATTTATTGTACGATCGTTTGTCTATTTTGCTTTTGCAAAACAAGAATACTGCATACACCACTTTTTAGCATTATTATATGATCATCAATATCAATATGACCGTATAAAAACGCATATACAACATCATATCACACCTACCACACTATATATATATATATATACACACTACACTAAGTCAATATGTTCTCGTAGTGGGCTATAATTCTCCCTCAATTATTTGTTGCATTTTATAATTTTTTATTGGTACAATTGAGCCGGTAAAAAATTATTATATTAAAAAAATAAAAAATTGATTTTGTGGCGATTTTATACGTTGAATTTGAAAATATCCAAAGTTTCGTAAACAAGTGTTAAATAACCAGCAAAAAAATTTTACAAAAAATTTGGGACATCATAATCCAATAATTTGTTTTGTTTTATGTGTATGATTTTTGAGTAATTTCATATCAATTTTTTGTAAACGTTTTTCGCTTGCTATTTTACCACTTGTTAACCAAACATTAGCTATTTTCAAATTTAACACTGGTTTAAATAGCTATATACTATATTAGCCCTTAAAAAAATAGATCAACAACCAGAAACTAATTAGCAAAATGATGAGATTAATTTAATTTATTTCAAATAGTCCATCGACTTAAAGAATTATTATTTTTTAGTGAAGGGAATCGTCGACATTGAGGATTTACATCCTCGATTTACGCGTGCAATTAAATGTTATTATATTTATTTATGTTTTATTGATGGGCGGAAAGAAACATGCGGGAAAATAATTTTTAGATAATTTCGTCTCAAACTTTTTATAAACGATTTCCGACAACTATTTATTAATTGTTAACCAAACGTGGTGTATTTCTATATTGACAATAATTTAGATGATTATATACTAGATTAATCCTAAAATAAAACTTTATCTAAGATCTAAAGTGAGCTTGAGTATTAGCTAGTTGTAATAAATTATTCATTTGATTTAGTTTTACATATTTCATCTTAAAAGATTAATAAACTAGAGTTCGAATTAATTAGAAATTATGTAGTATTACCACTAAATTATCTTAACTAGTATCCTTAAAAACTTATTATTCATCGCTCTAGAAGTTTGTTTTGTATGTTAAACCCTAATTCAAATTTATGTTTCCGTCTACATTTATTTATATATATGATATTTTTTCTTTTCTTTTTCTACTTAATCATGAGGAAAATAACATGCACTAGCATTTTGATCATCAACTTGGAAATATGATGAGAATGGATGAAAGATAATGTTAAAAAGTTTCCGCTACTAAAAAGATATTGTTTATATATTCTTAAGTACTTCACCTACTACCGATTTGGCTGTTTGGTGGGTATAGCAACCTCATGATCACGTCTTATTTGTTTAATTCTTACAATATTATAACCCATAAGCTACTTCGTGCAAACCAAACATAATTAGAATGTCTGATTTTGTCGTCATTTTACTCATTCTATGCGACCGCGAAATAGGGTAAAATAATTGCGATCAATGTTTATTTTTCGTGTTAGGAATATTATATTTAATATTGACAATTGACAAAATACAAACGGAAAGTAGGAGAAAATAATATTAAATCAAAATTGAAAAATAAAATAGAAAGATGTATTCGTCGCGGCATGTTGAACAATTTCTCTGAAGATTTTATCGTCTTCCAAAATATTAGATGATTTGAGCGAAAGCGTCTTTTGCAAATATTATTTTACTACCAAAATATCAACAAATTATTTATGTAATTAAAAATTTCTTGAAGTGAACTTTAAAATAAAAAAGATTATATTTATCACAAATAAGTCAAGTCCGGCCCAAAAGTCCGAAGTCTCAATAAGATCCCAAAATTGTCAAGACCCAAGCCCGAGTCTGGCCCAGTTCGGCTCGGCACAACAGCGGCGCCGCGCTGGTATAATTGTGCATGCGTGAGGGATTGGGACTAACCCATCCACATTCTCCTCATTTGCACTTGGATGTCACACCAACACATCTTCCCAACCAATGTGGTACACTTTAACTTAGTTCATAAATACATTCATGATCACATTGATACACATATCAATGTGTTCTCCAGCCATACTTTGAGCATCGATTCTCCTTCATTATAGAATTATTTTCGGCAAAAAAATACTTAATCTTATACTCGTCGCAACAAGGAATAATAATACGAAAGAATTATTTAATTCTAATGAGTGAATCACACTCAAACATTAGCAAAAAAAATCACTTGCACTAGATATAAAATATACTTTTACATCTTTATTCCAACAATCTCTCACATGAATGAAATTGTGGACGGAAATTAGAAAGACATGACACGACTCAAGGTGGTGATAGTTCCAAGGTCAATACCAGTATAAGATAGGAAGGTAAAACTTTTGAACCTTCACTCGGAAAGATATGTCAATATCTTTATTGACTTTTAAATAGACACGATGTTATTGAACTGATAGTCGTTTTATATAAATGATAAACATATCACTCACTGCTATATCTCCGACACAAGTTTAGTTCTCATGGTATGTTCATTTTGATCCTGAACATACGCTTGGTTCTATAAGAGTTTCTAAAGAGTTAAACTCAATTAATTCTCTTTCGAAGCGGCCCCACTTCTCTTCCATTTGATGAATTTATAAATTTCGTAACGCGGCAATAGAAATTATCAAACTGATGGATGTTATTCTCGTCACAGAATAATAAGTATCAAAGTAATCCAACCCTTCTTATTATCGATACCCTTTGATAACAAGTCTTTCTTTAAACTTATCAATAGTACCATCGACTTTCATCGTCCTCATGAAGATCCACTTTGAACCAAGTGTTTTAGTTCCAGGAGGAATATCAACCAACTCCCAAGTATTGATTGATAAGATAGTCTATCTCATTTCTTATGGTATCTTTCCATAAGTGACATTCAACAAAGTTTACAATCTCCTTATATGTTTAAGGTGGAGCATCAAGCATATAGGTCATAAAATCATAACCAAATGATTTTTCTACCATTTGCTCGTTTTCTTAGTATGAGTCACTTGGAATCTTGAGTTATCTCTGTTAGGAATTCTTTTCCACGAGAAGATACTTATGTAAATTCTCGCTGATATTATTAATGAAATAAATTTTGATATTTATTATCCATTTGAATTGAAATCGTTATTTCTTATGTGATAAGATATATAGAACATTCATCATTCCATAGCCTCATATTAAACTGAGTCACGTGCTGGGAAACTGAGTTCGGGCGGTGCGCTAAAATAAGGTCGATGACGTATATACGCCTGAAAAGCTAGATCGAAAGTCATATATGTGGAACACATGAGTGAAGTTTGATCACTATGTGGAGCATTCTGCACTTATGGTAAGTGTACGACCCGGACAGGCCTTAGGCTAGATGTGTCGTTTAAGGACTGTTACGATGCAGTAAATGAAACCACTATGATGGTCACAATGAGACTATATGGCTCATTGGCTAAAAGGATATCTATGTTACTCACAACTTATGTCTTGGGAGTTTTCTCATAGCATGATTCGAGTGAAAAGTGATTTACAGATTGAAATTTCTGAAAGAAGGTTAATGTTCACTCACCTAAGGGTTGATTCCAGAACCGATTGATTGCCGCACTTTTGAAGTAACTTAACGTTTGAAGGAATCTTTCACTGGGGAAGCAACAATGCTTAGAGCTAATATGTATAAAGAGAAATATAACGGAAAAATTGACTTCTCTTGACACGGGATGAAGATCTTGATCACGAACTGACTATGTCAGTGGACACTCGTCATGATGAGTAAATATAATTTTAGTATTAAAGATGGGTTCAATCTTAGATTACATGGTGGAGTATTGATAAAGACTAGACGAATCCATGAAAAAAAGATAGGATTGTTTTGTCTTTTTCGTCGAGTTCGTTAACTTTCTACTACTAGGTTTATAGTCCCTAATTCAGCTGTGATAAAGGCGGATAAGAACTTTCTAATAATAGTGTTAAATCATTATTCAGTCTCACTTAATGTAATGGTAATTGTTTATTTATTGTTGGATCAAGTAAAAAAAATAATTAATTGGATTTTAAGCAAACGGGCCTTGGAAATTCTTGGGTTGGGCTTGAGATAGGTTTGGTCAAAAATCCCTTAGGGTTATGCCGTAGGGGTGGACGATTATGCTTCCTATAATTCCTCCCTGAATTTCTCTCTTAGGAGATAAAATCTCGTCCATAGATATTGATCTAATGGATGAGAGAAATTTTATATTCACTGTTGAGATCTAATGGCACAGATTAATTCCAAATGAGAGAATATCTCTAGTAAGAGGGAATATCTCTAAGCGGTTATCTCTTTTTTATATGCTATAAATAGGGATCAAAAGAGAAGGGAAAATACACTCCATTTTACATAGAATACTTGGCCACTCTCTCTCTAGGTGGTCTAATTTCCCTCTCTTTTTCCTAGGAATTGCAAATTTCATTCCTAAATAATAGGAGAAAGATCCCGAAACAATATGATTTTGAGATTTGGTCCGATCGTTTGTGTCCACTCATATTTCTTATTCGTCTCGAAAATTATATTAGAGAAGACTATGGTGTCATCCTCGAGTACTCAGGTCAAACGAACCACGAAGACGGAGCACGTGATAGATCGGAGCTTTCTATAGCTGAGCCAAAATCCATGTAAGTGTTCTAACGAATGGATGGTATCGGTTGCTGAATTTCTTTCTATATATAAAATTAAATCAGAACATCTAGATCTTTTTAGAAATCATTAATATTAATTGGCTAATTGTGAGTGCAATTAATTATTTTCCGCATTTGATATGGTTGCTAAGGTGTATCGATCACCAAAAATCTCGTCCTTAGACTCATCATCAATTTCTTGAGTTATTTAAACAATACTGTCAAAAAGTTGATTCGATAAACTCGGTTTATCTTCCTTAGACTTAGGAAACACATGTTCAAAGAACGAAGCAGTTTTAGATTGCATAATTGAATCTTTGTATATACCAGAATTTTTTCGAGTCATTCACAAGAAAGTGATATGCATTACTATGGTGTGCATATCCAATAAAGACATAATCAACCGTTTTCGGTCCTATCTTTGTTTTCTTAGGAGGAGGAGCCATTACTTTGGCTAACCACCCCACATTCGTAAGTATTTATAGGAAGGTCTCTTTCCTATTCACATGGAGACTTATCCTCCTCCTTCCGGGGTATCTTGTTTAAAAGAAAATTTGCAGATAAGGATTGCCTCCCCCCATATTTCTTGGGGAAACCTTGAATACAACAACATCACATTCATCATCTCTTTTTGAAAGTGCGATTCTTTGGTTCGGAAACGCCGTTCAATTAAGGAGAATAAGGAGGAGTGACCTAGTTAATAATACCATGTTGTGGACAAAGAGTCTCAAAGCTTCAACATATTCACCTCATCAGTCACTTTAGACTTTCTTAATCTTCTTATTAAATTTATTATCAACCTCTAAGTTGATGATGGAAAGATTCTCAATTGCCTCATCTTTTCTTTTAAGCAGATAAACGTAAATTCATTTTGTAAATTCATTTTGTAAATTCATTTATTTCCAAATCTTGTTGGCATGATCAAGTCACATAAATTAGTATGAATTAATTCAAAAAGTTCATTACTTCTTTCAACATTATGAAAGGATACTCGTTAAATTTGCGTCAACATAAATTTCGCATTTATGTTATGAGTCAATTTTAAACTCTGGTATACAATCCAAATTAATTAAATTTCGCAGCGTGTCATATTTCACATGACCGAGTCTACCATGCCATAAATTAAATGACTTAATGATATAAGCGGAAGAATCATTCTTATTCATTTCATTAGCGTTAATGGCAACTACATTCATCTTGAACATGTCATTCTTCAGATATCATATGCAGACATACATCCAATTCTTAGACAATCAATCTTTTGGGATTCTAATTTTTTTTTAAAACCATGGTTACGTAAACAACCCCATAAATGAGGTTTTTCTGTATGTCAAGCACATAAAGCACGTTGGTGAGCTTCAACTTCTTCCAAGATGTCATCTTGAGAAAGACGTTGCTCGTCTCCTTCACTTCAAAGTTAGTGGAGTTGCCCATGAACAAGTTCTCTTCATTTTCCATCGTCTCGAAGGTGGAGAAAGAGTTCATGTCATAACATATGTGGCGGTTTGCTCTAGAATCCAGCCACTATTATTTGGGGTTCAAGTCCACCATGTTCACCTCGGAGACCACAGCGACAACGAGCTCGTCATCACCTTGAGAGACATTGGCTTTCTTTTTCTTCTTCAGCCTCTTGCAATCGGTAGCCATGTTACCTTATTTGTCATAGTTGAAGCACTTGCCAATGAACCTTGGATGGTGCTTATTCTTCTTGAAAGATCCTCCTTTTGGCCCAAACTTATGGGTGGGTTTTTTTCCCTTTGAGATCGTACCATGTTCGATGATGTTGACCTTCTCGGATTGAGTCTTGAACCTCTATTCCGAGCCACAGTTTCCATCTTCAATGCGTAGACGCACAACCAAATTTTCGAAACTCATCTATTTTCACGTATGCTTGAGATAGTTCTTGAAGTCCTTCCACCCGCGAGTAATTTCTCGATGGCCAAGGCAACTTGGAATGATTCACTAAAGATCATCACTTCGGCATGAATCTCATGGATGATCGGTTGCAGCTCTTGCACTTGACTCACCACGGTCTTCATACCCACCATTTGAAAATCGAGGAAGCGACCCATGATATACTTCTTTGAGCTCGCGTCCTTGGTTTTGTATTTTTTATCTAATGAATCTCAAAACTCTTTGGATGAGCTTTTGGAGCTATACATGTTGTATAGCGCGCTGTTGAGACTATTCATTACGGAGTTTCGACACGAGTAGTGGATGTTGTACAGCACGCTGTTGAGACTATTCATTACGGAGTTTCGACACGAGTAGTCGAAATCCTTCTATGCGCTAAATTCCATTAGCACATGTTGTCCGATTTTTTCCTCGTGAGGAGTTGGTCGATCTTCGGTCAAGAACCGCACTAGATGAAATGTTGTCAAATAAAACAAAATATTTTGTTGTCATTGCTTGAAATTCAACTCTGTGAACTTCTCGATCTTCTCGACAGGTATGATGGCGGGCACGTCTGTCGTGAAAACTGTTCATGGTCATTGAAACCATTGGTTGGATTAGAATTGGAGGTCTGTTCCCGGCTGTAGTCGCCATCGATCCTTGACCTAAGGTCACATGAATCTGACCAACCATGGTGGTTTTCAGGGTGTTCACCGCAGCTGGATTCCTGGTGGTACTCCCATTAATATTCATAATTGGTGTGACGTTCGAGTTTGTTAAAGTTTCGGTGAGTTTCAATTTTTCCAGCGACTTTTTCCGACGGCCGACGACGTTTTCCGACGACTCAAGAATTTTTCGATAGCTGATAATTTTTTCAGATTCATTATTTTGATATTTAATTTAGAAAATAAGATTGTTGATATGTGTGAATTTGTGATATTAACTTTAAAATATAAGATTGTTGATATGGAATTGTGAATTTAGATATTGAATTTAGAATATAAGATTGTTGATATGAAATCGTTTATTTAGGATATTAATTTAGAATATAAGATTCTTGAGATGGAATTGTGAATTTGTAATTTTGAATTTGGAGTATATGATTGTTGATATGGAATTGTAAATTGTGATTTTGAATTTAAAATATAAGATTGTTGATATGAAATTGCAAAATTTGTGTTGTGTTTTCTATTTTTGTATATTTCATAACTATATTTAAGTTTATTATTTGTTTTGTACACTTTGATGTTTGGTTTTATATTTTCAATTTGAATATGGAGAATATATTATTATTTTATTTTTGGTATTTATATTTTGAGTTATTTAAAAATATAGTTGTCATATGATTTTTGTCAATATATCTCTCGGTATTCAATATGTCATTGGTATATCATCAATATCATTGATAGTCTATATGAATTTTCTTATGAAATATTTATTGATATACTCGTTGATACGCAAAATAAGCAAAAATCAAAATATCAATATGAACATTTGTATTGGTAATGTAAACATTGATTCTGATGGTCCTAAAAATAAAATACTAGAATCAGATTGTAAAAACATTGCACACGGTGAGACTTAAAAATGATCATAACTAACTTCCTCAACGTTTAGTTTTAGTGGGATGCTTTTTTTTTTAATCTCATAAATTAAGGCATATCTGCATAAACTTCATCCATACAATACAAGCAACATGGAGGAGGAATATACTCAGTCAAATAACCAAATTATAAAAAGGGTTAATATATATAACAGGTCTATATATAAGTATCAATCACTTTAGTTAACAAAAAATTTATACCCAATTCGCCTCCAAATTTGAGTTCCCACCCAATGACTAATTAAATTTTAAAAAAATTCAACATAAATCAATTTTTCAAAAACCGCAAGTCATTAAATGATACATATATTTTCGGATTCTAAGAAAGAGAAACTACCATGCAAACAACCGCGAGTTTTAAATTTTGGTATCTCTGTAACGAATTTCATCGACGAACAAACCACGTTATTTTCATCAACCGGTCATCACCATGACTATTTTGAAGAGTTCAACGACGTAAATCGGTCGGCGATTAAAAAGTATTTATGTTCTATTTTGTATCTAATTTTTTTTTAAATCTTTTAAATCAATTTTTTAGAATCGGTTTCTTCATTTTTTGTTTCTGGTTAATGTTTTTGAGACTATAGTTTTTAATCTTCTGCCAAAACATGAGTGGAAGACGATGGAGAGTCCGATAATGAGGTCGTGATCGAGCACGACGCTGGAACGGAACGGACGAGGACGAAATCTTAGAGAAACATGACGACGATGAAAAAGAAGAATGATGTGAAGCTTTCATGACGGAGAATGATGTGAAGATTTCATGATCTTTTTCTTCTTTTTCTTAGTGTTCTGATTTTTTTATTTCAAATTCATGTATGAAATTTTGATTTTTTTTCATCTAGTAAAATAAATTAAAATCGTGTTTTGTTAAATAATATGCAATTAACGATAAAAAACTTCAATTTACGTTGTAAAAATTAATTAATATTGTAAAACTCAACTCAATTTGCGTTGTAAAACTCGATTTATGTTCTAAAATTTAAATATGAAGAAGAAATAATTACAGGCGGCTGAAAAAAAATTCAGAATTGTAAATAGAAATTAAATACAAATAAAGATTGTTAAATAATATAAGAATAATTAACAAATATTGAATATATTAAATTTTCATTTTCGTAAGGTCTTCCAATAATTATAGGAACAAATCTTTACTACTAATGGAACCGCCTAGTTTGAATTCTTTTGGTTGTTAATTTTACCTATTAACTCGAAATTTTTTTTAAAAAAATCTACTTTAAAAAATATTGGCCAAATAATAATTAACGTTGTAAAAATCAATTAACATTGTAAGTCTCAACTTATTTTATGTTGTAAAATTGATATGAAGAAGATAAAATTTAGCCGGCTGAAATAATTTCCAGAATTGAAAAAAGAAAATAAATACAAATTATGGCCGGCTTAAGTTAATTTATAGAACCGAAAAACGAAATGAAATAAAGATTGTTAATTAATATAAAAATAATTAACGAATATTCAATACATTAACTTTTCATTTTATAGGATCTTCCAATAATTATAGAAACACATTTTTAATACTAACGAAAACTGTCTAATTTGAATTATTTCTGTAGTTAATAATTCAAATTTTTCAAAAAATAATAATAGGGTATTAGTGTAAATTAATAACGTAAATTAATACGTTATATAAACATTGAAGACATTTACATGAGATTTATGAAACGTTTGACAATTTTAAAATGAATTTATAAATTCGTTTCATTTCCTCAAATTTTTGTTATAAAAAATAAATAGATGTTATGTTGTTTGCCCCACCAAATTCAACGCTCTTGGCAAGAAATCAATATATATTAACAAAATGACCAGGGACTTCTTCGCGTACAGCCTTACGGCACAATCAATCGGTCTCCACGACGAGCTCGGGTCAACTTGATGCCAGCCACGAAATGTTCCTCAAATCGACGAATTCATACCACTTGACTATCATAAACTACACAAAATAAGTACATCCGATACGAGTGTATATATATATATATATCAAATAGCGAATTGTAATGCTAACCACACGTATCACGTGCAACCCAAGCTTAGGCATGCAAATTAAGTTTAACGTAGGCACACAAGCTGCATGAGATTACAATAATTTTTTTTGTAATTGATGTATATCTACCTATTTTGAAATATCCAGCGTTATGTAAATTGTTAGTAAATATTCAACTTAATATGTTTACGAAATTTTTAATATCATTTTAGCTCAAAATGGGATTTCCGCCTACGAATCCCGTTCAAATCATAATAAAAAACGTAAATGAACCGATTTGTCAATGCGTGAAACGAAAAAAATAATTAATAACATTTAATTAACGTTTCGAATCGAAGAAGTAAATGGAAGTGAAATTATGAGAGATAAAATAGACTGTAAATAACCGATTTGTAACCAGACCACACATAAATCATTTACTTAAAATTTGTTAATTGGTTGTAAATAAAACAAAACAAAAAATTATAAAACTAACCGAATTCTAAAAGTGAAAAACCTTCAATATTGCATAATTTCATCCGTCCAATATAAAGAATAATATAAGTGAATCATTATTATAAAGGTACATATAACGAAATACGGTACACGTTTTGTAAACAAAATCTCAGAAAATAAATAACAAAAAAATTGTTATGAGTTTATAAAAAATATATGAGACGAGAAAGAAATGTAAAGAAAGGATCGTAAATAGTCAACCGGCTAAAACTAAAAAAAAAAATTAATTAATTGCGTAAAAAAGAAATTTAATTTGGTGTGTTTAGTTACCACGATTAAAGAAATTGACTACATGAATATTTATTTACTTTTTTAATTCATAAAGTAACCAGTTAATAAGTAAAGCATTAATAATTTAAACCCAAAACTATTTCAGCGAATTAAATCAAAACTATTTTCACTGAGTTGATTTGAAATTCAAACGTAACAAAGTTTTAATCGGAAAATCTAAGTACGAAATATTAATGAGGGTAATATGGACCATAAAATCGTGTAAGTAATTACGACTTGATATTTACTGAAAATGTTGAAAATTTTCAAAGCATTATATAGTTTAGTGGGTAAAAATTATATAGTAGAGAGTCAAATTTTTGTTTTTTTAAGAACAAAATAATATAGTTGTACTTATACATTACAAACAACGTGAGAAAGTTTACATTTGGAAAAAGTATTCGGTACAAATATATTATATATGCATGTTTAAAAGGGAGGATTTCAAGTCTGTTGCGCTAGAAAGCCCAGTAAAGAAATATAAATAGAAAGAGAATAAAGAAAAAGACGGGTTAGTTGATGGGAATGGGAGCACCGTTCCAGTGGGCGAGGCATTGTAGAATGGGGTCAATGAGCTTCCCTTGGCAGAGAGCAGTGAAGACCTTGTCGCAGTCTTCCCCGGGAGACCTAACCTTCTCTCCGGTGAGAAACTCTGTGCCCAGAGTTTCTCTGACGAAGCTGTAGATCGGGTAAGATCGGCACTCTTTGATCCGATTGGCGATCTGGGCTTTCCCGGCCTCGACCTCGACCCGAGCCGCCTCGACCTCCTTGGGCACCAGAGCCCTCACCTCCTCCTCGAACACAGCGATCTTCCCGAACACGGCGGCGCCGGAGTCTCCGCCGGCGGCGAGCGCGTGGTCGACCAACACCTGCCGGAGCCGCTGCAAGAGAGGGTAAGCCGCGCTGGCGGGATCGTCGGCGTAGGTAAAAACAGCCTCTCGCTCCACCACCATGAGAAGCTCCTTCTCGCAGAACCTGGCTTCGTGAAGCTCCCCAGTGGGCCCCGCCGTGAGCGCCCTTTTGCAGGCGGTCTTCACGGCGAATCTGACGGCCGCTTTGACGTTCTCCTCCAAGTGGCGGAGGTCGATCGCCTGGCAGAGCGCCACCGTGAAAGTGGAGGCCATGAGCTTCAGAATCTCGACGGCCTCGGCGGTCTTCCGGGCGGAGATGAGGCCGAGGGAGTTCACGTCCTGGTTGTGCTGCTCCGCGCTCTGCACGTGGGTGGTGACGGGGTTGCCCAGAAACTGTAGCTCGGAGCAGTAAGAAGCCATGGCGATCTCGGCGCCTTTGAAGCCGTAGTCCAGGCTAGGGTTGCGCCCGCCGGAGAGGTTTGACGGGAGGCCGTTGTTGTAGAAGTCGTTCACCAGCTCCGAGAACTGAGCAAACATCAGTTTCCCCATCGCCGCTAAAGCTAGCCGCGTGTTGTCCATCGAAACCCCGATAGGCGTCCCCTGAACCCATCCATTCATTCACATTTATATATTGTTCCACAAAAAAACACAACAATTATATGGTTAAAGTATTTTTTGGAGTTGTACCTGAAAGTTCCCACCGTGAAGGGCCTTGTTCCGTGCGACGTCGATGAGCGGGTTGTCATTGACTGAGTTGATCTCGCGCTCGATCATCTTGGTGGCGAAGCGAATGACCTCGATTTGTGGGCCCAGCCACTGCGGGGAAGTTCGGAGCGCGTATCGGTCCTGCTTAGGCTTCTGGAGCGGGTCGAGCTCGTGGACCCGCTGGGCATGGGTCACGATCGAGCTTCCTTCCAAGATATGCTCCATGATCGCCGCGGCCTCGATCTGACCCGGGTGGTGCTTCAGCTTGTGAGTCAAGTGGTCCGTGAACTCCGGCTTCCCCAACATAGCTTCTGCGAACATCGCAGACAGAATCTCCGACAGAAGCGCCAGCACGTTGGCGTCGAAGAGGACCAGCGAAGCCATTCCCGACCCCACCGCGGTCCCGTTCACCATAGCCAGCCCTTCCTTGGGCTGGAGCTCGAAGAACCCCGAAGTGATCCCGGCCGCGCGGAAGGCCTCGGCCGCGGAGAGCCTTTCCCCGGCGGGCCCCACGGCGACGGAGTTGGGCCTGCCGGTGATGAGTCCGGCGATGTAGGACAGCGGGACCAGGTCCCCGGAGGCGGTGATGGTGCCGCGCAGAGGGAGGCGAGGAGTCACGCCGTGGTTCAGGAGCTTCGCTATGGCCTCCAGAATCTCGAACCTGATTCCGGAGTAGCCTTGGAGGAGGGTGTTGATCCTCACCAGCATCGCCGCCCTTGTCGCCGACTCCGGCAACGTCTGATCGTACTCCGTCCCGTTCCCGAATACTCCGGCGTTCAGAAACCTGTTTCCAATCCACGTATTTAATTACATACTAATGATGAGCTTAAGATAAAAAAATAAGTGTAATATATTTTGGGGGGACAGTGACGATATGCTAATGATTTAAAATATTTGTTTTTATTAAGAATATATGTGAAAGTACTACTTCTTTGTAAAGAAAATTGGAAACAAGAAACGACCATGATTATTAATTAATAAGGACGTCTTGAATTGATGTAACACTTATCTATACTATACATAGTACTATATCATTTTTCCCATACAAAAACCATCTACATATTTTTAAATATAATATTTTCCAATATTTATTCATTCAATAAGTGTAACCCATAAAACTACATCTTTTCGTTACTTTATTTTTTTGCATGTATGTATTCATTTTAAAAAAAGAGATGTTATTGATGACCAGCGCATAAATGTTCACCTACTATATTCTAATTGGTGCATACTCATAAATTTAAGTTTTCATTCTCAGCCTTTGATTTTTCTAATTTTATTGATCCATGAAGAAATAAAATGAAAACGACGTCAAAACAACCTTAAAAGTTTATTTTATTTTTTAAAATTAAAATGGAGATAACAATGTTTTTTCTTTATACTTTTTTTAATAAGAAAATCGATTTTTTTTTCTCGGAAACGATGGCACTTTGAGAAGAATACTTTCATAGTTTAATGAACAATAACAAAATTCTTATAAACATTCATTAATAATATAATAATATATTGATTCCTTTTATTAAAAAAAACATGAATTACGACTCTTAGATTAATAGTTATTGAACAAACCCCGTGTGAATTGAATATGACAACCTACTTTATTTGATTTTAAAACATTGATGCACACTGTTGACCTAATGATACCATATATATTTTAGTTTTATCAGGACCAGTTACGAGAAAATAAATTTATCATATTTTATCACTCTAGAAACATAAAAAAGAAATTTGTAAAATGATATACTTCATCGATCACCAAACTTTGACAAAGACAAGACGTGTAGGGCAATAGTCCCTAAAATAACCCCATTTCTAAATAATTTTATCCTTTGTTTAATAGGAATTATTCCGTCCAAATTACTGTATAGAACGTGCAGATCTGATAATAACAAGAAAATAGTGCACGTAATTTTATTTTATGAAATTCTCTTATCGTGCAAAAGTATTACAATCGCTATCCAGAAAATTTATTATTAAAAAAGTGCACATTCTGAAATTTATCTTACTCAAATAAATACATGCAGTTTATCTACCGATATCCTGCCTTTGATCATTAATATCACCCCCACATGTCAAGTCAAAAATAATATCTTTGGCATCAAATAATTAATGAGAGATCACAAAAAAAGAAGAGACAATTCAATTATTTTTCAAGTTCGACCAATAATGTTCCCTCTCTCCAACGTAAAACGAAGAAACAAATAAATAAATAAATGAAAAGCCATTGCAGATCTTCCCTGGCCACTAATAAACCACCTACCCCAAACACTGGAAGGTGATACATCTTTAATTAAAAGTGCCAGTCGTTAGATATTATATTAATGTGGATATGTACGTTTAATTTGAAAGGATGTATCTATATTTCTGAGTAAGATAATAATCACGTATGGTACGTAAATATGATATTGTAACCCCCACGTAAAAAGCTTGTGGAAGGAAGAAAGAGAGACGGTTCATGATATATGTAACTGAAGGGCTATTAATTATTGTTACCTGATGAGCTCTTTCTGAAGAGCACCGCCTTGTTTGGTTCTGCGGTGAGAGGTGGCGCCGAATCCGGTGGTGACGCCGTAGCTATCGGTGCCTTTGTTCATGCTTTCCATAACCCAATCGCTGCTGGCTTTGACCCCAGCCCTGGCCGACTCGGCGAGCTCCACCGCCGCCGGAGCGGACGCCGATCCCCGGCGCGCCACCGCCGCCACCTGAGCGATCGTCAGCGTCTCTCCGCCGAGCCGGACCGATCCTCTGGCGAACTCCTCCACCATCGCCCGAACCTCGTCCACGTGGCTCCCCTTCATCGCCTCCGCCGCCAAACCCCAACTCAGCGGGTCCGATGCGCTCTCCGTCATATCAATGTGTTTCGAGAGAGTAAAAAGGAAATACTTTCAGCTTCTAACGATGAGGAAATAGAGCTGAAAATGTTTCCTGAGTTTGTTCACCCATAATTGCTTTGTTTTTATAGAGCCCCAGTCATCAGACTCAGTGTTTTTTTGGGGTAGGTGGGCAGATGTGTTAGTTGAAGCCCAAATGTGGCCGTTGGATCACAACTCTCCGATTTTGACACGTCGACTTTTGATTTTGGGTACGACTTGCCATATTCATAGAGGGGTTGGTGGAGGAGAACTTAGAGGCACGAAAGCACAACGTCACTTTTAGAACCCCATCCTTTCACATAAATTAATAAAGAAATAAAACCAACAAAAATTATAGTATTGATGGGGTGAGATTTGATAGAGATAAGTGTTGGAAAGGGTTAAGGAAAACATATATTATTTTATATATATGTAGTTAGAGCGCAAACATCGAAGAGAGATGGATGGAATGGAATAGTTGGTTTTTTTTTGGATATCTACTTACTCAACCATAAATAGTGTATTTATTGTGGATTTCTTATTTAATGAGAAATCTGCGAACACACCACAACCCATCTAAATGTAGTTTCGAAACAGTCGAAATATTAACATCAAATCTGGACTACAAAGTAATCACATATTCACGCGGAAAAAGCAATTAATTTTAACTCATCCACGACAACTGCACTTTCTACATGAACATGTTAGTAAGAAATTAGTCATCCCCTACCACTTATCACACACGTTAAGTATGAATTTCAATTTGGTAAAGTAGGTTTCTAATGAATTTTGATCTTGAAACTACTGAATTTTGATCTTGGACAATGTTGATGAGTTCACTGACGGTTGGCAAATAAAAATATTATAATCGTTAAGAAGAGTATTCAATTAGCATGATTGTTCTTATAGACGAACTTAGTGCTGATAAAGATTATACCATAAGAAAGTGTATCATTTTTGTGAGCGTTCCTCTTTGGTTCACGGTTGTTTCATTTGCCTTTTATATTGGTGAGCTTCCTTTAGAGGTCATATGGGTTTTGAGTTTTCTGTTTCTGCTCCAAACTCAAATTCACTAAACATTACTGTAATCCGAACGATGAGAATCTGACATCAAACTGTAATTAAATTGCCGATGCGATTCGCCGTTACATATAGCTGACTAGTAGCATTAAATGAGGGTCGAACTAACAGAAAGCTTGTTTTTAATTAATAACTGAATATTTTTAGAAAACTATAACAATTAAAAGGTTAATAAAGAGTAGGAAGTAATGGTTTTGAATTTTAAGACAAACCATAAATTAATAGTAGAAAATGGAAAGAAAAAACAGGGTTAAACGATCATGAGCACCGGCCATTTATTTTTAGCTTTGGTCGCAGCGTGATCCTTGCTGACTTAATCTGACTGAGAATGGTGGAGAAACGACTTGTGCAGTATGGCATTAAATGCAATAATATGTACATTCTGGAAGATGGAAGAGCAAAATCAAAGAAAACAGAGTCAATCCTCGCCCACTGATGATCGTAGCGAGATGAGGGGACCTGAACTTTCGTTAGAATAAATGTTAATGCATATAAAAAAAAAGTTGAACAATGTTAGAAACGATTAGTAAAGAATAGAATAATCAATATATTTAGGTCGGATTTCCTTTATACAAGACTAAAGAAAGGTTCTCCCTCTTTTTTCATCCCCTCTGCTCGTGTGTCTCCCCCTCTTTTATAGTTTTCTTGGGTGAACGGGGGTTGCTCAGACTCACGTTCGTGATAACTGTCGTCAATTATTTTGATCGTGTGTTGATGTTGTAAATAACCGTTTTATGGTTATTTAAGACGATTTTTATGTTTACGTGGTCTTCGTAAATCTAAGATTTCAATGACTAGTCTTTAGGATCCGAGTGCTTTCCCGAACTACTCGGGTTTTGTCCTCGGAGTTTTGAACTTGACTTATGTTCATAGATGTTTCTCTTCGACTTCTCCAAATATTCTTATCATTCGGTGAAGACTTATGGTCGGTATTACTCGGCTAAATTCCGATGATAACAGTGTCCTCTAATTTTTCAGCCTATAAGAATTATTTGGTGAGAATCTTGTTAAAATCTTCGATGTGGGCCTGGGATTTTATTCGTGGTCTATTTTTTATTCTTCGGAATTCTATTCGGAGTATAAATTTTGAATAAACGCCAGTTGGCCACGATCTCTTTATATACTATTTTATTATTTAATTATTTTCGACGTGTGCGACGATTCGACTGAAGAGATCGCGACCTTCTGAATTCGCATCCTTATTCATTGTGGGCAATCTATTTCTTGTCGGGGAATTTTCTTTGCCCGTGCCTTTCCACCACCATAATTTTAGCATATTCCTCCATGCACTTCGTTCATCGTATATTCGGCATCCTCGGGCCCCACGCACTTGAACATTGGTGAAGACAAACCTCGTTTATATATTGAATCTCCCTGCAATAGGTACCGAGCAGCTTTGAATCTCAAACTCTTCGCATCCCTTTTATCTCTGGGAAGCCTACCATTTATGAGAAAGTGGATGATTGGATTCATCCAATTTTCACTTTTGCCTACAAAATTTATATTCTGAATCATAATACTTTTTGCAGCTATTTCAATGATTGACTAATCAGTCGGTTTTTCTATCAAACCTGTTCCGATTTTAGCCAAAGAGTCCGCTTCCTGGTTATCTTCTCTCGGAATTTCGAGTGTTCAAATGCTTCGGCAAGCGCTCTTGCGGTTGTTGCGTACTGCATCATGTTTTCTTCTTTTGTCTGATAATCATTGTTGATCTGATTAATAACAAGTTGGGAATCCGAATAAACTGTTCTTCTAGAAATATTACAGAATTTCGCAAACTATGACTCATTGATTATTGCTTCATATTCAGCTTCATTATTGGAAGCTCGAAATTTGAATTTTAAAGAAATTTTTACCTGAAAACCATATTTGGTTTGAGCAACATTCCGGCTCCGGAGCCATACACATTCGCTGCTCCGTCGACGTACAGTTTCCAGATCGGCATATCAATTGGTCGGTAAGTGAATTCGGCCAGGAAGTCCGCTACTTCTTGACCTTTAACCACCGGTCTCAGAGAAAATTCAATGTCGTACTGGGTGAGTTTAACCGACCATTTTGTTAACCTGCCGGACGTTTCTGGTTTCTGCACAACCTGTCTTAGTGGAAAATTTATCAATACTTTGATCGGATGCGCCAGAAAATAATTTCTCAACTTTCTGGAGGCAATCACGACTGCCAACGCCAATTTTTCGATTTTAGGATATCTTGTCTCCGCATCTTCCATTCTTCGGTTGGTATAGGAGACCAGGAGTTGTACTGCTCCTTCATTTTTGATGAGGCCAAACTTACCGTGTGTTCAGAAACTTCCAAGTAAATTTCCAAAGGACTTCCCTGTTCTACCAACCAATTGTGGTTGCCATGAAAGGTATTCTTTTAATTTTTGAAAATCTTGGTTACGACCTTCATCCCATTCGAATTATTTTGATCCTCTTAGACGATCGAAGAATTTTATGCTTTTATTTGTTGATCGGGAGATGAATCTCCCGAGGGCACTTATCGACCATGTTAGCTTATGTACTTCTTTTACATTCCTCAGTTGTTTTAATACCGATCAATTCTTTGATTTTCGCCGGATTTGCTTCTATTTCTCGATCGTTTACGATGTACCCAAGAAATTTACCTGCAGAGACATTGAATGTACATTTAAGTGGATTCAACTTCATCTTATACCTTCTTAGAATACTGAATGTCTCTTCTAAGTTTTTAATATGCTAATCCGCTTTTTTGCTTTTCACTAGTAAATCATCGAGATAAGCTTCCATCGTTTTCCCTCATTGTTCGGCGAACATTTTGTTAACCAATCTTTGGTAAGTGGCACCCGCATTCTTTAAACCGAAAGGCATTACTGTATAACAGTATAATCCTCGGTCTGTGAGAAAAACGGTGTGATCTTCGTCTGGACCGTACATCGGGATTTGATTGTATCCGGAGTATGCGTCCATGAAACTTAATAATTCATGTGCCGACGTAGAATCTACCAATTGGTCTATCCTCGACATAGGAAAACTATCTTTAGGACATGCTTTATTTAAATCTGTGAAATCCATGCATGTTCTCCATTTACCATTCGATTTTTTAACCAAAACAAGATTTGACAACCAATTAGGATATTTCGTCCCTCTAATTGATTTATTTGAAATTAGTTTCTCGACTTCTTCTTTTAACGCAGAATACCAATCACCATTCAGAAGTCTTCTCTTTTGCCTGATCGGTTTCGCTTTAGGATTGATATTCAATCTATGGCAAGCATGAATATGATCTATTTCTATCATGTCAGCTTGTTTCCATGCAAAAACATCTAAATTTTCTGCCAACAAATTAACCAACTAAGATTGCATAACTTTTTGAAGGAATATTCCAATTTGGAGGATTTTCTTCGGCTGCCTTGGATTGGGAGCAACTGAATCTATTTCATCTTCGGGCCCGACATATCCTCGGCTTGGGATTCGAGGATCCAAATCCTGTAAATCATCTATCATCATCACTACGTGCCCGTATTTATTTTGACTATTCTTGACATAATCTGAGTAACAGCTTATCACCGTCTTTTGATCTCCTTTCAATACTCCGACCCAGTTTTAGTTGCAAATTCGATTGTTAAGTATTTTACCGAGGTATGGCCTCGAGAGCCTGGGGTGTGGGTCTTCTTATTATTGCGTTGAACGCCGACGATCCAGGAACAATGACCACTACGGATTAATCGTTGCTGTATGTGGTCCTTCTCCGTTTGTCAGCGGAAGTACTATAATTCCTCTTGGAAGCACTGCATCTCCGGTGAAACTGTAGAGTTGTGTAGGATTTGGAGTCATGTTTTCCACTTTTAACCTCATTCTATCGAGTGTATCCCCGTATAGGATATTCACCGAACTGCCATTGTCTATGAGAATTCTTCCGACCAAATGATTTCCAATTTTGGTTTTGACAATGCACCCATTTTCCATCTTCTTTCGAGAAAACGACTTCCTCCTTGTCTTTTTTCAAAAAATTTGTCGGCCTCATGTCTGTTGTGAATAATATCAAAGCCGACCGAGAACTCGCTTCTCGGGTATAACTTTCCTGAGCGCGCCTTGATGTTCCTCTGACATGTGACCCCCCGGTGATAATCGCTATTTCATTGTATTGTGCCGCCGATTCTTCTTCATCCCGATTCTTATAATCGGCTTGATATTTCTTTAATTTTTCTTTCCAAATAAAAGCTTTTATTACTTCTTTCAAATTGAAACAATGCGAGGTGTTGTGTCCGATGTCGCTGTAGAAAACACAATATTTTGTTCGATCTCTTTTTTATATATCTTTCTTAATTCTTGCGGGCATCAGATATTCTTCTTGGTTTTGTGTCAAAGCAAATACTTCTTCGATCACTTTGGTCAGAGGCGTGTATTTATCATACATACTTTCGAAAAGGATTGCTCAAAGTTCCATAAGCCCTCTCTCTGCGAGGCAAACTTGTTCCTTCCTCTTCTCAGTGCTCGTGTCGACTCCGATCATTCATGTCTATAGTGGGGACGCCAATCCTTTCGAGAATTTCTCGGCCGATCATTTTTATGTTCTCTTCCATTTCCTTTTGGTCTCTCGACCAATCCCACAACTATCTTTTCTCTTCGGCATTGATGTATTTATGAGCCGTAGTGATGAATTCTTTGTAGTCTTTCGGTCCGGTTTTTTGCAAAGACCATCAGAACGCCGAATATGTTCAGAGTCCTGAAGTAATTCCTGATAATCTGAAATCTTCATTTTGATCGTCAACCATTATAGGTTGGTCGGAATAACGGTTTATATAATCTTTTAAAGATTCTTTTGGATGCTGCCGAATTGCCAAAAGTCTTTCTTTGTGAGTTTTTTCGGACTGTGATCCCACGAACTGATCCACGAAAGCATTACACATTCTCTTCCACGAGTCTATTGATCCGGGTTTCAACATTATGTATTACTTCTTAGCAGATCCAGTGAGCGTGATCGAAAAAGCCTGGCACATTATCTGACTGCTCTCGCCCTGCAAAGTCATCCAAGATTTGTAAGTATCCAAGTAGTCGTCGGGATCTGTTTTTCCGTCATATGGGGGAATGCTCGGCATCCTAATTTCTCGATGAGGCAACTGATCTAGAATTTTCAGCGTTAACGGTGAAGTCGTATCGCGTCCTTTCACTGGTCTGTTCTTTCCGAGCGCCATTTCTTCTATTCGGCGCTCCAACCTTTGGAATTATGTTTGTTCCATTCATTGGGATTCTCCCGACTCATAATCATGTCCAGATATCTTAGTAGTCTTTGACCGTGCCTTCTTAGGTCGAGTATCTTCATCGCTCAGATAGTATCTATCTCTGAAACTAGGGGCAATCAGTGTGGTGGAACTGTGAGTGTCTTCACTCGACTGTCCCTTTTCATACCGATCTCTTGTGTGTTTTCTGGTCTTCTTAGACTTTTTGTCTACCATTTCAACTTCTTTTCCGGGCCTCTGGGAAGGGAAATTTTCGTCCAGGGTGACAATTTCGCTCCGAATGGTGAACCTTTTCGCTTTGAGTTGCTCTTTTAAGAAGTTTTTTTCCTTCCAGAATCCCGAGACGTTCTTGAAAATCTTTGAATAATTTTAGCAAGGTTTGATGTTAATCCGCCTATGCCATATCTTCATCCGTCAATGGCAAAGTTCGATTGTGGTGCCCTATCGGCTTCAATCATGAAATGCTGATCATATTTTCATAACTCCTAATAAGCCATAAATATTTTGAATAGCGTAATTCCGAATATAAATGCTTCACCGAATACCAAGAGGATTCGACATAAGCAGAAGAGAAACGAATACGAACATAAGTTAAGTTCAGAACTCCGAGTAACATAACCGAATCAATCAGATAAGTTCTCCGAGCATAAAGACTAGTCATTTGAATTAAGATTTACGAAGGTCACGTAAGCATAAAAACCGTAAAAAATAACCATATAACGGTTATTGACAACACATAGAATCTCTATTGTAAACACTCTTCTTATATTGAAGATTAGTCTTGTATAAGGAAAATCCGACCTAAGTATGAGATTATTTGTTCATCTTTTGTTCATTCTGATTACTTTCATCGAGACATTGTTGTACCATTTTCAGGCATCAACCATATAACGGTTATTGACAACACAAACACACGATCTAAATAATCGACAACGGTTATCATGAACGTGGGTCTGATCAACCCACGTTCTCAACAAAGAACCTATAAAAGGAAGACTAACAAGAAGGCAAAGGGAGAGGACACATGCACATCTAAATTGCATATAGAATCTCTATTGTAAATACTCTTCTTATATTGAAAATTAGTCTTGTATAAGGAAAATCCGACCTAAGTATGAGATTATTTTGTTCATCTTTTGTTCATTCTGATTACTTTCATCGAGACATTGTTGTACCATTTATAGGCATCAACAAAATTGTATTCTCGAAATCAACAATCTAAACACAAAAATATATTAATCGCAAAAAGTAAAGATAAAATATAACAATAATTTACTTTAAATACGACGTAGCATATGAGAGATAATGAGTTTATAATCTCATTTGCGCTTTACAAAAATATCGACCCATAAAATATCTATTTGAAAATGCTAAAATTCCACGCTTAATCGATTTGTATATCATAACCATAAGATTTTCAGTTGTCAAAAATCGTTTATGTTGCACGCCATAACAACTTCAACTTGGATATTGAAAAAAACATGATTATGAGTTCGAGATCATGAGCGAACCAATAAGCTACTCAGGAGAAAGTCCTAGAGAATGGTGATTTCACGTGGGGTTCACTCATTAGAATTTGTTCATTTGTGTATTATTATTGCGTGTAGAAATTGTACAATATCGATTATAAGTTTGTCCAAATTAAAAATGTAATTAATGAGAAATTGATGTTCAAAATATAACTAATGAAATATCTTATTTGTGAAAGTAAAGTCCAAGAGTCTCTAGTCACAAATTAATTGGAAATGCACATATAATTGAGTTTATATAATTAATTGATGCCAAAGATTTTGTGTTGTTAAGGAAGACCCAAGAAAGCAGTGCATCACACACGTACCCCGCCGTACCGAGCTGGGTCGGGCCTATTCTCATTGAGGCTTGAGATTGTTTGTGATCATTATTATATTTTTATTGCAAATTTCATAATTTTAAAAGTTTTAATTTCATATATAACTTTTATGTTATATTGAGAATTAAAATAGCGTTACCCACGGATCCATTTGCTACAATTGAATATAAAAACGTTTTTAAACGTTATGTACTGAGCAATGGTATCTGTTATTTAACGGGCATTAAATCATATTAAAGCTGGATGATTTTTAGTTCATATCCATGTAAACCATCCAGAAATCAAGGCCTATAAATAAGAAGTTTTTCTCTCACTTAAAACACGAAAAATACACATATTTTCTTTTCTCATTATTTCCACTCTAAAATTGTTTCTCTTTTGTAATTCATGATTAATTCAGTTATAGTTTCAAGTTGGTTCGTATGACAAGTAAATAATTTTTCTCACATAATTAAAAATGAAAATATTATAATTACTTATCAAAATATTTATTAATAAAAGATTATTTAAATTTAATAATATAATAATAATAAATAATATTTTTGATGTGAAATTTTGTGTTGTGGTTGGAGATGAAAAACTTTAAAACCAAATTTGGTGCTAGTGATTAGAGATGACCTTAACTAATAGACTCATAACATATATATATTGACGAATCATTTAATAATAATGATTAATATTTAAACTACTTTAATACTTTTTTTATATTAATTTTAGATAAAATTTAGCTATTTGAAAATACTTGTGCAATATTAAGGTAAAAATTTATTTCTATTATATGAATTTTTTTTATTACGAAGCATATGTGTTAAAAGTCAAAATTATTTTTAATAAAATTTGACCATAACATATCAAGACTGGTTTGACCATTAAGCAGGTCAAGTCATTGTTTTAGATCCACCAAATAATAATTTAAAGTAGGTATAAAATATGGCTTATTTTTAAAGTATAAATATAAAAAAGGGTCAAAATCTAAGATATTTTTTTTAAGTCTAAACATTAAATTGGTATTAAAAGAGTCTAACAAAAATAGTTCTACTTTAGGTTTTAAATCGATCCATATCTGATTTTTTAGACATATATATTTCGTAATAAAATTATAGGGATACGTAAAATAAAATATTTTTACGACACGAATTTTTTAAAAATTCCCCTATGTTAATTCAATTGTTCACACTTTGTGGTGGGGTAACACATGGAGACGACGAGTGAAGTGATGAGGACTTACTTGACATCCACGAACAACAAAACAAACACATCTCCAAAAAATACCTTGAGATGTCTCTCGAAGCTCGTCCACTGTTCGAATTCCGAACCGACATCCCACTGAACCGCAGGTTCATAATTTTACCGGGGACGCGGCGGCGTTTTGAACCCGAGCCGTCTTCTTTGTTTGCCCGACTCCGCCTCGGTCAAAGAAAAGCCTTTAACAGAGTCACCAACGCAACACCGAAGCCCGAGGCGGTAACAACCACGGTGAAGAAGGAGCCGCCGGTGAGAATAGTGTCACTCGTCGGCCATGGAAGCCTCAGCCCTTTGAAAAGCGCTCCGTGGGAAGAGGTTATGCTTCACACAGTGAGTAACTTCCCACTCTTTCCCTTGCTTTTTTGTTTTGCAATTAACATTAAATCAGTAAATGCAAAAAGTAGTTGTTGAACTTTAAGTCTGCCACACGTCACTGAAGGCGGTGCTGTGATGATGGTCAGGCAAAGAGACTGAAATGGGTGGACAACGGGTGTGAAATGCTAGTGTACACCGACAATTTGGAGGACCCGGAAAACTTCTCCGGTCTAAAGCGAGAGCTAAGCCGAGCAGACGTGTTGGTGATAGTGAGCGTAACGAAGCAAGAATCAGTAAAGTGGATCGAGTCCAACGCATCAAATGTCCCAAACGTGATCTGCTTCGACTCGTCCCCCGAGTTACGCAACAAAACGGGAGGCCGAATCGCTGACCAGAGAGGGGAAACAGCAGAGACGGTATGGGAGGCGTGGGAGAGGCGAAACTCAGACGACATACGATTCTGCATTCTGGT
Organism: Urtica urens; assembly: GCA_958296335.1. NCBI lineage: Eukaryota > Viridiplantae > Streptophyta > Magnoliopsida > Rosales > Urticaceae > Urtica > Urtica urens. The sequence goes on along the minus strand of OY282530.1, from coordinate 16,803,954 downwards.
GATGGTGAACGCGTTCGTGAGACCCGTCTCGTCTCTCCAGAATCTGAGGTCGAAAGGGCTGTCGACTCTGGGGTGCATGGTGAAGAACTGCGGGGCCCAGGTGGTGAGGTGTTTGGTTGACCCCAAGTGCCGGAAGGCTTTGAAGTGCCTGAACGAGTGCAGCCCGGTGGACCAAGTGTGCAGCTACCGATGCATCGCCTCGTACGAGACCCCAGCCCTCGAGGCTTTCTCCCTCTGCGTCCTGCAGAAGCACAACTGCCTCGGCCTCGACGCGCGGGTCCCGCTGGAGCCGCGAGTGGGCCCCACGGCCGTGTTCCGGGGCGCCCCGCTGACCCACGAGGCCGCGGAGGAGATCTTCGTGGGGTGGCTGGGGCGGGGCGGCCGGGAGTGGAGCTGGAGGGTGGCTGCGGGGCAGAACCCGGCCTACGATCAGTTCCCCTGCCAGTACCAGCTCTTCTACCGTGGCAAAGCCAAGGGCTCCATGTGGTACGAGCCCGTCTTCCAGGTTTCCCTTTCACCACTTCATATTTGTCCAAATTAACCAAATGATTAAGGTCAAGTAGGTATATATAACTGTTATAGAATTATGTCATTTAGTCAACATTTTTGTAAACTTTTAGTCGGAAAATTTTAACGACCCCAAGTTGACGTAAATATCTTACAAACAAAAGCTTACAAGAAACAGAAAGACGAGTCGTGTCCAAATGGTCATTTGGATGCGACCTTGTTTTCCTTTGTGAAATGCCAAGTTCTTAAAATTTAAATAGTTCAACTATTTATCAAATCTGTTAATTTAGGCGACTTAGGTATTATTGGAATTTACGGTTTTGATGGTGAGAAATCGAATTCGGGAAATCTCTGCTCTCAGAATGAGAAAATCGGAGTGAAATTGTTTATTCGATTCTCTTCAAATCTGTAAAAGACAACAACTTATATATAGCTGAGAGACCGAAACAGTACTTAATACAACAACGACAGTCTAAAGAAAAGTCCGAAGAGATAACAAGCAAAATAAATTTATCAGAACAAAGCTGAAACCTATAACTAAAACAACGAAAAACAGACTTTCCTTATGCTCCAGTAGTTAACAAATACCCATTATTCCAATTGCCGTGAAACTAAAGGTTGAAGTGGTTATCATTTTGCGCACTTTTGACTTCCAGGTGAGGACCCTGGAGGGGGAGTTAGTGTGGAGGAGGAGGAGGTACAGGGTGAGGCGAGGAGACCGCCCCGGAATGTTCCGGCTGAGCGTGTTGGATAACGGGGTCGTCTCGAACGAGCGGTGGACGATCGTTGACGCGCCGGACGATCTCTCGTGGGGGCTCTTCCACTACGCCGGGGCCGCCAGGGCCGCCGGACAGTCTTACACCGGAGCCGTGGTCGTCAGCCCCGACGGGTGTTTCCCACCCGACATGACCAGGCTCGTTTCTGCTTTGGACACGTGTGGGATCAAGGACTGGGAACTTTACGCCGTCGATAATTGCTCCTGTGTCGACCCTCCTTTGGACATTCCTCGTGCTTCGTCTCTACATTCCGTTTGAACATGTATTCATATGCAGATATTTTATAAGGAGAGAGTACATATATCATAGATAATCAGCCCACTGGTTGACATATCTGTATACAAATTCATAATTTTCCTGTATTCCTACCCTTCCATATGAAGAGGAAGAAGAAGAAAAAAAAGGTTAAATGGATAGATCGGATTGGACGAACATGTCATTCATTCTTAAATTTGTTCCTGCACGAAACCCCGTGTCTCGTCATGTCCATTTTTCCGCTTATCGCACGACTTATATATATGAATTAATACCTTTCTGAATACATTTTTTTTCTAATATAACCTGTGAATTTCAACTCACGATTCTCCCGAATCTGAGCTCCATTTACATTAACTCTCAGAAACATTCCAATGTGTTTAGTCGGTCTCGGTAAGAATGGATGTAAAAGCTAATCACGCAAATACAAAACACACATTTCAATTAAAAAGATTAGTGTATGTTTAGAGAATTACACGACATATGCATCACACATTTCGTTTTCGAGTCAGTCAATCGCGTGTGAATGTTCGGATCAAAGAAATTCCCAAGAGAAAAGGATCGGATTTTTTTTCAATAAAGATCCCATAAAAACCTCCCGCCCTCTCACCGGTGCGATGAGAGAAAAAAGTGCTTCAATACAATTACCTCAAGAAAGAAAAGATGATCCAGGATCGAGATCTCCTTTACATCTCTACAAATTTATTCCGTACAAAGGTCGGAAAATTTCTTAAACCACAAACACCAAGATCGAAGGACTCTAAATCCCACTTAACCAAAAGCATGGGCCGCTCTATTACTTGTCTGATAAACCCAATTAAATTTACAAGCCGAAATTTCTTTTTTAGAATTTTGCATCTATAAGAGTAAAATTGGGCTAAATTTCAACTATATTTTATTTTGAAAAAAATGACTCAACTAGGAGCTCGGCAGGAAAGAGAAATAAAAATTATCTAATATACCCCTAAAAGATAATCTGAGTTAATATACTCTCTCCTCTCTCGTTCTCTCCTGATTTGTTTTTTTTTTTTGAACTTCCTCTCTCCAGATTTGTTTCAATCGTATCTCTACTATCTTCCTCATTTATATCGGTGCTCATACCTTTAATCACCTTCGTCATCTCCACCAACTCCGGTCACTCATCCCGCCTCAGGAAAAGGTAAAACAACCACCTCTGTCGACCAGAGAAACTTAAATAATATATTTTAAACATTAAACTCGTTATCTCCCAAATATTCCGCATCTATGTATGTGCTCATACCATTAATCACATTCATCATCTCTACCGGCACCGGTCATCCTTCCTACTTCCGAAAATACACGACAACCACTTCTGTCGACCGTAGAAAAATCAAATTATAAATTTTAAATATTAAACTCAAATATTATCTTTAACATGTTCCTCATTATCACCAACTAACATTTTTTATATTTTTTCGACCATCTCAGCACTCTGCAACTCTCTGTTCTTTATTTTCTGCATTTTTTCCGCTTTCCGAAAAAGAAAAAAAACCTAGGTAGTCACGAAATTTTAAATTTCGTGACAACCTTGACACTAAATATATCAACGTTTTCGTGACAATGTTGTCACGAAATTCATGATTTCGTGACAACATCTACTCGATTTCGTGACTACTTAGTTAAGAATTTTGTGACAATTTTGTCATGAAACTCGTATTTTTTAGTCACGAAATGATAAATTTAGTGACAACTTTATCACTAATTTTTTTCATTTCATCAATTCTCATAAGATCAATTTGGTTGAAATTTATAGACGTGGTCCAAAACCTCGTACTAGATGTTTTGTTGATTAAATTTTTAAAAAAAATTATCATATAATTATATGTGACTCTACTAATCATATAAACCAACAATGTAAAAGATCCGGTCATAAAATATTAGTATACTATTGTGCACATAAACTTAACTTTTAAATTATAATTTTAATTAGTATTATATTCAATTTGCTATGTTAATATACTACTCACATGCATATAACTAACTAATAATCATAATATGACATATTAAATATCAAATTATAGTTAAGGTACTTGAAAGTGTAACTCACAAACTCGGGAGCTTGTTGAACGGACAAGCTTGACCAATAACTTAAGAATTTTAATTGGTTATGGTAGATATAAGAAGTACTTTTAATTTCGTGACAACATAGTCACGAAAATCTTGGTTTCGTGACCAAATAGTTGTCAGAAAATTAAGAATTTTGTGATAATTTTGTCACGAAACTCTTATTCTCTAGTCACGAAAACGATAAATTTAGTGAAAACTTTATCACCAATTTTATTTTTCTTTAATCCATTCTCATAAGATCGACTTGGTTGGAGTTTATAGACGTGGTCCAACCTCATACACGATCTTTTGTTGGATTAATTTTTTTTAAAAATAATAATCAGGTACTCATATGTGCCCCTACTAATCATGTAGACTAACAACTTAAGAGATCTAGTCATACAATACTAGTATGCTACTATGTGCACAAAATAAATTTTTATATTATAATTTTAATTAGTATTATATTCAATTTTTTATGTTAATATACTACTCACGTGCATATAACTAACTAATAATCATAATATGACATATTAAATATCAAATTATAGTTAAGGTACTTGAAAGTATAAGTCACAAACTCGGCAGTTCGTTAAACGGACAAGTTTGACCAATAACTTTAGGATTTAATTGGTTATGATAGATATAAGAAGTATTTTGATTTCGTGACAACATTTAATCTATTTCGTGACAACTAGTCACAATTTTGTTTCGTGACCAAATAGTTGTCACAAAATTGGGAATTTTGTAACAATTTTGTCACGAAACTCTTATTTTCTAGTCACGAAAACGATAAATTTAGTAACATCTTTGTCAAGAAATTTGTTTTTCTTTCATCCATTCTCATGAGATCGACTTGGTTGGAGTTTATAGACGTGGTCCAACCTCATACACGATCTTTTGTATTGGGCTCGACATCGACCCAATATATTTCGATTCGATTTTTACCCCCACAATTATCATGGAACGCACTAGAACTAAGGTAATGAATTTCGATCTTATAGTGTCACCAAAGGAATTCATGGTTCGTAGAAACTACAAACTAAAAGCAATCGAAAGCGATGCTTAACTATGTCCAAAATCGTTTGCACATTGATACATATGTGCATATTTTCGTGTTTCCAATCTATTCTACAACTTGGCACACACTAGTACCTTGACCAACTTCAGGTAAAAATTATGTTAATTCATGAGAAATTTTTCAAACAAGTTGTTTTTAATTAATACATAAGACATGCTTATTTTGATATACTGTGCTGATAAGATGACTGGGTTAGGCGAGTTCAAGTCTTTATGTTACTCTCCTGATCAGTCGGCAGAGAATCTGCTATATACAATGTAGAATGTTATACCAATAGCCTATTTACATGATGTCCTTAATTAATTGGTTGTTCTGTTTACGTGATGTTCTTTAATATCTTTAATATGGCAACCAGTAATTTAATGTCACGGATCTAGGGATATCTATTGACCAGATATAGGTTGAGTAGGAAGGTAGAAATAGTCCATACATCAACATCAAGCCATGGAATGCTATTTTTTCTGCGTCGTATCACAAAAAAATCCCTAACGTAAGACCGTAAGTGAGTAAGAGACAACATTATATTGCGGTACTAATTATAATAGTAGTTGCGCATCCAAACACTGCCGTTTTGGTGCATACCCGAATCATCTCCTAGATTTTCCCCCTTTGGAATCGGTAAACCTTGGAATGATAATAATAATAAACAATAAAACATATTGCATTTCCGAAAAAAAAAAAACCGAACTGAGCATATATAAATACCACGGCACAGTAGCGAAATGAAGATAACCTGGGAAAGGGAATTGAAAAGGGGGAGGAAGAAAAGATAAAAGAAATCCTTCAATTTTATTGGAGTGAAATATATTGATCAGTGATCACTGCGTCATTCACTACCTTTTTTTTATACTTTATATATTTCTCTACTGTTTGTGGGGTCAGTTATTTTGTCGTTTTGGATATCTGATGATATAAGAGTGAGTCTGACGAGAATGGTTTGCATGAAGTTGGGGTCAAAACCCGACGTGTTTCACGTCGATGGCAAATCCTGGTAAAATTCATCAAATATTTCCCCTCGATTGAATCCGAATTGTCATCACAATTACGTGATTCTTTTCCTCTGCAGGTTTTGCTCAACGGGACTACCAAGCGACGTCGTTGTGGAAGTGGGAGACACGCTGTTTCATCTTCACAAGGTGAGTACGAATGGTTAATCAAACAGATCGATTTATAGAAGGAATAACACACGTGCGATTATCAGTTTCCGTTGATGTCGAGAAGCGGGCTTTTGGAGAGGGTGATATCGAAGGGGAAATGCGAGGTGAGACTGGACGACATTCCCGGCGGAGCCACGGCGTTCTCTCTGGCGGCGAAATTCTGCTACGGCGTACGGATCGATCTCTCCGCCTCCAACGTGGCGGCGCTCCGGTGCGCAGCCGAGTATCTCCAGATGAGCGAGGATTTCGGCGAAGGCAACCTGGCGGCCCAGTGCGAGCGGTTCCTGGACCAAGCCCTGGCCACGTGGGCAGACTCCCTGGAGATCCTCGTCTCCTGCCAGCCTGTCCTGCCCTACGCGGAGGAGCTCCACGTGGTCCCGCGCTGCCTGGCCTCCCTCTCCGGCAAAGCCTGCGCCACCGGAGACTCCGACGAGCTCTGGAACGGAATCACCGGCGAGAAGGACTGGTGGTTCGAGGACGTGTCATCGTCTCTCCCGCCACCGCTCTACAAGCGGCTGATCCTGGCCGTCGAATCCCAGGGCATGAGACCCCAGAGAATCTCAGCGTCCCTGATGCACTACGCGAACAAGAACCTGTGTTTCTCTTCCTCTGCCTCGCCATCGATCTTTGGGTCTCCTCGAGACGCGGGGCAGAGGAGCCTCGTGGAGGAGCTCGTCGGGCTTCTCCCGGTGCAGAAGGGCTCCACTCCGCCGGACTTCCTCCTCCACCTCCTGCGAGCCGCCATGGGTGTGCAGTGCAGCCGAGAGTGCAGAGACGATCTCGAGAGGCGGGTCGGGGCCGAGCTGGACGGGGCCGCCCTTGAGGACCTGCTCATCCCCACACTGGACTACACCACGGACACCTTGTATGACGTGGACTGCATTCAGAGGATCCTAGACCATTTCGTGGCCGCCGAGCAGGAGCGCCAGATCATCGCCGGAGGAGGAGGTGCTGCGGAGCTGACACCTGTCACGGCTGTGGCGAGCCTGATCGACGGGTTTCTGGCGGAGGTCGGTCCGGATCCCAATCTGAGCCTGAACAAGTTCCTGTCGCTAGCCAGAGCTATCCCTGACTACGCGAGGCCGCTCCACGATGGGATCTACCGCGCCATTGACATATACCTCAAGGTATCATCTATCTACCCTTTCTTTCTTTCAAGAGTCTGTTTCAAGGAATTGAAAATGGGGTGAATGCACTGAAGGCGCACGAGTGGGTGACGGAAGGGGAGAGGGAGCAGATATGCCGCGTGATGAACTGCCAGAAGCTGTCACTGGAGGGCAGCACGCACGCTGCGCAGAACGAGAGGCTGCCTCTGCGAGTCATCGTTCAGGTACTCTTCTTCGAGCAGCTCCGGCTCCGCACCTCCGTGGCCGGCTGGTTCTTCGTCTCCGACTCCCTCGACGGCCCCCCTCCCCCGCCCGACAATCAGATCGTGGCCGTCGACTCCATGAGAGACCGCGTCTCCGTCCTCGAGAAGGAGTGCTTCGGCATGAAGGACGAGCTCCAGAAGATGCTCAAGACCCGCGGCGGCTGGAACATGTTGCTTCGCAGAATTGGACTCAGGTTCAAGTCCAAGCCCTGCGATCTCAACCCCACCGCCGCTCTCAAGGCCGTCAAACATTGAAATCTTCTTCTTCTTCTTTAATAATGAATTCTTTATTTGTTACTCGTGTAGTTTCCATTTTGCTCTTTCAATCTTTATGTGTCAGAATGATGATATTCGTATAAAGAACACGCTCAAATTCTGTTGAGACTTGAGAGTTTTTACATATTCTAGTCACACTGATATGTGTCAGAATGATGATATTGGTATAAATGAGACTTGAAAGAGTTTTGACATATTCTAGTCACACTGATATAAGTTTCTCATGCTGGTTTTTTGGCTCTTAGAATGAGAGTGAAAAGACTGCTTTTGCGACGAGATCTTTTCGCAACTGGTGGTATCTTCCTTATCTCCTGCAGCCCAGAAGCATACATTTTTTTTTACAAACTGACTTGTCGTTTTAACAGGTTAAGTAGTTAACTAGAACATACCTGGAAATGAAATGAAGGATTCGGACTTTTGGAAGTGATCGAAAAGCTCCCTGGAACTGGTAACACTGAAACAGTTCATGACAATGGTAAATATAGTGAAGAAGGGAAGAAAAAAGTGTTAGAAGAGAGGGAATACATGGAGTTGAACTGCTTTGCTCTTTCGAACTCGATGACAAAGCTGGTTTCTCTTCACTTTCGGAAACATGTTTGCGTATGGATTTCATAGCCGCTGCATTATTTGAAACGCTGCATAGAATTGTAGGCATGGGTCAGACTCTGAAAGATCTGTTGTTAAGGCGATGAGCAGTCTTACCTTGAATATTGATCAGATTTCTCAGTGTCTTTGATATCTACAGAGGATTGAAAACTTAACAATGATCATTTGGTATAATCTCAAGTATAATTAATTATAGTAGAAAGTATACATGACACTCACGAGTGGATAAATAACGCGGTTGGTATGTTGGTACAATTTGTCTCCACTGAAGTGATTTTAGAGCACGCTTGTGATTGTATTGCTCGTATAATGTAGATCTCTGACAAAACAAAAAAGACCAGGCTCTTGAATTTAAAACTTGTGATTTATTTTGTAATTAGATATGGAACAGAAAAGAGAATTGAGTAATGATATTGTACTTGTTTGAGGCAGTCAATACGAAGATTGGCATCCGAAAATGAGTTGGCATTTTTTGCAATGAGATCGTCAAGATTATCAGACACACATCCAACGTGATCAACTAAAGTCACCATTGCTCGACACACGTATTCTTTTGTATTCTCCACCGTTCTGCAATATTAAGATTTATTTATTATTTGCTATGATTTATACCCCGAAAACAAATAAAAGGAATTAAAATTCAAAGCTGACTGAAAAGACTCACTCTTTCTTTTCTTTGGAATTCATAAACGTAAATTCACAAAATTCTGCTGCATTGTAGAGTTGCGACCTTATATCTCTCAATTCCTTCATGGGAAAACAAATTTAATTATATAAATATTGTACCACTCAATGGCTGTCTTCAAAGTCAAAACCAAGAAAAGCGCTGTAATTTGATGTGTACCTGAAGAGACTTGTCAAAGTGAGTAACATCTTTCTGTAGAGCTGAAACCTTGTTACGGTTTTGCATCATATTATATGGTTTTGATTTTCCTTATATTGGAAGCTGGTTTTCATGGACGAAGATAGTTGGTTTGTTCCTTCGAGAGATGAAGAGGAGTGTGTGTTTTGGAGCTCGTGACTGTACATTCATTCTATAGCGATAGCTACCAAAAGTAGAGCCGATAATTACAAATATTATTAGGTTCTCTGTCTCTCTACAAATGAGCCTCATCTCTATTAGCATGCAAACAAAGAAAGAAGCTAATAAGACAAAGTTTATCCAAGCCCGTGAGTTTGTGTTCTCCACCTTTTCATCAATTACTTTTTCTCTTGCTCCTTCTGGAACATGGACAATTTTAAATTTATGTAGAGAAATTGTTGGCTCTATTAGTTTGAGTGTAATAAAATAAAATGAAAGTATGCTCTATGGTACCTGTTGGGAATATTTTTTTTTTGAATACTTCTCACCGACTAACAAACTTAAAGAAAACAATCTTGGATTATATATTATAAACCATTTTGCTCTGTTTCGGTTTTTCTTACAATATCTCATCAGTAGAATTATTTTGTGTTTCTATTTAAAAAAAATTGTTGGATAAGAAAAAAAAAGAATTATGTTCGAATATTTGTGTTTTGTAGAGAGACATTTCTGCTGCATGCATGAACAATGTAGACGTAAATTGTTAAGTTACTCTCAAATCAACTTCAGATTTCTAACATAAACACTACCTGATTTCTAACCTTGAAAGAGATTGACGACTTCCACGAAGAATAGGAATATTTTGAAACCTTACTTCGATACGCCCTGTGAGTCTGTGACCGCAGTTTTGAGGCCTAAAGCACATTTAATTTTATTTTGGCTTTGGAACATTTAAATTTGGATTTTTTTTTTAATATTTATGATAAAAAGGAGCATTTTTCTTACCTAATTTAAATTATTATTTTGTGGGTCTAAATCAATTACTGTACTTGCTTAGAGGTTGAGCCGACCCTGCCTGCGAGAGGACAGTGCAATTTTCATATATTTTTTTAAAAAGCAGCTTTTTGTTACATGTGTAGATTCACGACAGTACTTTACTGGAAGTGGTGTTAATATATTTTTTTGGTACTTCTCAGGGAGCGGGAACCCGGCAATCATATGCTTCGACCCTCAGTTTCTCTTTCGGCTGAGCTTTTGGTCGAGTCCTCGAGCTAGACAGAGATTGGCCCTCGAGTGCAAAGGCAGAAGTACCTTGCAGTTTTCATATTCACGATGAAAGGAAAGATATGATCCGACAAAAGAACAAGAAAAATCAAATAGAGAGAGAGCGAGGAAGGTTTACCGTTTTGCTGGTCAAACAATAAGCAATTCTCATTTAATGAATGAAGCCGTGCAATAAACACTCAACTATATGAATGCAAAGATCGGTTAGCTATAACAAACTCGAAATCCAACCATATCAGTACTAAACAAGCTGATATAATTTTTAAAAAAGTATCCTAGAAGAGTCCTTAATTACGATACATTCTCTCAAAGTATCAAAGTATATCAGCATTCAAGACTTTTACAACTTTGAACGGATGAGTGAATCAACTGTCACGAGTACTACAATTATTATTTATACACTTAAAACTACTACTCATAACGGTATTTTTGTTGACCTGCCTTGAACGCTAAGACACCCCACAATGACTGAATCGATGATGGAATGCCCACCGCTCTAGGAAAAGTAAGAACATAAGAGCATTTATTTTTTTGGAAAAAAAAACAAGGACAGTGATTTGTTTTCATATCTGAAAATCAATAGCACATCCACTAATCTCCTCGGAGCTCTCTAAATTTGGTATGATTGAGTTCATCGACCCAGATAAAATATCCCTGAGGCGCTTGTAAGACTTCCCAGATTCACCATTTGTGGGCTCGTGATTTCCGCTATATGGTCCTCGTGCTTTTGCTCCCATCACTATATTCGTTTAATAAATTTTTTCTTTTCACTTAAAGATGAATCATCATCATCATCACCACCATCGTGACTTCGACTTTTTGTCATTTTAAGTTACCTTGAGATTTGGGTCGTTTATTGAGGCGCGACTTAGAAGAACGCGTAACACACAACCATGGTCGCTTCGCTTCATGTTCCTCTTCTGAAGAAATAGGAATGTGCCAATGTCCATTCTCTGATTCCTGCCACCACATTTTGCTTCTCCGGTTTTAGCAAAAGCATATCATATACATGAAAAAAGAGTAGGACGAAATGAGAATCAATTCTCTCCTATTTTGCTAACAAGGGGATTCTGAAATTGAACGAAAACTGAAATTCATCCAATTTTCTATATCCAAGGCCTTTTCCTTCATATTTTCATTTCTCCTCATAATTGTACCAAGAACAGAATGGAGCGTTGACTATTACCTGGATTACAACAGAATACGGAGGCGGCATGAGAAACTCCGGACCAGCGTCCGTGAAAGTGAATCGCACCTTTTATCACAACACAATCCACCATTGTCGTTAAGTGGCGTGATTATAAGAACACAGACACACGCATATATATACATACTAAAGGAAATTCATTTACTTGATGTCTCTCTTTCCATCTGGGAAAGAAATCGTTTCCAAGAAGTTGAAACGTGTGGTCTCTCATCTCGTCGTTCGTCACCAGATAACTCTTGAATTTTATTGCTGCGTACAACCAGTACCTGAAGAAAGAGAGAGAGAGAGAGAGAGAGAGAGAGAGAGAGAGAGAGAGAGAGAGAGAGAGAGAGAGAGAGAGTGTCAGCGCAATCGAGAAACTCTCCAAAGCTTCAATTTGTACATCGATGTCTAAGCTAACCAATCATCGTTCGAGCCAGTCGGCGTGGGATAGATCGCATCGGCGTTTCTCCACTTTTCAACGAGAGCGCGGTTAAAGGGCTCGTTCATCTTCGGACCATCAACGCGTCTATTATGCAATACAATGAGCGGCCATTTCTTGGAGGGAAGGTTCTGCCTTATGCCATTCACAACGGCATTGATCTGACAAAGTCATTTTAACAAGTCATAATCTAAAAATTGACTAGAAGAAAAACAATCCAAAGTTCAAAAACATCACAGACTTGCCTTGGATGGCATGAATCTCTTTTGGCTGAAAAGACCGACATTAGCCCCATCTACCACCGCTTCGAAAGGACCATAATAGTCTAGCCATTTCTGCAAAAAATCAAAATGTGAATGTTTGTGGTAATGATGCAACATAAGTAAGTGAGACTCACTTGGAATTTGGGAAAGCTGAAATGTTTGTCTCGCTGAGTGGCGATGGAGGCAACAGACTCGGCGAAGCTCTCGGTCTCTTGTGGGTCGAGATCGATGATCTCAAGCTTCTGTCCGCAGCAGCGACAAAGGCCGTTATCTGTCCCGACGGTGGTCCGAGCCATGGACCAAGTCCCGCGTCCGACCCAGCCGAGCCCGTGCCACCCTCCGCCTCCGGCAGCCACCGCCGCCCTCATCTCTCCGGCGTCCCATCTCTTCCCGACCCTCGACGCCGCCTTTCCGGCAAACCAGCCGCCGATGATCTCGCTCGTCTGAGGCGACACTTTCCTCACCGCCGCTCTCAGCTTGTGGAGCAGATCGTACACTCTGCTGGGGTCTCCGGCGGAGACGCTGAGCCTCAGGAGGGCCTGAAGCTCGGGCTCCTCAGGGCAGACTCCGTTTTCCACCATGTGGGCCTCCACCGCGAAAGCCTTCTCGATGTCGCCGGAGTTGCAGAACGAGGAAAGAGCCGGCCCGTACGACCGGAGTTTGGGGGCGATTCCTAAGGATTTCATCTGCGAGACGGCCTCGAAGGCTGAGTCGCCGTCCCCGGCCATCCTCGCCACCGAAGTCAGCGCCGCCTCGCTCATCTCCACCTCGTCGGACCGCATGCTTTCGAAGATTTCGTAGCCTCTCTTTCTCGCGTGTTTTCTCAGCTCGTCGTCGACTCGTATCTCGTCTTGGCCTTCGTCTTCTTCTCCGGTTAGGGTCCGAGCGGCGGAGCCGCTCTTGGCGGGGCGAATTACGCCGGCGGCGGCGGAGGAGCAAAGGTATAGGAGGACGTTGTAGTGGTACTGTCCCAATCTGATTCCTTGCCTCTTTGCCCAATCGAAAAGCTCGATTGCCCTTTTCACATCACCTCTTTTCGAGCACATGTCCAGCCCAATCCGCAGCTCCACTTCACGCGGGTCAGCCTTGGTTTTCTTCGGCCCTTTTTTCCCATTCTCCTTCTCTGCTTCTCCTTCTTTCTCGTCCGCAGGTGATGACGTGGCGCGCTTTCTCTCGTACCTTCTGTCGTCTCTTCTCGGACTCGATGAAGAACGAACGCGAGCGGCTGTCTCCGTGAGCGTGGTCTTGGCGCGTGGCTCCTCGTGGCGCGTGGCGGATAGCTTTGCCACCACGGCTCGCCGTACATTCTCGCGGGCGAGACTGAGCAGAGAAGGGTCGTGTTGTCTGAGTTTGGGAGGTGAGAAGAGGAGGAAGAGGCTGTAGTGAATGGGAACAAGTTGGTGGGTTTGGGTCAGAGTGAAACTCGAAGACAATGAGGAAACCATGTATACTTGTGTCTGTGTGGCCGCTAGAACGACCCTCCCACTTTCCTCCAACCTGATGATAGTACGATTCGCCTCTCAGCACTGTTACACACACATGATAGAATTTTTTTAAAACTAATTTTTAAATAGAAACCTTTTTTCCCCTCTCAACGATAATACGGGTTAGGATATTGTAAATTATTTGGCCAAGTGTAACGGGATTTATAGTTCTGATTTACTTGATTAAAATAAGTAACACCAACTTTATATTTCTGATTCTGAACTGAAAAATCCTGAAATTTTTAGTACAAACTTAAATTTATTTTATATATTTTAGATTGAATTTACTTTCCTTCTTTCAAATTATTTGTACTCGAACAAATTTCCTTATTTTTCACATATAAGTATTATAAGCTAAAGAAGAAAGAAAAATATATAGTTTTATTTGACACTGTATCCGAAATCTAAATTTAGAACCGTCTCTGGAACCTAAACTTAAAAAAGTGAAAAATAAGAGTTTGATTTACCTATAAAACCACTCAAGATCGAATTCTCCATTCACGCTTCGACGGGTCCAAGAGTGAGTTACGAATTGGTCATTGTCGAAAAACAAACTCCAACGATCGCACTATCCAAAAAGCGGAGTCTCGTCTGTCCCAGTCGAAATCCGACAAAAAGATAGAAAAAAATTCGATATACCACTTTTTGGATCGTCCGATTTTGATCTCGACGACTATGGGATGCAAGCATGTAGCAGAGACGAATTTTCGATGGTAATAAAACTGTTAAATTATGGTGTTTTTTTTGGAGTATAATACATGTAGGTGATCGAACAAATGTTTTAAATGCATGTAAGTTTATGTTTCTTGACAACCTAGTCATGAAACAAATATAAAGGGTTAATGAATCAAAGTCACGAAACCCTACATAAATGTTTATAGTTGACAGATTTTCTGACGACAGTGTGACAAACATATGATTTTGTGACAACGTTGTCACGAAACAACTATATACGTGAGAACAACATATTTTTTTCGTGGTGAAGTGGTCACAAAATGTTCGACATCATGAAAACACGATTTTGTGACGACGTTGTTAAGAAAATTAAATTTCGTGACAATGTTTTCACGATATCGTACCTTTCGTGACCACTTCGTCATGAAACAATATGTTTTCTGACATTGTTGTCACAAATGTAGTTGGTTTGTGACAATGTTGTCACAAAATAATATGTTCGTGACAATGTCGTCACGAAATTTATTACCATAATTTGTTAATAAATTATCCGTCTTTGGATCATGTTAACAAGTGATTGACTTTGTGTACAGGGTTAGACCCGACATATCTAAGAAGAGAATATCAAAGAAAGATATCCTTTTAACTTTCATGAAACCATAATGATTTTGCTGAGGAGAACTGAGATTCCAATCTCTCAAAGAGAGCTATTTAGGAAGACTATTTCGGGCAGGTTCTTGATTTACCAATTCTAACGAAGTCCTCCAGAATCATTAGTCATCTGATTCTAAGATCTGACTATTATGGCGAGTCTGGAGTGTCAAAAGACAGTCTTTTGATATAGATCGGTGGACGCCCCGGACAGCTAACCAAAAAACACCTTGCAAAGATAACGAGGATGTCGTTTGGTCATGATTTTGAAGACCGAGAAGAGTATATGGACGTGGTTGACAAATGGTTGCACCAAAAAACCTTTTGTATAGGAAATATGGGTAATAAGTATTACAACATTGCTTCTACTGCGAGCAAGGTCAACGAGACTTGGAGTGACGAGAAGAGGGTAAAGCTTCTTCTCATTCACTTTTTTGTACAATGTCATCCTCGCTTATGAGAAGATATTTAACTTTCCCACCACAAGTTTCATCAAGATGTTGGACAATCCTGATGTGTTTAACAAGTGTCCATGAGGGAACGAAGTATCGACTTCTTCCTAGAGCCAGTGAAAAACTTAAACTCCATCTTCTGGGTTTTCTAATATCGCTCCAGATTTGTACCTATGAATGTAGTACCCGGTTTACCGGACTCCAGTTTGATCGCATCCTGAACTTCAACATGATTCCATTGATCAATAAATGAAATGCTGCAAGGGAAGGTTATTCAAATTCCACATATCTCAGCTTCTTCTTAGGTTGTAATATATCATAAAAAAAATTATACACGATTGTTTGTTTATAATTAGTTGTTGGTTTTCAACTCGAATTCAAATTCTTTGGATGTTCGATCGAATACAAATTCTTTGGATGTTCGATTGAATTACCGTGCATGTGATGAGATCACCCCTCAATCAAGTAAGAAGAGAAAGGTTGTTAATGACGTCCTCGAATCGTCAAACCATAAAGTAATATATAATTGAGAACATAGCTGGAATATGGTAACATTTTTGTAACAATGTTGTTATGAAATTTTTGTATTTCTTAACTATGCTGTCACAAAATTTTTGAATATCATGAATATCTCTACTTTACATAACCTCTCCAATTTTTTGTTTTAATGGTCGGATTTCACAACTGGAATCCAACCTCGATAATTTTAGGAGAGTTTAGCTGGCAGAAGAAGGAGGTATTTTTCCACCATGGTGTCAGTTCAAGACAATATAAAAAATATAGTTGAAAAACAGGGTATTTCCCCTCCCTCAGCCAAATCAATCTCGACCATTAAGTCTTTGTTTGAATTCAACAAAGACAAAGACAAAGAGAAAAAGAAGAAGAATGCAAAGGAAGAGTAAGAAAAAGAAGAAGAGAGAAAAGCCGAAGACAAGAATGTGGAAGAGGGATTAGAAGGAGGAGAAGGAGGAGGAGGAGAAAATAAGGAAAAAGAAAAAAAGGCACGAGGAGATGGAGAATGACGACGATGTTTTCCAGGGAAAATCGGCAAAAGATGAGTCTAGAGTTGGAAAAAAAAAACTAATGAAGAACCACAAGACAACCAAAATGTAGTAGTAGTAGTAGTAAAAGAAGAAGAAGAAGAAGAAGAAGAAGAAAGAAGAAGAAGAAGAAGAAGAAGAAGAAGAAGAAGAAGAAGAAGAACAAAGAGAAGAAATATGGTTGTAAAGTGTACATTTTTTTAACGAGGATGAATGGTGATGATCACGATGAAGATAGTCATGCTGACAAACCACCAAAGGAGCACGGTTATCATAAATCGCGAGGGCAGTGAGTACACAAGGAAATAAGAAAAAGAAGCAACTCAGGAGTCCAAAATCCTTGGTTTATCCTTGGTTTTTTTGTGCTACGCTCAAAGGGTGAACACTATAAGATAATGGTATCATCTTCACTTGAGAAGTTGGTTCAGACGAGAAAGTCACCGGCCTGTTACACGCCTACACCATTTCCATGTATACTTCAAAGGTTCATACGAATACTGAAGAAGCCATTGGTTTATCTATGTTTTTGCTGCAATGGCTTATCTACTTAGGACCGACCTGGACAGCCTTAAGAAATGGGTGAAACTTGGGATACTAAAGACTTTGAAGTATTTTTTTTTATCTTATGATGATTCGCGACCATGTTGTCACGAAACTACATTTCTCGTGACCATGTTGTCACAAACCTTTCTTTCTTAACAATGTTGCACTTATTTTTTTTTCGTGTGTTGGTGATTTAGGCATCATATACAACCAATAAATGCGAATATAAATAAGTACGCAATCAACAGTCAATTAAATATGTTTGAGATATCATGGAAATGAGCTTGTCATTTCTAAACCTCAAGTTTCATAAATAGTTAGCTCATCCAGTTTTCTTGTGTCACAATTAGTAGATCTACACAACGGTAATAATGGTGACACATTTTCTAGGAGTAATGTTTATTGATCATTCCACGAAAATTGATTTAAATAACTTATTCATTTAATCATTCAAGATCAACCTTCTCAAATACTGAAAAGGTTTAATAGCTTTCACTATTATGATCTTCGTCTATAAGTCAACAAAACTGTTTGTATTAAGACAGTTTATCTTCTATTCAGAAGATCCCAATTAGTTTGTTCGTAGTATCATAAAGAAAAATGTGCAACATTTTCGCCATCATTACTTCTTAAGGATTCATTGCCTTAAGTACCAATTGGCTTCTTAGACCCTTGAAACTCACTCGTTCTTATAAATTTTTCATTTTCTTTAAGCTCAAAACTGATCAGATAGATTTATTGAATATGGATTCATGGCTTTTAGAGAAGTTAGTTTGATTTTAAAATACTCTTAAGATCAAGTCTTTCCTATCAAAAAATGACATATGTTGATGGTGTTGACAAAGATCCTCTAAAAGATGCTTTAATTTGTTGATTGATACTAATTATAAGTAGATTACAAATTTCACTTTCATTCATATTATTTACTAGATAGAAAAATCAATATATTTAAGAGTTTTATCATCAATGATGATTTGTAATATGTGAATGATATAGTTATTTTGTTATTCATTCGTGCCGAGATTCTATTAAAAGAAGCTCTCAGTTTTTTACATTATTGACTTGGTAGCTCATAAAATACATTTAATTATTCTATCCCTAATGATGGTTATTATTTTGTGAAGGGTGATGCTACTATTATATTGCTCATTAGTGATGAAGTCATTTATATAGAAACTTACATTATATCATTGAACAATTGTGGCTAGAATCCAATAAAAAATGCTCCAACTAATTGAAATTTTTAATAGCTAGGATCCAATATATGATGTTCTATCAATGATCTAATCAAAGATGCTCTCAGTCAATAAAAGGACTCAAGTGATAAGGATCCATTTAACGATTCTCATAATCAATCCAAGTGACTAGGTTCCATTAAGGAAGCTCCCACTCAATTAATGTATCATTAAAACTAACTTTATAGTTCTATTTCTTCATTATCTTTAATTCGCGGCAATAGTATGTCGATTTAAGATAATTTTATCTAGACGATAGTAGAGCTTTAGATAGTTCTTAAACAATATCAACATAGAAAATTTAATAAAGCATTAATTAGCCAATACAAAAATTCTACAAACAAATTATGACTTAGAAAATATATCATTATGCATATATGAACAAAACTATGTTTTCGTATAGTCTATATTCTCTATCTAAGAGGGCATAAGCATTGTATTATGGGGGTACAAAATCGGCTATTTAAAATTTTATAATTTGGTGCCGTTAAATGCATATCCGAATTTCTTTCCGATCAGGCCCATCACATGAATTCATCAAGGTCATGTTGGAATTGATCTAGGATTTAATAATTAATTATCATATCATATATGGCGAAATATTTTAAAAAAAATTATAATGTCTAAAACGATTTTACTACCTAAACAAAGTGCATGAACATGTTTATATTGAAAACACA
Source organism: Urtica urens (assembly GCA_958296335.1). Taxonomy (NCBI): domain Eukaryota; kingdom Viridiplantae; phylum Streptophyta; class Magnoliopsida; order Rosales; family Urticaceae; genus Urtica; species Urtica urens. Next base: position 16,785,123 of record OY282530.1, on the reverse strand, counting down.
TAGTAAACGTGAAGAGAGCTTAGTACCTTTTCTTGTCGCTTGATCTTCGAGAGTCTTCTCGGATGAAGATCATTCTCCTTGCCTCCTTCTCGTCTTTGGATCCTCGAGCAACCACAAAAGTTTCTATCACAAGAGTCTTCGAGTGTTTATAGAGTTTAGTGAGTGGGCAATATTAAATACTATGAATCGAAACGAGTCTTGAATTAAGAGCTAATACTCTAGATCAAGTGAGGATCTAGGTGCCAAAATAAAAGAGATATTTAGAGAGAGAGAGAGAGGAGAGCGTGGTTGGCCAAAATAGAGAGAGCAAGTGCAAAAACTTATTTTCACATCTCAATGCGAGGCTCTATTTACACTAGTACATATATAGCATTTAGATGCGACATTTTGTTGCATCCAAAGGCCAAAAGTCGCATCTATACTCACTTTCGGATGCGACATTGGATGCGACTATGTCGCATCCCAAATGTCATAGCTAAAAGTATTGGATGCGACTTGTCGCATTCAATAGTCACCAACATTAGATACGAGTATTTTGATGTGACTAATCGCATCCAAATTCAATGAAATAATAACATAAATTTGGCGGTAAACGACATAGGATGCAACTAGTTGCATCTAAAGGTCTGCGTGCCAAAAGCTACTGATGCGACTACTCGCATCCGATTGTGTACCCGTCAAAAACGAAAAATGGGAAAAACTATATAAGAAAGAGTAATTACAATTTCCTATTGTGTATTCATGACACAATATTTGATTTCATCTTCTCTTTTCTTTTGGAAAATTATCTTCATAATTCAAGGCAAAAGAATTTCTAAATATAATTTATATCCTCTTCTTAGATGTTGGCCGAACTCTATACACATGGGAGGAGCTTCTATATGCTTCATTATTTCTTTTAAGACATTTCTTAAAATACCCATTGTAAAACTAATATTTCACCAATAATGAAATGAATTTCATAATGCCTCAAACGACTTCTCGGCTTTAGAAAATAATTTGTATTTCCATCATATAAAAATATTCAAAATATTATTTTGACATTCACATCATTTATGTCCATGTGGACAAAAATACCTTTTAGACTATTTTCGGAAAATACATCTAGTTCAACGATTGAACTTATTTTGACTTAACTTCTAGTTTAACAAACTGTACTCTAATGACTTGTAATGGTGACCTCATGGACCCAAATGAACAAAGCTTTAACTAGGACTCTTGGACTCAAAGTTCACAAACTTTTTCAAGTCTAATTTAATGTCAACTGACTCCACTAAAGAGTTGACACTGGAAATCTCTCGGTTCAAATGAATATATAATCTACTCAAAAATCTATTTATTTGTGATGAGTGGATCCAGTGAAGATTATGGAATGATTACTCTTCATGAATATCATCAACTATATGAGATTTGTAAAAATATCATTTTACCCTTCTAGTTGTTATTTCCTCAACTTCTTTAATATTTGTGAATAAGTTAGAAACAATGTATTGACGAGGAGCTAACAAGTAACAACTTTTCATCCAAAATAATCCTTAATTCTATTTGGACACCGGCCCGTACATTTATTCACATTCCAAGTAATAAAGCATGAGCTGATATACATTGCATTTCAATAATTTTGTACATGAATTCCATATCTATGAGAACTTCATAAAATATACTCATGTCAACTTCATAACCCAATACATCACTGATGAAGCACATCTAGTTCACAAAGCTTGGATTTAGAGTTTAACTTTCTCAACTATATATATTAAAGTTATGAAATGACATGTTTCATTTCAGGATTAAGGTAAGCACGATGTAATTCATACATAGTGACCTTGAAACAGAAGAGGTTAAATGGTTTGTTCTTACATTATCTCTAAAAGTGCACTGGTAAATTCAGTATCTTCGGAAGATACACAGGAAGAACTATAGAGTTCTCAACTTTATGTCTCGTAGCCAGACATCATAGATTCTTCCTACAATTATACTAGGATAAATAGCTTGTTGATCTATAGATTATGAATATTTCCTTTTAAGCAAACAATGAAAAGTTTGTTCACGCAAATCTACATTTGTCTCTTTATACGTTGTTAGGTTCAATTAAGGACTAAAAGACTATTTAATATCATAAATCTTCAAACAAACAAAACGGAATGAATGAAAGTTTCAATTTTTGTTAATTTAATCAGGAAATTACATTAAGGACTCGTGAGAGATTTATATTAAATCGTTATGCAAATAAATAATCTTCTTATGGGCATCTTTGCCAACATGCCAACTGGATGAAGTTTTCAGTCCACAATGTAAACTTTCCCTGTGAAGACTGGATCAAAGATGAATTCAAATCTTCACCCTTAACAACGATATGCGACGTAGCGACCTCATCGACGATCTCGACAACACGTGTTAGGAAGTCTCAACCTATCTTCATTATAAATGTAAAATTGATTAGTTGACCGAGATCATGATCATTCTCGTTATTATTATCTATTTTTGCTATCGATTCTTGTAATTATATATCACTTTGCTTATCGAGCTGCATTGTATCATTTATAATATCAATAAAATTCGCAGTTCGGTGAATTTCACCTATGTTTTCTCTTTAAATATTTGATATTATAGTAGGACGTCTCACCAAGATTTATATTGTTAAATTCAAATCATATGAACTATATATTATTTTATTTCGTGCTTGTTGAGGACAAAATTCGACAACAACAAGTATCATAAAAGAAATCAAGGCATTCAATAAATGAAAAAATAGAAAATTCAATGACATACTATGTGTTCATAAATAATGCAATAAAATATAAAGAAAATCTATTATTCATCCTACATGGAGTAGTCATAAATGACTACAATCCAGAAAATCTCGGATATTAAATGACACGTCTCATGTTTATAAACGATATCCAAAGATGAAAGTAATTAAATAGCGATAAATTTTAGATCTTCAAATGGAGCATGGCCTTCTCTAGAATTCGGCCTTGAATCCAACATTGTCAGCGAGCTTGTCTACACTTGAAAAATGCATCTATAATGCTACATGAAAGGAGCAATGCTCATGAATAATTATCCACAAAACACTTTTAGGATATCATGAATTCCAAGCTCGGCCATGTACCAAAAGACAATATCTTTTTCAGTGACCTTCATTGTTACATAAGTGGTATTTACCCAAAATATCACGCTTCTTTTATTTTCCCTTTCTATTTCTCTTGAATTCGCTCTTTTCCTTGCCATCATGATCATTCCATTTGGAAGTATTAGGATGCCTTTAAGTTCTCAGTACCAGAATAAATTTACTTCTTGGTTGTATGTGAAGAATCAGTGTACATAGTCGATCATTTGTTCTTCCCAAGTCGAGAGGCTCGAAAGTCTATAACTCATTCAACAGCTGAAACAGTTCTTAGGTCAAATTATTCATGAGATATTTCGACGTGAACTGTATGAAGTCACTCAAAGGAGAATTCGATGATTATTTCCACCTGGGTCACTTCATCCATTACAACCCTATAGAATTTGGCTTCGATGAAGTAATTAGTCATTTTCATGACATGGTCTCTCATCGAAGTCCCCGTATCCATCCTACTGCTTATGCACTTTCAGATGAGGTCAATGCGGGCTTGCTCGCTCTACATTCCATACATTTATCGCAGCGAGTCAAGGATATCCACATCAGTCTCCATTCCCTTCATCTTTGTTTGTAACGCATGGATTTTCCGAGAATGCAGGCAATGGATTTTTTGTTAACTATAGTCCATTTCTCGTAGTCCTGCTTTTGAACTCGAGAAGCGGTACTATTAGGAAATTGAGGCTTCTCTTTAGGTGAGGATAAAGAGAATGCCTTCACTCACCATCATAATATTTAGGTTCGACTTTCACTTGGGAATTTTTTTACTAGTTAGAACGTCTTTCCACAACACGGCCATTACAGAGTTCGACATGATTACAAAAATCATATAAATGCATTTATTAGCATAATGTAAAACAACAACCTATCATATAAGGTTTTGGAAAATAAAAACATAAAGCATACATGCATGAGATAAAATACTTAGGTAAAACTCCCAATTTTTATATCCCATGGTAATAGAAACACTCCATCTCACTTCAGTGACATAACGTAGTGCACCTAGTAGTACTCGACACGGATCTCAGTTTAATGAGTAATCACAATTCATGACCTTTCATAAATATACTCAGTAACTACCAATTTAGGAATAGTTTGCCATACTTCTCTCCTTTCGGAGTTCATGCATGAGTCGAACCCAATATTTTGTAAAGAAAGCTTACCCCGCACGTGCCTGGGAACTTAAGTGTCAAGTATGAGGTTCACTTCTCTACCTATCATAAAAAACACAACATTGATTATTGCGATGCGCTTACATCTTTCGAAAAGTATATGACTCAATAAATTGATGTCACGAGGCAAGCAAGACCTCCCTCACGTTGTTGTGTTAATGTTGAAGATTGATCTAATATGGACTCAATATTCGTAGCATTTTATTTTTACCTTAATATTACATTTAACCTAGGTTATCCACTCTCGTTGGTTAATAATATTTTCAACATAAGTGTTTTTAAGATATCATTAAAAACATTTAAGTTTCGATATAGCTTAGTCAATAGGAATTTGTGATATTCTAGTCTTGATTATCCTATTGATTTTCCTTCACAGAAAGCTTCTACCGAGGAGGTAAATCTATGGTCTTTTAGAAACCCCAAAAGTTAGCCTCTTATTAGCTTTTTGACAAAGTTTTTCGATATATTCAAATCATCAATTTTCCTACATGGAAAGAGTTTTGAGCGAGAAGGTAAGACTGATATTTGAATAACCCTCAAGCTTAGCCGCTCATAGGCTTGGTGACAAACCACACCGATCTGTTCAACTCATTCACTAGAATTCATCTCAATTCAATTATATAGTTTAATATAATAATGTTAGAAATTAGTTAACGATTAACTTAATAAATTACGTGACATTCTAAATATGGCAGAAACACGCAAAATGAACTAACATGTTAAAACACATTTTATACATGTTCGATTAACCAATGCATTAAAATTTACTAACATGTCAATAAATTTATTCTAACGGCAACAAATTGATCAATCATGCTAGCAACTTATAAACAATTTATTTGTCGCATATCCACTTCGTTTTAGCAAAACTTACACGTGAGATTGTAAACAATCTCGTGCGTTGCTCTTTTTTACCGGAATGCCTCGTCGGATTGTAGAGCAAAAACCTTGCCGGAAGGGTTCACGCGCGCCTATGCCTCGGGAAGAGATCCTTGGACCCGCACCTATGAGTCACCGAGGAAGGGATCTGCCTACACGTGTGAGACACGCTTGAAGGACCTGCACACACGCGCGTCTCGCAGCTCGCCGGAATTCAGCCTGCCGCACGCCTACAAAATTTAACATCATATATGGATTTTCGTCCAATGTTTCGTGACCTCGTAATCATGTACATACTAGTTTGTTGCAACAAGTTTACAAGACATTCAAAAATTAGTTCGAATTTGTGATTATCTGTAAATGTTCATCATAAAGTCATATCATATGAACAACTTACCGGAGTCAACTGATTGTGTAATAAAGATTTATTCGAAATTTCGTTTGCTGAGTTGGGTGAGAGTCGAAGCGTAATTTTTTTTTGGTTTCTCGATGTTCTTTTTTTTCTAGGAGCATAAATCAGATTTGTGAGTTTTTATGCTGTAGAGGAGGACTTCTAAACTCATACGGTCAATGCATGTGATCTTTGAGTATTAGTATTGATGGAGATGCTGAAATGACGCGGAGATGAAAAGAAAAAAAAGACAAATTAGATTAGAGAAGTGTAAGAGAGAATGTATAAACATAAAGGTAAATTAGAAAATCTATTTCCCCTCTCTTACTAAATTCATTCATAAATTCTTTTCTTGGAAAAAAATATAAGCGAAGTTCTCACGAGATTTACTTTCAGGCAATATTGGCAAATGACCAGTAATATTATCATAAACTTTTGTCTGTTGTTGATTATTTCAGGCTCAATCAATAAACTGAATATTATGAGGCCCATATATTAAAGCCCAAACGAGCGAACCCGCTAGATCCATCGTCCACAACGGGGAGCGAAGTCTGATTTTTTCGTCAAACTTGAATTTTCAGTCAGACAGGCGAACAAAGAGAAGAGAAGCCATGGCAGCTGTGCCGAGAATTGATCGATTAGCTCTAATATTTTCCCTGATCGTGTCGATATTTTCTCAATTCTCACTCATCAATGCTTCTTCGGCCTCTCTGGATATTCAGATCATAAACGCCGAGCGTAGAGTGAGTTTTCTCATGATCTCCTTCCTGATCCAATGAAGAAACTCTCTTTAATAATAGAAAGCCATTCAGGATCGAAATATCATGATGTGCTAGTTTTCGTCGTTAATTTTCAATGTTTATGTACCCATTTTTGACGGATCAAATTTTACAGATTGACTTGACTTCTCACATTGTGAAGGTCTTCTTGACGCTGAAGGTACGCAGTCTCACTTGTTGTTTCAATCTCTTTGAATTTACAGACATTGTAGTATAGAATGTATATGGTTGTAACAATTGTTCGTAACTGAGCTTCTTCTGAACTTAATTTGTAACTAAGGTTCGAGTTTATGGTTTTAGTACTCCTCATAATTGCGGTTTTTCATTTTCGGTGTTTAATTACAAATTTCGAAAGTAGGAATGTCATCTTTTAAAATGTATAATAGTCTGATTACAGAGTTGAGACGTGGTAATGAAATGTGTATTTACTATTAAAGAGACTATGCTAAATCAAGCTGGCATAGATCTTTGTGACAGTTATGTCATATTCTTAAAGAGGTTTTCAATGTTTAGGAGGACCAACAAATTTTACTTTCTAGGCTCGAAAATGCGAGTGAGGGTTATTATTTATAATCTAAACTAAATTATTATTATATCACCAGACTGAGAATACAGGGAAATCTCCAGCCTCAGAAGTACTTCTTGCATTTCCTCCAACCGAGGCTGATCATTTAGCTATAATAAAAGCGGCCATTACTACCGGGAAACGAAAGAAGAAGTCCTATGTGCCGCTTGATGTCAAGGAAGTTGAAATAACTGGTGCACCAAATGGGGCTAAGCATTTCAGTATATCGTTGATCAACCCGTTGAGCAACGGTGAAACAGCGACATTTGAAGTGCTTTACGAATTGACGCGCTCTCTGGAACCTTTCCCGGCGGAGATAAGTCAGTCAGAGTCCCAAATGGTGTACTACCGTGATAGTGCGTTGATCCTGTCACCGTACCACATTAAGCAACAAATAACTTTTCTTAGAACGCCGACTTCCAAGGTGGAGTCTTTCACAAAATTGGAATCCACTAATCGTGCCGGTACAGAACTTAAGTATGGACCGTACAGTGATCGAGGCCCATATTCCTTTGTGCCCATCATTGTGCATTTTGAGAATAACAACCCATTCGCCGTTGTTGAGGAGCTTGTCCGTGAAGTAGAAATATCTCACTGGGGAAGCCTCACTATCACGGAGCACTACACACTGGTACACGCTGGTGCTCGACACAAAGGTGTTTTTTCAAGGTAATTTGTGATAATATCCTTCTCAATGTGCTTCGGAATAAAAAAAGTAAAGCTCAATAGTAGTACAATTAACAATGAATTTCTACAATATTTTGTTTTCACCTATGTTGCAGGTCTTACAGTCATAGGATTATGAGCTGAAATGAAAATATATTAACAATAAGGGTTTTAGAAGATTAAATGAATCATTCATATGCTTTTTAGTACGTGAATAAATGCTGCTAACCTGGAAATTTCTTGTTTATGTCTGAACTTCAAACCAGCCGCTGAAAATGATTTAGTATGTGTTATCGTTTGATATTTGAAGCTTTCTGTTTACAGGGTTGAATATCAGTCCAGACCAACTTACAGTGGTGCCTCTTCGTTCAAGAATCTTCTTGCCAGATTACCTCCTCGGGTTCACTCTGTCTACTACCGAGATGGGATTGGGAACATCTCATCATCACATTTACGCTTAGACTATCAGAAGGTTTGTAATTTTGCTTTACATTTCTCATACAAAATGCTATCCAGATACAACAGTCAGTGAGTATATCCAGTTGAATTCCCTTAGGTTGTCGTTAAATCAGGAAACGATGTGACTTGCTGTATTAACTTATGGCTGATGATTTTATTTTATTGTTTTCATAATCAAAATTTGCAGTCAGAACTCGAGATCGAACCAAGGTATCCGTTATTTGGAGGCTGGAAAGCTACATTCATTATAGGCTATGGGCTGCCATTGGAAGACTTTCTGTTTGAGTCGCCTGATGGGAGGAGATACCTAAACTTCACTTATGGCTGCCCTCTTCTTGACACAGTGGTTTCCAAATTGACTATCAAAGTGAGTTTATTTTTCATGTCATACATAAATAGAATCAGTCCATCTTCTTTCCTTTATCTGTGCATTTTTGTGTGTGTCTAAAAGTTGTGTTGTGTTAGGTTGTGTTGCCAGAGGGATCCAAAGACCCGTCTGTTGTCATTCCTTTCCCCGTGGATCAAAGTTTGGAGGTAGCAACTTAATCTTGAACGGAAAGCCTGATTATTGTTATTAACTTTTCATTTTTGGTTCCAACACTACTTGATCATTGCAGTTGCAGTGATTTCTATTTACTTTTCCATTTTGATTTGGATGAAGTTGTTACATACATATGTATGGTCTTTTAGTTTTCCGTTGACCACAACTGGATTTTACAAGACAGGAATTTTTATTGAATGCAGAAAAAATATTCATACCTTGATATTGTTGGAAGACCAGTGGTGGTTCTGGAAAAGACTAACGTAGTCCCAGAGCACAATTCTCCTTTCCAAGTGAGTTGACAACTTTTTATATTCTATTATCGTAATTTCTTATGTTCCGCAAGATTTGAAATTGAATAAAATGACCTAATCAAAGAGATAGATGTGATGACACTTAAACGTCTAATTTGTCAGGTTTACTACAACTTTAACCCGATATTCATGCTTGCGGAGCCATTGATGTTGATCACAGCCTTCTTCTTGCTCTTTGTGGGAAGCATAGCGTACATCAACGTTGATCTTTCCTTGAGTAAATGATCAACATCTTTTTTTCCAATCTCTCAAAGGCTTGTTGACGAACGAGCATCATATCATAGTAGTATCTATCTGAGGAACATTTTGACTGTTGTAGTAAAGAATGGCATGTTTAGAAACTAGAAGCACTGAATTTTCGTAGCATTATATTTTCATGTACGATCGCCATTAACAATTTTGTATTTATGCTGTCGTGTCAAGTTGGTCTTAGACTCGGCTACTTGAGAGTGATTGGCATCGAAGTTTTCGTTTAGTCACACACGGGTTTACTCGAGCCTTATATCCACCCAACATTTGAAATGTTGTGTAGCATGTGAGTTTTTTTACGTCTGTAATATCACTTGCTATAATAATATTTAGGACAATATAAATGGTGTTTTCGTCATGTTTTTCTTGAAGTTGATAATGTAATATTCCTACAAAATAAACGGATTTAGATTATGTTTCGATTTACAACCTTTAACTAAGATTGAGTATATAAGATTATTGTAATAAGGTTACAGCAGGCGTTCTTCCTCTACCTGGAAGAGGTGCACATATTAATCATTCAAAGATTTAATTTCTTTGAATGCCTCAAATTTCAAAAACGTTTCACAATTGTTTTTAAGGACAGAATTGTATGGGGACCTTCCCCTAACAAACGGCAGCGCAAGGAAACAAACCGGACAAAACCCAAAAAATGGAAGAACCGAATCGATGTTCAAAATTATAATAGCACAAGAAAAGGACAGTAAAAAGCCAATGTAAGTTTATAATATGTTTCTAAAATAATATAACAAAAAGTTAGTTTATACCCTCATCAAACATAAACAATTTGGATATACCCAACATTTTGTAAACAAGTTGTAAATAGCCACTATTATTTATTTACATCTGTTTACAGTTAATTATTTGTCCAATTTACCCTTCATATTTTTTTTTTAACAATTTTTGAGCATTTTCGTCTGTAAACGAATCATTCTGCCTATTTACGACTTGTTTACAAAATCTTGGGTATATCCTTTTAGTTGAGTATATCAAAAATTATCCTAAATTAAAACCAGTACCCAACATTTAATTACTGAAGTTCAAAACAAATGCGATAAGTCTAGACTGTATGCCGTCTATTTCCGGCATGTGGCTGAAGATACTACATTTTTGGTGGTGCATATTCTCTTGGGAAGTATTTTTCGTTTTAAGGCTAAGTTTCTATTTTGGTGGTAAGGATTGAAACCATGAACTCTAACTCAGAAGTGGTACTATTAACACTAACCTATCATACATATCCCATAAGTAATTTTTATTTATGTCGACCATTTTATAATCGTTTTAATTAAATTTTTAGTCATGTATTACATTATGTTATTTTCATGTGTTACTCAATCATGTTAAGGTTTTTTGGTATGATTTCGAACCACTTCAGCTGCATCTCCTCAGTCTTCAGGACAGTTACAAGCGCGCGCTGACATGGGAAGTTAGTTGAAGATTTAGTTAGTTAAGTTAGTTATGGCATTTGATGTACATAGTTGTTTAACTATATATTTTAAAACTAATCAACAGTTGTTTAGACAATTATAGGGAGGAGAAGAATCTGGGAAAGATCAACAGAGAAGGTTGTTTCTCGGTATAGGTTGTTCTAGGATTCAATTTTGTAACTGTTAGAAGTGCAGTCTGTAACAAGATTGTTTGGATCATTTTAGTGTGAATTTAACTCATTGATTGATTTTGCGAGGACGTAGGCTAGTTAACACCGAACCAAGTAAAATTTTTTTGTGTTTCTTTTTGTTCATTATTTGTTATTGTTTGGTTGTTATGTTAAGGTCTGATTCTTCGTGTTTTGCATAGTGTTTTTGTGTGTTGGTTGTGGACAATATTTTTTACGGTGATATCAGAGCAAGGCGTGCTTACACAAACTATCTTTGGGCAATTCTTCGAGGGAATTATTCCCTAATATGTGAAGCTGGAAGGAGTCGAAGACACAAATCCCATAGGCAATTATGCAGTCCTTCAAATCACAGCTAAAACATCAAGACATGATCAAGAATCACAGACCTCGCCTCAAGATCGTCGTTAAGAATCACATTGAATCACCTGAAATAGTTTCTCAGCCATGAAGATTGACATTTACAAGGTTGACGACACTGAGAATTTTCACATTTGGAGGCAAAAAGATTAGGCACTCTTAGCCAAGGATTAAAATGTCACGACTTTGCGCCCAAATTGCGGCGAAATTGCATTTTTTTGGACCTGTTGTCATAATTGTTGCCATTTATCGTTTCGCCACATTTTTTCGCCGTTTATTCGGAGAAACTGCTGTCGTTTTGTCGGTGATGTCGTTTCGGCGTGTGTCGTTCAATGGAAGGCGTAAAACAGCAAAAAATCGCAACACACAGCTTCATTTGCGTCGACAGAAACTGTAGGTGTTGGGGTCTGATGATCCGAGCGACGATGACGCGACGATGACGCGACGACGACGGAATATCCAAATACGCGGTCATTTTTCGACAGCCATAGTACAAATTCAACATGATTTCCGTAATATCTTCGTGATTTCGACGACGTGTCCACAGAGAACTTGAGTTTTGTTGCGTCGTTGAATTTTTTTAAACTTAAATTTTGAGGTTCTACATTCTGCAATGGAGAATAAGAAAGAGAACGGAAGGTAGGAGAGAGATGAATAATAAATGATTTTATTATTATTATTATTATTCTATGCAATGACACACATTACAAGAAACAAAAGTAATGTAAGTGAATACCAAGAGACTATACTTAATTGTACACAGTACAACCGGACTTTTTTTTTTGTTATTTTAAATAAATAACAATGCATTTCTCAAAAAATAAATAAATAACAATGCATATAGCTTAATTGTTTTAATAAATATTATTTGATGCTAATTTACTAATGTACTTATGGAAAATCGAATACCAATTAGTTATATCATATATTATGTGTGTCTTTTTTATTTTTATTTTGCAACATTATTTCCGTCGCAATTTCCGTAATTTAATCCAATTTCCGTCGGTCACCGCAATTTCTCTCGCAATTTGATTTTCAAATTTCCATATTATTTCCGTCGCAATTTCCATCGGCCACCGCAATTTCTGAATTTTCGAGTTATCGGCACGTTACCGACGCACACAATTTTAATCCTTCCCTTAGCACAACATAAATTGACCCGATCAAGTGGCCGTCAAATTTCCCTGAAGATCAAAAGGTTGAAATGCTGGAAACAACCACTTGATCTTTCACTTATCTTATTCTATTATTTTTCTAATGGGTAATTAAGATGCCTCTGCCAAGATCTGAAAGAAGTTATACGAACTTTTCCAATCTAAGACATTATCTAACAAAATCTTTATAAAAGAACGTCTGTTTGGTTTTTAGGATGAACACAACTAATATCCTAGAACATAACCTAAGTGAATTTCTTAATATGAACATTGAATTAGCTAACTCAAGAGAAGGTGAAGCCGTCAATGACAAAAATCAAGCCATTATAATTCTCAACGCACTCCCTAAAGCCTATACGGAGGTAAAGTCAACTATAAAATATGGTAGAACATCGATAACACTAGAGGAAGTAATCTCTCCACTAAATTCTAAGGACTTATAGATTAAAACTGATAAGAAAATGTTAGATGGAGAAAATTACATGGTCGGAGGTAGATCCGCTAACCGATTCCATAAGACTAAAAAAGGAAAAGATAAAATAAGAAAGTCAAGATCCACCTCAGTAGGACCAAGCACATATTGGAAATTTTTCTACTGTAACAAACCAGGTCACATTAAGAAAGATCGATATTCTTAGATCAAGAAACAAAAGGAAAATCCCAAACCTCAATCCAACCAACCTAAGATTATGCAAAATCTAGGCGTAGGATATGAGTCATGTGAAGTTCCAATAATACCTCCACAAATAGGAGTCTCCAAGTGGTTTCTTGAATCAGGCTGTACATTTCACGTGACTAGCAATATGGATTACTTGACGGACTACAAAGAAAGATCAGGTTTTAGGTGGTTATGGGAAATGGCAATACATGTAAGGTAGTTGGTATAGGATCTGTTAGCTTCAAGATGTTTGATGGGATAATTAGGACTTTTACTGAAGTTTTTTTTTTTTTTTTGAAGGTAAGACTTTTACTGAAGTTAGATATGTACCCTTACTATTTCCACTAGTGTCCTAGATGATTTATGCTTACTACTAACCAACAAAATGATACTATGAGGATCCTAAAATTATCAATCGTTGTGATAAAAATGCAAGAAAGTTTCAGGACTATAAATGTTGATGGGAGAGTGTGTGGCTGGTCATAATGTTGTTGCATCATCGCTGAAGATCAGAAGGCAATGTTGTGGCACCACCGCTTAGGCCACATAAGTGAACGAGGTCTACAAGTAATGAGTCAACAAGGTCTCTTCTGCGAAGACAAAGAGAGCAAAGTTGATTTCTGCGAGCACTGCATTCTAGGCAAATAGCATAGACTGAAATTCAACACAATCTCAAATATCTATACATGGAGATAATGTATATTAGATGACTACTCTAGGAAGATTTCTCTATTTTTACTTACGACCAGGAACTAAGCCTCTGTAAAATTTACATAATGCAATAAAGTTGTAGATAACCTAACTGACAAAAAGGTAGAAACTCTAAGGTCAAACAACGAGCTTGAATATGCCAAGCTAAGGATTAGAAGACATAAAAGAGTTAGGTTGAATCCACAACAGAATGACATAACATAACGCATGACACGTTTCTATTAAATAAAGTTATGTGCATGCTTTTCTATTCAGGGCTGTCTAAGAATTTTTGGGGTGAAGTGTAACAGCTGTCTATTTAATTAATAGATTAGCATCTAGTGCCATATAAGTTAAAATCCCAAAAGAGGTATGGACTGGCAAAGCCCCTAATATAACACACCTAAGGTCATTTGGCTCATCAAAGCATATGCAATCTAGAACTTAGGTCAGTTAAGTGTATTTTTCTGGATGATCCAAATGGCACCAAAGGAGTGGAATTAAAACTATTAATAATTGATATGTGATTTTCAATGAGTTAAAATTTTATTGCTTGCTTCATATCAAGAAGTGACCCTGGAGAATTTAATTCAGGTGGAAAGCAATGAAGGTGATCAGGTGGAGCAGAGACAAGAAGGACATGATGACAACCATCAAGAAGCTCAAGTTGATCAAGATGAGCCAATAACAAATGAAGGTCAACTTGACTTTGTTATAGAAGAAGAATCAAGTAGCCAACAGACTCATAAAGATCGAGATATCTCAGATTATCAACTCATCTGGGACAAGGAGAAGAGAGTATCCAAACATTACTAAAATGTTTGAGTTTCACTGCCTACTCTACGCTGTTAGCACATGCTTTTATCCCAACCATGGAAGTCAATTACAAGGAGCTATAAATGAGGAGATGGCTCATTACTCAAGAATAAGACCCGGAGTCTTGTACGAAGATCCCATGATTAAAAGTCTGTGTCATGTAGGTGGCTCTACAAGGTTAAAGAAGGCTCTACACCTAATGACAAGGTTTGGTTCAAAGTTACGCTTGTGGCTAAGGGATTCACGCAAGTAGAGGGAATATACTACAAAGAGATTTTTCCCTGGTGGTCAAGTACAAGACCATCAGAATTATGATGTCATTGGTTGTCCAATTTGACTTGTGATATAGCAAATATGTGACTTAACAGACATTAATTGTTATTTTTATTTTCTTTATTTTTCAGAGTTATTTGCTAACATTTAGCTCATTTTATTTCCCTTATTTCTTATGCCATTACGTTATTATTGCAGATTATATAAATTCGTTCATATGTTTGTAACGAGATAGTTTTGTTGTATATTAAAAAATCAAATTCGAGCTTTGCTTGAGAAACAACGTTTTCGTTCTTTTCTATAACTATGTGCTACATCAGATTGTTTCAGAGACCATTCTGATCGTCCCCACCATCGGCATGGCCCACCGAGGTTGACGTGGAGGAATTCTCAGTCGTGAGACTGATTTAGACGACGTACATAGACGTAAAGATTGATCCGGACTACCTCAAGAAGTGGAGGATTTGGCTCGCTCCGTCGAAGCGCTCCTTCAAAGTGCAACCACCTCGGGCTCGCCCTCATGGAGAAGGTTTGGAGACTGACACACGTCGAGAATCGGTGTTCATGATGAAGATTCGAGAATTCCAGCGCAACGTCAATGCGTTGGCTACCCATGGTCGATGAAGTGTTGGAGTTCAAGACGAGTATTGCTTGTCGCAATGCGTTTTCGTGGCAGAACAGCAGGTTGGTGGACACAGACGAAGGCATAACATACTCAGCTACGGAAAAATGAAGATTGCTACGTGGGAGAAATTAAAAGACACACGCGGTCTGCCTTTCTACCATTCAACTACGCACGCACGTTGTATCAAAACCTCCAAATAAACATAAAGAAGATTGATGCAGCAAATATGTGACTTTATGTTTCAGAGTATTTGCTAGCATTTGACTCATTTTATTTCCTTTATTTCATACTTTCTTTATTTTCTTTATTTCCTATGTCATTTACGTTATTATTGTAGATTATATAAAGTCATTCATATGCTTGTAACGAGGAAGTTTTTGTTGAATATTGAAAAATTCGAATTTTGCTTGAGAAACAAGGTTTTCTTTCTTTCATATAACTACGCGCTACATCAACTTGGAACTTCACCAAATGGAAAGAACAAGAATCTGAAGAAGATCAACAAAAAGGGTGTTTCTCGGTGTAGATTGCTACTGATAGAAGTGATCGGAGAATAGGAAATGCGGGCTGTAACAAGATCGTTTGGATCATTTTAGTGTGAATCGATTCATTAGTTGAGTTCGCGAGAATGTAGGCTAGTTACCGCCGAATGTCATAAAATTCTTTTGTCGTTTTCTTCGTCATTTTTATTATATATGTTACTGTTTGGTTGTTCCGTTAAAGTCTGATTCTCTGTGTTTTGTATAATGATCTTGTGTGTTGGTTGTGACAATATCTTCAAAATTATCGGTGCGGGTTTATGTATTTACATATCCATTCACGATCCTTGCGGAGGATCCATATTACAAATTTCGATGGTTGTGTTTGATCTTAAATATAACAGACCAAAATAGCATTAAATTTGCTTTTTCTCGAGTTTTTATCTGCATATATTTAAGCCAATGACACCATGTCGGCAGTTCTTTATGTCTCTAGTTCAAGTCTCAATTTCTTATGAGAAAGTGTATGCCTCTCCAATTAAGAAAACAATATTATTACTGGCAGCCCAACTCTCAGCGGCACAGAGATTATATGAAGTATTTATTGAAGTGGAATGATGTAGAATTTATTGGTTTACGGCTCATAAGAGTGACCAGAGGAGTGTGTATGGGTGGTATGGGTTTCGGGCTCTTCTTTTTAGTGAAATTGATTGATACGTTATGAAATGTTCAAAGTACAATGAATCTCTGAAAACGCGTCCACGTAGTTGCATGAACGTGAATCATTGTCGTCGGAGAGAGATAAGTCTTCATTAGTAAGGTATTTTCCATTCTGGTCTTATCCTAATTCAGCATTTTTTATTTATCTTTTACTTCACAAGCTCACGAATTATTTTTATTTTATTTATTTATTATATTGATAAACCGTTTTGAGAATATAAAAGAGAAAATAATTTTGTAAACTTAAATGTGTTGAAAATATTAAACTTAGATTTTTTATGATAATTTTATCGGAAAATGAACTTTTGATCAATATTTGGATAATATATAATCTGAAATCAAATACTCATTTTCTTGTTTATTTTTCCACACTTCTTCCTCTTTCACCGAAAATACAAACAAATCTTTCTCTTTATTTTCATTTTTAATATTATTTGATATTGTTTAAACTTATTTTAACGTTATTTTTCAAGATTATTTGATGATTTGAAGTTTAAGTTTAGAATCGAATAATTTAAAACTCGTATTTTCCGAAAAATTCCGATGGAATTCTTGCTTTTAAAATGATTCTCGATGATTTTTTCTTTAAATAATAAAAAAATTCGGTGAACTCCGGATTCCGATGACTTCCGATGAAAGAATAAAAATTATTTTCCGGTGAACTTTGTTGGATTCCGATGAACTTTGATGAAATCCGATAACTTTCGATGAAAAAGAATACTTTATTTGTATATTTTATTTTTATCACGCACATTCGTCGAATTCCGATAATTTTGATATATTCAGATGAACTCAAACATTTTAAGAATATTTTGGTTAACCGTCTAATTCAGGAGAGGAGTTTGACATTTAAAAAACAACCAAAAGTTCAAAAGTGTGTTGATGAACCAACTATTATTTGTGTTCGTCTCCCTTTGCATCGAAAAAAATATAATTGTGTTCACAAAAAATATAATGACTGAAACGGAAGTTTCATAAGACACAAAAAATTAAAAATTAAAACTAAAAAAATAGATTTTATACGGATAATTTTTTTATTTTTATACATAATAATTTTCAATTACATAGATGCACAATACAATCTAAATAATCAAAATTTTGAAGTCAAATATATATAAAACACTAAAAAGTTATAAGTACGTTTTGATTTAATTTTATGAACTGAGGTTCACTAATAAATTAATTTTCATATTTTCAAATACTTGTTAATGAATAAATATATTATTGACATAATAATAAACTTGTATACTCTCCAAAAAAAAATATTAAAACAATCACCATCAAATAAGTCCAATAAAAAAAATCTATGAATTACGATTTATAGGTCGAAAGACACATATGTACACAAATAAATTCACCATGAAATAGGCCCAATGAAAAAAACATCTAAGAATTACAATTTGTAGGTTAAAAAACACAAAGGTACACAAATAAACTTCATTTCACGCAATTTTTCAAATTTTTTTTTTTTACTTTACATTAGTTTGCTCGACTTTTGGACAATTTGGTCAAATTGATATCCAAGATAGGACAAAAATGGTGTTTAGAAATGACATAATTTATATTATAAGATAAAGGACATTAATTGACGCAATGACATGAAAATCTCCATGCAATTACGAAGTAATACCCGACATAATTTTCACGCAATTTCTCAAAATTACTACCTTGCTCTCGCATCAATAGTCGTGTTACGTTTATCATTTTGATATTTATATTGATAGCGTAAAAACAATTAGATTACATTAATTTTATTATTTTGCTTAAGAGTTAGAATCCGACTAATTTAAATATAATTTCAAATGATTATTTTGAAACAGAATATTCAATTTATTTGAGTCAATACGTTGTTTTATAAGTTCTTATGAGTCCTAACACATTGTTCAACTAGTTTTTTCCATTTATAATTATAAGTTAGATTTCGCTCTACATCTTTTACTACAAAGTCTTCATGTATTTGATTTATGTATTGGGCTAAAAAGTCTTCATCTTAGGTTTGAGAATTGATTTTGTCTAATGTTTTGTAAAACTTTTGTAAATATTCACATCTTTAATTAACATAAAATTCGTTCCATTTTACCCTAAAATAATAATCCCCCCGAATATAATAAATATTATGAAATTTAAAAAATATAATTTTCGAGTAAGTGATTCCTAAATAATCGCACCCCATTAGTCTCGTTGATATACACAATGTTGATGCAAGAGAAATTACTCCCGCATGCGAAAAAATACATTTCCCAAAAATTTCTCTCAGAAACTCAAATCTATCGCGAAGAACAATTCTGGGTAAATTGGACGGCGATTTACATGAATTTATGTAATTATCTTTACAACCAATTTTGGGTAAATCCGTCGGCGATTAACAAGTATTTATATTCTCTTTGTATCTAACTTGTGTTTGTTTTTTGAAATCTTTTCTGATCATCGATTTTTCAAGAATCAAATTATTCATCTCTTTGTTTCTGGATGTTCTTGACCTACAGGAACACGACGGTTACGATGAAATAGAAAAAAAAAGAATGATATGAAGTTTTCATAGCAGAGAATGATGTGAATATTTCATGAACACGACTTTCGTTCTTATTTTTCTTCAACTTTTTCGTGTTTCGATTTTAATTTCAAATTCATGTATGAAATTTTGATTTTTTTCTTCTAATAAAATTAACAAAAATTGTGTTTTGTTAATTAATATGCAATTAACGATGATAAACATCAATTTACGTTGTAAAAAATCAATTAACGTTTTAAAACGCAACTCAACTTACGTTGAAATAATTCCATTTCAGAGTAAATTGAATATCAATCAACGAGCATAACATTAAGCAATATAAATGGAGAATTTTTTAAAAAATTATGAACAATCAGATCTGTTATGAAAAGAATTAAAATATCGGCAATTATGAAATGTTTACAGAAGTACATGAATATGAAACTGTAAAAAATAATTAAAATTGGCCAAAAAAAGGAATCAAAATATATTAATTATGCTGAAACTAATAAGTCAATTAACTACTAAAAATTGTAGGATCTTGTCTACATTAATTAATTCGCCATCTTTTAAATAATTAACCAAAAAAATTCAGATGTTGGCGAAATTTCAAACAGAAATAATTCCGAAATTATAAGGGTATATCAGTAACTTAAATTCGTAAATTAAAGTGTCACATAAGCGTTTTAGATATTACAAAAATTTTACGAAACGTTCGACAAAACCAAATCACATTTGTAAACTAGAACCATTTCGCCAAAATCCATTTTTCTTTCTACTTGTTTCATCGTGCGATTTTATGGGTGAGCAAGCTTTAATTTGGTTTGAGCTCTGACGTAGCATAAAGGTAGAGAAGTAGTGGCTAGATTTTAGTAAATTCCTGTAAGAAACTAAGCAATAAATTGATTATGAACCAGCCACTTGTTTGCATATACCTCCCACATTTCTAATTTAGTAAAACTGACAGACATATATATGAAGAGAATGTTATGCCTCTTCATAACTGACTAAAAAGTAAATTCACAAAAAGGAAAATAAAATAATCATATAAGAGAATTTCATTGTTTAGCAGCTGTATACTCTTCTTCTTCTTCAAAAAAAAATAAAAATAAAAGCAGCTGTATACTCATTATTCTCATTGAACACCTAATTGCTCATAATTTGTTCTCTCTCTCTCTCACAATAGGATGTTCTCCCGCTTCAATGTAGATATAATTTCGAATTAATTTTCACAATGACTACTTTGTCCCTCGGCGTGTCCGACTCCGAAGGGGAGCTGACGCGCGATACCTATTTATATTAATAAATAATGAGTAACTTATTAAAGATGGGTTATAGTTTTATATAATTTAAATTATATATAAGTGTTTAACAATATTTTTTTATTTAAGTTGAATAATGTTGTAGAATATTTTGATTAGAAATAGTTTAAATTCTTTTGTACTTAAATTTTACATTTACTCTCAGATTTGTAGCTTTTAAAAATAATTTTTAATTTCAATTACTTTTGTATACTTTTATCAAATAAACTTTTTAGTCTAAACGATGTATAACCTATTCTAAACCCATTTTAACATATCTTTTAAATACTAAGATTTATTTGTTATTATTACTATTATTATTAATTACATTTTATATAAAACCTTACAAATATTAATATATATTTATTGAATACTAAATTAGTTATATATTACAAATATTAAGATATATAGTAGTTATACTATTTTTCAATAACTTATTAAACGTCCAACTATTTTTTGAAATAATAATTTTTTTGGAAATAAATTTAAAATATTTTTTTTAAGAGTAAAGTTAAAGCAATTGTATGCAAAGGTCCGGCAACACAAATTATATGTAAGTATTTTTTTCTAGTGAAAATCATGATGTGAGACCCACTTATAATGCTATTAAATAAGTTATTGTTTACTTCAAAATTTCTTAAAAAATCTTAACACCTTCACGTATATTTTTTACTTTATAGTCCGAATTCATATAATTCTTCTACATCCCCTAAAATTTATTTATATTATATATATAAATATATATATAGATATATGTATATATATATATAAATAGCTCTGACTACGCCATCATTATCGGTGAACATTTGAGCTACTCGTAGTCTTCCTTTGACTCATCAATGGTTAGTACTTTTTACGTAGTCATACTATTTATTTTTTATCAAACAATAATAGGTTGAGAAGTTTGTACGTATATTATGTCATATTATAGTCGAGTTTTGGTAATGAAAGAGAGTAGTTCAAGGGTAAAACAGGAATTCGTCATGTTAAAAATATATATGTATCAAGAAACACGCCAAATTCAGTTATTTAAAAACGGGAGAGAAACGGAAGAGAAAATAGAAAGAAAGAACAAAAGAAGAACAAGAGCAAATCCGGAGAGTTTGCGTCGTATTCTCTGATTCCCTTCTCCGGGATCAGAGGATATTCTCCTTCTTGCAGCGTCGCATTTTATACACCATCTCTATTCACATATACGAGGAAAAAGAAGAAGAAGAAGAATAGTTGTGTTGAAATCCATTACCCTTATTCTTCTTCTTGTTCTTTTGCAAAATGCATGTCTAGTTTATGATGAGCTCAACTCTCATTCACAAAATTCGTTGAAGAACCGGAATAATATATTTTAATTTTGTGGTGCTTAATAAAATGGGGATGTCTCCAAAGGAAGGGAAAATGGAAGGTTGGCTGTATTTGATACGCTTCAACCGGTTCGGATTGCAATACTCACGTAAAAGGTACTTCGTTCTCGCCGATCATTTTCTCAGAAGCTTCAAGGCCATTCCTCTTTCTGATCAACAGGTATTCTTTCCCTCTTATTTCTTTCTTTTGAAAAAACATAGACGCTGTATATACCAGAATTATTTTTACCATTTTCTTCCTTGTTTAAATGTTTGAAACGTTTGTCTCTTTTCTTTGTCCACATGTTTTATTTAACCTTTTTCTTCCCTATTCAAATAGACGTTGATAATAAATGCATGTTTTTTTTTATCATTGCTTTGAATAATTTAGTATTCTGAGTAAATATAATGTTAATCGTAATATACTGAAATGAAGGGTGAATTTAGGACATATATGAAACTGTGGTGTTTTTGTTCCATTGTTAAAATTGCCAAGCAATTGCGTGTGCGTGTGTGGATTTGACAGCAGCCTGTGAGAAGTGCATTGATTGACTCTCGAATTCGTGTAACAGATGATGGGAGAGAGAGTTTCCACAGGAAAGTATGAACCTTTCTTCTTTCAAGCACTTCAAACAGCCGTTATTTGTCTAGCTATATTCATTTATACGCTTCATATATAAATCTACATTGCAGGTCTTTTTCATTTTCACGATTTACAATACGACCAATCACAATGACCAGCTAAAGGTGCATCAGAATTCTATATAATTTCTCGTTAGAAGTCAGTTAACCGAGTTTTATTTCATTTGTATAGATTTTTCATGCAAAAATTTGTGCATATTGTGTATAGTTGGGTGCAAGTAGTTCAGAAGAAGCAGCACGATGGATCCGATCTTTACAAGAGGCGGCGCTTAAGGTATGTAAATGATATATAAATCAATCGCTCAATTATATGTTTTTGTAAATAATTTAGGTGACTCATGATCACGATACGATTTTTGTGATAGGAATTCCGAATTCCAGATAATGGAGACTTGGTGGTGTGTTCCAAGAGAAGATGGACATCCTTACGGTACAGTTAGGTTATATATATATATATATATAAGTATATATATATATATATATTCTCAGACAGTGTTTTTGAGGGAGTTAATTGATAATCATTAAACAATTATACAGATTGCGGAGGCGAGAGAAGCAACAATCAGTCGACTGGACGTTTTCTTCGATAGTTCATGCCGATGCAACAACTTCTGATGTCATTGCTCCCTCGCCGTGGAAAATCTTCGGCTGCCAAAACGGTATTTGATTTTCTCTTTTCCTCTCTGCTCAACAATCAAGTTAGTGGAATGATTCAAAAAGTTTCCTTTGCTTGCTTTCCTCAGGGTTGAGGCTTTTCAAAGAAGCAAAAGACTGGGATTCTCGTGGCAGGGTTTGTCATTTTATTTCATTTACTTGTGTTTTTTTTTTAACACTATACCGGTTCTTCTCACTTGATGATTACTTTTGGTTCAATGTTGCTTAGCACTGGGATGATCATCCAGCTATAATGGCAGTAGGAACAATAGATGGGACTTCTGAGGCAATTTTTCGAACTCTCATGTCCCTTGACTCCTCGAGATCAGAGTAATTGAGATTATCAGAATCACCCTTCCGCGTCTCCTAAAACAAATGTTAGTTTTATGTAATTGGTTTGAGTTGTGGCAGATGGGATTTCTGCTATTACCGGGGAAATGTCGTGGAGCACCTTGATGGCCACACCGATATTGTCCACAAGCTTTTGTATAGTGATTGGCTTCCTTGGTCAGATTCGCTTACCTCTACAGATTTTTCTTCAACATATTATTTATCGATCCACACAATATAATAAACACCTTCTATATACTATTGTAGGGGAATGCACCGAAGAGATTTACTGGTGCGTCGATACTGGAGAAGAGAAGACGATGGTACATATGGTATATAATCAGTAAATGAAATTGACATCGATAAGACATTCGTTGTTTGACTGTTTGATAGTTTTTGTTTTTTGTTTTGTTTTGTTGCTGCAGTAATTCTTTACCACTCTGTGTTTCATAACAAGTGTAAGCCACAGAAGGGTTACGTCCGTGCTTGCCTTAAAAGTAATAATACGCGTAAAGTTGAATACACAGAATAAGCATTTGTTTGAGAATTCATGCTGACCAACGATTCATATTTAGGTGGTGGATTCGTGATAAGTCCAGTGAGTGGAGGGAAACAATCTCTGGTGAGACACATGCTTGCCATGGATTGGAAGTACTGGAAGCTATATCTCCGTCCCTCCTCTGCTCGCAAAATCACCATTCGCATGCTCGAGAGGCTCGCAGGTAGTAAAACACATTTATTGCATTTTTTCATGCACAATAAGAAAATGCATACATGGTAATTAATGATTTTTTCCGGCAGCCCTGAGAGAGCTGTATAAAACCAAACCCGGAAAATATGCGTCCCAAGAGTTATACGAAGAGGAAGTTTCTAGAGACAGCGCTTTCAGGGGATTGAGTGAGAGAGAAGATGTGGCTAACAATGAGATGACGGAAGGAGAAGAAGACGCTGCGAGACGTGATGTGGAGAGACAGCTTTCAAGCCACAAAAGCTTGATGGAACTGAACGACGCCGCCGACGAGTTTTTCGATGTTGCTGAACCTGAACCTTCAGAGCGAGGGAAATCGGAGAATGAGTCTTCTTCTTCATCTTCTTCCTCCTATTCTTCGCCGGGACAACGTTCCACTTTACAGCCCAAGCTCTCATCAGCTGCAGTTTTTGTGAAAAAGCTTCAAGATCTCCGAGGTTAGACTCAGCGACAGAGCTAGACGACATTCTTAGATGAACTATACAAAAATAATATATTGGATAATTAGTCAATTTAAACGTCATGAATTTGGATATAGTCAACGTTTTGTAATAATTAGTAAATAGCCTAGCTACTTACATGTCATCAAATTTTAAGTATTTGTTACATGTAAAAGTAATCTGTAAATAACTGTTTACGCGGGCTATTTTCGACTCTTGATAAATGTAAATAGATTAAGCCGGCTATTTACATATTATTTACAAAACGTGGGCTATTTTCAAATCTTATATACTTTATATGGCTAGTATCTACAATTACTTCCATATCTAGAAGTGGTGCTTGAGGCCCCAATAAGGCTCCATCTCTAGTTATATCGTTTTATGGTATGCAGTTTTTATATATAATTATTATTATAACATTTTTGAAATTGGTCGTAGTTGTGAAGAAGGCTGGGGAGGGAAGTGTGTCATGCTTTTATGGCGCTACTCTGCCAAAAGACCCCACTTTTGTTCTGCCTTGTAGTTGGGCCACCGCTGATCCTTCCTCTTTTCTGATACGCGGGCGAAACTACTTACTGGATCATCACAAGGTATCTTTCTCGGAACAACTGAAACTCAAGATTCTATGTAGTATCAAGTAAAGCTTAAAGAAAGCGATTCAATCAGATTGCGGCTAGAAGCACGTTGATGGAATTGGTGGGCGTCGATTGGATGAAATCAGATAAACGAGAAGATGATCTCGGTGGCCGGCCAGGCAGTATTGTCCAGGTATACGTCCTCACATACAGAATTTCAAAACAAATATGGATTCATTGAGTTTTTGTGTTACAGAAATATGCGGATCTAGATGGACCGGAGTTCTTCTTTATCGTCAATATTCAAGTGAGTTGCTTTCTGTTTGGCCATCGAAAGTTATACACGCATATAGTTAATATGTGAAAATAAACAGGTCCCGGGTTCATCGATGCACACATTAGCAATGTATTACATGACCAAAGTTCCACTAGAGCAAAATCCTCTGCTGCAGAGTTTTGTCAACGGTGACGATGCGTATAGGAATTCCAGATTTAAGCTTGTACCCTATATTTCCAAGGTAATAATTCAACTCAATGCATGCATATGATTTTTTGTTTTATCTATTTTATGCGTGTCTATTTTTCTTTTTGGTATTTTTCAGGGATCATGGATTGTGAAGCAAAGTGTTGGGAAGAAAGCGTGCTTAGTGGGTCAAGCACTTGAAGTATATTATTTTCGTGGGAGAAACTACTTAGAGGTGAAGAAGACTCACTTGTATATGCATAATTTCACGTGTGACTTGTATTTAGTTTATTAAGTTTGGGATGGTTATAGGTGGAGATTGACGTGGGGTCATCGACAGTGGCTCGAGGTGTGGTCAGTCTTGTTCTTGGCTACCTAAATAACTTGGTCATCGAAATGGCATTTCTGATACAGGTATGTTTCCATGGAAGAAGAATAAGAAGAAGAAGGAGCAATATAGTTATAGTGTTTAATAATGCAGGCAAACACGGAAGATGAATTGCCTGAAGTTGTTGTGGGAACATGCAGGCTCAACCATTTGGACGCCTCCAAAACTGTCCATGCACACCAATGATACAACACAGTCATAACACACATACAAATATATAATAAATATACTAGGTGATATACGCATGATTAAGAATTAAAAATCGTGTATCTTGCGTTCAATTTAGTAAATCTCGTTACAGGAAAGACCCCACTGTCAGAGAGCATCCCATTCTCCTACCTCTATCATTGTACTTTGATGGTATTATGGATGAAAGAAATTACCGATAAAATTGCACGACAAGGTTCAAGATTTAGGAGATGGAGAGACGGAACTGTACTTCCTATTGACATTAAAAGAAGCATATACAAGGACACCAGAGAAAATAGATGATACGAAATTAGAGCATTGGTTTAGTTTCACATTCTCCCTATTCCAATTTAAATAATAAAAATTCGACGAAATGACCTTTGTTTACTAATTTGATTTGAAAATGACAAACTTTTCATAATTTTTTTTATAAATTGTCATAATGTTTACGTGTTAAGTTCATTTATGTAATTATTTTATTCGAATGTCCTTTTTTCGGCTATTTATTTGAAATTTGAATTTGTTATTTAAATTTTCATGTTTTAATTGATATCCGAATTAATTCAAAATTTTGGCAATTTATTAGTAATAATTGATTTGTTTCTATTATAATGTAAGATCGTATAAAAATGAATGGTAATTATTTATCTTATCAAGTTAATTTTTCAGTCATTAATTAACGTTATCTCGAACATCGTCGACTGTCATTTTTAAAGGTCAACAATACATTTTTGGAAATTAATATAGTCGGCCAATTATTTCCCTTTCTTTTCCATTTCCGAGTTTTCTTATACCAATAATCTCATTTTTTTGTTTAAGATCAAATATTTTTCTAGGAAAACATATTTTAAATCTATAATAGAGCTTACAAGATAAAAGCGTTTTATAGGTCAACGCTAATGTTTAGTTTAAACTTGTTGATGAAATGATTCGTACCCGTCAACTGCAACAAAATAGTGATCGATTAAAAATGACGATTATGTTTGTTTTTTTTTTTTTTTTTCTAATTTTGGTTTTGGGAATTCTTTGAGAGAATCGAGTTGAAGATATTGCATGCGTTTACAAAATGAATTTCTCTCTCATCAATTCAAATTAATTAAATGAATCGTATTAATGGTTACCTCATTTATTAAGGAATATTCTATTCGTGTAATTATTTTTTGTTTTTTATTAGAAAAAATTGTGAAATGGGCTAGAACAATTTTCGGGTTAAAATTGGAAACAAAAAGTTTGTAAAACGAAAGGTGAGACTTTTACAAAAAATCTATATAATACAAATCTATTGTATTAGTCATATCTATACAATAACCCTTCAAATAAATCTTAGGACACGTGAGTCATTTTTCGCGGTTGGATTGCCGGTTTCCTCATATAAGAAAATGATGATGTATACACTAGCCAATACTCACAACTAAGTTTCATCGTTATTGCTAATTTGTTAAACGACATGTCGCTAAAACACATTACAGTATAGACTTTATAGTACTTATCAAAATCCTTTGGCACTTGCAACTTCATGTTTTTGTTAGATCCTGAGTGATCTATGGCTATACGAAATTCTATAATTTTATAAAGCTTATATATTCTCGTTCTTAATGCTTTTGGTTATTCTGATAAGAATTGAGAATTTTGTGCAGCAGATAAATTTTTGTCATAATTGATTTTAATTAGGACTAGAAGATTATAGTCTAGACATTGATTAAAATCAGAATTGCAGATATTAGGGCGAGTGAGTCTTCAGAGGTACCTGAGTTGGCGGAGGTTATAGTTTCGGGTTGTGCTGGCTGACTTCCTCCGGGTTTTGAGTGGTTGAAGATAAATTCCGGATGTGGGGCGATAGGCATTATTGCGAGAGACTGGCTAGGCGACGTGAGGTGGATGTTTCGTAGCAGTGTTCAGGTGAAGTTCGCGGATGAAGAAGCTATGCAGGTTCTAAGGGGTTTCTTGACTATCTTTGAAGGGGACAATTTCACAGTGATGAAGAAGCTTTAAGGTAACAGTGGTAGTCCGATTGGAGGTTATTGGAGGACTATGATCAAATTTTAGAGCTAAAGAAGGAATTTTAGATTGTAGAGCCAGCAATTGATCGGCCCACTGTTTGGCTAAGTGGCCGTTTGACTCAAATGATTTTGGTGTTGTTTGTTTCAAGAATTCTCTGATCTTTGTTCGGGAAGCATTTTTAAAAGACAAAAAGGAGTTCCGGATCATCATGTTTACTTTCGAGGTAATACTATTAAGGTACTCTTTCCTCACGTCGCACGGGCCTCGGGGGCGTAAGGTTTAATGAGGTTTTAAATTAATTGATTAAAATCATTAAATACTCAAAATCGATTTTTTGCAGTTAATATTTGTGTGAATTTTTTTTGAAGACATTTTTTTCATTGGTTCCGGGATTGAACCAACGACTTCTTAATTGGCCGTGACGTTGTATTATTATTATGCCGCTACTGTGATTTTGGAAGGTGATAGTTTGTATCAATCTTTTGAATTCGGTATGTTAGTTGTGCTAGTATAATATCAGCAATCCAGCCCGTCCATATAAACCAATAAAATGTGAATTTTGGTTTAAGTTCAATGTTTTTCTTAACTCCCAATGCTCGGTTTCTTGGCCAACAATAATATTCGTTATAGAAAAGACAAAATACTATTACCGATTCAATTTAGTAATATAAAACAACAAATAAAAAATGTGTTGAGTGTGACACTTGAAAGAAGAAGAAAAAAGTCTGAATCTAGAAAGACATTCTGTTATCCCCTATATATTGTTAATCCTCGTATGTCAACGGTTTTTATATACTTTAGTAATTATAAATGGATTAAGTTTAATCAACATTAACATGTAACGTATTTTAAACTAAAATAAAAGAACGTGCATAACATGATGAAGGAGAGCCTGAAATAAAGTATAGAGAGCGCACACGTAAAACCAAAGGGATCTTTCTCGAACTAATTAATTTAATACATGTATATCAAGAAAACAAAGAAGATCAAACCATACAGCTAATCTGGGTAGACATAAATTAGATTGAGTGTGTTTCTATCTTGACCACCATGATTGCAAAGGTGTCGGCTGCGTGCTCCGGCAGACATACCGATATAATAATAATAATAATAATAATAATAATAATAATAATAATAATAATAATAATAATAATAATAATAATAATAATAATAATAATAATAATAATAAATGATGCTGTTAAATGCAGTAAAGTTCCAAAATTTACGAAAGTTATCAGCGAAATTATTAATACTCTACTGACTGATAAAGCTATATATTTTATTTTAGATTGAGCTTTCTTTTAAGGTTTTCTCTCCTTCATTTTGCTGCCTAAAATTAGGATTCAATTAGGGAGTTTAGCACTTGATTACTAGAGTTGTTCTTTTAAAATAAATGAACATGTATACCTTAATTTTCATTCCTCCTACTACGGAACTGAATCAGTATTCACACATCCATTGAGATATACTAATTTTTTTTACCAAGTCAGTTTTTATTTTAATCTTTTATTGCGAGTTATTGTATATACATATATATAGTTAAGTTCTTATGTGATTTTGATTATACGTTGATCAAGTATTGGCTGATAGAGTAAAGATATTAAATTAGGAAGAAGCAAGCACTAACTTTGCGTTGAACTAAATTACAAACGTATCAACAAAATATTTATTTAATAAAGCATATATTAGATAGGGTTGAAGATGAACTGAACAAGATTGAGTTAGGAATATGTGTGAATATAAAATCAAAGTTCAAAGTAAAGCTTATATTAGTGCGTGCGTGCACACACGACATAGAGAAATCGAAGCACGTTAGAGAATGGATTGATTGGTCGGTTGGTCTTAACTTTCTCTTCATTTCCTCTCCAAGACTTTTACACAACATATTTGTCTTTTGCTGGTGATATTCAGTTCTCTCTCTCTCTCTCTCTCTCTCTCTCTCTCTCTCTCTCTCTCTCTAATCACGCTCGCAATCACGGCGATCATACAAGCTTCATCTCCTTCCTCATTCTCTGCGATGAGGAAGCTGTGTCCGAATTTCGAGCGCGAGGACTGTTTGGACACAGTCCTGGAAGTGCCGATCCCGGAGGAGATGTTCGGAGCGACGAACAAGAGCACGGTGTTGTGGTGGCAGAGCATGAAGGGTTGGATGAGGACCACCGCACCGGATCACAAGTCTCACCCCACCCGCAACGCCGAGATTCAGCTCTTGCTCGGCGTCGTCGGAGCTCCTCTCATTCCTCTCCCAATCCCTCCCAACTCCGACCACCAAATCATTAAAGACCACCCCATCGTAAGTAACAACAAAAAACACATCCAAACCTATATATATTATATACTTTCCTCTATTTTCTTCATTATTTCTGACAAATGTCCCAGCCACGGTACACACGTCTAACATACTCTTTTCTATTAGATCGTCAAAACGATACGATATTAATACTTTGATGGTCATCACTTTTTCGAGAAAACAAAGATGTATTAACAATGGGCTATTTAGGTAAGTAAACCTAATTTCATAGAGGCTAGTGATTGATCAGACTGGTTTACTTATAAAAACTGCAGGAGAGTTCGATGGGGAAATACATAGTGAAGCAATACATGGCGGCAGTGGGGGGAGAAAAAGCAGTTAAGTCGATCGAGAGCATGTACGCGATGGGAAAGGTGAAGATGGTGTCAGGGCTAAAGCCGGCGAAAAACTCCGTCGCCGGAGTCGCCGCCGGAGACATGGGCGGGTTCGTCCTGTGGCAGAAAGGCCCCGAACTGTGGTGCCTGGAGCTAGTGGTGGCAGGGTGCAAAATCAGCGCGGGAAGCGACGGAAAGCTGGCGTGGCGTCAGACTCCGTGGCACCACTCCCACGCGTCGCGGGGCCCGCCTCGCCCGCTCCGGCGGTTCCTCCAAGGCCTGGACCCGGCCTCGACGGCGGACCTCTTCTCCGGGTCGGCCTGCGTCGGAGAGAAGGAAGTGGACGGCCACGCCTGCTTCGTCCTGAAGCTCGAGGCCGACCCGGCCGTGCTCCGATCTCGCAGCACCGCCAGCGTCAGAATGATGAGGCACACTCTCTGGGGCTACTTCAGCCAGCGCACCGGCCTCCTCGTCCACCTCCGAGACTCCCACCTCCTGACAATCAAATCCTCATCCGACCCGAACGACAACATCTTCTGGGAAACCACCATGGAGTCCTCGATTGGAGATTACCGACCCGTGGAAGGGGTTCTGATTGCGCACTCCGGACGGACGATGGTGACTCTTTTCCGGTTCGGAGAAAGCTCCCACGCGCACTCCACCACCAGAATGGAAGAGGCCTGGGAGATCGAGGAGGTAGATTTCAACATCAAGGGCTTGTCTATGGACTGCTTTTTGCCGCCCGGAGATCTCAAGCAAGACCGCCACGTCGAGCCTCGTTTGCCCTTCCAGATCCGATCCGCCTCTTTTCGAATCGGCGCCGCGGCCGCGATACACGTCCGCGACGATGACACTACTACTGACGAGGACGATGATGAATATCATTTGTAATGCTTTTTGCCCATTTCATTTTTATTTTACACTAATTTTGTACATAGCTATATATGTTAGTTAAATAGGTACACTATTTATATTGAGATCACGTGAAAGATGAGTTCAAAAGGCCGTTGCATTGCTCAGTTTTAGGGCTAGTACATGTATCATGAGTTTTTAACACTCAGTTTCGGTATATATATATATATATATATATATATATATATATATATATATTTATATTGTAATATGTAATAATCGGTCACTTTTTGAGTGAATTTTCGAATTATTCAAACTATTTAAGTATGAATCTTTATTTTTACTTTTTAGAGATGTGAATTCTAATCCAAGAATATGTCATTGGCTTTAAGCTAATTGGATAAATTTAGTGGAATTTATAAATTTTATGTCGATCGATCCAATGTTCAGTTGTTCAAACTAGAGGTTGGTAATGCCTTAAAAAATAGAGGTTCGTAAAGAAGACATTTTCTACAAGAGGTCTCGGAATTTCAGACTTGACTTTTTGTGAGACATTCTCTTATATGGTGATATCGATCAAGAAAAAAATGTACTTTTTCAAAGTAAGTGCTGCGTGATCGTTGTGTCACAAAAGTCTCTATTAGAATGCTGAGTGGAATATGTATGACAGCTATAGCAGTAATGGTCTATGATATAACTCATATTCTTGATAACACGTATGTATAATCTCTTTCGATTTATATCATTTATATAATTAAAATGATAAATATGTTATATTTTATTACGAATACAGCTCGAAAACTTATCATTTTATTTAGTTTCCACTAATGCCGAACGGTTATAGTCAGAATTTAAAACTGCTTAACCGAATACGAAGAAGATTCGGTGTGAGAAGAATAGAAACAAATATAGATATAAGTTAAGTTCAGAATACCAATCGCATAATCGTAAGGACGAACAAGTACTCGGTATACAAACACTAATCACATTAAATTTGCGTTGGATACGTAAGATAAATATAAGACTAATAAATCGTCAAACGGTTATTACATAAGTTATCGACGAAATGAACAGTTATCACGACATGGGTTTGATCAACGCCAAAAAACCGGAGCCTCGCACGCTATAAATAGAAGAAGAACATGAGAGAAACGGGATATACAAAAAACACACTATTTTTACTACTTATTTACGCATAGAATCTCATTGTAACACAATTTTTGTACTAAAAATTAGTCTTCTATAAGAAAAGTCTGACCTTAATACATATATTGAATATTATTTTTGTGCAAAGTGAGCATTTTTGTCAAGATATTGTTGTACCCATTTTCAGGCATTAACACTAACTATTGTTGGCGCTGATGCCCACAAGAAGATTAGTTATTGTTGTTTATTTGCATATTGGTGTAATAAAGTTCTCAATTGAGTCATTCTTGTAATTTGATGATTAATTGATCAAAGTTGAAACTTTCATTCATTCTTTTTTCTTTTGTTTGAAACTTTATGACATACAATAGTCTTTAGTCTTTGATCAAACCTAACAACATGTGAAGAGTTAAATATAGATTTAGATGAACAAACTCGTAATAGTTTGCTTAAGACGGAATGTTCACAATCTAAAAATTAACGGACTATATATCTCAGTATGACTGTTGGAAGGACCTATGATGTCTGATATGAGGCATAGAGAGTTGAGACTCTATATCACCTCATGCTTTAATATTTGAATTGAGAATGAATGAACTACACAATGTTCAAAATTAAGTCGTGATTTTATTTGGATGAATTAATGTGACTTGTTAGGTCCCTGTGAACACGTTGTTTCTAACTTATTCACGAGTAACAAAGGAGTTAAAGAAATAACAATTAGAAGGGTAAAATTGTAATTTTATGAATTCAATCTAGTTGATGATATATGAAGGGTAAACATAGATAATATTCAATGGATCCGCTCAGCACAATTAAGTACAATTTTAAGTAGAAAATAAATTTATTTGAACTGAAATATTTTCAGTGTCAACTCTTTAGTGGAGTCAGTTGACATTAATCTAGAACTTGAAAAGGGTTTGTGAACTTATGTGTCCAAGCATAGTAGCTCAAACTTTGTTTATTTGGATCCATAAGGTCACTATCACAAGTCATTAGAGTAAGATTTGCTAAACTAGAAATTAAGTTAAAAACAAGTTCAAATATTGAACTAGATGTTTTTCCAAAATATCTCTAAATGGTAATTTTGTCTATATGGATATAAGATGGTAAAAATATCAAAATAAAATTTTGAACATTATCATATAATGGTAATGTAAATTACTTTCTAAGCCAATAAATCGTTTAAGGCATCGAGAAATTAATTTGTTTTTGGTGAAATTTTATGAGAAATTCTACAATGTATATTTCTAGAATTGTTTTAGAGAAATAAAGAAACATCTAGAACCTCGTTCTAGAAGATGAATTTCGGCTAACACGTCAAAGAAAGAGGAAATTGAAAAATTATCTTTTGCCTTAAAGTATCAAGATACTTGCGAAAAAGAAAAAGATTTCCCCTTTGAAGATGACGAATGAATAATTATTGAATTCTAATAATAAGATTATTTATTATCATTATATAACTAGTGGGTTGAGTTCTAAAGAATTAAGAATCAATAACAACTATTTTTCATAGCCTTCGTATTAAATTGAGTCACGTGCGGGGCACCTGAGTTCGGGAGGTGAGCTAAAAAAATGTTGATTACTAATATATGTCTGGGATGATATATCTAAAGTCATATATGTGGAACACATGGGTGAATACTGATCATCATGTGAGAGCATTCTACACTTGTGGTAAGTGTACGACCTAGATAAGCTTTGGGGTAGATGTGTCGTCTAAGGACCGTTACGACGTACTAACCGAGGCCACTATGATGGTCCCAGTGAGACTTGATCTAAATCCTGAAGTGATCATGGACACTTGATCATGTTTTTGAGCTCTTTGACTCATCCGCTAAAAGGATATCCATGCTAATCATAGCTTATGTCTTGGGAGTTTTCTCAAAGCATGATTCGAGTGGGAAGTGATATACAAATACGGATTCATCCTTTTTGAAAGAAGGTTAATTTTCACTCTTCTAATGGTTGATTCCAGAACCGATAGATTGTTAGTACTTTCGAAGTAAGTTAACATTCGAAAGAATGTTTTGCTGAGGAAGCAAATATGCTTAGGGTTGATATGTATCAAGAAAAGTATAACGAACAAATTGACTTCTCTTGACACAGGATGAACCTAGAGGATCTTGATCACAAACTGACTATATCAGTGGACACTCATCAGGATGAGTAAATAAAATTCTAATATTAAAGAAGGGTTCAGTCTTAGATTACACGGTGGAGTATTAATAAAGACTAGACGAATTGATAAAAATGAGATAGGACTATATCATATTTTTTGTCGGGTTCGTGAAACTTCTAATACTAGGTCCATAGTCCTTGATTCGACTCTCATAAAGGCGTATATTAACTTTCAAATAATAATGTTAAATCATTATTTAATCTCACATGCTGTAATGGTTATTGACAACATTAATTTTGGAAAACAGGTATTTGCATGATTAACTAAATATTTATAGCATAGTTGTTTATTTATTGTTGACTCAAGTAAATAAATAATTAATTAGTTTTTAAGCAATTGGACCTTGGAGATTATTGGGTTGGGCTTGGGAACGGTTTGGGGGAAAATTCCCTAGGGAGATGCCCTAGGGTGTTGGCAGTGATGTCCACAAGAAGATTATTTATTTACATATCAATGTAATATGAACCTCTCATAAATCATTATTGTAATTTGCTAAATGTTTTAATAAAAGTTGAAACTTTCATTCATTCGTTTTTCATTTGTTTGAACCTTTATGATATTCAATAGTCTTATAGTCCTTAATCAAACCTAACAACATATGGAAAGTCAAATGTAGATTTGCGTGAACAAACTTTTCATGATTTGCTTAAAATGAAATATTCACAATCTAAAGATCATCGGAAAAACTGAATTGACCAGTGCACCTTTAGGGACAATGAAAAAACAAACCATTTAATCTCTTATGTCTCAAGGTCACTATGTATGAATTGAATCATGCTTACCTAAATCCTGAAATGAGCATAGCTTACATATTCTCATTTAGAAAGTCAAATTCTAGGTCTACTCTGTGATCTAGACTAGATTAATTGGTGAGATATTGAGTTATAAAGATGTCATGAACTAGGTTTGTGAAGTTCTCATAGATATGAATTCATATACAAGATTGTTGAAATACAATGTATATCACCTCTTGCTTTATTACTAGGATTGTGAATAAATGAACCGCGCGGTATCCAAAATTTAGTAACGACTTTATTTGGATGAAACAATGTGACTTGTTAGCTCCTCGTTAATACGTTGTTTCTAACTTATTCACAAGTAAACAAATGAGTTGAAGAAATAACAACTAGAAGGGTTAAATGGTAATTTTATAAATCTCATCTAGTTGATGATATTCATAAAGGTGTCACGACCCGCGAGCCGTAGCTCGCACACGAACCACGACATCCTCACAACTCTCAATCCATAATACTCAAATAATTACATCATTTGTATAAATTCAGCGAAAATAAAAATTTCATAATAAATAGCTACAAGACATATATAATAATTGATTGGAATTTTGGGAATTGTTTTTTCATATATTAGTGTTATAGCGACTATATACAAAATAAAACATACTCGTTAGTTTATACATATTATCATATAACTTATATACACATCTAGGAACATCAAAAGTAACAAAAATAAAAGTTTACTAGTTTCATAACAAAACATCAATATCCCATTAGAACAAAAAATCTCATGGCCACAGGTCGAGCGACGCACATCTGAACTGATTATCTTCCTTCTACTCATATAAAGCCTTCTTTTTTCCTATATTACCAACGAAAGACTCAGCAAGTGGGAGTATATCTAGTAATATTAACGACTAGATGACATGCGACATGCACATAACACATAATAATGTATGCATGAGAGTTATATGATTTCTATCATATGAAATGCAAGTACGATCCTTTACTAAATAATCTTGTTATTCCTATCATCAGGTCATCCAACAACTCTATGAAATAACCCTCAGAATAACAAGCAGCCAACCCTCAGATCCGAACAATTTAGTCATGAAGGTGACTCCAATATTTAACTTCGTCTAGGATCCTCAAATGGTACCATCTCCATACATAGGGGCGCTGAGGAGCACCCTAAAAGCTCAAACGTGTCTAGCACGCCGGCTAATTACAACTTCCAATACCATGCGCCCCTCAGGATTCCCTAACACACTCATTGATTTTCACACACTAGTGCAATTATGAAGCACACAATATAATTGAATCCCAAACTTCATCACACCCTTAACAATTTAGATACTCATAATCCTAAATAAATAGAACAATATTAAAATGAGTAATAAAAAGAAAACAAACAAAAGAGAAGACGTCGAATATTATTTTAACAACCAAAACACGATTTCATTAATTTCAACATCTATCAATATTCAATAGTTGCAACAACCAAATGTTAGAATTTTTTGGGACTATAAATGTTATATAATAAATGTGTTGGGTTATTATTTATTATTTCAAATTGATGTGGTCTAATTCGGAATAAAATTTATGACTTAAGGACGTATTTGTCATGAAATTATCATGTGGCTACTGATGAGTGCGTATTTTACGTACAAATCCACCCTCATTTGGCTTAGATTACGCTTGTTCTCGAGTGTTTTTAATGGTTTACGGGTGTTGTATAGTGAGTTTCAGAGCTACACAGGTAAAGAGCGTTATCGAGTCACATTTAGACAAAACGGAAGTAACGTGCACAAAATTGGAGCTAAAGAAAACATCATTGGAAAACAAAGAAGACTTCCCGAGACGTCTCGCGGTGATTTTCGCGGCCTTCTCGCGCCGCGAGGATGAATTTTTGCATGCTGAAAATTCTTCACCGATGCTCCTCGCGGTGGAGGACACGGTGAGGTCGCGGTGCGAGGATCCCTGACGCATTTGAAGTTGGATTTTGACTTAATCTCAGCCGTTGGATGCAATTTTGAGCGCCCAGATTCTCCCAAGAGGGGTATTCGACCTATGACACTATATAGACACATGTAGCCTCTATTTTCATTATCTCTCGTTTTTTCGAAGACTTTATTGGAGAGCTATCACTGTGGAGAGAAGGAATTCGCCGGTATCGACAATTTCGGCCGCCGGAACTCCATCAATAGTTTTTCGTTCTTTTCCTTTCTACTCTTTTATTACTTGTGAACTGCGTTTGTTTGTGAATTCATATTACTCTTCAATTATGAGTTCGTTTCTTTATTCGCTTATGTTTTTGTTGATTCTAATTGCGTTAATCGTCATCATCATGTTCATGAACGCCATTAGCGGCTAGATTCTTATAGGGATTACGATGTAGCCGGGTTAGGTATTAGCTAGGTTTGGATGGGTTAGATTTGCTAGATGTTCCATGAAAATGTGTGCTTGTGTGAAATTGTGCGTAAAGCGTTCTTAAGACTGATCACCTTTAGAATTGATTAATTGTAATATTTAGTTACTCGGGAGAGAATTAATGTTCGTGCTTTATTTCACGCATCATAATTGTTTAAGTTGCTTGACGATTTGAAATTGTGAAATTGTTAGAGTTCTTGTTTTAATGCTCGTAAATGCGTTAATAGGATTTAAGGCCGAGAGGATAATCAATCCGACATTTGCGTAGGTTCACTAGATCACTCGGGAGAGGCTAGCGAATATTTATGAAAGAATGAGATTAGTATACATAGTAATGTTTAAGTGGTCTTACCTGGAAATCCCTAAGTTTGTACTTACCCGGTGAAGTCGTGTCCCTTGTTTTCTTTATATGCTTGATTCTTGTTTTAATCATTTAATAGTCAGTTGTTAGAATTCATTAGTTTAGTTCGTATTAGTTAGTATTTCCACGTAAAGTCATTTTAAAATCGATTTGCGACAATTTAAAGAATCCGTTAGCGTAATAGGTCTCTGTGGGCTCGATACTCGTGTTTATCACTATATTACTTGTTCGATACGTACACTTGCGTGCTTAGTCATAAAATATCGCAACAGCTACCATAAGTGCTAATCTAATTTGATGAGGGGCCAAATTAGAAATAGACAATAAATATTAGTAACTGGCAAAAGACAGTTATTAATAGGGTAGGTCCTGATTGTAGAAGCAAATCTTGTTTTTTGTATCCCATCATCACGAACATTCAGTAATTCAAGCAATCTACAATTGGAAGAACACGTTTTCATCTATGAATTCAGGTACGCTTCCGCTATTCAGTTTTGATTCACATAAATTAAATTAAGATTAAAGTAGGGCTTACAAATTCCTAACTATTGGTATCAGAGCAACCTAATTTATTTTGGGAATATGAAACCGATAATATGGTTTTGATTATTCTGGGTTCATTATCGCTGCGTCATGTGGTTGTCACTATGATTTTGTTTACTAATCGTTGTGTGCGGTTATGGATTCAGTCGGTGCATTATGCGATTTCTCAATTGAGATAACTGTTGATATGGATTACTTTATTTTTCAAATATGCGATAATAAAGAAATTACAGTGACGGTGATATGCGAGTATATCCTGCTAATTTATATCACTTACCCATATGTTTATTAACTTTTTTATTGCGATATCATTCTGGTTTAAATATGTTGCATTCACATTGGTCACTCACGCATTCATTGCCGCCGACTTAAGCAAAGTAACTGTCTTATTTGCTTGTGATTTTCAACAAATCTTTTGATGTTTATAATTGATATATAAAACTTGATATTAAATACTGGATTTCCTTACTAGCGAGTGTGAACTCATTGAATATCACTCTGGTTAATGTGGAACGAAAATATCGATTTTTTTATATGCCTTATAATGAAAAATTTACTGTAGTATGCAATATTGACATTGATTGCTTTCAATTTGTTGCATTTTTTTTAAGTTCTGCATATGTTGGCATATTACTTACACATATTTTAAGTTTTGTTAATTCAAATAAATGGTAATTGTAAATACTATAGGTATACATATATTTATTTATTATTCCTAATAAATAATTGAAAAAATGTTGCCAAAGTGATTTCTATTGTGTAAATTATTTATGAAGAATTTTGAATGTTGTGTATGTGTTAATTTATGCGGATACAAAAGGAGATTAGTAATTGGCCAAATTATATATATACATCTGTGATGGTGAACATGTAACAATTATGAAGTTTATTTGTAAATAATTAATAGATCCAAGTATAGATAAATTATTTGACAAGTGTTATTGTTAGTGTTTGATCATTACAACAACAAGAGTATCATTAGCAATCAATATTATTGTCCAAAGACTTGATATTGATGTTGCTTTAGGTATCTTTGGATGAAATTTTACCATATTTGAATTATATTATTTTTATTAAAGTTGAATTTATGTGTATATATGCTTATTGTGATTATATTGTTCTTTTCAGCTGTTACTATTGTATCTGCTTATCTAAATACGGTTCTAATTCTTAATGGTAACAACTTTAAAGAATGGAAGGAGAACATGATGATTGTTCTTGACTGCATGGATCTTGACCTATCGTTTAGAATGGATAAACTAACTTCTCTTACGGATGTTAGTTCCGCTGATGATAAGCGGATCTATGAGAAGTTGGACCGTTCTAATCGAATAAGTCTTATGATCATCAAGCGTGGCATACCTAAAGTTTTTAAGGGTGCGGTATCTGAAGAGATCACTGATGCCAAAGATTTTCTTGCCGAAATTGAAAAGCGCTTTGAAAATAGTGAAAAGTCTGAAACTAGTACTCTTCTAAATAGACTTATTTCAATGAAGGTCAAGGGCAATGAAAAAATAAGGGAGTACAATATGAATTTCTCTCATATTTCTTCAAAACTTAAAGAACTCAAACTTAAGTTGTCGGATGACTTGCTTGTCCATTTGGTCCTTATTACTCTCCCTCCTAAATTCAGTCACTTCCAGGTCAGTTATAACTGTTAGAAAGAGCTTAATGAGCTCATTTCATTTTGTGTTCAAGAGGTGGAAAGATTGAAGCAATATAAGACTGAAAGTGCTTATTTGGCAAGTACCTTAAAAAGTGGTAAAGGTCCGGCACTAAAGAAACATGCCCGAAAGATACTTCTGGATAATTATTTCCTTTGCAATAAGCCTGGACAGGAGAAGGATGAATGTCTTAAGTATCACTTGTGGCGCGAGAAGAAAGGGTTGCCTGAACTACCAAAAGCCAAAGGTGCCGAGAGATGCATCTATGTTAGTAATGACAAGTAGGTAGATGTGGAAGCAATTGCGCATTTTAGATTGTTATTTAGTATTGGTTCTTATTTGAATTTAATAGATACTTTTGTTGTTTCGTTGTTTAGACGGATTTTGGTTTATATTTCTTGTTTGGTTAAATTCGGATATTGTGTTCATTCAAGATATTGTGTTCAATTTATCTATTAATTCTAAAGTTGTTGAGATCGATTCATTTGTTATTTATTACAATCTTTAAACGCTTGTAATTATTGCTTCTTAAACGAAACCTTAAATGTGGAATCATACGTATTAAAGACAAATTAAGGAATAAAAATTTAAGTTCATTATGACATAAGTGATTCGGTCACATTTCTAAAAATAGAATGAACGATTTATTCTCGAAAGAAAATCTTAAGATTTAAGACAGGAATAAGATTCTCTATGATTCGACAATTGGGAGTCTTATACATGTTAAGGTTTGTACGCGTCTAGATATTGCGTATATTGTTGAAGTTTAAGCAGATAATTTAAGAAATTCAAGTATGAATCTTTGGAAAGCAACAAAAAAGGTCATGAGCTAGTTGAAAAGAACATAAGATTATATGCTCACATATAGGAAGTCAGACCATTTGGAGATAATTGCGTATATTGTTGAAGGTTAAGCAGATAATTTAACCAATTCAAGTATGAATCTTTGGAAAGTAGCAAAAAATATCATGAGGTAGTTGACTTCGTTTGTGTGAGATTACATCAGGCTACATCTATATGTTGGTGGTAGAGTTATGTCAAGTTAGAAGACATATAACTATGATATATGGCTGAGGAAATTTGTCACGGAGCTGCGTATTATGAATGAATTGAAAGACCACTTAAGTTATATTGTGACAAAAAATTAGCCGTAAAGTATTCCAACAACATAAGTTTGACAAAGTCAAATTCTTAGTTGTTAAAAAAAGTGTAAATTGGACAGATTTACTTAAAACAATTAAGAACAAACTCCATAATAGCAGAGTCTCTTGCAAAGAGTTTACTATCGAAAGGTCTTTCGCCAACACACTTCATATATAGGTGTTGTAAAGTTTCAGGATATCTAGATTCAGTGGGAGTTTGTTTGTTTATCTATGTTTTGTAATCAACCACATTTATATGTCTGATCAGACTTATGAAATTTATTTGAGTGCACTTTGCATATTCATATAAATTTTGATCTCTTTAAAGTTGGATCGGATAAAATTGATATGAATAGATCACTTTACATATAATTTTATCTATCACATATTCATGATTAATTGATCTATGTCATTTGACTATATTGATGTATGTGACCATTGACGGGTTTAGTTGTGATTGATACAACAAAAAATCTTTGATCCTATGTTGATATATTTGATGGACGAGATTGTAGTACGTCACATCATAGTAATGACTCCTTTTTGACATGTTTAAAGTTTGACATATTTACTTTATACATGCATAGTCCAGTCGGAGATTGTTAGAATTTTTTGAACTATAAATGTTATAAATAAATGTGTTGGGTTATTATTTATTAAGTCAAATTGATGTTGTCTAATTCAGAACAAAGTTTATGACTTAAGGACGTATTTGTCATTAAATTATTATGTGGTTACATAAATGCTAATCTAATTTGATGATGGGTCAAATTAGAAATAGACAATAAATATTAGTAACTGGCAAAAGACAGTTATTAATAGGGTAGGTCCCTGATTGTAGAAGCAACGCTTGTTTTTTGTATCTCCGTCAACAAGAACACTCAGGCACTCACTCAGACAATCTACAATTGGAAGACCACTCACAGTGTTTTCATAAATGGATTCAGGTACGCTTCCGCTACTCAAATTCGATTCCCTTAAGTTGAATTAAGATTAAAGTAGAGATTAAAATTCCTAACACCAAAATGTAAAATCTAGTTTAAATCTATAAAATGAAAATGAAATATATCCAACCAATGAAAAATAAATACAAGAGAGATGATAAGAATAAAATATGGAGGATGGAGAGGTGGATGTGTTATCAAGTCCCTATTTTATCTTCTTCGCTTCTCAAGAACATAAATAATTTCTTTCTTCAAACACTCAATTTTTGTTCTCTTTAAGGTCTCCCCGTTTTCAAATGATGAGAGCATGAAGCTTCTCAAGTTGAAACTATTTTGGGCATTTGAATGAAATCCAATGGTCAAAATTTCGCTGAAACGATGACATGGAAAAAGCAGATAAATGACATGACGAGCAATATACAAGGCGAGTCGTAACTTGATTTTTGATTCATCGTTCAAGACATCCCGTTTAGTTTCCAAATACTTTGTTTGTGTCCTTGATCTCCAAAATCCTCTGTTTAACTTAAGATCTAAAAAATATATTTAATTATATAAAATATCGTCAAACACACCATACCACGAACTTTGATCTCATAATGTTAAAATGTGAAACATGAATTTTGAGTGGAAAACTCAATATGATCGACTTTGACATGTCACCTTTCATTATTATATTTGAACTTTTTTGCAAAATATTGATTAAATCAATATTTTCACCACATGTTAAAAGTATCGTTACAATGTATTTTCTTGAATATATAACTCTTCTCCACATCATTTGTATTTG
The DNA here is from genome assembly GCA_958296335.1 of Urtica urens. Lineage (NCBI taxonomy): Eukaryota > Viridiplantae > Streptophyta > Magnoliopsida > Rosales > Urticaceae > Urtica > Urtica urens. The sequence continues at coordinate 16,741,625 of OY282530.1, read as the reverse complement.
TTTTTATTTTTAAGATAATCTTTTTTTTTTTGCTTATAATGAGAATTGAACCTATGATCTCAACTCATTCTCTCCAACTTGAAGGTAAGTTGAAAGTAATATAAAATTATTACTAGCCTATGCTTATGCAACTCGGGTCACTTGTGTGATTGTACAAAAGCTCATGGTCAAATTACATAATCTTTTTACATAACTTGCGGTAAACTTATGCTCGTGTTTGGTCTCAGTCATAGTAGAACACACCAGAAATTTGGTCCCGCCGGTCAATTACACATTTAACGCCTTTACTAAATATGTCTAGCTATTATTGGCATCAAAATAGAGTTGATATATATTAAGGTCGACCATAAATTAAATGGCATTGTTTCTTTTCCACAAAAGTAAGCTGTTGTTTTCTTTTTCATTTTTTGTTCGTTGGATAAAATCATGAAACTAATCAATAATAAATTATAATTTATGTTTCATCAGATGCATGAGCTGGCCTAGGCCACTCCCAGTTTATAAATATCTAAATTGCTGATTCTCTAAAATGTATAGACTTGATATGTAACTAATTTTTATTATTAAAAAATCCGTTTTACAGTTTAATTTAAATCTAAGAAATATATTGAAACATATTTAACTTTTGATCTTACCTTCCTCAAAAAGAAAAAAAAGCCTTTTCAACTTAATTAGAGTTATTTATAGGAAATTAATTCAATATATTTATTGTCAGTCAATCTCGACTTTAATTCTCGGTTGATTTTCTTAAGTATGGAACCAAATTTCAGTGCAAAAAAGTGAGAGAGAGGGAGGCCCACAACTTAACACAAAGTAGATACATAAGCATATGAGCAAATTGTCCAAACTACCGCCGTATTCTATATTTTCTCAATTTTCTTTAAATTTGTTTTTTTCTTCTAAATTTCCCCTAAATAACTTGAAAATATCATTCATTTTTTTATTCTATTTATTTAACATTTTCATCTCAACTTTTTAATTACTTTCGATTAATTAATTAAAAAAATACAAAAATTGAAAAAAAAAACTATTCAAACCCCAACTAAGATATATACAGCCTCAACTATTAAAAATACTCTAGGATTAATTAAAAGTTGAGATAAAAATGTAAAAAAAAAAAAGTAAAGGTAAATCATGTTTTCAAGGTTTTTAGTGGTAAATTGCGGAAAAGTTAATTTAAAAAAAAAATCAGAGAAAACATGAAAGTACACTTTAAGAAATTTCTCTATACATATATACAATCCTCAATTTTTTAACATGTTTTTATCCAAATTTATTTATTTTATCATTTTGTTACCATGAAGGTTTACAAATTTAATGTTGAAATTTCCGCTAATCACACGCATATTTAACATCAAATTTGTAATATACGGTCTTATTCTTCACACATTATATATATATATATATACACACACGCACGGCTAGCAGCATTATTGGGTGCCCCGATTTGAATTGAGAAGATATGGAGCGCACAACTTGTAGTACTCCTGTTAGAGTGCTGATATTTCCTCTTGCTGCCCAAGGACATGTCAACGCTATGCTCAAACTGGCCGAGATCATTGCACTCGCCGGTGTCCACGTCACCTTCCTCAACACAGACCACATCAACGATCTCCTTCTCCGTCACACCGATGTCCACTCTCGCCTCTCCCGCTACCCCGGATTCCTCTTCCGAACCATCTCCGATGGCCTTCCACCGGACTTCTCTCGCTCAGGTTAGCTCATACAGCAAAAGAAGATCAATATTCCAAGTAAAAACTTTCAAAAAGCTTTAGCTTTACCTTAACTTCAAATATTAGGTAGTTTTATAGCTACGTGGTAGTGATTTATCTTACAGCCACTGAAATGGAGACTGGGAGAGTTATTTCGTTACAGTCCAAGTGAACGATTTCGATCATTATCTATAAGGGAAAAGCGACAAACATTTGCCGATACAACATTCATAAATTTAAGATAAACTTTACTCGAAGCTTTATGCGGTGAATAATATTTGTAAGTTTGTTTCTTTGGCTAATAAGGGGAAGGGGTCATGGAGGTGCTTTACTCTATGAATGAATCGTTGAAGGAGATATTCAGAAAGAAGTTTATTTCTGGCGAATTTAGTTCGGAAGATGGGCCTTCAGTACGTTGCATAATCGCCGACGGAATTTTAGGAGGATTTACGACGGACGTGGCTGACGAGCTTCGCATTCCGATTATTCATTTTAGAACAGTTAGCGCTTGTGCTTACTGGGCTTATTTCTCTGCCCTTGACCTTGCCCGCTCAGGGGAGCTTCCCATTAGAGGTATTACTTTTATTCATTGTGTCTAAATAAAAAAGGTTTCTCTATATATGTTAATATTAGCGTCTTGTATTTAACAAAAAACATATATCACGAACCCTAATGTTTACCAGCGTAAATACTAAAAAATTAATATTTGAGCAAAGCTATAATTAACTTTCTGCAGGTCTATTAACTTGTCAATCAATTTGTAAACGTAATGGTGAAATTTATAATCAGCTGAATATGTTATATAACTTATATTTCGGTTTCAATAGATGGAAATATATGAAACACACCTAATTTCCCATGTCAAGCTCAATCAACATTTTTGATCAATCAATTAACGTTTCCTCGACTTAAAAAAAAACATTTCCTGGAAGTAATAAATTTGATCAATCAAGTAATAAGTTTGGCGTCTTGAACATGAAACTGAAGGAGAAGATGACATGGAGAGAGTAATAAGAGGAGTTCCTGGTATGGAAGACTTTCTGCGCTGTCGAGACCTGCCTGGATTCTGCCGAGTCAGCGACGTGAAAAATGACAGACAGCTCAACATGATCGTTCACCAGACCCACCAAAGCCCTCGAGCTCAAGCCCTCATACTCAACACGTTCGAGGACCTCGAAGGTCCCATAATCTCCCACGTGCGAACCAAATGCCCTAACATCTACAGTATCGGACCCATCGGTCCCCATTTGAACGTAAGACTCGCCGAAGCAACAGGGACAACCCCGTTGACCCGCCCAACAACCAACCTCTTTGACTTGGACCGGAGTTGCATGATGTGGCTCGACGCCCAACCCTCGAACTCAGTCGTTTACGTCAGCTTCGGAAGTATAGCTGTGTTGACCGAGGACGCAATGTTAGAGTTTTTGCACGGCTTGGTCAACTCTAAAAAACGGTTCCTGTGGGTGGCAAGGGAAGATTTACGACCACCGATGTCGCGTGAGCTTTCCGAGGCTGTTAAGGAGAGAGGGTTCGTCGCCGGGTGGGTCCCGCAAGAGGAGGTGTTGTGCCACGTGGCGGTCGGAGGGTTTCTGACGCACAGCGGGTGGAACTCGACTCTGGAGAGCATTGTGGCGGGCGTTCCGATGTTGTGTTGGCCTTACCTCTCCGATCAGCAGACCAATAGCAGGTTCGTTGGCGAGATTTGGAAGCTTGGGATCGATATGAAAGATGTTTGCGATAGGAATGTTATTGAGAAGCTCATAAATGATCTGATGGTCAACAAGAGAGGGGAGTTCCAAAGTTCTGCGATTGAGATGGCTAGATTGGCGAAGAAAAGTGTGAGCCCGGGTGGGTCATCGTATTCTAGTTTCGATCAGTTGATACAGAGAATTAAGCTCATGGGAGATCTGCATTAGTTTTATAGTCAATTTGTAATAAGCCGTGGGAAAACAATATACGGATACATTAATAGTATCCTCTTATCTAATCTTTCATAAATATGAGATATATTACTATAAATGCTGTATATATTCTTGAAAAATATCTTATACTGAAATTACTACTATTTTCGTTTATTTTTACAAATTTATTATACTCAATAAATGAAATAACTTTTAAATTAACTTTAATAAATAAAATATTAAATTAATTTTTTTTGTAAAAAGCTTAAATGTTTTTTTTGTAAAAATAGGGTTAAATATATTTAAACGAAAAATTATACAAAATAGTCATAAAAAACTTGTACTGAATTCTCTCTTGGCTGATAACTATTCTCTCAATTTTACTTGTTTCACCATATGCATCCTCCATTTACATGCTCGTGCCTCTACCTTAACTCATCTTCACATGATTTAAATATTTGAAGCTCGAGTCATAAAACTTTATTCGGTCATGATCCGAACCAATTCTGTTATTGCTATCGATCGACTGATTTTTATTAGGCAAGTATTATGGCCGTGATCTGTCACAATAACTTATCGAGATCACTCATTTTAACAGTGTGCAATTTTGTGGGCTATATTTGGACAGTTTTGTGATTCTCGATTTAAGTCTTTTAAATGTCCTTCCTCTTTAGTGATGATGCATTGACTCCAAAGAAACCCTAGCGAAGACCTTCTTGTATTGGACGCTATAAAAAGAATGGTTAGCCTCCTTAATGCTTTCATTGATTTATAACTTGTTCTAGACGTGCAAGATCGGCGAGTTAGAAAACTCTAGACTCGGTGAAGAGCAGTGTAGAATCAGATCACCCACTGTGATTAATTCACTTATTGGATCTATGTTTACCCGTGAATGAACTACTCACGCTTGAGGTTTTTTCTTGTGATCAAAGAACACGTGAATGTGTGTTTTTCGTGGAACTATGAGGGTTCACTAATTCAGGGGGAGGACCAAATTAGATTTCACGGGTATAGTTAGTAATTGGCTTTGATGTTTATGTTGTTCATGAAAAGTTCATTTGTATTCAGAACTATTAATCTAGTTAAATCATTTTCACCGGGTTATCACACCCTCAGATGTAGGATACGTTACTCCGAACTAGATTACTAATTGTGGGTGTCTTTTATTATTTATTTCGTGTCCATACTGATGTCTCGTATTTGCTTAAGCAAGTGTTACACACATTATTACACTATCTGTGTGTGACAGTTGTTTAAGCCGTTAACAGAATTTCAAATTCTATCCGAATAACTAGGCTGTGAATTTTGTGACAAGTAAATTTTTTGTTGACTTCTTGTATGCCAATGTGAAACCAGGATTTTGTTATGGTTGTGACTAGTTGTTTGTTTACGCGAGTCGTAGTCGATTATGTTATTTGGTTTGGGAATTTGAGCATAACACTCATTGGATATTATTTGTGTTCAAATCCCACTTGAGCATAACACTCGGACAAATATCGAAGATTCAAGATGATGTTCGACCATAGACTAATCGTGAGTGCTTTTGAACATTTACTTCTCTCATGTGACATTGAGGGTCGACGTGCCGGTTAAAATTAAGTATTTTACTTAAAATTAATAAAAGAGACAATAAGATAACTGGCGAGTAAGCTAAAAGTCTTGACTTCTAAGATTTTAAGAATTTATTTAAGGCTCGTTAAAGAGTAAAATGGTTTACTTTTAATTGTGTATCACTTACTAAGTTATGAGTTGTTTTTTGTACCGTTTTTGGTACTTTTAATTTGGATTACCGGTTTCAAATAATGTTTAATTTCCAAAGGTCATGAATTAATAAGTTAAATTCTCGAACTCTCAAACCCACAAGTGTTTAATTTTGTAAACCAACTCAAAATTCAAACAATAAATGAAACTTCTTAGAGAATTTTCAATTCTCTTGACGTGCTTTAGGACATATCGTGGTTTTTCGAGAAGTGGGCTACCAAAGGTGAGTGGAACATCTAGAAGATTAAGCCCGACAAGGTATTCCGAGTAAGTGCGGAGATCTAAGTCAACTACTTTCCAATGAATAATTATGTTAACATGCATTTTTATGTGCTAATAACCAAGAATAGTTAGAAGCCTTAAATTGTAATAACAAATGAAGATAAGACTTTGGTCTCTCTTTTTTTTGAAAATGTAGTTCGGGTTATCCCCGACGATTCAAACATAAATTTGTTAGAACTGGCCATTGTTATATGATATAACTATCCAATAGTTTGGCCCGCTAGAGCGGGTGACACATTAGATCATAATTCGACTACCAAATTCAAGTCGAGAGTCAAAGTGTCAAGTCACTTCTTGACCCTTCAACATATAAGACTAACGAGCAATTAAAGTGGGTAACCTAATTATTCGGGATTTAAACCGATATAATCTCCTGTGAAATAGAATAGGTGTGTGCTCTGTATGTGACAGAGTGCCCAAACATTCATGAACTATGTCGGCTACCCACAAGTCCATGCATTATGTTAGGGTAAAGATGGTCCTAATGGCGCTGAGTAGTCTAGTCTAGAGATTATGGCTCATGGCATATCCATTTATGTGTCCGTAAGGACGTAACTCTAACGCATGATGAAGATGGTATCTAAAGTGAATTTTGTAAAACACTAAATAGCTGCAAGATTGTTACTCGAGGTCTGAATTCGGGTTCTTGTTGGTCCAAGGATTGTGGTAGTTGAAGAATATTGGACGATCTTGTGGAACAAGTGAGTAAATGAATGTGACTACACATGCATTATGAATTAAAGCTAGACTATTTATGCATCCATATATGTTTTTTTGCACGACACATGAAAGTACTTATTTTCATTTACAAGTTCAATTCCCGCTTACCGAGTCAATCAACTCATAGTTTTATGACCCCTAACAATGTAGATAAGTAGAACCTCATAAGCAGCAAGTGCATATGAAGACTGAGAATGAGCACGTATCGCCTTAACCTATAGGTTATGAGGTTCAATAAACCAAAAATTTGATTTCTCGTATTATATTTTTTAAACGTTCTGAAACGTGTTTGTAAAAGCGTTGTGATAAAACTTCATGTTAGATTTAAAATATACAACTCCGAATTTTTGTTAACTATTTTGTCATCCGCTATGCGTCTGTAAACGTGAGTATAATTTTTAAGTTATGATTCTTATATTTGTGTTGGATCACCACGGTTCGCGGCTCGTGACAGTATTTCTTTAGTGGCTATAAAGGAAAGAGTTACAACAAGGAAAGAGTTACAACTCAAACGTTAGGATTTACCAATTAACTATTTCTAATATAATGTTTCTATTTTAGTATCTTTGATTTACCAATTAAAATTGTCTTTGTAATATTTTTAATAAAAAACTAATGATAACACTAATTTTTAATAAGTTTAACGACATACCAATGCCGCTAATAATTGGAAATTTAAAGAACCGGTACAGTTAAGCTGATGATAGACACACAGCCGTAGTGATACTAGCATCAATGCAAATGAAGAGGATCATTCATTATTAAATTGGTCTTTCCCCAGATTGAAGATTCAGAAAACTACTTTTATATAAATAAAATGTGAATTGTGATCGCTTGCAACTACAAAAAAAAGGCAGCGAAAAATGTCAACTACGAATCCCCCGCCGCGAGTTCTCATCTTTCCGTTTCCAGGGCAGGGACACGTCACCCCGATGCTGAATCTGGCGGAGCTCCTTGCCCTCTCCGGCGTCCAAGTCACGTTTCTCGCCACCGAGCACGTCCACCGCCGTCTCCTCCGCCACGGCCACGGCCACGCCCTCGCCGGCCACTTCGTGTTCCGCACCATCCCCGACGGCCTGCCGGATAACCACCCTCGCTCGCCGGAGACTATCGGAGAGCTCTTCGCTTCCTTAATGGCGACCGCGAAGCCTTCGCTGAAGCATGTGTTGGCCTCCGAAGGGAACACTACTTGCCTCATCGCAGATGGCTTTTATGGAAGCTTTCCGATCGATATCGGGGACGAACTCAAGATTCCGGTGATTCATTTTCGCACGGGAAGCGCGTGTTACCTCTGGGCTAGCTTTTGTATGCCAGATGTCATCCGAGCCGGCGAGCTTCCGATTCAAGGTAAATCAAACCTTACATTGCTTGTACATGGTTTCTGCTTCTAATTTTTTATGATCCTATATCTCACTTTGATACTAATTCTATCATGGATTAGATCTAGAATGAGTCTGAGACTGAGGAAAAAATTGTAATATTTTTTCTATGCTATAAAAGAAAATAACTTTTATAGGTTCGTCGACTTGAACCATATTATAGACTTATGTATGGAAATGAAATTGTAGTCCTGATCTCTGTGATCGGGCTTTTACTCTTTTTCAGATCTCGTCTGACCTCTCAAGTCTTGATCTTTCTCAATCAACGGTTTGCTATCCCAACTCATGTGGTCATGGTCTCATTAACTCGGTAGACTTGGATTTAAGAAAAACATCCAATCTTTTCCTTGTCTGATATAGATATGTTCTGCCCCTACAGTTAGCATTGTTCACGATATATAATCCTGGAGTTGTCATAACGGATCACAAACACTACTTTCATTGATCATCATAGCATAGAAAACATCTAATTTGCCGATAATCTACCACATGGAATTCTAGTTTCAAAAGGTTTTTTTTTTTTGTTAATAAAGGTGTATGAAACTTGCAAAGTGACAAAAGTTAGTTGAGCACAAGATCTGAAACACATTACAGGAGAGGAAGACAGGGATAGAGTCATCAAAAGCGTGGGTGGCATGGAAGGCTTTCTACGATGCCGCGATCTCCCCGATTTCTTCCAGGCCACCGACACTCAATCCAACAACGGCCTCTTTGATTACATGATCGGAGCGGCCCGTTCGAGCAGCCGAGCCCGCGGTCTGATTCTCAACTCATTCGAGCACCTCGAAGGTCCGATCATCTCGCAGCTGCAACAAAACTGCAACCCCAATACGTACGCCCTCGGACCTCTCCACGCCCACCTTAGAGACAGACTCGCCGGAGAAGGATCTCGACCCTCCACCAGTCTCTCCGAGGCCGATAAGAGCTGCCTGGCGTGGCTAGATTCTCAGCCTCCGAACTCCGTGATCTACGTCAGCTTCGGGAGCGTCGTGTCTCCGACCCCAGACAAGATTCTCGAGTTCTGGCACGGCCTCGTGGCCAGTCAGAAGCGGTTTCTGTGGGCCGTGAGGCCCGGATTGTTGTCCGGTTTCTCCGGAGCGAGTGTTTCGACCGAGCTGACTGAGGCGACTAGAGATCGCGGCTTCGTGGCCGAGTGGGTCCCGCAAGAGGAGGTCTTGTGCCATGTGGCGGTGGGAGGGTTTCTGACGCACAGCGGTTGGAACTCGACGCTGGAGAGCCTTGTGTGCGGTGTTCCGATGCTGTGCTGGCCTTGTCACGCTGACCAGCAGATTAACAGCAGATACGTCGGCGAGGTTTGGAAGCTTGGGATCGACATGAAAGACTTTTGCGATCGGGAAGTTGTCGCGAAGCTGGTGAATGACCTGATGGTTCACATGAGAGACGAGCTGGCGAGATCCACGGCTGAGATGGCTCGGGTTGCGCTTAGCAGTGTCACTCCAGGTGGCTCATCTTACCGTGATTTGTACCGGCTCATTCAGGATCTTTCAATGATGAACACGTAATATGATCAATTTGTGTATTTAGTTATCAGGTCCCAAATTTGTTAGTATACGAGAAGGCAAGAACAGTAGAATAATTTATTTGTTTAACTATTGATTGCGGGATGTGCAAATTATATTTATAGTTTACTTGGGGTATAAGACACAAATATTAGATTGACGTATACAGGCATATCATAAGAATTCGAAATGCCTCATTCAATGAAGATCAAGATAATGAGGAGAAGTTGGCATTTATGTACCATCAGATTATGGGAGGGGCCTAGGTTGAGTTTATACAAGACTTGAGAGGCAAACAACGGCTATTTGGATGGGTAACTATGAAGCAGCATGATATTCGGCTGAAGCAAGTGGAGATTTAAAAAATATTATGGTATTTGATGAAGTGAGTTGATGGTGAAAAAAAGACAAAAAAGAGAGCAAGTGAGATAAATAAATTACATATTGAATTTTGACGAAAATATTAAATATCTTTTGTTTATTGCCTTTTAAAATTCATTTTTTAAAAGTTGTTTCAAAATTACTCCATTTTTAAAAATTGTACTTTTATTATCACTTGACTGTTAAATTGAATAGAAAAATCAAGCATTTGAAAATCAAATAAAATTGTATACATTTGTCTCTATACGTGTGTATATGATCTTTGTATTTTTATAAAAAAAAAAGTGACGCTCTTTAAATATATATATATATATATATATATGTATATATATGTATGTATATATATATGTATATATATATGTATGTATATATATGTATATATTTGTATGGAAAGGATGCTTAATTTTTTTTTCCATATCCTTAACTATCTAAATTTTTTGTATTATAAAAATTAAGATATTTCATATGTTTGCATGTGTATTTTCGTCTAATTTAGCGGTCAAATAGTTACGGTAATATACTTTTATAACATTAAGTATTGTTGTGGCAATCTTTAAATTTATGAGTATTAAATCATAAAAAAAAAAAATTAATGACGGTAAAAATACTCAATGTTATGTCAAAATAACACTTATATACTCAATGTCGAAAAGTGGTGGCAAAAATACTTAAAGTGCTTTTATGTTGGAACCGTCCAAAATATTTTCGTTAAATTTTGAAGACTACCGCGTGTACCACTTAGATTGAATGGTTAGGTTTTCAATTATATTTACTCTAAATTGGTATGTCGTTTATGCTATTATTGTTTTCTCATAAAAACATGAAACATAAATCCCAAAATCGCTAAATCGACGAATCCCAAATAGAAACACGAAACCTAAATCCCAAAATCGAAGAATCTCCAAATCCATTCGGCGGAAACCTTAAACCCTAAGTCGAGCTTCATTCTATTGCATGAGCCCTAAATCGAGATTCCTTCTCTTGTGATCGAAAAAAATTCATCATCAATCGATTTATCATCTGAATAAAAATGTCGTGTTGTTTTTTCTTGTCATTGTGGTCTAGCTCTGGTTGAGTGGGCATCGTGGACGATAAAGAATCCATGCATGAAATTTATTTCTTGTTCATTGAATCGGGTAAGTTTTTTTGAACTTTATGAAATGTCGTCAAGTTGCGACGTTCATGGTTTGTACAAGGAGCTGGTGGTTGTAACTTTTCCGTATGGTCGAGCCAACTCAAAGAACCCAATAAATTATTCCAGGGTTGCCAGAGAAGTTGAAATGAAGGAGGTCCAAAATGCCAAGTTTCGATACCAAAATTTATGCCTTTGGGTGATTATTGTGATGTTGGTTGCAATATGTTATTTTCTAATGTAATTTCTATTGTAGAGTAGTGGTGCGTAGCAAAATCTTGTTGTAGGTTATAATATGCATATTTCTAATGTGTTTTGTAGTGGTTTCAATGTGATAGAAAATTAAGTTTTTATTAAGTATGTTCATTTATGTTCAATATTTTTTGTGTCTATGAAGTTGTTACTGGTTTCAGTCTGAGGAAAAATTTGTATGTAAATTGAAGTACGTTAAAAACAGAGAAACTTGTCTTACTAGTTTTAGTCCAAAATAAGATACAAACTTGTTCATGACCTATAAACTTATCCAAAATAACAGAGAAATTTGTACAAAATAACATCGAAACTTGTCTTATAAAAGCTACGAAGTTCTTTAGAGGAGCCAGTCGTGAGCCTTAGCATTCTCAGCTTTCAGATCGGCCATCCTTCTCGAAAACTATGACCCTTTTGTTGTTCTTGCACACATCCATAAGTGTTCTTTCAAAAGAAACACAAGAGAATCCTTCTTAAAATTGGAATGCAGATGACACAAACAGAATCGACTCTCGGATCCTGCAAATATGTCAAGGATGCCCTCTCGGTGCCTTTTTGACAAGCTCATCATTGTGTACACTCATGTATTGACTATTTCCAAATCTTCATGAAGTAAAGTCAGAAACCACGTCCATGTTGCTTTGTTCTCCTTCTCGACAAGGGCAAAAGCAACAAAAAATTGTGAATTGTTTGCATCAACACCAACGGTCGCCAACAAAATTTCTCGACAGTAACCCTTCAAAAAACACTCATCAAAAGCTTAGAAAAGGCGACACCCTATGTTGAATCATTTCTTACAAGCATCGTTGCAAATGAAGACACCCTCAAACACTCGCTGACCATCACTACATAGAGAGGTTTTCAGAAAAGATGTCGTTCATCGATTATTTAAGGTTAGTTGCTTACAATAATCCTCGAGGACTATGTATTGATCTCGCACTGTGTACTCAATAATTTCCCTTACTTTCTTCCTGACTCGATAAATTGTTGTGACTAACACATTAGTGAACATTTTTGAAGTATACAATTCTTTGAACGCGGAAAACTCCATATGTGGACTTAGCCTGAAGCCGTCCAAAAAATAATTTCATAAATAGGAGCTAGTCACTAATTTGCAGTAAAAAAAATGAGACCGCAGTTGTGTTCATCAATTAGCGTATTAATTCTCACCGCCCTGTTATCGGAAAGTTGGATTCAGGCATAGATAAGCCAATTACAAACCAAACTTTTTCATTTAGCTCGTACTCGACATTGGTCATCTGACACGAATTTAAACTCTCAAAATTTCCCTATGAACAACTCCTTCAAAGCATATCAGAAATGATCCATGGTCGAGAAGATCATACCTAATTTAAATTGTATCTCTTCACGTGCGGAATGTGGATTAAATTTTGTGTGAGTCTTCTTTCTTGTTCGTTCTTCTTCATCGCCACTACATAGGTTGTCGAGGTCGCTCTGACTGATTCCCACATCCTCATCTCCGTCACCAGCTCCTTCACAGGCCTCATTCACCGACGACAACATTGGTTTGACTGTTGTTCGCCTTCACCGACGACCTCGTCACCAGAATCTTCATCATCAGACTCGTCGTACTCCTCTTCTTCCATCTCGAACTCATCATCAGATGAAGAAATTTCTATACTCCAGGTTTTGTGTTTCGTATTTGAAGATTCGTATTAGGGTTTTAATTGTGGTGATGCTATTTGGGGGTAAATGTTTTATTCAATTATAAACGGCATACGAAAATTTCCAACACATATAAGTGAAAACCTAACCATTCAGTGTAAGTGGTACACATGGCAGTCTTCAAAATTTAACGGAAATATTTTGGACAGTGCCAACAGAAAGGCGTTTTGGTATTTTTGCCACCACTTTTCGACATTGAGTATATAAGTGTAATTTTGACTTAACATTGGGTATTCTTGCCGCTATTAAGTAAACAACTCTTGGATTTTAAGACAATTTCAGACAATTTAGAAACCTGATTTTCGTAAAGAATGTAAAATATTGCTTACTAAGATGTTGTGTTACAAAATCAAGTTTGCTATTAATTTCTGTTGTAAAATTCTTATAATTTTTTTTTGAAGGCAGTCGAATTCGAAGTCCTAAGTGTAAATCATGTTCTATTACCATTAAGTATTCTTAATTACCAGTTTACCACTATAAAATTCTTATAAAAGTCATCAATTTTAGGAAACAAAACTTGGGGAAATATCATGCGTTAACATCTACGTCAACATCAACGTATAACTAAATCCTTACGAGGATTGATTATATTAAACAGCCAAAAAGAGTTTTGCCGATTTTAAAAAAGAGCCACGATATACTTCCAAAAATATGATTGCCTATGAGCACGCCTACAATAATGCCGTAACATCATACGAATATAGATAGAGGCTATGAAGTACATAAATGAAAGCCTCGATTCACACATAAAAAGAGTATCTGAAAAAACATAAAACGAAATCAAATTAAAAGACAACCAATCCTCGTCTAGAATATAGACGTGCTGTTGATAATATACGTCAACCTCAAATCCTTTGTAAGAAAAGGGTCAACTCATGCAAAGAGTAAAATGAAAAAACAAAATGGTGTATATGGATAGAATTTATCTTCATAGATTTGATGTCGCCTTAAATTAAGAGTCCTGTTAAACAGCATAAGTGTGTTTTAAGCAAGCCAAGATGACTGCTTTTCCATGTCCTCAATGATAAGCACTAATCAATGAGAACTGTAATCTCGCTTTTAATTATCTACTTGCCAAGGACCCACTACGTGATTTACGGCTATATATGGGCCTCACATACGCAGAGAGAGTGAGAGAGAGAGATAATAAACTTCCCTGAATAAATTTTGTTGTCAGAAATGAAAGAAAATATTAGTTATTCCAACCAACTATACACCTACCTTTGGTTGCCCTTATTTCCACTCTGACATGTGACCTCATGATCAAGACCATGCTTGGATCCAAATCCAATCTAGCTTTAAATTCTTCTATTTATTTTTCATCTTCTTTTCCCCCCTTATTATGCTACCCAACTTTTACTTCGTGTTTCTCCTTTTCAACGATACTTAAGTATTGTCCGGGAATCTCTGATAATAATCATATATAAAACTAATGTTGGGAATTGATTATATCTGCCATTTCTCTTTTATCTTATTTGCGACCACTTCGCAATACCCATCACATAATTGAACTAGTGTAATTAAATTAGAGCTATTACTTGGTTGACAAAACAATTTAATTTAGCTTCTGCTATTTATTGGAAAGACAACATCTCAATAAATGCTTATCTGTAAAAACATACATTACAAGGTTATTCTTCTCATCACAGAAATGTGCACTAAAAACATACACAATTCACATGATGTTGTAATAAAAACATATACATTTCACTCACCTCTTTAATTTTCGTATTTACATAAATAAATAAAAATCTATTAGCTAAATATCCAGAAATAAGTTTACCAATTTTAGTATACTCAACGTTACGTTAATTTTGCGTAAATACCCATAATATTTTATTTATGAAATGTTTTGGAGTATTTTTGCCCTTTTCGATTCCCCCCTACGGTTGCCGCTCAAATTTAAGTAAACGAAATAAAATTAATTAAATAAGTTATTAAAAGAATGCGTGTTCAAATCGAAAAAAAAAATCTCGAGAAAATATTTATGTTGACGGTTTGAAGGGTATTTTTGACCCAATAATCTTGTAAACAATTTCAATTGGGTTTTTACACAAAATTAATAAAACGTTGAGTATAATGAAATTCGTAAACGTAAACATGGGTAAACATCTAATTTTTTTGTAAAAAAAAAATCATATCTAAACTTGTTACAAGTTTGATTTTGGTTTGTTTGTTTATTTTTCCCTTCCTTGATTTTTCTTTTTGTTCTAATCAATTTAATTTCAGGGTTATTAAAAAAAATCACCTTACTAAATAGTGTCCCCCTTCCATGATTGAGTATTTTTCTTTATTTCTCAGACTTTATTGAATATTGTGATTAATGTATAATGTAGTTTACGATCAATGTAATATTATAGAAATGTAAGAACCCGACTGCATATTCAACATGATAAATAAATAAAATGATCGTAAGTATCCAAAATTAATCTAAATTATATGATATAATTTATCATTATAACAAAATCAAAATTTTATAAAGAATCATCAAGATGAATAATATCATAAACTATTTCGCAAAATATAATTACCCATGTTGCTTAAATCTTATAAAAATTCTTATTCTAACATATCAACCAATGCATCTATTATAGAACAACAGTAATACCAACCTTAAGTGACTGGTAGTTAAACTTTGATTGAGGTTACATTCGAATTTTCCTATTTTTATTTGAAAAGTATCGCGAAAAAGATATGTCACTAATATGTTGATTCAGTGTGTAATAACATTGTGACATTAATCGTAATTTATTATAGTACACTTTCCATATTTAACATATTTGTTAGAGAAGACTTTCTACACAGTGATTATCTCAATCAAAGTTAAGGAAACCCTAAGAAGATCATAAATTCCTAGACTTGTGACTGGCGGACTGAGAATCTGAGATCTATGTGATTAGCAGTGTAAGAATTCAATTCACACATTATAATTGAGTCAATTGGTTTTGTGTTATGCGTGATAGAACTACTCACAATTGAACATGCAAGCTGCTGGAAGAGCATTATGAGTGTTCACTGTATGGAATCGAGCGAAGGCACTAATTCAGAGGAGGAGGCAGAATTAGTATTCACCTAAGTTAATTCATATTTGGCGTTGATATTGAAGCTATTCATACAAGCTTATCGTTGTATTATTAACTATATTATTTAGCGAGTTCTTTTCCACCAGTCTGTGTGCCCCCTAGATGTAAGTGATGTTGCACCGAACTGATTTACCACATCTTATGTCATTTACATTTTTGGACTAATTATATTGTCATTTTAAATCCGCTCAGTAAAGTTCTACATATCTCCAAACGTCTGAGTGCTATTAATATCTCAAAATATTGGCTTCAGCACAACTAGACTAAACACATTGACATTCAGCATTATTTTATCGCGATCTTGTGGGAAAGAAAATATTCGCTTAGAGTACATTCATACCGGTGAACAGTTGGCTAATATTTTTAGAAAGGTCCTTAATGCTAATACCTTCAAAAATTGATATCATCAATTGGTCTCTGTATTGACCATTAGCACTTACAAGAATTTTTTTTTGGGCCAGCTCCATATGGCCCAAACCGCTAAAGGAAAGCTCTTTATGTGGGTCCTAAATATTTATAAAACTCAAAAAGTATAACAACGATGTTTTTCACTTTTGTCATTTTTGCCGGGTCGAGCGAGAAACACTTTACATTCTAAAGGAGTTTGCAGTTGTAAAGTTTGAAAAAAAAAACTTGGTCGTTTACATCAGTTTCAACCGCCTCAGTTTGAATCAGTTGTTCAAAATTTTTGGTTTGGCAATCACTACATGTATAATTCTCAAAAGCATGGTTGGAACATGAAGCGGTATTCACACCTCATTTCCTCGTTGTGCTCTTAGGATGAAATAAAGAACATACCAAAGAGAGTGATTGACAAAAATGTCTTGAAACATGATGATAGAGATTTGAGCTTAAATTCTAGAGGTTGTTCCAGATGATGTATGGAAGAAGATGATGCTGCATATTTCCATCATCCTCCATTGACTACGAAAAACAAGAAGTACAAAGGAGGTACAAGACTTAAATTTATTTTCTGCTCCTCTCAACGATGTGTTCACTCGCACTAAGGAACATGTCGCTAAATGGAGGTATGTATATCATCGAACCATATTCTCTGAGCATGAATTATTTTAGGATGCATTCAAGATCAGCACCATCGTTGCATATTGGCTCTTTCTACCCCAAACTAGTGAAAGAACTTCTTGTAAGTCTATCCCCACACGTGGATGTCCCAGGAAGTGCTAAGTATAGAAAATTCCATGTTCCTTGTCCTTTCTCTGATACCATTTGTTGTAATAGGTTTAGGGTTAAGAAAAAATTATTATTAACAAGTTAATGGCGGAATATAAAAATTTCTTTACGAGTAAAACAATTTTACTAACCTAGGCAAAGTGCATGAAGATGTATATATTTAAAACATTATTATGTACTTGATTACTAACATTTCTTTTGTAGCTTGATCTTTGATGAGCCTTGGGAAATGTAGATCGTCTCTTGCTCATTACCTTCACACCTAATCGTGAACTCGAGAAACCTAATGTTTCTATTACATGAGTCTATAGAGGTTTGAAGGATTTGTGCGTGGACACAATTAAACATAATAGCTCAAGAACAAGTCTATGAGCTGAAGAGCTAATTAAGCCTAATTCTAATGAGGACTTATGTGCCAAAATAAAAGAGATATTTAGAGAGAGAGATAGAGAGGGTCGGCTAGAATAGAGAGAGCAAGACCAAAAAAACTTGTTTTCACATCCCTATGTGAGGCTCTATTTATAGGAGAAAGAAATGCAAGAAAGGGTAGTTACCATTTCCTATTGTGTATTTGTGACACAATATCTGATTTCTTCTCCTCTTTCTTTATCAATATGGCCGGCCATATGCTCTGATTAGTGACGGAAATTTGTTTCCTCACTTAGCATATTTATTTCCTTCTCCAGGAAATTCATTTGCTTTTTTCCTTTTGTGTAATTATCTTTATAATTAAAGGCAAAAAATTATCTCCTCTTTGGACGATGTAGGCCGAACTCTACACTAGTGAAGGGGCATCTAGATATTTCCTTATTTCTTTTAAGACAGCTCTTAAAATACTCATTGTAGAATTGATATTTCACAAATAATGAAATTAATTTCATAATGCCTCAAACGACTTCACGGCTTTATAAAATAATTTATATTTCCATCATATGAAAAAATTCAAAATCTTATTATGACATTCACATCATTTTATGTCCATGTTGACAAATATACCCTTTAGACATTTTCCGAGAAGACGTCTAGTTCAACACTTGAACTTATTTTGACTTACCTTCTAGTTTAACAATCCTACTCTAATGACCTGTAATAGTGACCTTATGGATCGAAATGAACAAAGCTTGAGCTACTATAATCGGACTCAAAATTTCACAAACCTTTTTCGAGTACTAGCTTAATGTCAACTGACTCCACTAAAGAATTGACACTGAGAATCTCTCGGTTCAAATGAATTTATTTTCTACTCAAATTCAATTTAATTATATTGAGTGGATCTATTGAATGTTATCTATGATTACCCTTCATGAATATCATTAACTAGATGAGATTTATAAAATTACCATTTTACCATTCTAATTGTTATTTCCTCAACTCCTTTGTTACTTGTGAATAAGTTAGGAACAATGTAATGACGAGAAGCTAACAAGTCACATTGTTTCATCCAAATAAAGTCGTTACATCGTGACCTTGAGATAGAAGATGTTTAATGGTTTGTTTTTACATTGTCTCTAAAGGTGCACTGGTCAATTCAGTATCTTCGGAAGATACACTGGAAGAAATATAGAGTTCCTAACTCTCTATGCCTCGTAACCAAACATCATAGATTCTTCCAAAAATCATACTAATATCAATGGTCCTTTGATCTTTAGATTGTGAAAATTTCATTTTTACCAAACCATGAAGAGTTTGTTTACGCAAATCTACGTTTGTCTCTTCATATATTGTTAGGTTTGATTAAGGACTATAACACTATTTAATATCATAAATCTTCAAACATACAAAAAATGAATGAATGAACGTCTCAAATTTTATTAATTTAATTAACAAATTACAATAAGGACTTATAAAATATTTATATTACATTAATATTTAAATAAATAATCTTCGTTTGGGCATGTTTGCCAACAATCTCATCCAAGATAATCATTGTTACTTTCAGAAGTGTCAACCCCCACTATCCATTTCCTAACCTAGACCTTATTGTCAAAATTCTTTCGGGTGATGAGGATGCGGTGTGGCTTGCCGAAAGAGGGATGCAGTCATCAGACCCTTACTCCTAAGTTTTCTTTTCTTTAGAGGGATCAATATTGCCAACTGGGCACCATCCACGAATGGTTCATTGTGATTGTTAGTCTTGATAGGTTTATTTACCAAATTAAATGTATGTTCCACTTTTATTTTGGAGCTTTTGTGTTTGATCATTTTGTCAAGCACACCAAGTTAGAGGTAGTTCATATGCCTATTGGGTTTCCTTGCCTTGTGACTCATATTTGTCTTGATCAGAACAAGGATCTTCTTCATTTTGATGACGATATTGGCAAGGCTCTTGGCCCTCTACACAGAGTAGTCACAAGCAGTTCGAAAGAAAGCATGTATGTGATCTTGATCGATCATCTGCCCAGTAATTATCGATAAGGAAGTGCATCCGAAGGTCGGTCCACTTAATGATTCTGCTCAGTCTGATTTTTTACAAACTCTCATCCAAGACATACATTTTCTTCCGAATCTCATTCAGACCTCTACCAGGTGGTATACCAGTGTTGAAAGCATAATTAAGATCACGACTCATGTTGTGAACTTTATGACCTCTTCTTCCAAAGGCTAGCAGAAGATGACATATCACTCCTCTCCTCCTCCAACTGGGTAAAATGTTGCCACATATGGTGCAACAATTTTTTACTCTTCTTTCTCATAAGACATTTTAGTGTTTGTTCTACTATCTAAATTTATGTGTGATATTATATCTCCGACAATGATTCTCAAGATTATGATTGTTCTTTTCTTATGGA
Organism: Urtica urens; assembly: GCA_958296335.1. NCBI lineage: Eukaryota > Viridiplantae > Streptophyta > Magnoliopsida > Rosales > Urticaceae > Urtica > Urtica urens. The sequence goes on along the minus strand of OY282530.1, from coordinate 16,721,839 downwards.
TGCTACGTTGGATTGTCAATGATTTTAATATTTTTGTTGTTATCATGCTTCTCTTGTCTCGTAATATTTTAACTCCCTCTATATTTGCTCCATCATTTCTCTTTTGGTATATTTTGAGGTAATCAAGAGGAGAAAATAACGAAGACTTAATCTGTTGATGCTTTCCTAAATAATAGTTAAATGAAAGTTTGTGTTACATTCGAATTGAATTATTTTTATTATTCAAGTATCGCGAGAAAGATGCACCATTAATATGCTAATTCAGTATTTGTTTAGTGAATTATAATCTAGTGCGGATGTTGGGTTTAAGTCGCTTGCTCGCTCTTCTCTTCCAAAAAGTGCGTAGATTCTAATTAGTTTCCACGCATGCAATATTCACGTACCCTATCATTTCCTTTGTATGTATGGACGGTTGAACAAGCAATTCTTGAAATTATAAACTTCAAGATAAAAGCTATTCGAACTTTGTCTATTAGGTAGTAGCTATCTACTTCCATGAGTTTGAGATGCTTTTGAAGAACCACATGATTATAGTGTGAATTTCATTTTCTATTAATTCAATTCTGTATTATTTAGAAAAACAGTGGTAAAAATGCTCAAATTTTACTCGTCATACACTTTGATAATTTATTATATCTTTTCATAAGATAAATAACATATTGTTTAATTTTGAATTCATTTAGTGAAGTACTAATAGTATGCAGAAACATAATGGAATCAAGCTATAAGAGAACCAAAAGATGAAAATAAATATGAATAACTTCATATTAAGTAGATTAAGCATGGGAGCTAAAAGAGTGAAGAAAACGTAGCTTGTATTTCATCCTATTAGACCACTACATATGATTTGTGTAATTGATTTGTATACTTAATGCTGCGATTTTTTCGTATGCAAGTGCACGTAGTCGCACGAGTAGTAAGGTTTGTAAGTACGAGTCGATCTCACGAGAAAAATGTTTAATTAAATTGACAAGATTATTAGCACGAATTGAACTTGATGAGTTGATGATTATTAAAGCGAACGAAATTAAAAGCAATTAAAATAATGAGAAAGGAAGAACTATGGCTCACGAGTTATTCCTATGGCTTGGAATCGGAAATACGCACAAAACACATCCTCTTATGTTGTTAATCACGCTCACGATAATGGTAATTTAAGATTTTTCTCAAACATCTAAAAATCTAAACACATGCCGGGATGTCTTATCTCAATCTCAACCCCTAAAAACAATAATTAGCTTTAAAAACAAAAATGTTCACATGACTCCGAAATAGCCTAGCTATTTTTAACCTAGGAATGTATCCCGGCAAATTAATATTTGTACACGACTAACCTAATCTCTTCCGAGCATCAAACAATCCTATTATAATGAAAACGGTAGCTAATCGAATTCAAGCATTGAAAAATAATTAAAATAAACAAACATGATAGATGATAGAGCATATGAATTTTAATCCAACATAATTGAATCAATAACCATATTCTTAACTGACTACACCATAGCGCTTATTAAATCTAATGCATAGTTGAATGGAGAATAAACGGAGATGAATATAGAAGACTCATAAATAAAAACGAAATTGTATTAATAAAAATGGGAGTTCCAAGGATTCAGAGAATAGAGATAACAACTGTGGATGGCGAAAACGAAGTTGTAGTGATGATGATCCTTTTGAACGATTCTTCTCTTCCGGGATGTCTATGGCCAAAAATAAAACCAAAAACTCATAACAAAAAAAAATATGTGTTTCTAGATAAGCTAAAGTGTTTTTGTAGATTTCCTAGATTTTTTTGGAGCTTATATGGTTCCTTGGATCGCATCCAACATCTTGGATTACAAGATGCGTGTAAAATACGTTGAAATTGGTCATGTGCGCCGCACATAACGTCATGTGTGTCGCACAGATCTTCTGGTACATCTTGTGCGCGCACACCAAACGCACAGGCGGGCACACAAGACTCTGGTACTTTTGCGTGGCGAAGGAGGGCAAATATGGGCAGCCTGTGCGCGGCACACCAAACACACAGATGGGCACACGGCAACTTCCCTTGGTTGTGCACTGCACAGAGCAAACGCACAAGACTCTGTAAGTTAGTGTGTTGCGTCACCTTGAATCAGCTATCTTGAGCTCCGAGTGTCGGAATCGAGATCCGAAAAATGTTCTAACTTCCTTGCAATCACCCCGTCGTCATTGGATGCTCAATTTGTCATTTTTAACTCGTAAACTCTGAAACTTAAAAAAACACTCCAAAACACGTGAGAATGCTCTCGAACCAACTTATTTTCACTTTCGAAAATATAAATAAGCACGTTTATAACACCCTTATCACTTAATCAAACTGTAAGAAAATTATCGAAATAGTTTTTAGCTAAATTGTTCCTAATTTTATGGAAATTATGATGAGTAAAAAATGGCTAATTTTCCGATACTTATCTCATTCATAAAATTCGAAATCAAAAGAGATACTCGACTTCTCTCTTATGAGAAAGACCTCTTATTTTAAGTGATTTCTTGCAGCTTGTATTGTACATTTTTAACAAAATTAGTTTGTTAAATTAAAACCATGTCAGAGTAGATAGTAAAAAAATTAAATATAAATATAACTAGAAAATAAGTCATATGTGCACAATTACATGTCATATAATTAACTTTTCCTAGATATTAGGTAAATAGTAACAAATCTAACGGTGGTAATTATAATAGCCTAATAATAATATTACATCAAATTCAATTAAGTGAAAAGGTCGTGGATTCGATTAAGAAATAACAAAACGTGGTATTTCAGATTTTTACCATTTAATGAAATAAAATTTAAGTACTCGCATCATTTTACGCTAGTAAATAGATAAATGTAAACATATTTCTAGTATTTACGTAAGATTAATAATATAAAAAGTATAAATATTGTTATGGATAATTATAGTATATACCGATGCAAACTAGTGTCATTTTAAAAATATCTAACGTTTGGTTAATAAGTTGTAAATAGTCAGCGAACTTCGTCTACAAATTTTTTTAACGAAATTGTCCAAAAATTGTAATTAAAAATTAAGAGAAATATTAAAAGTAATCTTAACTAAAATTTAGTTACAAATAAATAACACGTATTATTTACAATTTTTTTTGCGTATGGGTATATTTAAATTATCAACATTTGAATGTCTATAAAGTTAATTTTTTTCGCTGATTGGGTATTGGAACCACTTACTTGAAATACAATCGCTCATGTGTGTGGATGCAATGAGCAATCAATTTCATCCCAACACATCAGACCATGTACTTAAACAAAAAATTGGCTATATAACCTTATAAAACGCTTTCATTATGGATATACCCAATGTTTCGTTAACAGATTGAAATATCCAGACAGATTCGTTTACATATCGTAAACAGTCCAAAATACCTTTAATTCATTTACATATTGAAAACATTTTTTGGGGTATTTTTGTCTCCAAACTTTTGTAAACGATTTTGCCTAGCTATTTTCAATCTATTAACAGAACCTTGGATATATCCAAATTACACATATTTTACACGGCTATACATCAAAATTACCCTATTATAAAATAATATCAAATCTACTACACTTTTTTGCAATACAAGTGTGATTTAATTGATATATGTTTAATATTAAGCTATAGTTTAATTTAACATTTATTTATTTATGAGCGTCATCGAAATTGAATAAAATGGTATCTCCATCTTAATCAAGGTTTAAATGGTCGACGGTTTTCGACGTAAACCCACCAAAAAATCGTCTTTCGATGTTTATTGGACATTTTAGTGCAATATAAAAATTTTGCCATTATTTTCCATATTTCTTCATTTTTCACCGGAATTCGGTAATATCATTTCTAATTTGTATTTGAATCTTAGTTCATGGTCAAAGATGACTTAAAACTCATACAACTCATATGGTACTTCGCTTACCACTGCGTCAAACTTATCCCGGTATTTTAGGTTTGAATCTCTGTTAGCACTATTTTTCTAATGGATTTATTTATTTTTTTGAGCTTACAAATAGTTTTAAAATAATTTCTACATGTTTAAATTTTAATATATTAAAATTATCATTTTTGTAATTTTAAATTTTGAGCTTACTTATTTATATATATGTGAAATTTATATTTAAACTTTATAATTCATTAGAAATATTTTATTCTAGTCTAAAACTTAATATTTATAATGTTAAACCCGTTGTAATGTTGAACAGTTGTATTTTCAACTAAATTAAGTCCACATTTTAATATATAAAAATTTATAAATATTATTATAATTTTTGTAATCTTTAATGCTTGGTAATAATAAAAAAATTATTAAAGTCTTCGTGTTTTTATCGAATTTTTGTCTGACCAACAAAATTTTTGTCGTTGTTTCTATTTCTATTTTTCACATTTTCTTCGTATTTTAAAATTATAGGCATTCGATTGTTGGAACTTATTTTACGAGTTACGGCCTGAAAATTTTTATATTATTATTTCCCAACTACAAATTCCCATAAATTAATATTACAGTTTTAAAGAAAATGTTGAGAGTGGATTTTGTCGCCTAGTTTGATGCAACAAGACAGAAGAACCCAAATCACTATTGTTAAGAAAGACACCGAATGATCTTGGGTCTATAAATTAAGTTGACCATTTATACCAACGATCAGGAAGAGAACTTCCTTCCTATTTTATTGAATTTCATTTGTCTTCCCACTCACGGATTTCAAAAAAAGAAATTACAATGAGAAAGGAACTGAATGAGCGCTAAAATAATGCAATTGTTTGATCAATGAATAAATAATATCATTTCGCTACGAATTGCCTCGGATCTTGTGCATTAAGAAGAATAGTGACTTCAATTATATTTCTACTATTTGTCCTAAATTCTTAATCATATAGATCTCATCCTATATCATAGTTTAAAACTGAATATCTAACTAAGAAATAAATAAAGTTAGATTTGTCTGATACTTAAAGCTTTCAAAATATTGAAAGGAGTTTAAATAATAATATATTCATAATGCTTCAACCGAGGACTACAAAAGGAAGCGACTGTTCAAAAAAGTGAACGAGTTCATGCTTTATATTTTCTTTAACAAATAGGAAAGGAGACAAAGAGATATAGATGACATTGTAGTATTTAATTTATAAATTTTATGAAAGAAATAAAGACATTAAGTTATTTATCTTAGCTGGACATAGAGAACCAACATTGGACTAGTCAACGGATCATCGATTCTCTTGAACATAAATTTACAACTACCTAAGTTAAAAATTGAATAAAAAAATAAAATTGGATAGAGAAAACATCGATATTTCTGAGAAGGAAAAAAGAAACGGTTGAAAACAATAAATTTAAATAGCAGCACTGTTTTCGTTGCTTACAAGCTCAGTCCCCACTACCCAAGTTTTATCTAGTGGAATCCAGTAATTCATGAATCAACGGTGGGTTTAGAATAGCATGTAAACAACTCTATTGTATTAATTAATTTAAGACACATGCTCTCAATTTATGAGACAGCAAAACATGGTTTTAGCTATTTGTGGCGTCAAGGCTAATTAGTGTCTGTAACAAGACAGCTTTAAAACTAAATTAAATAAATTAAACCATGAACATATGTCCGGAGTTAGTCTACGACAACCCAATACTCGCTTTTAAATAGTTGTAAATTTAGGAGAAAGGAGTTTGAATATCGACATCAATGTTACTTTGTTTAATATTATACGTGAAAACTAAATCAAAGACTCCCCTTCACTTTAAGACCCCTCTCAATTCCACTCTTCAAACACTCACCGATGTTTGGACACTTCAATGAACAAATCGTGATGACTTCAATCACGGAATCACAGAACCGATAATTCTCTAATCTTGTAGTATATCAATGAATGTTTGGAGAATTACAACCATATAGATGTGAACAATGGCTTTTTTCCTTGCTGTTAATGGAGAGCTACTCGGCTTATATAGTACTCCTTTAAAGTGGAAGTCTTCCTAGGGTTTCCTTACCCTTTAATAAAAACTTCCCAAAATAGAAAACTGTCGTAGAGAATGTTGCGACATTATGACGTGGCAGTATGCCGAAATATGTCAAAATAGTAAACTTCTCAAATATCATACAATCCGAAATTAATCTATTTATCACCAAATAAGTCAACATGTAAAACTTCCCAAAATGAGCATGCATAATATCTTTAGGAAGTTAATACATTTATCATGATATATATGATTTGAATCTTTGCCCAAAAATAAGCCAACAAAATAAATTATAATGGATGTCATTGTAATAACACAACGATATACTCAGAGCGATAGAGGTCTTTAAGATTCGTTTCCATGAGCTACTCATTACTATTATTTTGGGAACTTTGGAACCACATGAACAATGTACTTGCCGGGAGATCAGCAAGGAGCCAGCCACAACTAGTCAAGTGGACGGTGAGCTTCCTCGAGAAGTACAGAGCGGCCGCGGCTGGGGAGACTCAGATCAACCGAGGGTGACTACGTAACCCTCTCAATTAACGTTGACGCGGAACTAACTTGCGACCGTGGAGGCTTCGGTGTTGGTTGTATAGTTCGAGACCACACCGGAGAGGAGATCGCCTCGCATACGCTTTTCCTAGCTAGAGGGTACTCTCCTCAGTTTGAGGAGCTGTATGTTGTTCGCCTCGCATACGCCTACCAAGTTTATCAAGAATTCTCTCAACGCATGGAACAAAAAGAAGAAGAACAACAAGGAGCAGACGAAGCCGAAGAGACGGACAAGAAAATGGAAGAACCGGAGATCGTTCGCAATACCATTCCTCGACCACAACAACGTGAACAACGAGAAGCGACGCAACAACGACAACAACGGGCCCGCCAATACCAACAAAAACAATACGAATGTCAACAACAACCACAACAACACGAGGTTCTCGAAGCAAATTCACATCAATCCAAAAGGAAGCACCGATCGGCGAAGTGGAACTTCTTCACGGAGGTAAACTACAACGACGAACAACACGGTCAAAATAAAATTGATAACATGTCCGTCGTAGTACATAACATAGACGACGATTGGAATTTAAACAAACTTATAATTGCATTTCTTAGGATAGAAGGAAACCACACTAGCCAAGAACATATTAGAAATAATGATAAGTGTTATAGAAGAATGATGTTTATAGAATAGGATCATTTCTATAACTTTAGATAACGCAACTAGTAATAGCGCAATGATTAGGGAACTAAAAACTCTTGCATCAACGTTGTGCTACACACATAATCAACCTAATAGTACAAGCAGGTGCAGCTAATTACAAACCCGTAATCCATAAATTAGATGTTTTATTAATTGGATAAACAGTTCAACCGCTAGAATAGATGAACTTAAAAAACGGGTTAGACATAACTTATTAGAAGAAAGAATATTTCATTTAAACAACAAAATTAGGTGGAACTCAACCTATTTAATGTTAAAAAAAACTTTCTATCCGAACGTTATATAGATGTAACCATAGCATACATAAACAACGAACTCGGGGAAGGATCTTTAAAACCTTCCGACACTAGCATTGTCAAAAGTTTTGTGTCTTTTCTTGATATTTTTTTATTATAAAGAAACGTGTTACCTTTATGCTTGTTAATCTCCTACTTCTCAATTAGCTATTCATACTATGACTGCTTTGGCTACACATTTTGAAAAATATCGGGAAGATCCCATTTTTGTCACTTGTATTCAGGATATGGAAACTTAATTTCTTAAGTATTGGGGCGCTGGAAAAGTTCCATTATTGTTTGATTTTGGAGATGTTTGCACAAAAATTGGTGGGCTTAAAGAGTTTTTAAAATTTCTTAGGTTACGTTTTTCTGGCACGCAAGATTACGTCTCACTTGATATTCCAAGAATTGTAGAGACTTTTTATTCTCTTTTCAGGGTGTACGAGGCAAAACTTCTTCCGCAATACCGAACTCCACCAAGTCAATAATCCCAGTATGCAAAGAGACACCAATATGCAAACGTCTTCACCAACGCTCTCGCGTATAGCCCGTCTCCTCAACAAGAAGCTGGAGGAAGCACGCCAAGAGAAGCCAAGATCACTCTCGTACTCATCCCGAGATCCTAGAGTATGAATGCAACGACTAGGTAAAGAATGACGACGAGGGTCTTGACCTACTCCACTGGTGGAAACAAAACTTTAGGAGGTTTCCGATCTTGTCCAATATGGCTAAAGATATCCTAACCATCCTGGTCTCGACGGTGTCATCAGAGGCGGCGTTTAGTAGTCGGGGGCGCATCATTGACGGGAAGATGCATTTTGAAACCAAAAATGGTTGAAGCACTCACATGCGGAAATGATTGGCTTCTACACAAGAATCGAGCCAAAAAAACATTCCACTGTTTTGACAATCTATACGATTTTGATTTTGATTTTTCTACATTGCACATGAACGATTGGTTTTTTTTACTTGTATTGTAGTACAATAAAGGGATTTTCCGGCCCTTTCTAAGAATTTTTTTTCTATTTTAATCGATGCAAGAATTACTTTTTTTCCTCATCATCGCACATTTTCAGGGGTCAATGAGATTTTTAAGGAGGTCCGTTTTAAAATTCATCCAGTCTACGTTTTATAAATTTATTTTCTCATTTTTTATTAATTCGTTATAAGCTATAAGACTAGATTTTGAGTCTTTACAATTAATAACTTTAATATAAAAACCATTCATTTTAATCCCTCAAAAAAACTCTTACAAAACCTTTAGTTTTTATTTTATAATTTTTCTTTTTTTAAAAATCTACCGGACCGGACCGGAATTTTTGGTCCAGTTAGGGTCCGGTAATCATTACCGGCCCTTAGCGGCCAATCGGACCGGACCGCCGCGTCTGGGCCGTTAGTGTAGGATTAGGTGACATAGTTTGAGGGTTTTAGCATTATGTATATTTCTCGTCTTTATAATGTTGCAGCGCATAATATTGTGCGCTTTGTGGTTAACCATCACTCATCTTTGACTTGGCTAGGTTTAGTCTCCTCTTGTTTGGAGGAGGTTATTAGAACCGATGATCACGAGTTGAGGTCCCGCACGACCACCTAGGACCCTTGTTGATCGAGTGTATTTGTGTTTATATTTCTTTTATTACCCGGTGGTTTCCGTTTTATTCTAATATTTGTAACTACGATTTTCTTCCGCCATACGTGAAGGTTTATATGATATTTCGTGTCACTGATCACGCTTCCTAAAAAAATAGTTGTAAATTCCATGAAAAAACACCATATTCAAAATACTCCTAGTGGATTGAGCTATTTTCTCAATAATTATTTTCAGAAAAAAAGAGTTCAAGTTTCATTTTATTAAAAGATACTTCATCTGCTTGTAGTTCATTAAATTATTTAAAGATTTATTTTTATAAAATAAATAGATTATAAAAAAGTTAATAGTGACAAAATACTCTTATTTTACGAAAAGTGACACTTAAATATGTAATTTTTAAAAATACGCAAAACTATTCTAAGCAGATTTATATTGACACTGTCTATTTTCTTCGTTAAAATTGATATATAATCAGGTGTACTGCTCAGATTCACCCGATTAGTTGGGTTGGTCAAAGCTCTCGTCAACACCAATAATATCATGTCTTAGACTTCTCGGCTCTTGCCACATAAGCGATCGCAGAAGAGTCAGAAATTCGACCGTTTTACAGGTAAAATTCAGCTTTTCATGGAAAGAAGACAGGAATATCGAAGAGATATAGACTGTTGTTTTCTTCTTCTTCATCGTCTCAGATTCTTCCAAACTCTATCTCTCTAGCTTTCATTCGACAGACGATAAAATGTTGAAACTGGAGTTTTTTATTGAAGTCCTCAAAGCACGAACGCTCAACCACGCCTTTGTCTTTTGAGACCGGATGCCTTTAGCGTCATCGTCTTCGTCGAATATGATGAACTTACTACCATTCTTGAATTGAAGCGATATGATTGTTAGAAATAATAACTATATTTTTTTGGAAATAAACAGATTATAAGTAAAAAAAATAATAAGAAATAAATAAATAAAAATGATAAAGTAGAGTAAATGGAAATAAGGAACTGAGGACCGTTTGACGGATTTCTTAAAGTAATATTGGCATTCCACTGCAAGGAAACCGTGAACAATATATTTTCCAGGATACAACAGTTGATGAGAAGATCTTTGAGCAATAAAGATACGTCTCCGACGAACTAAACTCTTGGCTGAACCAACCTCGGACGACAAAGAAAAAGACAACTTCTGAGAAGGAAAAAGGAAGAAAAAAATGAGAGAGCTCTTAACTTTTCTCGGTGTATTTTTCGAATGAGAGAAAAGCCACTATTTATAGGCTCACGTGACCTAAAGTTTGGATGAAAATAAATCAATTAAAACGTCTAACTAAGTGCTCAAAACGTCCGACCAATTAAGGTCCATGATAGTGGTTAATATCTATTAAGCTGGTTGGTACAAAACGTTCTCTGTTTTGCATCATCAAATGGCATTCAACGTGTAGCAAATGCACATTTATTTATCAACTTGTCACAAAATTTAAAGTGTAGCAAATTCTCCTTTTATTCACAATATAACATACAAGTTATTTGTGGAATTAAAACTCTTTATAAGTGAATTTTGTACTAAAACGATTAAGGATGGGCTCAAAAGTCCGGAGGCCCAAGAAGAGCCCAAATTTCCAAGGTCCAAGCCCAACCCCGAGCCCGAGGACGGGTCGGGGCACAGTCTGGCTCGGCTCGGCTCGGTGGCAGCGCATGTGTTAACCTACTCACACTATCATCACTTGCATTTGGATAACAGATTAAAGAGGACAATCATTTCTAAACACTACATCAACACCCAATATCAACCAATGTGAGACTCGAGATGGTTGATTTTACGGTCATCAATACCACTATAGGATAGGTAGACAAAGTTCTTGAACCTTTCCTCGTGGAACTATGTCATATTTACAGACTACTCAGTAAACACGATGTTCTTAAATTGTTAGTCGTTTATATATGAACAATGAATATTTATCTCACTAATATCTTCCTACCACAAGCTCAATTCTCATGGTTATGTTCATTTTGACCCTGAATATATGCCATCTTGGAATATTCTCTGCGAAGTTTCTTAGTCATTCAGCCTATTCCCCACACTTATCCGATGCATCAAACTCGGAGGTCCATCATTGATCTCGTTATCACTGTTTGTTTTGATGATTTACAAGACACGACAGCCACCTAAAATAAATACATGTACACGTGATTTTAGAGTCTTATATATCAGATATCCAACTAGCATCAGTGAACCCTTCAATAACTTCTTGATGCCTAGTATAGTGAAGAGCATATTCACGAGTAAATCGTAAATACCACGGTATTTGCACGATTTCTTACCAATGTTCAGAACTTAAATTACTCGTATATCTTGCAAGCCTACTAACTATGTAAGTTACGTCATGTCTCATACAATTCGTCAAGTACATTAGACTCCCTATTACTGTAGCATACTCAATCTGAGACCTGCTTTCTCCTTTATTTTTAGACAAATGTTGACTTGCATCGATTGGAGTTCTCAAGACTCCACCATCATCTTTTGAAAAATTCTCTAAAATTTTATCAACATAGTATTATTGACTTAAAACAAGTCAATTTCATGTACGTTTGATCTTGATCCTCATAATCACATCGGCAAGTCCAACTTTCATATCAAATCTTGAATTCAATATATCTTTTATGAACATAATCATGCTCTCATTACTCCCAACAATGAGCATATCTTCTACATATAAACATAAATATCACATGTCCATGCTCTGTTCTTTTAATGTAAACACATTTATCACACTCGTTGATTTTGAAGCCATTTGACATCATCGCGTTGTCAAACTTCTCATGACATTGTTTTGCTAGTTTAAGGCCATACAAATATTGCACCAGTGTTTGTCCACGGTAAGGACGATCTCAAGGTACGTTTCTAATCAATGTAACTTTTTCCTTCCAATTTATTTGAGGAAATGATTTTTGAGAGGGGGTTTAGAGACATTTTGCCAAAAATTAAAACAAGTTTATGATTAGTCTTTTGTTTATGATTTTAATTTGTTTAACTTTTTATGATGAACAGGAAAATCCAAAAGTGTTATGAATGAAAATACACTTTACGCCTTTGATTGAAGACTGCAAAGAGTCATCTTTCATAAGTAAATGACTCATCATTAATGCATAGTCATAATGTCAATACATCAATGTTTGACTAGCTATCTTATAAAAAATTTGATCACTCAAATCTTTTCGCAGGGCCTCGAGGGAGGATTACTAAGGATTGGCCTAAGTGTCTAACCAACTGTTGGAATAGGTCTAGGGTTAAAGAAAAATTTAACATTAATCAAATTAATGGCGGAATTTAAAAATTTCTTTTTCAAGTAAAACAATTTTACTAACCTAGAAAAAGCATATACATGTTATATATTAAAAGCATTATTTAATTTACTAGAATACCAACCTTTCTTTGTAGCTTGATCTTGAAGTGTCTCAAGAAAGGTAGATCCTCTTCCTTGGCTTGCTCGTCACCTTCGCACCTAATCTTGAACTCGAGAAACCTAAGATTTCTATTACAAGAGTCTATAGAGGTTTTGGAAGGATTTGTGTGTGGGCACAATTAAACCATATGAACCAAGAACAATTCTCTAGATTAAATGTGAATCTAGGTGCAAAATAAGAAGAATATTTTCTAGAGAGAGAGAGAGAGAGGGTCGGCCACAATAGGGAGAAAAGAAGAAAAAAGTTTAACCTTCACATCTCTATGTGAGGCTCTATTTATAGGAGAAGGAAAATCTATAAAGGTCAATTATTCATTCATTCATGAATAATGTATTCATGACACAATATTTGATTTTCCCTTCCCCTTTCCCTCTTTGTTTGGCCGGCCATATACCTTGCATTAGTGAGGAAATTTGTTTCCTCACTTAGCACATTTGTTTCCTTCTTAAGGAAATTCATTTCCCTTTTTCTTTTGGGTAATTATCCTTATAAGAAAAAGAAATAAAACTCTCATCTTTGATGCTATGTTGGCCGAATTCTACCTAGGGGGGAGCATCTAGATGCTTTCTTAGTTCTTTTAAGACAATTCTTAAAACACCCATTGTAGAATTATAATTGCACAAATAACGAAATTAATTTCATAATGCCTCAAACGACTTTTCGGCTTTAGAAAATAATTTATATTTTCATCAAATGAAAGTATTCAAAATCTTATTTTGACATTCACATCATTTTATGTCCTTGTGGACAAAAATACCCTTTAGACATTTTCCGAGAAAAAGTCTAGTTCAACACTTGAACTTATTTTGACTTAGCTTCTAGTTTAACAATCCTACTCTAATGACCTGTAATAGTGACCTTATGGATCCAAATGAACAAAGCTTGAGCTTCTATACTCGGACTCAAAAGTTCTCAAACCTTTTCCGAGTATTAGCTTAATGTCGACTGACTCCACTAAAGACACTGAGAATCTCTCGGTTCAAACGAATTTATTTTCTACTCAAGTTCAACTTAATTATATTGAACGGATCCATTGAATGTTATCTATGTTTACCCTTCATGAATATCATCAACTAGTTGGGATTTATAAAATTACCATTTTACCCTTCTAGTTGTTATTTCCTCAACTCCTTTAGTACTTGTGAATAAGTTAGAAACAATGTATTAACGAGGAGCTAACAAGTCACATTGTTTCATCCAAATAAAGTCGCTACTTAAATTTGGACACTGCGCAGTTCATTTATTCACAATCCAAGTAATAAAGCATGAGGTGATATACATTGCATCTCAGCAATCTTGTACATGAATTCCATATCTATGAGAACTTCACAAAGTTAGTTCATGACATCTTCATAACTTAATATCTCACCAATAGGCCTTGTCTAGATCACACATTGGACCTAGAATTTGACTTTCTCAAATGAGAGTATTAATGCTATGAAATGACATGTCTCATTTCAGGATTTAGGTAAGCATGATGCGATTCATACGTAGTGACCTTGAGATAGAAGATGTTAAATGGTTTGTTCTTCTATTGTCTCTAAAGGTGCACTGGTCAATTCAGTATCTTCGAAAGATACACTGGAAGAACTACAGAGTTCCTAACTCTCTATGCCTCGTAACCAGACATCCTAGATTCTTCCAACAATCATACTGGGATCAATAGTCCGTTGATCTTTAGATTGCGAATATATCGTTTTAGTCAAACCATGAAGAGTTTGTTCACGCAAATCTACATTTGTCTCTTCATACATTGTTAGGTTTGATTAAGGACTATAAGACTATTGAATATCATAAATCTTCAATCAAACTAAAAAGGAATGAATGAACGTTTCAACTTTTATTAATTTAATCAGCAAATTAAAAATATTTATATATTACATCAATATGTAAATAAACAATCTTTTAATAAGGACTTTACAAAGATTTATATATTACATCAATATGTAAATAAACAATCTTCTTGTGGGCATCTCTGCCAACACCAACTACTTAGTCTTGAAAAAATATCCACCGAGAGGAGGCCTTATCACATCGTTTCACTTTCGAACGTAACTGATCTTTCAAGAAATTGATAAGGGCAAACCGCTGTTGAGTACTCTCATTAAAGAGCGCCATGAGGGTGACTTTATTACGTGGTGAAAGTTCATCTTCAAGATCGTCACTACGTAACAAAAGATTGGTCCGTTGAAACAAAGTATTCTACTAATTGTATTCTTAAAAGTAGAGGGTCGATATGACTTACAACACCAGAAGAGGCTCCAGATTGCTCCCCCTACAATGTTTGTGATGAGTCAACAAAAGCGACGTCCCGATTATGTCGTTGTGAGCACTGAAGACTTTGCCACAACCATTACATTTTTTTAGCTTTTTTGCCGTCACAAATCACCCGCTCAAACCACATTCATACTTGGGACCTAGGCTTCCACTGTTCGGGTTGTTGGGTCTGTTGTGGCTCTTGGGTATGCTTGGATTGTTGGGGTTGTTCGGTCGGTGGTTGTTGTCGTTGTCGTCGTTGTTCCATCTCTTCTCATTGTTGACGTTGTCGTCGTTGTTCCATCTCTTCTCATTGTTGACGTTGTCGAGGTCGAGGAACGGTAACCGAAGGTGAACTCCGACTTTGACTTAGTTGTCGAGGTGCTGGTGTCTCTTCTTTTTCATTTGGATTTTGAGTTTCGTCGTCATCTCCTTCAATATTTGGTTTTTGGATTCGTGAATATGTTGTTCATATTGTTGAAATGTTTCAAAAGCAATATCGGCGTCGGGTGACATAATTTGCGGGTAGTCCCATCTTGAGTGTTTGAAATTTGAGAGTATGTATCATTTGGGAAAATAGGAGTTGTGAAAGTAGGAGTAATATAATTAGGATTGAATGTGTAATTGGGGGTCTCGGGGTTTTGAGACAAGTGCAACCAATTTTGTTTAAATCGGTGCATTGATGGTTCTTGAAAGCCTCTTCCCCTTCGACCCCTTTGATTTTGCGACGGGGAAACCATTGACTAATAACAGAGCGAGTGAATTTGAGAGAGATTGAGATTGAGAGAATGAGAGTTGTTGTGGTTTGAAAATGAAAAATGGGAGGATATTTATAGGAAAATAAATAGAGGTTAAAAAAATAAAATAAAATAATTAAAAACCGTTTGGGGGACTCTTTATCCCAACGGACAAATTTTTTTTGGCCGCCGAGTCTTACATACAGCGGCTCTTTTTTCTTTTCTTTTTTTCAAAAAAATCGGGATTCAATCAGGAGTCCGGGTCCCGATACTACTTCCAATAGGACTCTCAGTCTCGGTCCAATTTTGAAACTGGGATTGTCTCCTGCTAAAGATTTATCGGGAGGGACCCGTCCCAGTAAGCCTGGATTAGATAACTATAAGTATATATATTTTAAAAGTAAGGATCTGAACTCTTGAAGTATGAAGCAAGTGGTGGGGCCCAAGAAATTTGAAATCAGATAGAGGGCAAAGAAAAATAAAAGCGAAGATTTTGTAGACTCTTGATAAGTCCAAATCAAATATCTACACTTTCACCTCAAACCAAAACCATCTATCCCATAATTTGTATCCTCAATACCAACACTTCACGCTGAAGCAAAACCCCAAATAAAGCAAAGCAGAACATTAATAATAATAGCAACTCTCTCTCTCTCTCTCTCTAACATTTGAAGCCCAGCTTTTTTCTCTGGTGCTCGTTGGTTCGGTGCTTTGTTTGACCAATTCTTTCCTTTCAATTTTCAAGTCTCAAAATGTCCCAACTGTGATACAACTGTAACCAACAATGCACAAGATATTCCTTACCTTTTCTTCAATATATAATAAATAATTAAAAAGGCCCAATTCTGCTTTTTCTTTTAAAAAAGAAAAACCAGGCAGAAAATCAAAGTGTTAAATGCATAAGCCTGAAAACAAAAGAGCGCCAGAATAATTCAGAATTATGTGTCCCCGCCGAGAAACAAAATTACAATATAACATCACATCACAACAAGTGATAAAGAAGCATAGAGCAAGAATCTATGAAGACTTTTTTTGCATTCTCATTATTTCAAATTCAATACTTCCCACCAAGGGAGATTTTACAGCAAAGAGGGGTCCTTTTTCCGTTTAGATTCCCTCCAATTCCATTACAACCTACAAACTTAAACAAAAAAAAAGTAAACAATAAATATTATTAAAGGATAATTATAAAAATATTTGCCTAAGAGCTTCAACATTTTTCTGATATCCCTTCAACTAATTGGAAGAAATTTCCAATTTATTACAAACACAAATAAGAACTTTTGCTACTTGTAAACCATCCCTAACAGGCTAACACTTAACCCTATATTTTCCTATCAAACATAACCAAAAACAAAGGATCCTGGGTTTCTTTTATTTCTTCTAAAGAGAGAGACTACACGCAATACAGAGTAACTCTTATCTTAAAAAAATATAAATAAATATAATAAATTCAGGGCAATTAGTAATAAATTAAAAGAGGAGCAGTGGAGTTGCTTCGGTTTCCTCAATAAGTCCATTCTTGAGGTAAACGTATTTCGTGATTTAGCGCTGCTTCTTGTCTAATTATTAGACTTCTTCTCTGCTGCTCCAATAGCGCGTTTCTTCTCGCAATCAAAGCCTCTGCAGAAACAAAAACCCAAACCGCACTTATTTAATTTCAAACGCAGGAATAAAGAAAATTAAATACCAAGCTCAAGGATCAAACTCACCGTGATCCGGAGCAAAACCACATCCGAAACGAGGGTGAGCGTGAGAGTGACTAACATAGTTCATGTTCAAAGCCTGAACCACTTTCGTCGGCAACACAACATTCGGACACCCTGTTTTTCATTCACCGTTCGTCGGTCATTTCAACACTTTGACGACAAGACGTGGTTTTGAAAACGAGAAAAGTTTAAGTTTTGAATATATTTACCGGATAAAGTGGGTTTCTTTCTGGGGTCAGGAGGGCTCGAGTACCTCCGTGGCAAGAAAACTCCAGTCCCGGCGCATTCTCTCTTCGCGGCTCCGGTCACCGGCCGGCTCAGAGGAGGCCACGCCATGTTCATCGTCCGGATCTGGTGCTCACTGTACGGACCCATTTGTCTCGGCGGCCGTACGAACTGCTGACCTGGCACCGGAGGCTGTATTTAAAAACAATAAATACTGTAAGAACAGAGAAAATTGATTAATTACATGAAACAGTGACCTGGCATGGAACCGGAGGCTGACCTGGTGAACGAACTGGTTCGGGTTGGTTGTACGGACGGGGTTCCCGAGGAGCCCTGGTCCGGCTCCGACTTGGGCGAACTTTGGGCGATTGTGGTGGCACTGGGAAGCCATTTTCAGCCTCGCCACCTGGCCCGCCGCGGCGTAGATGAGCTGCCACGTGTCGTTCTCGGCGGAGAATGGAGTCGCCGGCGGAGAAGCCACCTGCGACGGTCCGTTTGGGCTTCCGTCGGCCGACCAGCTTCCCAGCCCGCTCAGCGTCGACTGCGGCGAGCCAGCTGTCGCCCACTGCAACCAACAGCAACAAAGAAGAAAGTTAGAGAACAGAACCGATTTTCAGAGGTGTTTTTGGGACCGTCGATAGAGAGAGACTCACTTCCGGCATGGTCTTGGGGTTCGACGCAAAGCGGCGTGAGAGAGAAACGAAGAAGTCGTCTTCTTCGGCTTCCACTGTTTCCTTCTCGTCGGAGAGGAACTCCGGCGACAGCCAAAACTCCTCTGGTAGTGAGGATTGAGTCTTCACGGCAGCCATGAGAGGGAAGAAGGCGTGATGTTAGCTAGTGAGCCAGCAAGAGAGAAGGGAAGATGGAAAGAGAGAGTAAGGGCGAGAGTGAATGGGAAAGTGAGAAGAGAATGTAAGAAGACAGCCTTGCTTTTATTAGGGTTTGTATGTGTTTCAGACTTTTCTCGGTTTTCTTTTTTAAAAGATTAAAATAGATGAGAGAGAGAGATTGTGTAAAGTGCAAACAAGCGAAGAGAAGTGGCCCAGCAGTTGTGGACATTTGTCTTCCTTTGTGAGGTGTGAATGACCTGCCTGCCATTTGTCTTTAAACATTTCCTTTACTTAATTTTATATAATTAGCTTCTTAATTGGCTGGTTTTTACTTTTTAGTATTAATGTCTCATTTCTTTACTCTGTTTCGGCATTAATCGGCGGAATGGATATTTCGGTTCCTTAACTTTGTCGTTATTTCGTTATACCGGGTACTGTAAGCGTCAAATGCTCAAAGTTAATTAATAAATTGGTTTTCCTCAAAAACAAAAAATTTAATAAATTGGTTCGTTTTCAAAAACAATTTTTTATTTAAAACAGATTCACTGGGAATGGAGTCGTATCCACAACTTCTTAATTGAACCACTAAATTATGCTAATTATCGTAATTTTCAAATTAATTAAAACCATTCCTTTTCATGAATATATTTGAACAAACCATTTAAAATACTAGTTAAATGATTATTCTCAAACAAGAATTATTTTCTAAATATATTTATCTAAATGTATACTTATGAAAAGCAGAAACGTTAGTGAACAAACGACAAAAACAGTGTCCAAAAAAAGAAAAAAAATCACGAAAATCGAAATACTTATTATATTTTATGCTACAAATATGCTAAAATAATTTTTAATAGAGTGAAATAATTTAAAATGCTGCAAAATCTTTTTTTTATCGGAAGGGAAAAATACTGCAAGATCTTTCGCACATCTTCAGTTGTAAAGAATGAAAGTTGAGGGTTATTAGATATTTAATTGTATTTCTACATAATTTTCAACAGAGTTCCCCTATTTATTGATAATCGAACCTACCAAAAAACACAAATTTTCATTTTTCATATCCATTCAATATTTATATGCACCCTTCTACAACTTAACATAAAATGTGATTTACAGGTATACGTGATTAGTGAATTACAAAATCATTAAAAACTTATTATGCTTAGGAGCTTTTAAGTGTTTACTTAGAATAACAATGCTCCATCTGTTTTATATGGTCTCCATAAAATAGAAAAGTCCCCAAAAAAATACTCATTATAAATGTCGAATATCTTATAACAGTGTCGAATATCTTATAAAAATATAAATAAATGTTATGATAGAATTCAAGGCGCTTCATACGACGAAGAGAGGGAGATTCGAGAATAGGATGTGTGTCTCTCAATCTTGACATGACAAATGCATTTGACATGGTCGAATGGATCTACTTTGAATTGATGATGTTGAGACTGCACTATAACACAAAGTGGGTACAACTTATCATGAGATGTGTTACCTCAGTCATCTTTGCTTTCAACATCAATGGCTTCACATGAGGAAACATGATTCTCAGGAGGACCTGCTCATGTTTTTTTATTTCTCATCTGCTTTAAGGGGCTCTTGAACCTCTTTCGAGCGGGCGAGAAAGCTGGAGTGATTTTGAGAGTCTGCTTTGAGAAAAGATCATATTTGGGAAAACATCAAGGGATGGAACAGTCTCTCCCTATCACATGCTGGCAAAGAGATGTTCATTAAGTTCGTTCTTCAGTCGATCCCCAACTGTGTGACCTTATACCATCAGGTCCCAAAGACATGGATTAAAGAGATATATTCGGTAGTCGCTAGGTTTTGACGGGGGAAATTCCAAGACTAGAAAGATCCACGGGTGCAAGTGAGAGGTTCTCTGGAAGAACAAGTCAAATGGCGAGATGGACTTCAGAGATTTAGAGAAATTCAACCAGCCCTAGTTGGCTAAAAGTGTTTTGAGGGTCTTCATAAGACTGGACAGCCTCGTAAGGAGAGTTTATTGTTAGAGTTACTTTTCCCGATAAAGACATCATGAAAGCCCTCTTAAATTGGTGTAGTTCATTCATGGAGCATAGTCTATTATGGGGAAGAGAGATCATTCAGTCTGGGTTGAGATAGAGGATCAATGATGAGGAGTGGTTCTAGTTATGGGAGTTTGATGGATCCCCAGAGATAGTCCAGTCACATGAATCGATCCCCTTGGATTCGTCCTAAGGTGCATACCGGAGCTGATGAGATGAGACGGTAGTTTGGACGTTGATCTGATTAGAGCGATGTTTAGGGAGGAAAATGCCTTGGGCGTCTTGAGTATCCTGAGCGGGGGCAACGGGATCCTGGTTGTACGTTGTTGGAATTTTACAAAGCATTAAAATTATTCAGCCAGGAGCGGTTACAAGTTGCGATGACTAGAGCTAGTAACAGCCGTCAGTTCTTCTGCTCCAACGGAGATGCAACGTTGGTGGAGGAAGTTCTGGCCACTTAGAGTGCCCTATAAGGTGAAACTCGTTGGTTGGAAAATTTACTTAGGTCGAATTCCGACCAGAGCAGTGCTAGCTACGAGTAGGATCACATAAGACAACAGATGCGTTGTTGTCGGAGCAAGAGGAGACGATGTTCCATGCTTTTCGAGGGTGCAAATAGAGTATGAGAATTTAGAAGGAGACTGGCTTCAGTCACATTCTTCCGCTTTTCATAGAGGGAGACGCATTCGGCACCATTCTTACAACGACATACATTCTTGGAGCTTTGAAACCATAGGAACAATATCTTATCTGGGAGACCGCACGGGACATGTGATCGACATGCATACGATTTTTCTAGCTATGGGATTCTCTTCCCTGCTTCCGGAGGAGTATGCAATCCTCCAGGGTACAGAGTAAGGGTTTATTATTGACGGCAAGAGAGTGGAGATCCAGTCTGATTTCTTGGGAGTGGTCAAGGCAGTGTTCGAGGGATTATCGCATGCGGCAGAGTTTGGGACGCTATTGCTACGCATCTTTAGGGAAGTGAGACATTTAGACAAGTTTTCTATTGTTTATATTTCGCGTTTTCGTAATGTTGCATCCAATAACTTTGCTTACTTTGCCGTTAATCACGACTTGAGTTTGACTTGGATGACACTTGTCCCTCCTTGTTCGAAGGAGGCCATTAGAGCCGATGTTCGAGAGTTATGATCCTGCTTGGTGGACTAGAGGCTCATTTTGTTTTTTGTTTTTTATTTGTAAGCGTGGTTTCGTTTTTATTACTTATATATCTTGTAATCACGGTATTCCTCCGTCGTATGTGAGAGCTTTTATGAAATTTTTATGACGCCGACTACGGTTTTTAAAAAAAAAATACAATTTGAATTCGATTTTCATTGACATATATAGAATTTTATTTATTATATTTGAGAGAGATTAGTAAGTTAATCATATATATATAGTTAAGATTGTAAAAGCAATTTCACTTTTATGTATGTAAAATGTCACGAAGCCGTATATTGAGTTCATCACTAGTCTGCAGTTATCATCAACAACGACCTAACAAGAGCTTATAGCTTGTGTATCATCGTACTAAATGTGTGCGACCAGGTGTTTTTGCATTGACATGCTTGTGCATTTTCGGGGTAATGATTGAATGAATGTGTTTTCAAATGAGAGTTTTGTCAAACGTTACATCATGTACTTTCGAGTGTTCATTTGGTGGATTGATTTTCACATTATAACAATACTCAGCATAGGTGCTTTATTAAATATTGATTTAGATTTATCGAGATTGAATCAATCACTTGATCAACAAGTAATAAAAAAAAGTTAATTGAACAACTATCCGATGCAAAGTTAAATAATTTCATACATTTTATATGTATAACATCGTAAGTTTTGATATTGAAATGAAAAATTAAAATAGAGGCAACACAATTCTCTAAATATAGTTTCTTCGTTCCTCTTCATGTTGCACCACGATAGCCCACAAACAACGGTTCGTGACAAAAGTATCCCCAAACTAAAACAATGGTCCATCAGTTCACCGTGGCAATGACCAATGTACTTAAACATCTTATCTTATAACTTTCTAGAGCCGCAGATTGTAGGCAGTAGAGTTCGTAACTACAAGGCCGAATAGATCAGCTACCAATTTCTACATCATTATAAAGCTAAAGATTTTCTTATTTGATGCGCTTTTGTCCAGCTATACCGTAATTAAATCTCCGAGGATGTTACGATTTCATTTTTGTTTAATTCTACCTGGATCATCATTAACATATCTGATGTCTGAAATAAAGTAATAAGATCATAGTTAAAACATATTATTCTAGGCTAGAAAATTTCTCTAGGATAACGAAGCACAATTGTATATAAATATATTTTACTTACCCACACACTAGGTTGCGGAATGAGGGAATAATTTTGTATGGATGAATAAACCTTGTGAATTAGGCTTAGAAGTACTTCTACTTGATCTCCCAGAAGATCAACCTGAAAATGGTAGCCAAACGTCATAATTTATTATATATATATATATATATATATATATATATATATATATATATATTTAAATCCAAGTATGATGTATAAGGTTTAGGTGTTACAAGTATGACTATCATATATTATAAGACGTAGTAGAGGGCTAAGAGCGGTGAAGCCCGGTGAAGTTCAAGGGTAAATACTCTCGACTTTGATTACAAGTTTTACTCACAATATTTTACTTTAAACTTCCAAAATTGAAATCTCATATTTATGCTTTGGCCTCAGCCAACCTCCCGTCACCCAAGCCTGGAAAACAAATTGGACTAAACATGGTTTGCTTTAAAAACTTGGGTTCTCACAATATTTTACTTTACTAGTCCAAAATTGAAATCTCATCTTTATGGTTTGGCCAACCTCCCTTCACCGCATGGACAACAAATTTGGGCTAAACATGTTTTGCCTTAAAAAAACTTGGGTTGAAGTGAGGACTTAAAGCTTTTTATAGATAAGCTATGATTTAAGTTGTCTGCATCATATTTTTAATCTATAATTTTTTAAGCTAAATACATATTTAGTGGTAAGTTAAAAGTCTTTTTTCGCTTAATTTTATTAACATGTCAATTTGTTTTCAGTTCATACTTATTATCAACAATATCATGACACGAGTTAATACTTTTATCAACATGCCAATAATCTATAAATGTAGGTCTCAGGTATTTTTCTTAGCAAATTAACTATATAAAACCAATTGACTTAGCTAAGCTAGTGCGCAAAGTACAAAATATTGGTTAAGAACTTTTTTTATTTACTAACAAGTCTTTTTAACGTGCACTACTAGAAAAGTTCTTACGCATCTTGGAAAATGAAAATGAGTTTTCCGCAGCCTATCACTCTTTTAGCTTATTTTTATGTTTTATTTGGGTCTGAGTTTATATGGAGAGAATTTTAAGGCCAATAATTCACAATTTTATTAGAGAAATTGCCCAAATGTTACGTTCAACGCAAATTTTTCCCATTTACTTCGCTGTATTTTTTTTTTTCTATTTGTCACTACAATCAACTTGAAAAGATCATTTACCCTTATATGTAATAGACGTCTATTTTTTTTACTGAGAACGTTTACAATAGACATCTATCCGGAGATGTCTATAATATACGTCTATTATTGATGGGGCTATCTGCGTTTGTTGTTGACTGAGGATGTTTATTGTAAACATCTAGGTCTATTGTTTATAAGCGTATATAGTATTTTTCAACTTTTCTTCAGTGGAAAAATTAAAAAATGCAATTTTTAAGAGAAATAAGAAAAATTGTGTCAAAAGGTGATAATTTGAGTGATTTCTCATTTTATTATATATGACGAGACCCTCTCGAGTCCGACTAAAACATTATATACGAGCTCTCTAGCGCACGTTGCATCTTTGGTATATAGCCGTGGTCTTTAGTGTCACATCCTTAAGACATAAACAACCAACATTTTCGGAAAAGATAACTTAAGAGTTTGTTATAGCAAGAATAATAAATTTCAAAGAAATATAAACCATACAAGTCGTTTAGTTACCTCAATTTCAGCTTTGTGCAGATTTTGACATCTTATAAGAAAAGCCTTCCTATAAAGTGATTTTTGTTCTTTCATCGAAGATGCTACTTGGACTAGTTGATTTAGATTACGTTTATCAATATCTTCCAATCTGTTCACACAAAGTAGTTAATTTTAGTAGGAATGTTGATAATGTACTATCATCGAGTTTGTAAAGAGGTTGTAGATACTATACTAGCAAAGTAGCAAGTAGAGAATGCACGTTTACCATTTTGCATTCTTTTTTTATATAAAAATGCACAAGGACCCGTTTTTCATGTCACGAAATTTTAGTTTATCACATTTCAAAGGTATATATAGAAATTCCTTTCCAATAAAGACTAAATCATCCTCCACCTAAGAATAGAATTTTCAAAAAATCTAACTAAGAAGCAAACCTAAAATCATACAAGAAAGTTTTAACAGATATATACTTTTAACATACGGGCATAACTTGCATCTCAAGTATTTTTTTTTTGAAGACAAATAGCCAAAACTATCACTATTTTATATTGGTTTTCGCATAATCCACAAAAATATAATTTCTTCCCAAATACAAGTAATTTTCACTTGAAAATATCAATACCCTTTTAAAAAATAAAAGTAACACAAATGCCATACACTATATAATCGACCAAAAAAATAAAAAAATTTGGAGGTGGAATGATTTTTAACTTTTTTAATATAATTTAAAAAAAATAGATAATAACCGTTTGATATAGATGTGAAATAAAATGTAAAATAATTGCTTTAGAGATATTTTGTTATTTTGTAATGGTATTTTGGATAAAAATTAATTTTAATAGATTTTGAGAAAATCACTATAAAAATGGTGATAGTTCTCTTTTTTTTAATACTAAGACGAGAATGAATGTGTATTACACCTAAGTTTCTTATCAGAGACAACTTCCTGGCCCACTTATAAATGTGTAGATTACAGCTTGAGGAAACAGTGAATATATTTGAGAAGGCCCAAGTGGTCGAGTTCAATGAGGCTAAAAAAGTTCATGCCTAGAATTTGGATCATTCATTTCAAATATTTAAATTTGTTTTCACTTCAGTTCCAATTATATTATAACATGTAATTGTCATTATTTGTTTTTTGTTTTTTGTTTTTTGTTTTTTCTAAGGAACATGATGTTTTTCATGATTTATTGGAGAGACAAAGAGGGAAGAGAGGAAGTGTGTTGGATTGGGACATGTATATTTATGCTAACGGACGAGAAAACGAATTGAATTAAGTACCTCAAACTGTGTACCTCCAACTTTTCTCCCACCATTTTTTCAAAATCAACCATGACTTGGAAGAATTCTCGCACTGATGCGAGCATGGAATCAAAGTGAAGAACCAGAGGAGTTTCTCGGTCACAAATCACGAGCGGGTCAGCAAAACCCGAGCTCAAACTTGATGTCAAAGAATTACCCGCATTCCCATCTCCAAGATTATCACATTGCAAGACTCTAAAATGAAGGCCTGCGTTGTTTTCATCTGATTCGGAATCTCCACTCTGCACCGAAACATCCACATTTTGTACCAAGCTTTCCACTGCTGTCCCCAGAGCAACCGACTGAAACATTTCTTCATCGACGACACTCGCATCGTTGCATTTACGACAATAACGTGTCTCTATTTTCGCCTCGTTCGAATTATAACTGGATCCGAAATCCTTGAGGACCTCACGAATGACAAGCATAGATATCTCTTCCCTGATCCGCAACTCATCGTTAATATCTCTACACACACCACAAGTCTCCTGGATCATCAAGGCTTCCAAGCCCGAGTCTTGATGCTCTCGTTCCACCCCCGAGACCCCATCTGGAGAATCCACAGAAAGAGAGGAAGATGAGGCGTGAATCGAGATTTCCGATCGAACATTTCTCCCTCCCAGTAGATATTCATGGTTCTTTATCATCTCCCGGAAAGCCACGTCCAGAGTCTCCTTCAAGGCATCGATGTCCCCGCCAATGGCTTCATCTTCTCGGAAACGATGATCGGGCTCGAGCCTCTGCCGGATCTTCCACACGTGGTGGTCGACGGAGCTCTTGAGGTGCGAGAAGTCGCCGTCGCGGCCGTCGAGCGTAGCCCTGAGAGCGGCCAGCTCAGCGTCTTTGGCCTCGAGGGCGAGCCTGAGCCGGGCCTCGGCCTCGGCTCTCTCGGAGAGCTCTCGGTCCTTGTCGGAGATGGCTCGCTGGGAGTGGCAGAGGCGGCCACGGAGCTGGTCTCGGATCTGGGAGAGGCCGGCGAGGACTTCCTCCTCGTGGGTGGTCTCGTCCTGGACGAACTTCATGCACCCCTCCAGCTGCATCACCGCCAGCTCGTAGAACTTGGAGATCTCCATCAGTCGCTCCACCGCTCCTTCCTTCGACTTCACTCTCTCGTGCGCCTTGTTCATCGCTCCGTGCACTATTCTCATCATCGTCGAGTCTGTTATCGACACCATCCTCAGCTTCTCCTGGATCCCCCCGAAGAACACCTCGTCCATAATATCTATCACTCCAACAGGGAACAAGATATCCACACAATATACATTTATTTTATTTTATTTCTTTTTCATGTTCTGATTCTGAAATTGGTTAGGTAATGGCTAGTTCTGACTCTACAGGTGATTAATGGCTGATATTCAGGAAAGTTTACGATATTGAGACCAAATATAGAATACGCTAATCGCGAGGAATTTCAACGGAGTTTAGACCGAGTCTTAATGCCGTAAAAGAATATCTAAATTCCATCATTATTTGAACACATACAACAAGAAGGACGATCCAAATTTCACGCAGAGTTTTAATCCACAATCCAAGCGCGTTCATAAATCATTATCGTCCTCTCCGATCCGATCATGTCTCTCAGGCGTCGCGTGATTTGAGAGCTCTGGTCTTGAGCCAGTCGACGACTTCGCCGAAGACCAAGTCAACGCTCTCCTGGGGCTCTCCGATGAGCTGGTGCCACATGCCGTCGAAGATCCTCAGCGTCTTATCCTCGCTGGCAGCTCTCCGGTGTAGATCCCGGACACACGCGGGGTCGCATACGACGTCATCGCCGCCGTGAACGATCAGCATCGGAACCTTGACCTCCTCAAACTTCCCCTGAATCTCGCGGCAAACCCTCACGAGCTCCTGCGCGGTGGCCGCCCTCGGCCGCGCCATCGACCTGTTCGGGCTCGCCTTGGCAAGGCTCCTTGCGCGCTCCTCCTTGAAGGAAACGTCGGGGATGGAGCCGCGCGTGGGGACCACGCGCCAGGTCGGAACCACGGTGGCGGCGAGGAAGAGGAGATGCTCGAGCGGCCACGGCGGCTTGAACTTAGCGCTGATCCCGCACATAGCTCCGTTCAAGACCACGCCGCTCCAGAGCCCCTCCTGGCCGGGCCGGAGCGTGATTAGCAGAGCTAGGGCTCCGCCGAGAGACTCGGCGTAGAGGAAGGCCGGGAGTGATGAAAATCGGGATCGGAATTCGGTGAAGAAGGTTATACAGTCGTCGACGACGGGGTTGACGTCGGGGATGTGCGTGACGAGGCCGTCGGAGAATCCGTGGCCCTGGTGGTCGATGGCGCAGACGGCGAAGCCTGACTCGGCGAGGAGGACGGCGGTGAGCTGGACCATCCAGGAGGATTCGCCGGTGAAGCCGTGGACGACGGCGACGACGCCGAGGGGCTCTGCCGGCGGGAGAGGGGTCCACCACTGGGTGAAGAGCTTGAGGCCGCGGGGATTCGTGGTGAAGGCAGAGGAGTGGGATACAGAGTGCTTTGAGTAAAACTCCTCCGGCGTCATGGCGC
The DNA here is from genome assembly GCA_958296335.1 of Urtica urens. NCBI lineage: Eukaryota > Viridiplantae > Streptophyta > Magnoliopsida > Rosales > Urticaceae > Urtica > Urtica urens. The sequence continues at coordinate 16,693,763 of OY282530.1, read as the reverse complement.
CGAACGGTGTGTGCTCATCGGCGTCGGCGATCGGGTGGTGCGGGATCGACATTTTGGATCCCGCCGATGGAAACGAGGAGGAGAGGGTCTGATAATTAAAGATTGAAGATATTTGCGAAATCGATTTGAGAGAGAGAGAGAGAGAGAGGTGAATTAAATACCCGGACCAGGAGGCAGTTACGACATTGCAGAAAGCGTGATGGTTTATTCATTTACTTCTTCTCTCTTATCCATCCTCTCAATTCGTAATGACACGAAATAGCAACTCAACTTTGAATCCGTCCAAGTTACGCTTCTCAACACAAGTACTGACCAAAATCATGCAAAATACACAGGGATAAACAAGGTTACCTAATGCATAATCTGATACCAAACTAGTAGCAGATTATAGTTTTGCTTTCTGTTTTTTTTAATCCAGCTTTTTTACTGGTGGTGGGGTTCGAATTTATGCAGTACTAAATAATAGTTGATACATGTGCGTCAAACAGTGTGTTTACATAACTAGTTATATTCACCAAAAAAAATTATGTAACTAGTTAACTAAAATTCTTAGTTTGATAATTTTTTTTGAAATAAAATAGTGAATTATGTACGTAAAATTACATTCATAAATATATAAATGATTATTATGCTTGAGAGAAGTTTCAGTGTCTCGAAATACAATATAAATTTTCGTGAATAAGCGTACTAATCACGCTCTGGTCGATGGCTCCGTTCAAGACCACGCCGCTCCAGAGCCCCTCATTGCAAACCGTTCACATTCAACAGTGGCATAATAGCAATATCTGAGCTCTCACTGTGGCACTGGACCACATATCTCTCCGGCGTCGCGTACGTTCAGAGCTCTGGTCTTAAGCCACTCGACAACCTCACCAAACACCAAATCCACACTCTCTTCAGCCTCTCCGACCAACATATGCCACATCCCGCCGAAGATCCTCAGCGTCTTGTCCTCGCTAGCAGCCCTCCGGTGAAGCTCCCGAACAGAAGCCGGGTCGCACACAGCGTCGTCACCACCGTGCACGATCAGCATCGGAACCGTCACCTCCTCGAACCTCCGACGGATGTCGCCGCACACCCTCACAAGCTCACTCGCCGTGGCCGCCCTGGCGGTCGGAGAAGCGGTGGCCTTGGTGGTCGACGGCGTAGACGGCGAAGCTCCGTGAGGCATGAAGATTCGCCGGAGAAGCCGTGGACGACGGCGATGATGCCCACAGGTTGAGCTGGCGGGAGTGGAGTCCACCACTGGGTGAAGAGCCTGAGGCCGCTGAGGTTCGTCGTGAAGGCTGTGGAGTGAGCTACGGAGTGCTTTGCATAAAACTCCTCCGGCTTCATGGGGCCGAAGGAACTGCTTTCGTCGGCGTCGGCTATAGGTTGACGAGGAATCCACCACAAAGTTAATAAAGAGTACCTTCAATTAACACAGCTCTTTTATAGCTGTCACGTCGACACCTTAGTAAAAAAACACGTGTCTATTAACAATTTTTCTTTCCCATACATACGCTTTAGTCTCATTTCAAGTCTGAACTTGAAACCTTTCCGTTTCTTTGGCCGTGCACTGTACATTGCCTCCGAACAAGGATCAGCCGAGACTACCGAGAGGAATCAAGGAGGCTGGCCACTCAAGGCGACACGCGTGCGGAATTCAGATTCGTGTGCAGCCTTGCGCGTGTGGAGAAGAGCTCTCAGCCAAGATGTTGACTCGTGACGCAGATCCGGAACTCACAGATTGAAGACGGAAGGACAACTCGTGAAGTTATCGACGACAACCGTAAGTTTTTTGAGATCCGATCTTAATTTCAATTCTATAATTAGTTATAGGATTGCGAGTGTGTGTGGATTGATTGATTATATGTTTATAAATTTATTGACATGTTATGTCATTTTTATTCTCATGATTATTTAATATGTTACGAAATGAGTTTAACATATTAAATTGAAATTTTTAAATTCCGTCATATTAGATATGTTTCATTATTTAATAGGTTAATTGTTAATCGATTTTCAACAGGGAAATACTTCGACGCCATTTTTATCACGTCTAGAACATCGTTCTCAACTAGTGTGAAGGTCATTAGAGATTAGTTGTTCTCTTATGGGCTTGTTTTTATATAAAACAAATATTGTTATTTGAGCTATGTATTGAGCGTGATTGGCATTTTTTTTCATCCCATACGTCTATAATCATTTTATTTGGCTTGATTTCCCAGGGAAAAATAGAAATAGTTCGCCTAGGTATTCAGGTCGTTCTATAGATTAGGCCTTCTTTTGAACAATATACTTAAGGGGTTGGGTGTTATATGTTTTCTGCAACTCAAGTATTGAAGTTTTCAAAGTATGATCTTTACTTACTTTTGATTACAGCAAAATTATTTTTTATTAGTATCTTGCAATTCTTCATTTTATTTTTTCCTCCTAAACTTGCACTTCATTTCCCACAAAGCTAATAACGAAATTGAGAATTCTTGCTTTGAACTTTTTAAGCTTACACTTCATCTAAGGATCTCCAGCAAACTCTTAACTCATGTCCATGAGGAAAAAAAATTAAAACCACTGTACTCCAAGTTCCTACATGTAGTACTTGTACACCTAATACTTCACTTTCTTCTAATGATATACCGATAAATATAGAGAAACACATTCAAACGAAAAATGCACGTAAAGGAAAATTTTCTTGTTAAACCAGAAAAGAAAAAAAAAACATTTGCTTGTTCTATAGATAAGACCGTGTCTTTCACTGAAACATTTGGCTCTCGTAACTTAGCTCATGCGATCGTCGTGCATCCAGAAAAATTACGAAAACTTCATCTTGCAAATACTGATTCTAATTGCATAATTACATAATCTTGTAACACATGAGATACATGATATTCCATTACATTTCTATATTTCATACTTTTTGTATTTTTTAATACTTTAAGCGATAAATTTTTTTAGCTTGTAAACGAGTGCTCAGATATCTCAAAGGGTCGATTACACATGGTCTTGTCCTCAAACCGGCCCCTACACTTCAGTTGACAGCGTTTGCGGATGCTGACTGGCCGAGCAACATCGACGATAGGATGTCCACCAGTGCATACTGCGTGTTTTTTGCCGATTGCTTGATATCTTGGAGCTCTCGAAAGTAACAGGTGGTTGCTTGATCGAGCACTGAAGTAGAATATCGAGCCCTTGCTCACATTGCTGCTGAGATGGTGTGGTTGCGTTCCTTGCTGACTGAGCTACATGTCCCTACAACTCAAACACCGGTGATATGGTGTGATAACTTGGGTGCTGCCGCGATGACGCTAAACCCAATTTTTCATACTAGAACGAAGCATGTGGAGATAGATCTTCATTTCGTCCGAGATATGGTATTGGCAAACCAGATCGAGGTCAGATATGTGCCAACACTCTATCAAACTGCTGACATGTTGACCAAGACAGTGTCTGTGAGTCGCTTCTTGAAGCTACAAAACAAACTCTACATTCGTCCCTCACCGTGTAGTTTGAGGAGGGTATTAGTGAAGATGAGGTGGACGACTCCAGCTCAGCTCACCATCTGCAGTCAAAGTTAGTTAGGAATCAGTTAGACAAGAATGTCCACGTTAAATGTATCTACAATGATTTATAACAATCTTTGTACTCAATTATCAATTAATGAGAATTCACTGAATGATTGCTTTGATCATCAGTTTCATACCAAACTCCCTCTCTCTCTACGTTTACTTTCCACAAGTTATCTCACCCTCTTTTCTTCGGGCCCAAAATTAATTCCAAGGCCCAATGTGAAAGGAATACCGAAAATATTAGTCCAACCCAATAGATGACATGCCCGATCCAAAGACGGCCCAACAAGATAAGCTTTGCAATAATTGGACTTGGGAACTGATTCAGCCTTGCCAATCGCAGATATTTTAATGAGACAGACAAAGTCAACTCAGAAAACAGCCGTATCAAGTCATCTTTCAAGAAGGTTTCAACAAAGACATCAGCCATACACATAGACGATGACTTCGACGAGGTTGAGCAAGGCAGCTACAAAAGCGAGCTGAAGTTTAAAATACGCGATTACAAATTATCTATCTATTATAATTATTACGCCTATTCTTGTAGTTGTCTTTGATCTCGATTAGAGAAGCGAGTTCGCAAGTCTTTCCCATGATAAAAGTTTCATCCTTCTTTTCATATATTTGTCATTTTTCCCTAGCATTCAATCCATTTTGTTTTCTTGTTTAACGAAATTTTGAGGCCCAAACCGATATTTTCATTTTCCTCACATATTATCCGATTAATCAAATTTAATTGTTGAACGACGAAAAATCTTATCAACCATCGTCTCCCAAGAAAGCAAGCTTGACAGATATTGTTGTGTTACGAATAGCAGTGATTAGAGATATAAAAGCAGCTCAATTGATGTTGATATGAAGTGCAGGATGAAGCTTGGAATGGCACTGGTCTGTTAGCAAGATATAAATCGGAGTAGAAGAGAAGAGAAATAATGTTTCAGTGATAAAACCTCACTAAACTCCTTTTATTATTGAGTGAGTTCACAATGCTTGTGAGACATGTTATTGAGGGATTAAGATTGCCTTTCAAGTCAATTGGGAGGCTCTGAAATGATGTTACACAAATATACATTTTGTGTAGCCATAACGCAGGTATCATTTCTTGATTTAGGATATCCTAATCATAATAAGATAAAAACATAATTTAGCTCGTCAATCAACAAAGTATAGAAACCCGAAATTAAGGAAGTCCATCGCATGGTGATACGTTTTCTATCAGAATACTAGCCTCCGGATCAATGTTAAAGATGATATCATGATATAATTTTATGAGTTATCTTGGCCTCATTGTTGGTTTTAAAATAGGATGCTTTCAAAGGCTCCAAATAAGAGTCAGAGATTTAACATTGGGTCTAGTCTAATTTAAGTACTAACTACTAATTAACCTATCCATGTTACTTCATGTAATATAATACTAACGAAAAACGACTGTACAGAAAATTGATTCTAAGACCGATCAGTAGGAGCTGTAGTAGTCCATTTCGTCTGCACAAGCTGAAAACAGAAAATATTATGTCAGAGTTAGAAAAATAAGTGAGCAAGCTTGACAATGTGGCACAAGACCATATATCACATTGATCACATAAACAAGTACATGAATCCCAGGTTAGCAGGGCAATTAGACATCACCAGAGTAAATTTGGATTACTAGACTCTTTTAAATTAGACACACTAATAAATCATATGAGCCACAATCATACAATCACACTGCACTGAGATTCATAAAAGCTGTTAAACGAACGTGTATTTAAAGTCAAGAACATAATACATTTTTCATATCTTCGGATAAGAAACAGAATGTAACATTTGTAAGTCGCTGTGTCAGCGCTTAGTATATAAGACCAGAATTTAAAAGTGTAATGTAAATTACTTCTCAGATTACGAAAAGGCTAAGCTGTTCCATTCGAAAAGCAAATCATCCGAATAATTTAAGCATTAAAGAAATATGTACAAAGCTCTTGACTACCGCAGACCTAAATCACTCGAACGAATCGATTTCAAACAAGTTAGCATACCTCAAATCACGCGATACCAACAATTTTAACTCGAAAAAGAGAAAGAAAGCCGAGATTCAAAAACCTCAAATCACAAGGCAGAAGCAACGCGAATCAAGTATACCTCCACAGCAGAAACAGCAAGTAAAGACGACCAGAAGATCTCTGCAGATCCAATTGAGCTTACTTTCTCCACCACGATTAGATTCGAGAGGAACGCTATTAGCTCCACCTTCACTCTCCAAGAGCTTCTGTTGTACGGCTCTCCTCTGGCTGACCGCGCGTTCCAAGTTCTTCAGATACGGAAGCCTCCACGACTCCGTGATCGCCTTCGTCGGCCACAGATGCATATTTCTTCGCTCTCTGATTTCTCAGTTCGCCAGAATCTTGATTTCGTTAAGACTTGGGTTTCATATTTTGTTTTTATACTGGGAAAACAGTCGCGAATCAAATGGGGTCAGTATGAAACAACTATGTAATCAGTACAAAAAGGTCATTAATCAACTTATTAATTTATACGTTATTATTTTATTTTAATTTTTTATAACTTTTTTCAAGGAAATAACTTATTTATTAATATACAAAACACAAAACTGCTCGTACCTTCTTTATAAACTTAATTCCCTGTATATGACAAATTATATTTCATAAATACCTATTTATGAGTATATATACTTCTGATTAGGGTGTTGACTTTTTTATACTGTACAGTTTCTCATACATTTCTTTCTTATTTACAGTATCATTTACAATCAGAGCAAAATTGTCTGATTTTCTTTTTAATCATTTATAAACGGTTTGGAAACGCGATAAAGTCTATGAATACCTTTTCGTTATTTTCATAAAAGTCATATTTTTCATAATGTTTGAAATTATTGAATATAAACACAATTAATTACTTATCTGTAACAAGTATTTATTGGAACTAGTCCATCATTTACCTGTTTTTAGTGAATTTGACCAAATTTAATTTTATTAAAATTAAAGATATTATTCATCAAGTCGAACTTACTTAAGTGAATTAATTTATAAAGTAAGAAACATAATATAAAAACATCTTATCATGATATTCTTTTTAATGTAGGAGATGTAGTATCATTGGAGCAAAAAAAAATAAAAAATTGGTGTAACAGTAATTACCATAAGTCAACGAAGATTACACCAAATATAACATGTTTTGTTTTTACTTAGTAGTTTTGATAAGTCTAAAATGAATATACTAATCCATTGAACACGCTCATCTCACAGTAACAACAAAATTGTCTCTGAACTTCCTTTTTACCTTCCACAAATATTTTGAGCTTTATTTACAGATACAAGTAACAACATTCAAACCCCATAATACTCATTCATGCATGGTGTCAGAGAATAGAAGTGTGTATTGCACTATATACAATAACGTCGAATCCCATTAGTGTCGAAGTAGGTACTGCTTCTCGAGAGAAGCTTCTTAATGCTTGCGAAGAAGTGAGATCTGATTGAAAATAAAGAGAAGAAAGATAAGAGAAAAGGGTTGTGAATGGTGCCATGTATTTTAAATTAGAATTGGGAAATAAAAACCTGTGTTTATAACTGATGGGTTTTGCCTAGTCTATTTATAAAGTCGAATAAGTGTTAGGATAACGTTATTTATAAAACGCAAAGGGTTGAGTGGTCAACCAGCGAAATGATTTGAGATATAAGTTTGTTACGAAATCTTAAGATATGGTCAACGTCTAAATTTTGATTCCTCGAAGGATATGATTGGACGAAATGTTGCAATGGTGGCACATATTTAATGAATTACTTTATATATATAGTGGCACAAATATGTGTATATATAAATAACCCGGAGCTGACGAAAAATCAGTATAAAAGGATTCTCGCTTTAAATTCAAATCAATTCTGCTCGAAAATTAATACATATATATGTCATATATTTTCATGAAATATCAATTGTTTTTTAAGATATCGAGTCTGTACTTTCTTTTTAATTAAAATAACAAAATTGACACAAAGCTAAAATTAGTATCTCAGTTTCCAAATCCTCAATTTCGATAAAAAATAACAAAAATTGCTCTAAATAATCAAATGAAACGTTGATATTGTTGTTTAGCCATTTTTTTGTTTGTTTAGTAAAAAGTCATTTATTGTGACGTAACTGCTAATAATTGGTGTTAATAAGTTAAATTTTTAGTTAATATATACAGATTTATTTTGATTAATGACTATTAATCAATTTTTTTCAAAACGTTTGGCTATATAGCAATTAATAAGTTTTAAAGTACCATATTGTTACTTATCTCTAAAAATAACCTAAATGAAACTAATACAAAAATGAATATTTTTTGTGATCGTATTGCAACAACACTTAGTCTTGAACTTAACGTCCAATGATTGATTTTGATGAGCATCGACTATCGATCTTTACTCACATTCCCATGTTTACATATAAGCAAACATCAATAAAAATTTAAAACATTCCGTGACATTGTTCTTTATTTTATAATCATGTCATTTTTTTCGAACCTACGACGTTCTAACTGGAAGTCATGAGATATAAACACTACATTTTCCTAACTACCACTACAAGCTTTTAATTTTAATTAAACAAATGAAATTTTTATACACTATAAATTAAACTCGATTTTTTGCTTAAACACATAGTATATATATATACTATAATATGTAATATGCGTATATAATATATATTATTATACAAACATGAAAGTGAGGCTACACGCTTACTAATAAATTTGATTATGGGAATCTCCCTTGATAGTTATTTTGATTTGTTTACAATGCTACGCTCACTTGCATTATTATGCATTCAATGCACTTAAGATATATACGTATCTTGCGCTTGTAATTGTATATAAGTATTTTCCCCTAAAGAAAACAACAAATTGTATATAAATATTTCATCTCCGTACTCATTGGAGACATATTTTGTTAAGGATGTATGTAAAGACTAGTTAGTTGTTATTCGTTAGTTTAATCTTTTGATATGATATCATCATAGTTGGCTTTTCATACGCCCAGGGGCCGTACATTAGCAATACAACGATAGTCTACAAAAGAATCGAATTATAACATATAAGGCACGATTCTAAAAAACTTCGTAGATTTTTTTGTTATAATTCAGCTAATAAATACTATTTTTATCATTTTAGTTAAATATTTTTGAATCTTTAATATCACTTGTTTAGTTGATGATTCCGTATAAAAAGTGCAAGCAGTTGTAAGAACAACTTGGACAGTTATTTATCAATGGTCATTTAATTCATTTACTTGTGCGTGAATCGTGAATTGAGAGCAAATAGAATAATTACTCTGCTGTGATTCTTGTAAAATTCAGCGAGAAGGTCGAATTTGTGAAGATCCGACTTTCAACACGCATAAGAAGGACGCTAAAAGTATATAATTTGCTTACGATTAGTACTGATGGTTACCAGTTTCATGTTTGACCATAACACACAATCAATCAGTTCAGTTTGTCGTATTCAGTATAAAAAAAATTCGTCGATCACAAACTTAAACTTATAATCGTGTATTTTCATCCAAGTTATTGTCGCTCAAAAACAGACAACGTTAATGCGGCGTAGATAGTTCAACCTGATGCCTGACTATGTGATGTAAAAATAATATAGTCTCTAATCCAAACACATATGATTAGAAACATGAACCTTAAAGGGAAGCTTAATAGATCAAGCGTTTACCTCCGGCTATTGCTATCGGAAAATCGTCGGAGCTTTAACGGTGACTCGGAATGGCTTCGCCGGCGTCAAGGAACGTTGTTTTGCTCTTCTAAACCGAAATAACCTCGAACTAGATGGTCTGTGTT